>CM042846.1:72138172-72850047 GCA_023653725.1 Bungarus multicinctus
CCTACTGGCATAAAAATATAAGATTATACTTTAATGGTACATAAAATTGTCTGTCAAATTCACATAATTATTCATTTATATAGCTGGTTCAATAGCTTTTCTTTTTTAAGCTGATAATTATGAAGACATTAGACAGTTTTACATTGTTGTTTATTGACATTTTACATTTATTCTATAACATTTATTTTGTATACTATAGACATAAAGCATATGCCATATATTTAATATGAACTCTATAATGAACTCAGTGTTCAAATACCAATATTTCTTTTTCTCATACTTAGCATGCCGAAGATTATAAATTATCCCCTTTTGGATGGGCGATATAGTTTGAACAATTTCTTGTTTTTGGCGATTGACTAATCAACTATTAGCTTGTTGCTTTCTACCATGGGAAAATTTGCTGTCACATTATGTTACAGAAAGCTTATTTTTAAAGAGGGTTAATTCAATTTGTTATAAAAAATATTCTTGGCATAATAGCTACTTTTCAAAATTTACAATAAGGAAACAGACCATTTCCCCTAATTTCTAAAAGAAATTAGACATTAGAAGGAAAAAACTTCCACTTTTGACTCATCAGAACATTTCTTTAGAAAGATAATCTAGTGATTTTTGCAAGCTTAGAATCAATATTCTTCTCAATAAGAAATGACTTCTGCCTTGTTATAAGCTGTCAAGAATCATTCTGATTGTGGTGGCATTAAAACGTTTAATAAGTCTGTGCGGGAGCACTCTCCCTCTGGAATGAATTACCCATGGAGATGCGAGTCATTACTGACCTGCGAACCTTCCGGTGCGCACTAAAGACCCACCTTTTCCAGCAAGCCGGTCTGGCCTTGTGTTCTTAGAAGAGGTTTTAAATTTTTAACTTTTAAATTTCTTATTGGATTTTATTGGTTTTTGTATTTTAATTCACCACTATTTAATAACTTTTTAATCTATTTTAACTTTTATTGACTGTATTTTTATCAATGGCTGTTCACCGCCCCAAGTCCCTATTTGGGAGAGGGGGCGGTATAAAAGTGCAATAAATATAATAATAATAATAATAATAATAATAATAATAATAATAATAATAATGATGATGATAATAATATACCTTTATCTTAGTGTAGTGCAGGTTTTTTTAATTATCATACTCACATAGCTCCATGTTTGTATTCTGCTGTTCAATATTATTCTTTTTTTAAAAAAAAAACAGAAACTAAATATTCTAAAAGGAGAAAGGATTCTTGCTTTTAATTCTCTTAATAAACATAGCCCATTTAAAACATTTAAGAATTATTAGAAAATGTGTTTTTCGTTCTTCTGTGTTTGTGATTTCCTCTCCCAAATAGTTTTTTCTTTTATTTGCATTCTCATATTTCATCATTGATACTTTCATTTTCTCATATAATAATTATGTTTAGCATGGTAAAAACTTAATAGACAAGATAGCAATTTAAATTCATTTATTAATGAAAATGCAAATTCACATTTTGCCAAATTATTTGCTATATATTCCATGAACGTCTCTTTAGTATAAAAATGCAATTTATTAAAAGAATTTTCTTTTTAAAATATTAATATTGATAAAATATTATAATTGACTGGTATAATTACCAATTATAATATGAAAAAATTATAATTGACTGGTGAAAAAAAGTAATAGCAATGTTTTAATTGTAAAAGCATTAAATATATATGATTTGTACATACTTGTAAGTTATTCCTTTAAAAATAAGTATCTTATTTCTTGAAAAGGAAAAGCAACATATACTTTATGCATAATTAATGGTAGTTTTTTACGCATACTTTAGGTATAATTAATAAATCATCACTTACCCTTGACATCAGTGATTTCCTTATAAAGACGAGTCTTCAGGAGAAAAGCAGGACTCTGGTTGGACCTATGTGCTGCTCTGTCACCATAGAAGCTAAGTGGTGTAAGCATAGCGGGAATCCTGGTTCCGAACTGGTTACTCCAAAAGTCTGTATTGATGTAAGAGGTGGACTGATCCAGGTGTGTATGTACAAAATAAGTTGAAATTGTGGACAGAATGAGAATGGATAATAAAAAGTTTTGCTGCATTAGAGAAAATACTTCAGATTTAAGGAAATCTGAGTTCTGGTGTATTTTATCTTAATATGTGGAAATGACATATAGTTTATTTATTTATTTATTTATTATTTATTTATTAATCAAATTTATATACCGCCCTTCTCCCAAGGGACTCAGGGCGGTGTACAGCCTATCTAAAAAACCCACAAATATACAAAAATTAAAAAAGTATTAAACCAATTTGGCTGATAAATAAAAACTAAACAGGTCCCACCCCCCCACCTTAAAACCCCAATTTAAAATTTAAATACCATGGAGACCAAAATTAAAACCATTATCTCAGCCCAGGCCGGCCAGCTCAAAGAGCCAGGTCTTCAATATAGTTCTCTGTGTCTTAGAAATATTTGATGGCTTATTAACAAGATCCTTTTCAGAGCAGAATATATTATGTCTATCATTTTTTTCTTACAGCTCTAAATAAATTTCAGTCTCGTAATCCGAATTTCAACTGTTTTGGAAACATTCAAAGGAAATGACTTCACAGTATTGCTTATTATATATAATTTTATATTCTTTCTATGTAATAACTTCAGATCATTTGAAAATAAAACCAGAATAGTTATATGGCAGATGACCAGACACTGGTAGCATATTCTCCCAATGACTCTGTTTATATTCTACTTTTAGCCGAGATGGAGTCCTAAAATTGTTTGCAATTAGAGTGCACAAAAAAGAACATATTAATCGTATAAATGCAGATACTTACTACTCCTTGATATCATAGTCACAATTCCAGAACTTTTCTCTCTTTAAAAATTCCAAAACGGCTATTGGTAAATGTGCCACCCTACAAAAGGAGCCTTTCCATTGAAGAACAGAACCTTCTGGTCTTTGAGATTTCATTACACAGTTCAGTCTGCAGCTCCTTCCTCTAAAATTAGCTGCAGAATGACAGGGGTTAGCTGATTTGAAAGATATAAACCCATTGGATTAGCAGTTTGTATCATTACTTAACTATAGCTGTATGTAAACACTCTGTGCCATATGACTTGAGAAGTCTGTCTTGGGAGAGAAATGAAGACTTGAAGAAACGAACTGTTGTTAGGGCAATTTTGTTTTTCTGATAGATCGTTCCGGTGTTTTCCTTTCCTAGTTTGTTTGTCGGAATAGATGCATAATGTTGTTAACCGTTTGTATAATCCCATAATTCTCCAATCTAATCCCCAGACTGACTGGAGATACCTGAGTTGAAATCAAAATAATATGTAGGAAACAAAGATAGGAAAGGACATACTAAAGTATGTAGGTAATATAAAATTAATCATCTACAGTAATGCTTTAAAGTTTGTGAACTCTTAAATTTTCAGTATTTCTGATCGATATGTTTTAAAATAAATCCTGAAACTAGAATAAAGAGAATACAATTAAACAAATGAGTCAAAATATACTTGATCATTTATTTATTGAAATGAAAGACAAAAACAGATTTCTTGCATGCCACTATTAAGAGATATTATACTTTTTTCTATACTTAAAATAAATCCTGCTTCGAGATTTTTGCAGTAATTTTTTTTTACTTCTATAAATGACTTCTGCCTTCAGGACCAGGATCTGAATTTTTAAATCTAAAAAGGCCGAATAAACTTTCTAAGACAAGTTACCAGAGAGAATATAAACTATTTTTTTTTTCAAGTTGTTCACTATGATTTTTCTCATTACAAGGTTTTTTGGGGACAAGAACATTTGAACTGCTTAGTTCTTCTTAATGAACTTCTGCAAACTTACCTTGTTCAAGAAGACAAGATAGAAGGACAATTGGCCAGTCAGATATATCCAATACAATTTTCAATGGAGAAGAACCAGATTTCTAAAACAGAACATACTTCAGATGATCTACGAACAGGCCTATTCCAGTATATACAAGATGCAGGTATAACACAGTAGTTATGGAGTAATTTTGTACTAGTCTGGAGTACTGAATAATACTTGTCTTTAGATATTTTTTAACAAATTAAGAAAGATATTTGTTTTTATTTGTTTTTAAGTTTATGTTGCTTTTAAAATTTGGATTTCATTTTATTTTTTCTTCTTTTAATTTATTTTAACTTCATTGTTCACGTAGACTCGGACATTCTTTGGGTAAAATATTCTTCTTCCATTTCACCTCAATTTTATAGATACACAAAAACTACCAGGTGCCTATGAAGTTGTGTTTTGCAATGAAACTGAGGATGATCCAGGAATGATGTTATGGAGATATCCAGAGCCCAGAGTACTCACCCTTGTGAGAATCACCCCAGTTCCTTTTAACACCACTGAAGATCCAGATATTAGCACTGCAGATCTTGGAGATGTACTTCAGGTTGGTAGTATCTTTATTCATTTGGAAAACAACTTTCAGAAGGTCAATGGGGAATTAGTTTAAAAAATTAAAATACATTTCTGAATTATAAAAAACAAACGGTGGCACTTCATAAATTATGGAGTCTCTATTTGTTAGCGTTCATGTATTAAATTTGTACGTCACCAGACTTCAAATAAATTCCTATCTTTGATTTCCATAAATCTGAAAAAAGAAAAATATAGGGTACTTTGCAGATGTAATATTAGAAAGAAAATTGATATTTAATATATTGTTTTTTCTATGTTTTTGTAATATTTGTAGTGTGTTGCTTTGTCTTGTAAATAAATTGGAGCTAATCTGGAACGGAACCACATAGAAATCTTAGAAATAACTAACTACAGATAGTCCTTGTTCAGCAATCACTTATTCAGTGATTATACAACAAGTGAATGAAAAACTGGGTATGGCTTGGTGGGCGCATGCACCAAATCCATACTTTGTGCAGGCGCAGAAGCGTTTTGAGTCATCTCCTGCAATCTTGCACTCTCCCTGACACTTCAGTAGCTGCTGCATGGCAATTGCTATGCCGCGCAAAGCAGCTGTGCTTCAAAAGCAAGACATAAAGGTTAGTATGGGAGCCCAAGCAGGTGGGTGGGCCCAACATAACGCATCGGAGAGAATCAGTTTGGTGTCTGCTGCTCATCACTGCTACCGGCTCGGGAGAACCAGGCCAAACTGGTAGAATACTACCACTGCCCTTATAGAGCATTGTCACACTTCCTTGTACACTTGCATATCTTTCTCAATCCTGACCACAACTCCTTCACACCCATGCACTCCCATCAGCAGCCACTTGTTTGCCTTCTGGCCCTCTTGTGAGCTGCCTAGGATGGCCTGCTTATGAGCTGCCTGGAACTTGCAACTTCCAGTGGGCTTCCCTGCTGGCTTGGTTGTGGAAGTTTCCTCACCTAACAACCATGGGATTCAATTAACAACAGCAATATGAACTACAGGGATTCCTGTTGATAAGTGATGCAGTTGTACTTTATCATCACATCTCTTAGCAAATTCTACTTCCAATTGCCGTCATAAGTCAAGTAACTACTTGTACAGAGTACAAAAGCAAAAACGTTCATTGTTGTGGTTAAAGCATTGAATGAGGACTAATTCAAATGACAGCCACAAAGTTCTCAGAGTGAACTTTCAGCCTTAACTTTGCTTACCTCATTGAATTCCTGATGAATATAAGCATGAGCAGGTGAATCACATCCACAGGTTTGAACTTGTTCGAGGAAACATAGAACATAAATTTAATATACAATGCTATTTTTGCTCACATTGTTTTAGAAAAATACATTTCGTCCTATAATTCTTAAGCAGTAACCATTTATAGCAGGTTTCGTTGAAGTTTAGGGAAGATCAAACTTCAGAAATAAATAGTTTGAAATGCAGGAAATTTGATTTGGGTTTTTTGTGTGCCACAATTTCATTTTTTGCACTTTATAAAATACAAAATGAAAAGAAGGAATATGGAACACATATAATAAGTAGTTTCTACCTGGGTGGAGTTCTACTTTTTCCTTCTCTTCCCTCTGCCACAATAACCTGTATCATTCAAAAAAGAGCACTGACCCATAACCACCTATGGTTGATTGAGACAGGAAAGCTATATTGGCTTCTTGGAGGCCAATGTAATATAATTTACATTCATTTAAAAAATGTAAAAAGAAATAGTATGTGTACATTGTCTAGTTACATGAAATATTTCTAATCTAAAAGATGTGAGTGTATGTACATACATACATATTATATAAATATTTTATATATATAGCAGGGATATCAAACTCAATTTTATTGAGGGCGATATCAGGGTTGTGTTTGACTTGGAAGGGGGGCATGGCCAAAGTGGGTGTGGCCAGCTTAATGTCACTCAAGTCGGGGGTTCTGTGACCCAAGTGCTCTGCCAGTGAAAATGGGCTCCCAAGCTTTGTTTTTGGCCATGACGGCCTCCTGCAGCCCTCTGCCAGTGAAGTCTAAGTTCCGGGGAAGCAGCACATGGCCTTCACAAGCTCCATTTTTGTCCATGATAGCCTCCTGCAACCCTCTGCCAGCAAAAATGGAGCTGCGGGCGCGCGCACGGCCCTTCTGAGCTTCGTTTTCACTGGCAAAAACATGGGTTGGACCCAAGGGGGGGGGCGATCTGGGCTTCAGGCCTTGAGTTTCACACCTCTGATATATAGTATATAATTTGTAACTAATTTCAAGATATTGCCCCAAAGCCTATATTTTCTTTAGGCACTATTTTAAGGAGTGCTACATTAATCAGCAGTCCCAAAAATAGGACCTAAGGAAAATATAGGCTTTGGGGCAATTGTCTTGAAATTTGTTACGAGTAATAACTTTGAACTTAACAAATATTTGACACAGTAATCCATGAGAAAACAATTACGAGGCGCATCAGAAGCATTCATATTTTTTTCTTTTCAGAGAGAATACTTCATTTTGTGCTCACTTGTGACTTTTTGTTTTACATTTTCCATTGAGATTACAATGTTGAGTTGGCAATTGAGAGCCTGGGAAAAGAACATTTTGGAAAACCACACATTTTATTGATGTTTGAGTCATTTCTCACATTTCAGAAGCAAGTATTCTGGAAATCCAAATAATTTGTGTATGACATGCAATGATTTAAGTTCTTGGTATTAGCAAAGAAAACCATAAAAATTCTACCACAGTTATCAGGAATGAAGGAATTCTTCCCTGGTTTAAAAGTCTTCATTGCCTTTAATTGGGAAATGGAATTAGTACAGCTTTGTATTCTTTTGCACTGGATTTAGTAATAAGTTCTGTAGATTCTAAATGTTTTCTGCAAAAATTCAAGGTTGGATGTTTATCTGAACAATTGGCTTAGAAACCAATAAGGCAGTAATTGAATGTTGGAATTCCTGTACCTGCAAAATAATGCTAAATTGGAGGATCATTGTATAATACAGAAATACAGAATAACAAAGTTGTAAGGAACTTTGGAGGTCTACTCAAGCAGGAAATCCTATCCATTTCAAACAAACGATTGTACAATCTGTTTTTTAAAACTTCCAGTGTTGGAGCATTCATAACTTCTGGAGTCGAGTTGTTCCAATGATTAATTGTTCTAACTGTCTGGAAGTAATAAGAATTAGTGGTAGAGATTTATTTTGTTTTATTAAGAGTAGATGCCACTGATTTTTTAAATGTTTTATTTTAATATCTGTAAAGAATGATAACTGCCTCTTGTTTTCAAAGAAATATAACTTATATTTTATCCTGACTATCAGGTTAGTCTTAGTGGAGGATATTTTTATTAGTTTCTCCCAATGAACCAGGTACAACTTATTCCTGTAGAAGAAAGACTTAGTGATGGTGACACTTGAAAGCTCCAAATTGGATTATTAACAATTTCCTTTTTGTATCGTAGCTTGTGAAGACAGGCTTGGGTTATGAGAAATTGAGCAGATTAATTAATTAAAGACAGTCTAAAATATGCACTTGGCTAAGAATTTATTAGCAGAGGAGATGAATGGTATTTCCTGCAAATGCCCCAGTATCCTTTGTTGGGTCATTGCTTCTTTCTTAGGTTCAAAACAAGGTTCTAGTTTTGTTCTTACAAAATTTGGGTCTAGATTACATGGATACATGAAGAACCACCTTCACATATCCAAGATACCATATGTTTTTTGACCTTCCCTGGAATATCTTTTGCAGGTCCTACCATAGATACATATATATCAATGACTATTTCTGTTGGGGGGAAGCTAAACCGTAGATCAATTTGCCCATTAGAATTCAGGGTGGCGTCTTCCTTGTTTAAAAGTATGGAATAAAATATTTATTTTTACTTAAACTTTATTATATATTTATATTCCAAACCCATCTAGGGGAACCACAAAATGGAAATGGGTTGTATATATAAAAACAAGTGTGGTCAAGATATGAGTTCTCTCTCTTTCTCTCTCTCTCTCTCCTCTCTTCTCTCTTTCTCTCTCTCTCTATCAAGTGTGTGTTTGACATGTACACAACTCCATTATAAATCTCAGGTAGTAAAGTGGGGAATTAAAATGGTAAATATCGGGCTAGATGTCTTGATGATCTGATTCACATGGGTAGTTTTGTATACAATGGTATAGTGGCTTTACTGCAATAAAATGCAAAGCCAGATAAATATTAGAGCCAGAATTCTTAAAAGTATTTCTTGTTTTCTATTGTTGCTGTTGAAGTTCTAAGATAGCTTGTGGATAGACACATGGTAAAAAAAACCCTAGTGGCTTTTCTTTTAACGATACTGGTTTTGTATGACTTTATTTCCATATATATGTATGCACTTTATAGGTTTTTTCTTTTCCCTTTGATTCTGTGTGTTTTGTAAGACCGTTTTTAATGTATGTTTAGTTGTTCATTTAATTTCCCTCCCCCTTTTAGTGAGATTTGATGCAGGTTTTGTGACACATTTTAATTCACAGATCTATTCAGCACACCTGCATTTGCTCTAAACCTAGTAGCTTGATGAATTGATAAGATAAGCTGGCCACATGTTTTTTCTAAAAATAAAGGAATGTTATGTTCCTAAAGGTTAAAATTATTTCTCATGGCTCTTGAATTACCATATTCTGATACCAAGGGAAAATAAAACCTCAGCTCAAAATCTTGTTTGTACTTAGAGGGCTTTCCGGACAGGAAGGCAATTTTGATGCAATGCAATAAGCCACAATACCAGTGGGCATTACAGGTGAAAAACGTGCAGCTGTGCCCCATACCACAAACATACAGTGAATATTTCCTGTACAGAAATAAGGCTTGGCTAACTCTGTTTCCCAAGAGGAGATCACATTAAAATGTTATAAAATCATGATTTCCTGCATTTGAATACTTGTGGTTTCTCAACTGGCTCCAATATTACAAAAGTTTTTTTATGGCTTCTATTAGTTGAAGATGTATAGGAGCCTCATTCCAAAGTAATCTAAAAGGCAGAGAGATACATTTTTTAAAAAAGCTTTTTTTCAAGCAAACTTGGATTTTCTTGATATTTCAGCTATATAACTAAGCATTCCATAGGTTTTAATAAAAATCGTATCTGTCCAAATATTGGTAAAATGTGTATACTATATATTATCTGCTGGATAATAAAGAAAAAATAAATGCAGCAACATGGAATAAAAAGTATTTTTTAATTTGATTTATTTCTGTGTAAGAAAAAAAATCAGTACAGGACATTGAATTAATAATAATAATTTATACAATAGAAGATAATGTTTGTAGCTAATGGTTGAATGTGGGGTCCTTGGTGCTTTCTGGGGTTGTTTTCTTGCAGATGTTTCATTACCCAACTGGGTAACATTGTCACAGCCAAGGGAGTGGGAATTGCTTTCTTTTTATACACTTGTGTCTTGCTCTGTCAGTGTTGGGTGTGTTTAATCTTGATGGTTCCTTGATTAGGCTAATGTTGGTGGAATGACCAACAATACAAGAGGGTGTAGCCCTGTTATGGAGTTACCACCTTTATAAAAATATATATATATAGAATTCTTGGACATACAAGGAATTTGTCTTGGTGCAAATACTCTCAGTATACATAAAAGAAAAGATACATTCGTCAAGAGTCAAGATCATAAGGTACAACACTTAATGATAGTCATAGGGTACAATAAGCAATCAAATCATACTAGGAAACAGTCCATAAAAATTGTAAGAATACAAGCAACAAAGTTACGGTCATACAGTCACAAGTGGGAGGGAATGGGTGATAAGGAGTGATGAGAAGATTAACAGTAATAGTAGTGCAGACTTTGTAATAGTTGAATAGTGTTGAGGGAATTATTTGTTTAGCAGAGTGATGGCTTTTGGGAAAAAAACTGTTCTTGTGTCTAGTTGTTCTGGTGTGCAGTGCTTTATAGTGTCGTTGTGAGGGTAGGAGTTGAAATAGTTTATGTCCAGGATGTGAGGGGTCTGTAAATATTTTCAGAGCCCTCTTTTTGACTCGTGCAGTATACAGGTCCTCGATTGAAGGCAGGTTGGTAGTAATTGTTTACATGATAAGAAGGCTTATTGGCTTCAAACTGATGCTAATAGGAGTTCCTAGTAAGTTACTGTTTCTGGTGAGATTAAAGGCAGCGGAGTAGGCAGTGGAGGTAAGGTTCCAATGAAGGATACTTGAGGCTTATTCCTTAGATCTAAAGCCGACTTATCTAAGACAAAGAACTTCAGAATTAAACCTGTTTCCAACAAAATTATATGGATATGTCTGAAAAAAAGGGACTTAAATCGGTTTTCACACTTATGACCATTGCAGAATCCCCATGGTATCATGATCAAAATTTGGGTGTTTGACAGTTGTACTGTCCCAAGTGATCACCATTTGTAACCTTCCTAGCTGGCTTCCAACAAATGTAATCAACGGGGGAAGCCAGATTCATTGAATGACTGCATGGTTCACTTAACAACTACAATGATTTGCTTAACATCTGTGGCAAAAAGGTCATAAAATGGTGCACATCTCATTTAACAACTGTCTTGCTTAGCAAGAAAAATTTTGAGCTCCATTGTGGTTGTAAGTCAAAGATTACCTGTAGTTTCAGTGTCTCTATTTATTTATTTATTTATTTATTTAATTTATTTATTCCATTTATATACCGCCCTTCTCCCGAGGGACTCAGGGCGGTGAACAGCCCATCTAAAAACCCCACAAAGAATACAAAAGTTAAAAAATATTAAATTTCAATCGGCTGCTTGATAAAACTAACTCTATGGAGAGTATATTACTTCTGGTGTTGGGTTTTTTTTGTGTGTGTCTCAGTTCACTATTTTAAAAGGTATGTATTTTGAATATTTATAATTGGTATAATGCCTAAAGAAACAGTTTTGCAAGACATGTGGTAAAGTTACAGAAGTTAGCCAAGAAGTAAATAATTTATTTATTCATAATGTCTCCAGATTCTTATGTGGAGAGAGAAATACTTTGGAATTTTCAGCTAAAGCTTGTAACCAAGGACATTGTGTTTTGCTTCACAAACAATGATCATATGAGAGACACAGAAGGAATTTATTAAAAAGCCTTTCTTCCTATCTATATTAGTTGCAGTAGCAATAAGACCTTCCAAAATAGCTTAAGGACTACCAAGGATTGGGAGATATCTGTCATCACTACTATCTGTTCAGTGGGTGGCTGATATCACTCTAGATGTGCTAACTATTTCTAAATTTTCATAACCAGAATCAATTTCCTCTTCACTTGGGTACTTTAAATGAAAGACTCTTATTCAACAGGCTTTATGCAGTTCTTCCATCATTCTTTTCTATATTATTATTTCTATATTATTAAAAAGAGTTACAGAAAAGAACTAAAAGAAACTAATGTATGGAGTAAGCAAAAAAGAAAAGAGAAGAAAAAGAGGGAACAAAGTCAAAAGTAAAGAAAAACAAAAAAGGAATTATGAAGAAATAGCTTCTGATTTTCTTTACAGCAGTTATAAAAATGAACTTACCTCTTACTCTGTGAATACGTCAAGATTTCCAGTTTTCTATAATCTCTTTTTTAATAATCAAAACCATAGGTCATACGTTTGTCTTTTTCTGTTTCTTGCAAAAAGTCTACAAAGTATTTCCAGTCAACCATATACTTAGATAATATATTTTCTCCAATCAAAAGTGCCAATTTGATCATTTCAGTTCCATCAACACCATCCATTCCTCCATTGTGGGTAATGTCAGATTTTCCACCTCTGCGCATATAAAATCTCACTATAGTTACTATGTATAAAAACAAAGTTCCATTATATTTTTCCAACTATTTATCAATCAGCCCCAAAAGAAAAAGGCTATGGTTTAAACTGTATATATTAATCTTTAAAATCTTCTGAATTAATGCATGTATTTGAATCCAAAACTTTCTGGCGTTTTACACATCTCCCAAGCACGATAAAAAGTCCCTTCTTGTTGTTCCCATTTCCAACATAAATTTGAATAACTTTTTACATTCTAGACAGTTTTCTGGTAAAATATGCCAACTATATTTAATTTTATAAAATTATTTTTAAAAATATAATATAAATTTCAGCCCTTTCGACTAAGTATACTCTCATTGTTCTATCTGACTATTAAACCAAAGTTTTTTTAAAAATCTATTATCTATCTTAAATCTTTCTGGTAATTATACATAAGTAAACCACAATACTTTGGTACCATCCTGTCATCAAACCTTCTAAATGTAAAATTTATGTTTTATATTCCCCTTGACAAAATGTTAACACATCCCCATAATTTGACCATGTGTTTTTACTATAGCTCTTCCATCTTTTCCTCCATACACTTTTCCTCCATCCATAAATTAATGGAAATTTATGTTATTTTATTTATTTACTATAATGGAGGGCATCCGTTAACAACAGCACTTGAGTCCAGGATCTCCATCACTAACCACAATGGTCATAAAGTATGAGGGCATGTGACTGTGCTGTTTAGAAAGAGCAATTTCCACACTCCCTGTAGCCACCAGTTAAGCAAATCACCTAATGGACCATTAAGTGAGCATGTCACATGTTCACCATTCAGCCTCTTGTCAGCTTTCTTATTGACCATGGCTTGTCAGGAGCTGGTTAAAAAAAAAGTTGCAAAAGACAAACATGTGACCAGATGCTGCTGCAATGTCGTGATTGCAAACCGGGCCCCAAATGCAGGGACACTGTGACAACAGGAATTCTGAGGACTAGCCCTAAGCACCACTTATTCAGCCCTGCTGAAAGTTTAAACAATCATGAATGTGTGGTCCTTCACCAACGTCATCTGTACAGTTTCCGGCCAAAAAGAAAACCAACACAGACCACACTAAAGCAATTTGACAAAAGATAGGACTGATAATGAACAACTAGACTGCTTGAGTTAGCTTATATATCAACAGATATTACTGTCAAAACCACTTTCTCATAGCAATTGCAAAGGTAAAACATGTCATGATTTTCATAGAAATTTCAACTCTTAATAAGTAACACATAATCTTAATTACAACCAAGCACCTGCTAATCAGAGGGGAAAAATATTGTCTCAAATTGTCAGGCATGGTACGGAAGACCACACAATAGAATACATATAACAGTTTCAGTTGCTCATTCTGAAGACACACACCAAAGTTCCTGATAAGCAATGCTGTTGAATCTCCCCTCCAGGATCTTGGAGATTAGTGTATAAAAACTTGGCAAAGTGAATCTCTTTTTATGTAGAGCAGAAAAAATATTGTCAAAAAATTTAGTGATGGCATTAAAATTGGTATTGATGTCTCCATAATGATAACCGGAGAGTTGATATCTATCATTTCATCAATCCATATCAAATACTTTCTTTTTCTGGACCCAGCGTAAGTTAGCACAGGGTGAGAGCCCACAGTGAACCCGATTAGAAACAATTTGTTTCTTCCAAATGGACATATGTTTTACTCCTTCCTCCAGCTATTTCCCCTCCACAACAACAGTCTGTGAAGTGAATTGGGCTGAATGAGAGTGACTGCCCCAAAGTCACCCAGATGGTTTACCTACCTCGGGTGGGAATAGAACTAATCATCTCTTGGTTTCTAACCTGGTACCTCAATCAGTATACCAAATTGAGAGTCTCTTAATTCTTAACATTCTAAGTCATGATATAGTATATAAAATCATATATTGCAATGTCCTACCTGTCAATGAATACTTCAGCTTCAACCATAACACAAGAGCACACAATAGATACAAACTCAAGGTTAACTGAACCAAACTTGATTGCAGGAAATACGACTTCAGCAACAGAGTGGTCAATGTCTGGAATACTCTACCTGACTCTGTGGTTTCTTCCCCAAACCCCAAAAGCTTTAACCTTAGACTGTCTACTGTTGACCTCACCCCTTTCCTAAGAGGTCTGTAGGGGACGTGCATAAGCGCACCAACATGCCTACCGTCCCTGTCCTATTGTTCCTTTTTTATTTTTCTTATATGTATCCATGTATTCATAACTATGTTTTTACTTATACCTATTACCTTGTAAGCAATTGACTAAATAAATAAATAAAATAATAAAATATTTCAGAAAATAGAATCTCATGTGAAAGTTGGATGTCCCTAAAGTTTTTGAAGCGCAAAAGTTGAGTTTATAAATAAAAAAAAGTCACACAATCAATCAGAATAGAGCTGGAAGGGGTCTTGTTGGGCTAGTCCAATCCCTTGCTCAAGCAGAAGATCCTATACCATTTCAGTTAAGTAACTGTCCAGTCTCTTCTTAAAAACCTCCAGTGATGAAGCACCCACAACTTCTGGCAGCAAGCTGTTAATTGTCCTTACCGTTAGGAAGGTTTTCCTTAATTCCAGGTTGCTCCTCTCCTTTACTAGTTTCCATCCATTGTTTCTTGTCCTTCCCTCTGGTGCTTTGGAAAATAAGTTGACCCCCTCCTCTTTATGTCAACCTAATACTTATAATAAAGAATTTATAAAATTACCCAAAATTGCCTTTCCGTAAAAATCCTCTATCTGCCTACTACAGGTCATTCTCGTAAGTCTATAAAAATGTAAAAAGCTTCCAGACCTTGATTCATGTTCCCCTACTAAAAGATAGAAAAGCTATCCAAGGCTTCTGAAAATTAACTGAGGCTGTGTCTCAATGTCAAGGTAAACTAAAATACCATTATAAAGTATTGAAATGACCTGCCATTGAGCAAGGTAATTCTCTGCACAGCCTATATTTAAAATATCTCTAGTCTGCAAAATTGAACCATGTCATTTATTGGATGGATTCACTTTATAACCAAAGCAAAATAATGCATGTTAGTGCCAACTTTTACATGTAGTCCCTGTATTGGATTCTAGCATTTTTTCCAGCTATTTGCCATCATGACCTAGAAAGAGAATTTTTCACATATTAAGTACAAGTTTTTATTTCTCCTTTTTTCAAAATCTGCAAGCATACATAGCAATAGCAATAGCACTTAGACATATGCTGCTTCATAGGGCTTTATAGCCCTCTCTAAGCGGTTTACAGTCAGCATGTAGCCCCCAACAATTTGGGTTCTCATTTTACCCACCTCGGAAGGATGGAAGGCTGAGTCAACCTTGAGCCTGGTGGGATTCGATCTGCCAAATTGCAGTAGAAGTAGCTTTCAGTACTACACTCTAACCATTGCACCACTGAGGTTTAATATTATTACATATTTAATATGTAATAATACATATTAAAGGTTACCATATAAAACTTTCAAATTAAAGGGCTAATTTCCATGCAATCGTGCATCCAATACCTCTTGTTTCACGAATTAATTACTGTCTGGAACATGTTCTGCTTTGCCTTGGATTATTCTTATCTTGTTGAACTTGTGATGTTCATAGAACGCTATCATGAGGAAACTGTTTTTTCAAAGGGAAAAAAAAGCTTCCAAGGAGAACTATTACAATATTCATCCCTGAAAAGATATTTTATTAGTCAGAGTACAAAAGAGAAAGCAACTTAATTATATAATCCCTTGGGAACATTTTAATTCTGAATACTTTACCAGAAAAATAAAAAATAATGCAATGGCAGCAAAGATAGGTAAATGTCAAGGTTTGTCAGCTGTGCAAATCAAACTCTATTGTGGGTGAAAAAGTGAGAGGGTAGAAGATGTGAAAAGATATAATAAACCTTGAAAGGAACAAGAAGAGAAATAAATGAAGAATAAACCAATTTCCAATTGTTTGTGGAGAATTAAAATGCATTCAGGTTGTCCTGTAAAATGTCAAATGTTGCAGGGTTACAAAAGCATTAAAAAAAAACAAAACCAAAATATGCTCAAATATTATACTCTCCAGGACCTGAATGAGCAACCAGATGCTATGTTTTTTTATTCTGGATGAAGGACCCCTAAACTTTTTTAAAAAATTGGGAAAATGTCTACTACTGTATGTATTATTTTACTTATAAAATGTACAACACAGAATCACAGGGATTTTAGAGATCATCTAATCACCTCCTTGCCCAGTGCAGTACCTTCGTACCATCCAGATAAATGACAGTCCAATTTTTTCTTGAAAACTTAAAATGATGAAGAACCATGACCTCAGGAAGCAGGCTGTTCCATTTTTAAAATAGCTCTCCCAGTCCAGAAATTCCTCTTTATTTAAAGTTTCCTAACAGTGTTCATTGCAAAAACCTTACGAAGTTGTATCTCACCAGTTATGAGCTCTTTGCTTGATAGCCAAGAGCATTCCAAAGAGCACCAAAACAGATGCATTAAGAATTGGCAGATATATACAACAACAAAAATCTCAATTTTGGGTTCAGTAGATGCTTTATCAGGTATAGTAAACTGCATATCTGAATAGCCAGGAAGGAAATGGGGTAAAGAAAAAAGTGAGGGTTCCAGCTTAACTGTTAGAAGATTGGGCAAAAATATCGCTGCATAAAATCATGATAAACCAAGAGCAGCCTTTGATCAACCTTACCTGAAATAATGATCCTGATTGTTGAGGTGAAGAGAATGAATGAACAGTGATAATGGTAACATAGGCTATGATAAAGTAGAACAGTACTGTAAAAAGAAACTATGGGGAGAGTTGGAATTTAAAAAGTAGACCACTGAAAATTATTGTGATTGCCAAATGTTATTCTGAGCATTATATTTTTGTAAGGGACAGGAATGTTGCTGTCTAATCTATTTTTCTAATCAGAACTCTATCTTGGATCAAATCAAGGATTTCTCATGTGGGTTTCCTGGTTAGAGAATTGGAGAAATATGATTTGATGCTATTGGATGACTATTTAGTTTGCTTGAGATAAAGTCCAAATGATTTATCACTGTTGTCTTTCAATCTGTGCCACTTTCAGCTTGTGCCACCCTTGGAAGACAGTCAGTTTGGCCTAGTGGTTAAAGGCACCAGGCTAGAAAGCCAGAGACTGTTGAGTTTTAGTCCCGCCTTAGCCATGAAAGCCAGCTGGGTGATCTTGGGCCAGTCACTCATTCTCTCAACCGCTTTAAAGGTTGTTGTTGTAGGAAAAATAGACGAAGGAAAGTGTGTTGGATATGTTTGCTGTCACAAGTTATTTGTAAAAATTAATGAAGATGGGCTACATACAAATAAATAAACAAGCCAACAGTCATACTATTCAAATGAAGAAAGCTGCTGTGTTACGACTTCTTATGAAATACAAGTCTCAGCAAAATTGAAACCAATGTTCATGTTGCAGAAATGAAAGCAGCAATATTTCTGGAATAAGTATTATTTGACATGTAGGAAGACTGTTAATCTTATTTTTCAAGACAAAAGGAATACAATTTTATTTTTCTTATGGGACTCTCTATGGCACCTAATAATCTCACTTCCCCTGCCCGTGAGTCATTTTGTATAACATACTTGATATTCAAGTTTTAGACTTATTATTTTTGGCAGCTGCTACTGCATACAGCATTTGTCTTCCTTTAAAATTATCAAGCTGGGCCACTAGTCATAACCTATCCACCCAAAAGAATAAATAATGTGGTATCCATAGAAATACATGATGTAAATTCCCAAATTCAATTCATAGAGATCTCTGTTGCTATAAACCTGTGCATTTTTGGTGAGATTTTGTCTCTTTCAAGGCATTTATGTGCTGCATTATAACTGTCTTTTTAATATTTCATATTAGGTAGTTTGCTTTTTTTTTTGCTTCCCAAGACCTAGCATTCGGTAAGCAGTTACTCAGTGAGAAACATAAAAGAATGCATTTTCTAACACGAATTCAGTTTTTCCTGTATTCTGTGTGTGCTTGCTGATATTAACAGGCTTTTCGGTATTGCATATATTAAAATGAAGGATTATAGCTAAAAATCCTGCTTTCTTTTGCTACCTAGCTTCTTATTAACTTTAAATAGTTAACTCAAACTTGTCAGTGATTATATAGCTAGTTCCTGTTGTGTAATAAAATGGCTTTAAGAGATTAAGAGAGTATTCCAAACACAACATTGCCTAAAAATGAAATAATTTAAATCATTTCCTACCATACAATAATTATGTTGAGGTACATAGATATGGACCTAAAGACATGGTTTGCCAGTGGTTCTTGGAAGTAGTACAGAGCCGCTTAAAGTGGTTTGTTCGATTGTTGTTGTTGTTGGGGTTATTGGGTTTTGTATTTGGGGTTTTACTTCTGTAAGCCACCTAGAATCACTGTGAGTGGGTTGGATGGCCATATAAATTTTCTTATTAAATAAGCAAAATAAAGTAGGACAATTGGGGAAAGAAATCAAAGTTCACCCTCTACTCCACTGAACAGATTAATTCCACTGGTGCCAGCATTCATCTAACTGATAGTACATCTGCTCTGATGAGTTTCTGGGGATTCTCAGAGTTGGAAAGTGAAGATTAAATGATATACTCTTAGATACGTTGTGTGCACTCAGGGATTGTGCTCCCTCAGATTGTCATATTATATTTATCTAATAAATTATTCTGGCAGGTCATAATGGAAGTTCAGAAAATGATATTCAATTGCTTTGTATGCTACTTAAAGCTGCATTCTCAGAAAGTAATCATACATGTTTTTCTCAGAAAATCAAATCCATGGATTACAGGTAGTCCTTGACTTAACAACTGTCCATTTAGTGACAGTTCACAGTTACAACAGCTCTGGGGGAAAAAGTGACTTATGTCTGTTTTTCACACTTATGGCCGTTGCAACATCCCCATGGTTACATGATCAAAATTCAGATAACAGATAATCAGAGTTGGAAGGGACCTTATAGGTCACCTAGTCCAACCCCCCGCCCAAGAGGGAAACCCTACACCATTTCTGACAAATGGCAATCCAATCTCTTCTTGAAAGTCTCAAGTGATGACACTTCCACAACTTTTGAAGGCAAGCTGTTCCATTGGTTGATTGTTTTCACTGTCAGAAAGTTTCTCCTTATTTCCAGGTTAAATCTCTCCTTGTTCAATTTCCATCCAGTACTCCTTGTCTGGCCTTCAGGTTTGGAAAATAGCTTGACCCCTTCCTGTCTGCGGCAGCCCCTCAAATATTGGAAGACTGCTATTGTGTCTCCCCTGGTCCTTCTGTTCCCTAGACTAGCCAAGCCCAGTTCCTGCAACCGTTCATTGTATGTTTTAGTCTCCAGTCCCCTAATCATCCTGGTTGCTCTTCTCTGTACTTTTTCTAGAGTCTCAACATCTTTTTTATAGTGTGGTGACCAAAACTATTCTAGGTGTGGTCTTACTAAGGCTTTATAGAGTGGTATTAGTACCTCACTTGATCTTGGCAACTGGTTCATATTTATGACGATTGCAGTGTCCCAGGGTCACGTGATCCTCTTTTGCAACCTTCTAATAAGCAAAGTCAATGGGGAAGCCAGATTCACTTAACAACCATGTGACTAACTTAATAAATGCAATGATTCACTTAACAACTGTGCCAAGAAAAGTCATACAATGGGATGGAACTCACTTAACAAATGTTTCACTTAGCAACATAAAAATTTTGGGCTGAATTGTGATTGTAACTCGAGGACTACCTATACTCAGAGTTGGGTTAAAATCCCATATCAGGAGATATTCTCCATCAGATTAGGGGACCATGTAAAAGTGGAGACAAAACCAAACTTGTCTGTTGTCAGTAGAAACTGCTTTTATTAATGAAGTCATAGACTGGGATTTCATGCTGTGCTTTATTACCTCTCTGTTTACATTTCTATGGAAAGCTGTTAAGTAAAAAAAGAAGAAGAATTTTAGAACTTGGTATGGTTCACACATTTCTCTTTATCAGCAGTTTAAGGAGCAGCAGTGACAATTCAGACCTGCCACCTAAATACAGCAATTGGTGGTTTAAAGGTTAACAAGCTGATCTAGATAAGAACCTTTTTTTTAATGGTTGGTTTCTCTTATGACTGAGATGAGGTGGATATCCTATCCTAAACTGAGTCACACCCTGCACGAAAAGCTTCCAAGAAGATAATTGTTCTCCAAAATATTTCCTGATCTATTACAGATGTGCCCTGGGAAATACTGATTTCTGTCTTAGTTTTTGGTATATGTGAAAATGGCATTTTAAAAAAGCCAATTCAAAATCTAAGTAAATGTATTCTAAATATGAACACAGAATTCATTCACTTGTGTTTTTTAAAAATAATTATAGTAATATCTTCTTGCATTTTACTTTGCATAATTTAGAGAAATGTGTATACATTGTATTATAGTTAATATTCCCTTTCTGTGGTAAGAAATATTGTCTAATCCCAGTGAGATAAATATTGGTATAAATTGTATTAATATTAAACCTTTTAAAATACATTAAGATGACTGACAAAGTACCGCTTCTCAGTGGCAACACTGGTCCTTTGGAACGGCATCCCAGTGGAGATGTGGTTGACTTCCATCTTTATTGCTTTCCAGAAACAGATCAAAATAAAGTTCTTCCAGAGGGTATTTAGATTGTGATGTCATCTTGCCTGAGATTTAAAGACTGATTCTTGTTGGCACTTGAAACATATATTTCAATTTTAATTTGATTGTGGATTGTGTCATTATATCTTTTATCAGTGTGAAGTGCCAAGAGTCCTTTGAGATTTCAGTGGTTTTGATGGACAGAGTGACAGATAAACATTATGTATGCGTATATTTATCAATGGATGGATGCATGCATGCATAAACATAAAGAATCTCTCTCTCTCAATGGGGAGGGACAGACAAATAACGCAACTGTATATTACACTGCAAATAAATGTCTTTGACTTTGTCAAGAAATGCCAGACAACTAAGATTTGCAATTGTTACAGATCCCCTGCAGTTTGGAATACTGGGATGAGCTCCAGAAGTTATTTGTTGCTTTCAGAGAGTTCAGCTTATCGGAAAGCAAAGTTTGTGAGTTGACCCTGCCAAGCATCAACTTAATAACTGATCCGAAAGAGTTTGTAGCTTCAGATCTTTGGAGAATTGTTCTGAACAGCAACCAGAATTCAGGGGATGACCAAAGGTAAATATATAGTGTTGATTATGAAACGTAATTTATTTCACCAAGACAGCGTACTATTTTTTTTAACCAAAAGCTAAAACACTGAAACAGACAAGAATACATGACTCTTCAAACAATTCATTATTTGCTGAAAGAAATCTTACTGAAATAGATAACTGAAACACCACATTACACAGCTCTAGATTTGCAGACCTGGAAGAATGCTAAAATTATCCAAGCCTTCTATGGGATAACTTGGTTGGTCATGATACAAAAAAGTCTAGGTAAATCTTGGGTCCAAGAAGTCTCTGCCTGTCTTTCTCTGGCATGATCACAAAGAGATTGAAAGCTTTTTTAAAAAAAAATAAATCACAGTATTACTTCTGAATCCTAAGCTATGGTTATATTTAATTGTGTTTTGTTGAGATAAGTCCAGTACATAGCCCACTCTATTTACTTGGCCAAGTTTCAAAGAAATTATCAAGATTGACTACAATATATTGCATTCAAATAATAAAATAGAAATGAATGTTTGTAAATTTATGTTTGTGTTCAAAGTGAGGAATTTATTTCTATTACATTCTGTCCCCTCAGCAATCTGATGAAGTTAATTCAATCAAACAGATAATAATTGACACAGGTTCATTTGAGTTCATCTGTAAAAATTGAATTCATGGCTAAGTGAGAATAGAATCCATTCTTTCTTGACTCTAGTCCAACATTTTAAGAATGCCTTACTCTCTCACCATTTTTTTATTAGACGACTAGCATTAATGCCCTAGAAAACAATTCAATCACAGATTTGGAGAATATTGTCTAAGAAGAGTTTATTTCACTTAAATGGAACATGATATATTCTTATTATAATGCTGTTATTGAAATAATTATTCCAAATTAATAGTGTTTAATAAAGACCACATTATTGGGGCTCTGAGCCTCAAATATGCTGCTATTTTAGAAAATGATTTAATGCAGTATATTAGAACCTAATTTTTGTCTTTCTTTTTTTTTTTTTTCACATCCCTTCCGCAGTTCAGAAAGTGAATCCGGTTCCCAGAGTTCATCTGATCAGTTTGTGACTCCTACTGCCTTAGCAGCCTGTACAAGAGTAGACTCATGCTTCACTCCCTGGTACGTGCCTGCCCTGGGGGTTTCAATTCAGTTTGCTCAGGCTGAACTTCATCTTTGCCATCATCTGGATCAGCTGGGCAGAGGTATGTATCTTAAATTCTGAAACAGAAAGCTGTAGCTATTGCTTTTCCATTTACTCATCACCCCACCTGCTTTACATCTGCAGTTTTTGTGTCCCCTGGACCAGATGCTCAGATAGCTTACACCTACTTATCAGTAGCAGGAATGTGTAAAAAAGCAGATGTATTTGAAGGCAGTAATTGCAGAAGGTGCTTCATTTGTTAAGCTTCAGTAGTGGGCCCAAATGCCACCCCTCTCTCCTTTCGCTTCATTGTGAGACTAATGGAATAAATTTTGCTTTTCACTTTTGCCAGCAAACCTGCCCCACTTTATATGTGCCGTTGAACAAAAGGACTCAAAACTCAGTTACAGTATTGTTTTAAAAGGAAACTGGGAGTAGACATGCAATCCACCTGGGTTCATTCAGTAATGTGCGCTTGCATTATTGTCAGTTTTATTTCCAATACATATTATTATTATAGTGTGTGATTTCAAATAATATTCTCCATGAGAAATGAGCAAATATCTCAGCAATTTATTAAAACATGGCATCTTGCTTAAATGATGGTTTTGAAAGCGGTGAATGACTTCAACATTTTCTTCAACATTTCCAAGTTTCCCCATTACTAGTTAATATTTTTAGCACTTCAAATGACAGTGAAAGGAACAAAAGAAGCCGGAATCAGGCAGACGGTCCTTAAAAAGATTCTTTTTTTTCTTTTTTAGAACCTTTTTCTAAACTAAGCTATTCTTAATTGCTGTTTATTTTTTACTAGCTTATTCATCGTGGAACAATTAAGTGGATGCATTGAAATGTATTAGTGATTTAGTTTTACCTTTTGTTCCACAGAGCCACCAAAGTTCCTACATCCATTTATCTCTGATAAAAATGTGCCATCTGAATTAGAATATTCAATCATTTCTTTTGAAGAACCTCATGCCTATTTCAGACAATGGAGTGATGGATCCGTCTTCAGAGACATGCAGTTATCCACAAGAATTGACTGTAAACTTTTGGAGTGTAGAAATCTAACTAAGCAAACTGTTGCAAAACCATTTGGTATATTTGGGCAACTTTCTGTTTCTGGAAATTCCATGGAAAAGATTTTGGATGGAAATATGGTAGTGGATCCTGTATTCATCAGCTTTGGCCAACATGCCATCCACTCTCTGCATAAAACCCTTCAAGCTTGGCAACAGGTAAGCACATAGGTCTGAAATGAAAAGGTTAAACCAGATATCATAACTCAGGATTCCTAAGAATGAAGAAGTATCAAAAGCTTTATAGGGTGAAGGGACTGAAATAGAAATGGTAAACTGGCCTCAGATCCTTTTTGTTGTGTCATGCATTTTATTGAAAATGAAACAAAAGCAAATGAAATGCATAAAACCTATTTACATATCATCATCATATATCATAGCGACCCCGAGGGTCCGGGCCTTCTCTCTGGGAGCATCCTCTCTCTGGAATGAATTACCCCTGGAGATGAGGATCATCCCTGACCTATTAACCTTCTGGCGCACACTAAAGACCTACTTATTCCATCAAGCCAGTCTGGCCTAGAGTTTTAATTTGACCTTAATGGTTTTTAGTTTTTTTAATCCTTTGATACATTTTTTAATTTTTCCAGTCAATTATTTAATTCTTTTTAAATTCATTTTAAACATTGTATTTGTATTTGTATTTTATTCGGCTGTACACCGCCCCGAGTCCCGCTGGGAAAGGGGGCAGTATATAAGATTAAATAAAGATAAAGATCATTTGGTATTATATGAGCATGATTGGTAAATTATTGGATTTGGGGGGGGTTGTTGTTCTTACATAGAGAAGAAAATTAATTTACTTATCAAATTTCTACACTGTTCACCTCACTTAAGTAAAATGAATGAAAGGTTGCTGAATGAATGTGAATTGAATACAAAAATCCTACAGAGAAAATGAATGAGAATTGAATTGCAAAGAATATATATATATATTATATATATATATATTTATATTCACAGGTACAAGTATGCAGGTGTTGGCATATTCGGGTCATTTCCCATTTAAGATTGAGAGTATCTTGGGGACGTTTCGACGAGGTCCCACTCGCCATCTTCAGGCTGGTGCTTTCGGCTTCATGCTTGTGCGAGCAAAGCGTGATCTGAGCTGCCGTCTCTCTATAAATACTAGTGGGGAGGTTGGCTGTGTTGTCATTTTTTGATTGGTTGATGAAGTTGATGTTTGTAGATTGGCTGGCTTTTTCGTAAGAACATGTGTGGCTGAGGTATTGGCTTTGTGTCTATCAGCCTCCTGTGTTGTAACGACCTGGGTAATGGGCTGTGTGATGACCTTCTGAGTTCTACTGTTGTGACATCCTGAATCTTGTGCTGTAATCTCCTGGGTCGTTGGCTGTGTTGTAACATCCTGAGGTTTTGTGGTGTAGCCTCCTGAGTTCTGTGATGTGATATCCTGAGCGGGTGGCTGTGATGTGACATTCTGAGTTTTGGTTTGGCTCCGAGTTTGAGGCCTGGCTATGTGTTCATGACGTGTGTCCGTTTGCTTGGTTTGGGGGTCGGGGTGTGTGGCAGCTGGTGATACAGCCATGGTCTGGTTTCTGGACGATGGTTGCCTTTCGTCTATGGGATGGGTTTGGGTTTGAGTCTGGTGAGGGAGATTGATGGTGGCGTCATGTGTTGTTTTGGGTCCGGTGTTGGTTTTCGTGAATAGAGAAACACCCCCATAACATGAATAAACGGGATGATACCTCCCACCTATCAGACATCTGGAAACTAGCCTTAGTTTCTTCGCTGGCTATTGGGGGTGAGATTTTGCCCCCTTCAGAGAGGGCTCGCAATCTGGGTGTCCTCCTGGATGTACGGCTGTCCTTGGAAGATCACATTACGGCCGTTTCCAAGAGGGCGTTTTATCAGGTTCACCTGATCCACCAGATGCAGCCCTTTCTGGATCAGGATGCCTTACGCACGGTCACTCATGCCCTGATCACCTCCCGACTGGACTATTGTAATGCCGTCTACATGGGGCTCCCGAATGGGAGCATCCGGAGGCTTCAACTGGTACAGAATGCGGCCGCGCGGGTGGTTATGGGGGCATCAAGGTTCTCTCATGTGACGCCCCTCCTGCGTGAGCTGCATTGGTTGCCAGTGGCCTCTCGGTGCGCTTTAAGATTTTAGTGTTAACTTTTAAAGCGTTCCATGGCATTGGACCAGGATATTTACAAGACCGCATTCTGCCATTTTCCTCTCACCGTCCAGTGTGGTCCCACAGGGAGCGTCTCTTGTGGGTCCCGTTGGCATCTATGTGCCGGCTGGTGACCCCGAGGAATAGGGCCTTCTCTGTGGGGGCGTCTGCCCTCTGGAATGGGTTGCTTCCGGAGTTACGTACAGCCACGGACCTGGGGACCTTCAGGCGTGCCTTGAAAACCTGGCTTTTTGACCAGGCCGGATTGGGCTGATTTTAGATTTGGGTATTTTAATTTTTATATCAAATTTTAGGGTTTAAGGAAGGGATTTTAATTGTTTTCAACCAGGGTGTTTAATTTAATTTAGTTTTAACTTTTATATATTTAATTTTTTTAATTGTATGGCTGTGCACCGCTCCGAGTCCTTCGGGAGAGGAGGGGTATATAAATAAATATTATTATTATTATTATTATCATCATCATCATCAACAAACAAGTCCCAGCCACGAAAACCAACATCGGACCCAAAACAACACATGATGTCAGTCGTGTTATTCAGTGGTCAGCCAGCTATGGTATACACTGGACTAGAGGTAGTACATGTAGTTAGAGGCAGTTGATGAGGTCCTCAAATAGAAAGAGGGAAGTTTAAGGAACAAAAGGAAATGTATGAATTCATATATAGTACAAACAAGACTTGGTTTGCAAGGATAGAAAGGTATGAAGAATTACAGTGATTGGTGTTTGTATAAATTAAAATTTTGAAATATCTAATTTTTCTGGTTTTTTGCATTTCCCCCAAAAGGAATGTTATGACACGAAGGATGGAGTCTTATTTCCCATTTAGCAGAAACTAGCGATTGCGTGGTTTTTGCCATTATACCCAGGCCAGTAAGCTAGGGTTTTGTTTACATTTGAAATCCAAGCAGTGATTGAATATGGCTTCTCCACTTTGGAGAAAAGGAACAAATCATAATTTGAAAGTTCAGATACAACCTTGTAATGCAATTTTGTGCTTATCATGAAGCAATTAACTGAAACTGAAGGTATATATATTCAAGGAGAGCAAAGTTAAGGAAAAGATACATGAGTTCATAGCAAGAGAGCAGATTTTTAGGGTGTGCAAGTCACTGAATGACTCTGGACGGATGCAGACTGAATTTAAGATGTAGCAAATGTCAAGGAAATTGTCAATTGTCAGTGGGAAAACACTTGAGAATAAAGTGCTCTTTTCCTTTTTGAATTCAGTTAAAGTCTGAATGAGCCAGAAGATACCCTGGCTCAGCTATTTTCTGGAGTTATGTCAATAGGATATACAGTATCTAAGCTGATTCACAGAATAATTGATGCAGGGACTATAATAATGAATTTTGCTCTGACAGAGAACGGCTATCTTAGGCAGACCAAAACCACTGAGGAATACTTGGCAGAAGCTGCAGCAAGTATATCCTGTTAGTTTTATTATCCATTTTGGCAATAATAAATTAAACAATTATGGCAGGAAAGACTATTTTACACTAAAGTTCTTACTGTTGTACCATTGAAAAGATGGACCAATTTGGATGGATTTAAGTTTGTGTAAATGAGATTGGAATATACACTGCTCAAAAAAATAAAGGGAACACTTAAACAACACAATGTAATTCCAAGTCAATCACACTTCTGTGAAATCAAACTGTCCACTTAGGTAGCAACACTAATTGACAAGCAAGTGCACATGTTGTTGTGCAAATGGAATAGACAACAGGTAGAAATCATAGGCTGTTAGCAAGACATCCCCAATATAGGAGTGGTTCTGCAGGTGGTGACCACAGACCAGTCCTCAGTTCCTATGCTTTCTGGCTGATGGTTTGGTCACTTTTGAATGCTGGTGATGCTTTCACTTTAGTGGTAGCATGAGATGGAGTCTACAACCCACACAAGTGGCTCAGGTAGTGCAGCTCATCCAGGATGGCACATCAATGCGAGCTGTGGCAAGAAGGTTTGCTGTGTCTGTCAGTGTAGTGTCCAGAGCATGGAGGCGCTACCAGAAGACAGGCCAGTACATCAGGAGACATGGAGGAAGCCGTAGGAGGGCAACAACCCAGCATCAGGTCCGCTACCTCCGCCTTTGTGCAAGGAGGGACAGGAGGAGCACTGCCAGAGCCCTGCAAAATGACCTCCAGCGGGCCACAAATGTGCATGTGGCTGCTCAAACAGTCAGAAACAGACTCCATGAGGGTGGTATCAGGGCCCGACGTCCACAGGTGGGGGTTGTGCTTACAGCCCAACACCATGCAGGACATTTGGCATTTGCCAGAGAACACCAAGATTGGCAAATTCGCCACTGGCGCCCTATGCTCTTCACAGATGAAAGCAGGTTCACACTGAGCACATGTGACAGACATGACAGGGTCTGGAGATGCCGTGGAGAACGTTCTGCTGCCTGCAACATCGTCCAGCATGACCAGTTTGGCAGTGGGTCAGTAATGGTGTGGGGTGGCATTTCTTTAGTGGGCCGCACAGCCCTCCATATGCTCGCCAGAGGTAGCCTGACTTCCATTAGGTACCGAGATGAGATCCTCAGATCCCTTGTGAGACCATATGATGGTACGGTTGGTCCTGGGTTCCTCCTAATGCAAGACAATGCTAGACCTCATGTGGCTGGAGTGTGTCGGCAGTTCCTGAAAGACGAAGACATTGATGCTATGGAATGGCCCGCCCATTCCCCAGACCTGAATCCAATTGAGCACATCTGTCCCGCTCCATCCACCAACGCCACATTGCACCACAGACTGTCCAGGAGTTGGGGGATGCTTTAGTCCAGGTGTGGGAGGAGATCCTCAGGAGACCATCCGCCACCTCATCAGGTGCATGCCCAGGCATTGTAAGGAGGTCATACAGGCACGTGGAGGCCACACACACTACTGAGTCTCATTTTGACTTGTTTTAAGGACATTACATCAAAGTTGGATCAGCCTGTAGTGTTTTTTTCCACTTTAATTTTGAGTGTAACTCCAAATCCAGACCTCCATGGGTTGCTAAATTTGATTTCCATTGATAATTTTTGTGTGATTTTGTTGTCAGCACATTTAACTATGTAACGAACAAAGCATTTAATAAGAATATTTCATTCATTCAGATCCAGGATGTCTTCTTTTTATGTTCCCTTTATTTTTTTGAGCAGTGTAATTTGTGGAATAATTTTAATATCAATATCTCTCATCTAATAATAACCAAATAAGCACTAACAACCTACTAAGGCCCAATCTATATATAACATAGAAAAATATTCATACGTTCTTTTCTTTTAGTTCAGATAGAAGACCAGGGAACACAGAATGTTTCACCCTGTCCCTCCAAATGATATCATGGTTTAAAGTTAGACTTTTTCCCTAATTTCTTGTTTATCCTGTTGAAAGAAAAAAAAAAGAATCTTATTACATTTGATATCTGGCATATATTTTCCCTGTTACTCTAATGAAGGTTTTTGCTACAACTGTATGATGTTCTTTACATACAAAACTGATGGATCAAATTAATAAAATTATATCCAAATATATTTTCTGCAATTATCCAAATAATCTCGTCCCAGGATTTCTCTTTACCAATCTCCATACCTGTACAAAGTTTTCTACATTAATTACCCATCACAAAACTACAATAGCAAAGCTAAAAAAGATAAAACATCTGTTTCACATCAGAGTTTCTTTTTTCAAGGCATTCCAGGGTTTTCTTATTGTAAAAGGACATTCATAAAATAAGAGCTAGTGTGATTTAAATCTTTACATCTGGTTCAAATATCATTGTGAAAAAAGAGTCTTTGTAGCTCCAATTTCTGCTTTTTGTCATATTTTGAGCAATGTGCTTAACAGAAAACAAGCAAACAATTTTGAAGGAGGCCTGTTTGCATGGGCTGTTGGAGGAGTAACTACTGCAAAATGGCCTTCGTTGCTTTGTGCAGTGAAAAAAAAATCTCTCTAGTATCACATATGTACAAATAAAGTGCATTGTATAAATATTTAAATGTGTAAGACCACATCAGAAAATGATTGACCGACTTAAACTATAGGGAGCCTTTAAAGAAATACCTTGAGTTGGAAACAACAGGATTGTATAAGTAGAGCCATATGTTGCCTTGTAAGATGTACCAGTCAGGTACATTCTGTGAATAGTTAGACCTGATTTATATGCAGGGGTGGCAATGTTCAAATGACCCACAGAGGATATGCCTCTGTAATTGTTGTTGCAATTTCCTTGTTTCCTCTGAACTCGGGTGTTTTTGCCACCATCTTCTGATGTGGTGGTGATCTCTAGCTGCGAGTGTCCTTGATTAAAAACTTGTCCTATTTTTACATTAGGGTGCATTAGTTATTGAGGTGGGCTCTGAACTACATATTAATGGTAATTGGTAACAACATGTTTCTTCAGTGGGTTCTCTTCTACCACATACTGAAAATTAACTTCCCCCTAGTAAGTATTTTGTAATGTTCAGTGTTCACAATTAATACGGTTAATTCTGCCAGATCAAATGAAGAGCACCACCATTAATTGCTCACATCTTCTAAAGAAGTATCAGAAACAAGTAATTTTGTACACATTGCTGATAAGACCTGACATACAAAGCATAAAGTAATTTGGCCTTACACCTTTAGGTCAGGAGTTCAAGATATATGGAAACCTCTGTCAGAATTTGTTTTTTCCAAAAGGTGAACTAGTTTTATTCTTAAATAATGAAGGAAGCTTTAAAAATAGAAGTAGGCATTACAGGCATCACCAAGTTGTGATCCCAAGTCATCTGTTCAAATTCCAAGATGATAAATTTACAGGGCATTGAAAATTTAGTTGGGAGCAAGTTTTGTTCAACTTAATAGGAATACCTTTCTGACTTTCTATAGGATTTCATAATTTAAGTGGAAAAAATGTTCTGAAACATAAGGAGCATAATCCAGTAATTCTAAATGCTTATGTAGATTAATATGTGTGATAGGTTTTTCCTTATATTTGAATACAATAAGATATATTCGTTTAAGGGTTACCATAATTTATAATAAAGATTTAAAGTCTGGATTATTTTGCCAACAAAATGTTGGCCCAATAAATATTTCACTCTACAGATTTATGTAGCATGAATAATATTAGATGTTGTAGAGTCCAACATACTATTCTTCAGATTAAAAAAATCTTTCTTTAAGGAAAACCTCTTTATAAACTGGTAGTAACTAAATCCATGTCTGTGACTAATGGTAATCAGAGATGTATCATTAAAGAATGTCAAAACAAAATATGTTCTTTTGTAGCACCAGGAATGATAGTATTGTTTTCTTCAATTGTTATTAAACATTTTAATTAAATTATAGTATTCATAATTAATAACATAACTATATAACATTAAATCTGTAATATCAAATCCTCTTGACCTTGTTGCCGCTGTCCCATTATTTTGAACGCCCTTTCTAACTTCTTTGTTATTGGATGGAGTTAAGAGTACATATACATTTAAAGGGGAGAGGAAATAAGCAGGGATTATATAAATGGCCTTTGTGGAAAGAATGCAGCAATTCAGTCCTGCCAAGAAGAGATGTTAGGTGAATATAAGAATGCAGTATTTTTAAAACAGATTCAGTAAAATGAAGCATACACATTAAAGCAAGTGGTCACCAATAAAAACTAAGTTCTGCAAGGAACAGGTATATACATCATCATGGGTGATTTTGCATAACTTTCAAAAGTAATGGGTTACATACTTTGTGCACCTAAGACCTGAGAAAGAAGTTTTTTGTGTTGGTCTAAATGAAGTGTTGACAACTACATTTTCTAAAGTGCATTCTTTAGAAATCTGATGGCCAAGAAAGGGTTGAGAAATCTTGATATCTTCCTTGCTTTTATATGCTTCTATGATATTGCTGTCAGAACAGTCAGTAATTAAACAACAAGGGAAGAATTTACCCACTGGTGTGGCAGAAAATTCTACTGAAGAAGTAAAAAAATCACCCAGATATAATTCCAGCTGTGAAACTGACAATCATCATAACAATATAACCAAAGATAATGGAAATATAATAAGGAAAATGGAACTGAAAATAGGAAATCAGTTGTGGTCCTGTAGGCGCCAGAAGAAGAAGTGGACAGCAACATTACTTATTGAATGAAGGATACTGAGACTTAGCAATCAGCTTCAAATTGATAGACTGAAAAAATGTAAAGGTCAAAATGTAAAGGAAGAATGCCTTGAAGATTTCATTGTAACATTGCCACTTACTCTTCTGCATTCAAACCATTTTTGTAACCCAATGTATTATAGGGATTAATAAACTCTCGAGACATTGATAATTTATGAACTGTCAAATAAGGAAATTGTTCATATTGTATGGAAAGATGTCTAATATATCTGTTGTTCTAGTCTAATCTTTTAAAAGTAGAAGCAAGGCCAAATCAGTTGATTGAAGACACACAATAAGCAATTTTTCTCTAATTTGAATATCAGAAATTTATGATATGCATTAATACATTACTCTCATGGTCTGCAGTACATTGTTTATTTTTCACTTACATGCCTTGCTCTGTATGCATTTTGAAAAAGATGTTCCAAGATACAGAAGCATTTCTGAGTAATTGAACATTCATATATTTGTCCTCAAGCATAAAGGAAGACTTCATTCTTTGACAATTGTTCAATTGTTGCTGAGCTACTTTAAAAGAAAAGCAGTGATTTCTCACTCACCCACCTACCCACACACTCACCCTTAGTTGGAGAATGGTAACTATTATATTATCATTAAAAAGTTATTAAATCCTTTTATTTCCAATGTGTACAAAATACATCTGAATTGCTTGATCATTCTGAAAACTGAATGGACGCTAATGTTTAAAATCAGTTCAGAAAAGTTGATTAGTTTAAAACATTACCTAAGATGTATTTTTCCTAAAATATTAAAAACCATAATAGTATTGGCAGTTTTAGTATAACTATAGAATGTAGATAATATTTGTTCACACATCTATAACATATATCAAATATTTTTAAATTTTATTTATTTATTTGATTTGTCAATCGCTTACAAGATAATAGGTGTAAGGATAAACATAGTTATGAATACAAGAAATGAGTACGTATAAGAAAAGTAAAAGAAACAATAGGACAGGGACGGTAGGCACTTTGGTGCGCTTATGCACGTCCCCTACAGATCTCTTAAAAAGGGGGTGAGGTCAATAGTAGACAGTCTAAGGTTAAAGTTTTTGGGGTTTGGGGAAGAAACCACAGAGTCAGGTAGACTATTCCAGACACTGAAGCTGCTGAAGTCGTATTTCCTGCAATCAAGTTTGGTACAATTAACCTTGAGTTTGTATCTATTGTTTGCTCTTGTGTTGTTATGGTTGAAGCTGAAGTATTCATTGACAGGTAGGACATTGCAATGTATGATTTTATATACTATACTTATATTGGACTGAAGACGGCGTAGTTCTAGGTTTTCTAGATCTAGAATTTCGAGTCTAGTGGCATAAGGTATTCTGCAATGAGTAGCGGAATGTAGAACTCTTCTTGTAAAATATTTCTGGACTTTCTCAACTGTGTTAATATCAGATACGTAACGTGGGTTCCAGACTGATGAGCTGTATTCGAGTATTAGTCTGGCAAATGTTTTATATGCCCTAGTTAGTAGCAATTTAAGGTATATAAATGGATATACATTTCGGGGACCATTAATAATTCTGGTATTTTAGTTATGAGGAAAGAATGCTTTGTAGGAAAGCTTATTTTCATCATTGGGCAGATAGTTGCCAAACATCATGGAATTAATCTGATGCTTGTTTGGTTTTCTATTCTTTTTCTTTCAGAATCAATGCCCTGAGGCAGAACAGCTAATCTTTAGCCACTTTGTAATCTGTAATGACACACAGGAGACACTGCGGTTTGGCCAGGTAGACACAGATGAAAATGTTCTGCTGGAGACTCTTCATTGTCACCAGTATAGCTGGCGCTCTCACAAGTCCCCACAGGTATGTATGCCATACAAGTGCAATAGTTGCAACAGTTGTTAAAAATGGAAAGTGTTGAAATAATTCAATTTAAGTTTTTGGAAAGGAGGCGAATTCATGTATTCTCCTATCCGTAGTTTTCCATGTTTCAGCCAAAGGTCCATGCTTAAATTACAAGACAGAGGAGATAAACAAAAAGGATGAGCAAACCCAGAAATGTTTATATTTCATTCGGGTTTGGAGCTGTAGAGCAGTTGTTTCTCAGTCTTGGCAACTTGAAGATGTGTGGACTTCAACTCCCAGAATTCCCCAGCCAGCATTCTGTGAGTTAAAAGTCCACACATTTTAACGTTGCCAAGATTGAGAAACACTGCTCTGCGCTCCTACACAGTCCAATTTTTTAAAGAACTTCAGGCTTCTGTATGTGAGCGCATAAATAATTCATTGCGCTTGAGAAAAAGCAAACGTCTTCAGCTTTTGGGATGTTAATCCTAACAATGTGAGCACAAACCTTCTGTTGACATAAGACAATACAATTGACAGTACAATACAATAAGACAATTTGAAAATGACAGTCCCAAAGCTGAGCAATGAACCAGAAATAGGGATCTTGGAGAAGGATATCCTTGATGGTAACCGCTAGTTGCATACTCAAGCATACTGACATTGAAATCTCAACCTTACCACTCTTAGGGATTTCATAGATATCCATATTCATCAACATCTAATTGTGATCAGAAATTTTCCTCTCTACCTATATATGCTTAAAACAGCGTATGCTTTCACAGAGTAGGGGTACAGGCATAGCGCATATATGCACAGAACTGCAGTGAAGAACCTCATGTTCAACAGAGCAAATAACCCTCATGTTTTTCATGATTAGTTTCTTCAAAAAAGCTTCTTAGATTTTACAATGAGAAGATATTCTAATAAGAGATTCTAAAAAAAATCAAACATTTCTAGTATTTGTTTATTTTTGTCCATGCTTTAGACAAAAATAACAAATGTATAAATACCGGTAGGAAGATCACTGCAGTGTGCTGTTTGCTGTTGAACATAAACAAGAAAGGGATCGGACTGTGGAAATTTAGATGATGACTGTAAAATTCTGAGGTCATAACTGAAAAGTAGCAGCCTGGTGATTGAAGGCCAATTTCATATATTGCTTGACCTCTGCTGATTGTGCTGATAATCCAGAATAATCTGGGCTGGGCACTCTTGAAAGAAGACTTGGTAATGCCATATGTTATAGTTGGGGAAAAATAGTGAGAAAATACAATACAATAATTTGGGGAGAACCATTTTCTGTAATTTTTTCCTCTTCCTTAGTAGGAAGAAGTCTTTCTTAGTAAGAAGATATGTAGCATATCATAGAGAATATAATCTTTATGATCTGTAAATTGAGTGGAGGTTAATTGAGCAGCTAAGGTCAATTACAGAAACCTGGACTTAGTATATATTTACTGTGGAATAACCACACTGAGTTCACACATTTTTTTTTAAAAAAAGCAAAAGAACAGCTTTAAAATTCACTCTGCTATAGATTATCCACTGCAGAAAGCAATTTAATGTGGAGGGAATGATCGGCAAGTTATGACCAGTATAATTGATAAATCTCTATTTTTCGCTATGCTTTTTTCTTATGTGGAAGTAGTGTTTTCACATTAATCTTTTCCTTTGAAATAGCATTTTTAAATAGTTGTTTCTGTCTCTTTTTAAACTGCAGTAAAACCGAGCCAATTATGATCAAGACTTTTTAATCTTTTTATCTCAACGCAGTAAAAACCATACTTTTCCCACTTGTCTTTCTGCCAACATTTAGAATTTCAGGAAGTAAGACTGCCTATCTAACTGCAGAATGTTATTTGGCTTGTTAAAAACAAGGACTGTTGAAGTCTTCCACAAGCAATGAAATACAAACAACCCTGATTGGGCACTGTTAAAGTATCCTTGTCTGGAAGCATAAGAGATTACTGCATATTATTTTAGAGTTTTCTTGCTTTTAATATCTGTGTGACTATGAGATGCCATTTCTCAATAATAACAGTTAATTGCACAAGTTAGTAGTCTAAAACGAAACAGTAGAAGATTTCAGAGATAAAATAAAAAAAGAACAGAGGGTATTTTAAAGTACTTTAAACAAGACCAATTTGTTGAAGTTTCTTGCTAAACAAATAACATAATTGCAGGGGAGAAACTCTACTATTCTCCAGAGGGCATTCATAACTTTGGAATGGATTATCCTCTTCCTGCAGTTATCTTCTAGACAACGTGAACAAGGACAGGGGGAGGGACCCAGCTGGGAATTATGAGAGCCCCTTACATAGCTTCTTTCTGGGGAGCATTTCTTCCTTGGGACACTCCCATGGACTCCTTCGTAACGCTTATTTGGTTGAGGCCAGAAGGGAAGAAAAGCAAAACCGCAGTGAAGCATTCTCTATCGTTAATAAGCACTACAATGCTTGCCTGTCTGAAATCCAAGATTCTGGTAATTATTAAGTTAATGGGCTTTGTAATATTCCATGTTATTATCGTTCTGGTGATATTTTATTACTTCCCCCCTGACACCAAAATTGAGAAGTGGAAACGATCCATTGGGAAACATAGGAATTTGGTTCAATACAGTCCTCTCTTTTCTTCTAAAGCTACACCTGCATCATGTAATTTGTGTGGCTGTTTTGGAAAGGTAGTTTGTAAAAAATGTCAAATTGTTTGTTACCTGGGGGACCAGAAGAGCAAAGTTCTTGTTTTAATTGTTTATCTGTCTTAATTTTTCAAAGGCATTCGCTTGTAAGAATGCAGGATTAATACAAATTAATTAGGACTTCAGCATGGGCATATTATATTGTAGCATCTTCCAAACTCTTTTGCTGCTGGACTTCTTCTTGAGGAACTTATTATCTGGAGGTTAGAATAGTGCCCAACTGTGGACAATCCATGCAAGTGTCAGTTTAATGGAATGTGAGATGACTTCATCATTTTGAAGCTATTTCATTCCTCATGATAATTCTCATCTTGCCAAGTTAGTGAATTTTAAGAACTCTGGGAGCAGATTTTAAGATAAATGTGAAATATGAAATAATCCATATTTCGGAGTCAAAAAAGTTCCTCTAGGCATTAGTTCATATTTGACTTGTTCAACTTGCATTTGGGAATAAAATGAGTTAGGATCAGGTCTCAAATACCACACTCGCTTATTGGGAAGGAAAACCTGTGTCTCGTGTTTCTTGTTATAGAGGCACTAAGCAGCAGTGATTGCCATAAAATATTTAACCTTTACAAAAATGTTTTTTAAAAGAATGGCAAAGCAATCCTTTTAATGAAAATGAATAGTTTTCAAAGAGTTGAGTATCATTAACATTTGCATCATTTAGAGACAATTGTTATTTTGCTGATTATAGTTGAGAAGAAGTATTGTAATTGCCCATTTAAAGTATATAATAAAAATAAATAAAAAGAGGCTTAAAATTCCTTTGGTTTTGCCTCAGTGGTATACAGCTAAAACCTCAAGACATATTTGTTTCAGATGTAAATTTGGTAAAAGAATCAAATTATGGGATTTGGAAGTAAACCCTTTATTTAATAGCTACTTTAAAACAGCAATAAATAGAAGATAGAATTTTAGATTCCCATATTTTGGAAAACAGCTGCACATCTTATTGAGTACATATGGATAAAAAAGATAATTCTCAGAATTACTGTTTTCCCTTTATTCTTTTTATGCTTATCTTCTAAACATCTCACTGCATTTTATTCAAACTGTACTTCTCTAGCAGATAATATATCTACCACACTTCTTTTATGATGTGAGACCCTCACGTGTTCAGATGTCCTTTATATTCAAGATGTTTCGTGAGTCCAGGTAGTCCTCGACTTATGATTGGTTGCTTAGTGTCCATTTAAAGTTATGACAGACCCTTCAGTCCAGTTCCAATCCTCCCCCCTCCCCCCCCGCGGTCACACCATCACATTTTGGGTACTCAGTAACCATCCCACATTAATAACTGTTTATAGCCCCCATGGACATGTGACCTTGATTTACAATGTTTTTGCCAGAAAATGTTTACTTCTGGTATTTGGAAAAAGGACTGTAGAAGATGACCAGGCTAAGCCCAAGGAAGTGTTCAAGTGAATCATCAGTTTGGAATCCTTTCATGCTCACAAGAGATTTAAGTCCAGCCCATCTTGAATTCCATTTACTCTTATCTACCACCAATTTACCTTAACCATTAGTAGTTCAGATTCTTGTTTAGAAATATCATGGAATAAACTTGTACTTCTATGAATAACTCTGATTCCTGATTTCCTGCACTGTTAAATGAACAATGGGTTCACTTAACAGCCACTGCAAATAAAAGGTCATAAAAATGGGTAGGTCGTGTGATGATCTGTTTTACTATTGTCACAAATTACAACTGTAATGGGCAGGCTCCCTTGCAGTCGTAAGTTGAGAATTACCTGTGCACGATTCTGCTCAGCTTCATACTTAGGAACTGGTGCATAAAACTGTACACTGTCTTCTTACCTCTGGAAATTGTAATGTTGTAAAGAGCAATAGCAACAGCCCTTAGACTTACATACCACTCCATAGTGCTTTACAGTATTCTCTGAGCTGTCCAGATTGCCCCCAACAATCTGGGTCTCCATTTTACTGACCTCAGAAGGCTGAGTCTTGAGCCGGTCAGAATCGAATTGTTGGCTGTGGGCAGAGTTAGCCAGCAATATTGTATTCTAGCCACTGTGCCCCTATGACTCTGGGAGACCATGCAAGCATGCCACTTGTTTGGAAGGAAAAAATGCACTATGCCAAGTTTTTCTATTCTGATAGCCTCCAAATACATTGTACACCAACTACACCACCCACAATTCCACATCACTTGATTTATCCCTCATATTGTCTGGGAATTCTGGGTTTGAAATCCTACACATCTGGAGCCTTCAATGAATGAATGAATTCTTTATTGACCAAGTGTCAATAAAGAGGAATTTGTCTTGATGCACATGCTCTCAGTGTACATAAAAATAAAAGATGCATTCATCAAGTATTATAAGGTACAACACTTAATGATAGTCATAGAGTACAAATCAGTGGTGGGATTCAAATTTTTTTACTACCAGTTCTGTGGGTGTGGCTTGGTGGGCGTGGCAAGGGAAGGATACCATAAAATTTCCAGTCAGTGGTAGTATTTTCCTGTTCTCCAAACTACTCAAAATTTCCACTACCGGTTCTCCAGAACTGGTCAGAACCTGCTGAATACCACCTCTGGAAATAAGCAATCAAATCATACTAGGAAACTAAATATAAATCGTAAGGATACAAGCAACAAAGTTACAGTCATACAGTCACAAGTGGGAGGAGATGGGTGATTCAATAAGCAGAGTATGAATAATGTGATATAGTCAGTAACTTTGGTGTATGGACTTCTATAGAGATTCTCTTAGGTTGGCCTCTGTTTTATTGGAAGATCCTGAACTCTTTGCCCTGCCAGTTTTATAGCAATTTATATTATTTTAAAGTTTGTGAACATTTTTAAATTTTCAATATTTCTGTTTAATATGACTTAAAACATGATGTGTTTGTTCCCCACACAAGTCTTAAAACTAGATAAATGGAATCCAATTAAATAAATGAATTAAAAACATATTTGTTCATTTTTGGGGGAGGATGATACAAATGTAAATGGGTTCACAAACTTTTAAGCATTACTGAATTGGTTACTTAAGCTTCTCTTTTTAAAAACCCAGTATTGATTTAATTATTACTAGCTGTATATATTTCCTATTAATTTTTTTTATTCTGTGAAATCCTGATTGTCTTTTTCTTCTCATGCTTTATTTTACCCTAACCCTAATGTAATTTTAACAGTAACATATGGCCTGAATTCCTAATTTGGTGCTATTAATTTGCCTCCTTTTATGAAACATTTCAAATTGCTTCCTGTTCCTTAGTCACATGCTTTCTGTATTGCAAAATTAACTTTCATTAATGCTATACTTGATTCCTAATAGCAGTCCATAAACAATTTCGTAGTTTAGAATAGAAACCTCAAAAGATCATTCAAATTAAATTAATTGGGGTAAACTGTAGTTCATTCTGTAACAGAGGCCAAAAATAAAGTACAAGTGGAATTTGTTTGTGACATGTCTCCCAATTTGGCAAGTTGATTGTAAATATTTCCACCAGATTTTTTTTTACCTGCACTGCAAAAATAAGGACTTCTTGACATTGCACTAGCATAACCGTTAGCGATCCAATCTAAAAAGGTTATTTTTTCATGTAGCAGCTTGACAGCCGTTTAAGCTGTTCTGGAAATTAGCTACATATTCCACTCTTCTTTGTTAAAGTTACAAAGGACCAAAGCACTATAGAATCCAAATGTTTGGAGATTTGGACTTCTCATCTGAGACTTTGTAGCTAAACAGACAATCCCCTTTTAAAGAGAAAACACATAAATTATACAGTTTTTCCAGATTATTAAAATGTGATGTAATTGGGTTACCTATTCCAGTTTATGTTGAAAGAATTAATGCAAAGAAGAAATTCATGACTGCTAAAGTTGAGATTCACAACAATATTGAACAGAGTATTTGTAATGATACACTACTCTGAATTTCTTCTTCTTCATCTGTGCCTTATATCATTCTGCTAGGTTTATCTAGAGCTGTCTTTCTGCCTTTTTAAAATCAAATTATTTTTTTCCATTGTCCTCTGATAAATTCATTTTCAAAGTAAATTCCTTTTTCATTAATTTCTTGAACTTTCCTAATTTCAAACCATCTACTTTTTCACTAACATCTGAGCTTCTTTTAACTTTTACAATTAATGGATGACATCTTACCAAACTCCATTAGTTTCATCTTAATCTGTCATAGATTTAAGCATTGTAAAGGACTCCGTCACTTCAGAATTCTGCATGCTGTCAAACAAAACCATCATGTTGATGACCAACACTATACCATAATTTATTAATTTTGTTCATTTATCTTGACTTAGTCTTATGTTAGATTTGATCCCTGTGGTCTATTCAAATTATGATTAAAAATCCTGATATTGCCATGTTATATACTATATGTAGCATATAGCTTAATAGTTTACTACTAAGTAGTTTCAGCATTATTTTTAAAGACTGAAACTTAATAATAGTGTAGAGAATAAAATAGGAACACTGATATCAGCGTTTTGTAAAAGAATTTAGCCAAACCCAGTCCTACAAATAGTCCCTATATAAAATATTACACATGAATACAAAACCTTTGAAATGTTACAAATGACATCAGGAAGGGGCTGGCTAAATTCCACACATTCATATACTAAGAGGATAGAAGAAACTGAAGCATACCCAGAAGCAGCAACTTAATTGTACAGGATTAATTTGAGGCCTAATCAGGTTCTAAAAGCATGAAATGAATTTGTACATTATCCAAGATCTCTACATAACTGCAGTAAAAAAGGAAGAGGGAGCATGTAAACAGTGCTTCCAGTAATTTAATTTAATCTCAGAATATCTGACATGTAGCTGAAGAAACTTCTTGACCTAAGCCTCAGAGCCATTTTACTTGTTTGCAGCTGACATGCCACATAAATTATCATTTAACATGATGAGCACATGTGGCCAAGAAATTGTAGCATAACCCAATGCCTCAAATTGGAATGTAAATATAGCAATAGCACTTAGACTTATATACCGCTTCACAGTGCTTTACAGCCCTCTCTAAGTGGTTTACAGTCAGCATATTGCCCCAACAATCTGGGTTCTCATTTTATCGACCTTGGAAGGATGGAAGGTTGGGTCAACCTTCAGCCTGGCGAGATTTGAACTGCCAAATTGCAGGCAGTGAGCAGTCAGCAGAAGTAGCTTGCAGTACTGCATTCTAATTATTGCACCACCAAGGCTCTTAAATATGAAGATAATTTGAATAATTTTTCCAATGCAGAGCCACAGTGTCAGCCAGCTGCAACTTTCATTGAAAGCCAGATGCAAATAATTTTTGTGATATAAAGTTAGAAAAGATAGCAACTTTTTGTTGAAAACTGAAAATTGAAAACTGAAAATTGAAAACTGACAGCAGATTAATTGGCAATGCTCATCAATGAGGTAGTTGTTTATTCAAGGTGGGAAGGATTCTCTGACACAAATACTCTACATTCAGGCTGTATATATTCTGCACTGTATTGCATTGCATTGCATTGCATTGTGTTTTACTTAGACACCATCCAATTGCAATCCACTCTGATAGGTTCTCAGCACAAAAATAAACCACAAAGCTACATAAAGCATACAGTAGTGAAAGTGACAAAATGGCAGAAACTGGTCAGCCAGTCAATATGTCGTACACTTAAGGGGCTCCAACTATTTTAGCTCAATGCCTGAAATAACAATGTATCTTAGTTCAGAACGTTTTATTTTTTAGTGTTGCACCACAAATGAGATTAGTGTTTATAGACCATACTCCATTTTGTTTTTCTAACTACCTTTCTCTCTCCAAATTCTTATTCCTTGTATTTCATTTATATGTCATTTTGATTTCAGCTACAGCAATTCTATTTCTCTATTTGGTTCTAAAATTTAAATATCAAAGTCGTTTCAGAGAATGATTTTTTTTCTTCAAGGTACTTATTATCTTGTATATTTATGTTAGTAATCAAGGTCTAGTGCTTGTCATTCAAAAGCCACCCACTGTACTGGACGTGTTTATTTTATATTCTGTTTTGTGCTGAACGGACCAAAAATTGCCAGCAAGTTACTGGATTGCAACATTTAGACATTTGCTAGTGTGCCTCCTTTTTAAAGGTCAGTGTCATCCTTCACTGGATGGAAAGCATAATTTCAAAATGTGAGTTCCATTAGCCTTGATTCATTATCCTCAGTCTGTAAGTAGAGGGGTTGTTATCTCCTTCTGGGGCCTTGGTTTTATTTTTGTTTTTGGTATTCACAACACATCAACTTGGTAACCTTCTTTGGGCTAGAGGAAGGGGTATCATCATAAATAACTATATGGCAGGCTGTTTCCCTCATGTAAAAGTTAGCCTCTGATAAAATAGGCTAACGTGCTTAGAAATTCTCTTTTCAAAACTGGAAGTTTATTTGCTTTCTGGAATATAAAACACATGATTATCAAGACTTATGATGTCCTCGAATGCTAGATTACATGGGTCATGCAGCTTGTTTATTTTTCCAATGAAAGGTAATAGACATTTTCAGTTCTCATAATGAGAACCTTTTCAACAACAAAACTTGTTTCTTGCCATAAAGTTAACTGGTTATTATGGGTCATCAGTTAACATGTTTATTGTTTATTTCTGCTTTGTTTGTTTTTTATTCTTTTCAGCTGCTACATATTTGTATTGAAGGTTGGGGAAACTGGCGGTGGTCTGAGCCATTTAGTGTAGATAATTCAGGAACATTTATCAGAACTATTCAGTATAAGGGAAGGACAGCTTCGCTTATTATCAAGATTCAGCAGCTCAGTGGAATACAAAAACAAGTAAGTAAAAAAAAGAAAGTTTGCATGCAATGCATGAGCATTTCTACATGGATTTTTTTCCCCATCATATCATCTAGGGATGCTTTTTAGCCATAATTATGCTTAGTAATAGCACAATAGCAACAGATGCTTTCATGCTTTCAGTTCAGACATAATTATAAAGCAACTTTCTCTCTTGCCACCCTTTCTCCTCTTTCTGTGGATGGTCTAATAGAGGCATTAATTCTGAAAACAAGAATCATAGTAAACAATAGGAAACCTACCAGTTGTGGCAGGCTCAGTTTTATACATTAGGACTATTGTTAGTTCTCGACTTACAACCATAATTGAGCCAAAAAGTTCTGTTGCTCTGAGACACTTGTTAAAGGGAGTTTTGCCTGATTTTACAATCTTTCTTGTCACAGTTGTTAAGTGAATCACTGCAGTTGTTAAATTAGTGACATAGTTGTTAAGTGAATCTGGATTCCCCATTGACTTTGCTTGTCAGAGGGTTGCAAAAGGTGATCACATGACCCCAGGGCAATGCAACCATCATAAATATAAATCAGTTGCCAAGCATCTGAATTTCAAACACATGACCATGGCCGCAGTGGTTGTAAGTGTGAAAAATGGTCATGATTTCATGATGGTCAATTTTTTTTTAATGTCATTGTAACTTCAAACAGTCACTAAACAAACGGTTGTAAGTCAAGAACTACTTGTGGTGCCTCATAATACTCTCTCTTGGAAAATCCTGGACACTCTGCCTTCCCTCTGCCTTTAGTTACTTGTATCTAAAGTGATTTTCTACATTGATCATAATTTCACAGTAATGCAGGCAACCACGCAAGGAAATAGTACAACTGACAACAAACTGATTAAGAACCCAATTTAAAATATAATATAATCTAGTCATTAGTAAAATTGTGTGGGGAAGGGAAAACTCCAGCCTCCTTTTGAGCAAAACACAGCAACAGCACATGAGTGCCTGCAGACTCTGTGCCTGCTGAGCATATAGAACAAATGACAGTTCATAACATGTAAGTGGCCTCTCTGATAGTAATAGCCTAGGCAATTTATGGTTTCAAATATTAAGGATAACAGCTTCTGTTCAGACCTGGAAGCAGGTGCCAACCGATGTAGGAATTTCATTGTATGATATGATCACAGGTAGGAAGTTGCACTGATTAAAACCTATTGGTTGTCTTTATGGGCAGCACGTTTCTGAGCATATTGCAGTATTCTAGACAAGATGACATCAAGACATGAATAACCATTGCCAACCTGGAGAGAAGCTGGTTTAGTTTTACATGATTTTTCTTTTCAGTTTTGAACTGTTAAAAATAAGCCTGTGCTTTTTAAATTTTACACTGATAACTATATTCACCAACCCTGATTTTAAAGTCAATAATTAAAACAGAGTATCCCAATTCGGATAACATGGGAAACTTATTTAAGAATGTGTTATGTATTTCTCCAAACTCAACGTGGAAAAGAAAATTTCAGAAATTCAGAACAAGTGGATAAAAGGCCTGATTTCAGTACAGTGTAATAAACATTGGTTTTCCTGGCCAAGATAGTCACATGTGAGCATTCTTGTCTTCTACAAGCATCTTTCTATAATGCATGGGTCTCCAACCATTCAGAACCGGACCGTGGATATGGCGCATGCACGCACAGCTTCATTTGTGCAGGTGATGGGCGTCTATGCCTGCCACTTGCGCAAATAGAGCTACACACACTTGCCCTTCGCTCGCAAGGAGCCATTCCTTCACACACACACCATCAGTCTTGCAAAGCCAGAAAGGTTGTGGAACTCTGCTGTAACGTAAATGTATGTGCAAGGTGCATTTTAGCTTTCAGTCTGCGAACTGATTCATATGTAACACTCTTCTATGTTTTTAATCTAGATAATTATTTCTGGAAGACAAATTGTATGTAGTTACCTATCTGAAAGCATTGAATTGAAAGTTGTTCAACATTATATTGGACATGATGGACAGGCAGTTGTGAAAGAACACTTTGATTGCCTTGAACCCAAGCAGAAACTACCATCATATGTTCTAGAAAATAATGAGTTGACAGAATTGAGCGTAAAAGCTAAAGGGGATGAAGATTGGTCAAGAGATGTATCATTTGAGTCAAAGCTGACTGAATATAGCACAGTCATCCAGGTATGGAAACAAATATGGGGGGACGGAGGAAGAAAGAGTCAAATTGAGAATCAAATTGCTTAATGTTTCCTTCTTTCTCTCCCAACCTATAAATATCCCAGTCCAAATGAGTTAATTCCTATATATGTTTTTTTAATCCTATTCACTTATTAATAGTGTACATGGTGCCATTTCCAATCTGAACAAAAATAGAGACAGCCTCAGGAAAGCTAATCAAAAACTTCATTATGTTGAAAATAAAGATTTTTTTTTCTCAGTGAAGAAAATAAAATACTAATAGGCAACTGAGGAAAGTTAGAACAAATTAACTCATCTTGTTGCTTAGTCTTCTCCAACTAGTGGTTGTGTTACCTGAGACAATTGTGAATTAAAGGCACTAGACTGAAACTTGAGATTGACAGAAATTTTGTCAAGGAACATCCTTCTTTCAGTTAGTTTAAATTTTCAGAGCTTGATGAATTCCATCCTATAGTACTGAAGGGATTATATTTGGCAATTTTTTAATATATTGTCTTTGAGTAATCCTGAAGAACCATTGAAGTGCCATATGATTGGAAGAATTATGCTAGTCTTGCATTAAAAATGATCAAGTACTATCCCTATTATCAAAAAGGGTGGGAAAAAAATCCAAAGAATTACAAACTAATCCATTGGTAACACTTATACCTGGAAAGATTATACAACAGATAATAAATCTTTAAGGAATTTGAAACAATGTAGAGCATGGCCTATCAAGAACAAATCTTCAAAAGACTACCATATCTTTTTTGATAAGATAATTTCTTAATATATTGTGGTAATATATAAACATCGTATATTATGATTATATATTCGGAAAAATACCCCACATTTTTATTAGCAAATTAGCAAGATGTATGTGAATGGCAGGACAATTAAGTGCTATGTAAACAGCTTAAATATTTTGCTCCAGAAAGATCACCAGCAATTCATTATCCAGTAGGAAAGAGGTATAGCATGATCCACCAGAAGATTCAAATCCAATTCAACATTTTTATTACTGACTTGGATAAAAGAATGAAGGATTTTTTGAAAAAATATGAAGATATATATCCTAAAAGATTTTTAAGCTAGACAAATGACCTGACAAAAATAAATTGTAACAGAAACCAATATAAGTTTATGTGGTTAGGGTTAACAGAAATTAAATACCTGGGTATAGAATGGGAAATATTTGGCTTGGTAGCAGAAAAAATATATTTAAGCAATAATTGATTATACATAATAATTGTTTATAAATTAAAAATGAATTGTCAATGTGGCTGGGGGTTTGGGAGAAAGGTCCACCTCTATAAGATGTGTTGGAGCCAAAGCTCAAGAGATATCAGCCATATATGCTTTAGTTTAGATTCCTGAACTCAATAAAGGCTTGCAGTTGAAGGCCTAAATGACCTCTTCCATTTCTCTAATGTTAGTTGGACTCTAAACAGGCATTCTTTACAAATAACGATTTGTTTCTCTGCTGAAAATGATCTTTCTGCTCTACAGTCTGTTTGTTTGTAGTTACTTACTTCCATGAGGCTATATTAACCCCTATAAATATATTTTCCTTCACTGCAGGTGCCATCATCAAATAGTTCTATTATTTATGTATGGTGCATGGTTTTGACGTTGGAGGCCCAGTCACAAGTCCAACAACGAATTGTGAGTACTTTCTCCCTTGTGCAAATTGATCTTACTCTTCCTGTTCTGAATGCGGTCAGTTTGACCCTAAAACAGAGATTTATTGACAGTTTGTTATAACTGGAAGACTGAGCTGGAACACTGCATCCAATATTGCTCTACTGTTTTACTTTTGTAGATTGTTTTCAGTCCTCTTTTTATCATAAGGAGCCATCTTCCAGATCCCATCATCATACATTTAGAGAAAAGAAACTTGGGTCTGAGCGAAATGCAGATAATTCCTGGAAAAGGACAAGAAAAATCTCTGCAAAATATAGAACCAGATCTAATCCATCATTTAACCTTCCAAGCCAGGTAAAAAAAATCCTAAATATGTTAGATTTAAAGATTGCTTTTGTATCCATACAGCATTCTCTCAATTTCATATAAAAATTGGAAATTTGGAGCAGTAGTTCCCAAACTTTACAAGGAACACCAAATTGTTATTGGAAACTTTTCAGACCCTAACATAAATTAAAGGTTGACAGTACCATACCTGCCAGGTCCTCAACTGGTACCCACAAGACTCTAAAATTAAATAAAAATAATTAATATAGAATGTCCAGGATTGTACACAGATCATGAAATCTTATCAAATGTCAATGTTCTCACCAAAGTCCTGTAATTTTTTGCAGACATTGAATAAAGTGCTAGATCAGTGATTATAATAATGACACTACTATTTTTATCTTAATAAATTTGTTAAGAAGGACCCTTGGCATTTTCATGCTTGGAAAAATCGTTTTGAACTCGGGTAGCTGCCAAAGGTTTAACAGTTGGTTTCTTAATAAATTCATGCAATGAATGTCACACCTTTTGTATTTTTTTTTAATCCATATGGCAGGGAAGAAGATAATCCCTCAGAATGTGCAGTGCCTATCTCAACAGCACTTATTAAACAGATAGCCACCAAATCAAATACAAATGGCATACATGAAATACTTGACAATTTTTATGGGTGCAACAGCTTGCCCCAGTCTGTCTGGCCTTACACAAAGAAGGATTTTGCCAGGTATTATTCCTTTTGATTATTTCTCTTTGGGGTTATTCTACTTGCAGTGGCAGAAATATCTTTGCAAATGACATGCGATCTTCAAATAAGAAATGTATATATTTCAAGTTAGCTTTCTTTCCTAAAGAAGAAAAGGGGATGAATGTGCCTTGGATGTCAAATGTCCCATTTTCTCTCACTAACATATCCAGGACAGAGTTGAGAAAGCTCTCTTTCCAAAATGCTAGAATGACTCTTCTATCTGCAATCCAGACTATTCTCTCCCTCTTGCTTCACCAAAGTAACTGCTATTGTTCCAAAAATGAATACATAAGTTAATTATGAATACATAATTTAATTCTAATAAAGGTAATTCTAATAAAACCTAAGGGCAGACCAGACCAGAAACAGAATGCAGTATTTTTACTAGCAGATTTGCTTCAGAGTCCTAATTCAGCAAATAATAGTGAACAGGTTACTTTGATATCAATTCATCAATTATCATTGTAGTAATAATAACCAGAAATCATGAATGAATATATAAAAACTTCTACACGTCAGTAGAAATAAAAAATAAAGTTAAGTCAGACAAAAGGTGCTTGTAAACTTAATATTTGTCAGGTGGGCATTTGGTTTAGTTTGAGATGTTGTTTATGTTTATTTATTTTTAAAATGTTCAACACAGTTTGTCATCAGAAGTGCTTGGGTAGGTCAAAAAAGGCAAACGTCAATTGTGCCATCACAATCAAAATCCTTCCTTTTTGTCAGCGTTGTAATATAATTCAGGGGTACAAAGCGGCCATGAGAATGGCGATGCCACAATCCCTTTTTGACATACACACACAGGGTGTGTCATAGATGTGGTGAGACATTTAAAAAGCGGGACAGGGTGGGTATCACTCATGGACTGGCAGATTGCAGGACATCCAATAACAATCTAAGGATGTCTGGTGATAATCTCAACCCTACCTGCATATTTCTTTAAGTCCTACAGTTTTCAGAGATGATTAGGAGAGTTGAGTAACTATAACCAGGTCTCTCTTTTAAAAAATAAGTAAATGAGGATATGTACTGAATAAATGTACTCAGCTCCCGAAGGATCTGTATTAATCCTACAAATAAGTAGCTGGAATATCAAGAAGACTTTCTTGAACCCATGCATATTTCAGTGTCTATTCGGCATTTCCCTCCTATCTGGGAGATTATCTTTTACTTTTGTAACTTCCCACCTAAATACATTCCAGGACAGAGGGTAATTTTTCACATAGCAGCATAGAGGCAAGAGAGGGATGAGGGTTAATATTTTTTTAAAAAAATATGACAGTCATATGCAGAAAATATATGTACCACCATTTCAAGAATAAGAAACTGGCCAAGAGTCTCATTGCCAGGTGTTGCCCAGAAATTTTTTTTAATTCGATTACTTAAAAATCTCAGTTGCTTTTTGATCCTTGAATAAAGGTCTATTTCATTCAAAACAGAGAACCTAAATCACGGACAGGTTTGCCTTGATTGTCTTTCAGAATCATACCTGGTGTCAGAAGTGTAACCAAAGCTTTATGAATGGCTAGGATGATAAACTGCAAATCTGACCAATGAATTAACCATTTTCTTTTATCTCCCCTTTGATATGTTCCTTGGGACAGCAGTGAACAGCTCACTCAGTGGGATAGCCCCATGCGTGTGAAGCTGTCGGTGTGGAAGCCATGTGTGAAAACGCTGCTGATAGAACTCCTGCCATGGGCTCTGCTGATCAATCAGTCCAAGTGGGATCTTTGGCTATTTGAAGGAGAAAAAATTGTTCTGCAGATTCCCACTGGGAAAACAATGATACCGCCAAACTTCCAGGCAGGCTTTCCATTGAAATACATATGTGTTATTTTCTTGAAAAAGTTTCCTTGTCATTTCATGTAGATGAGACATGTCAAATCAGAGGTCACAAGGTTTTGCTGAGCCATGACGTTAGGGCACAATGCATCTTGGTTTTGTCAGTAGATGCACAAGTAGAGAATTGCATAAGTAACAAGTGGGAAGCATTTGTCTACTCACTCTCCAGCTGAAAATTGGCCCATCTATCCAGTTAATTCTGCTCATAATGTGGGACAAACAATGAGAAATCTCTTCCTAAGATCAACGAGAGCTTCCATTATTTGAGGTGTGAGGGGTTTTTATGGGACTTTGAACAGCAGGGCTACTATGTTGGCTAGTGCGTGCTTTGAAAATGTTTCAGAATTGTTTCAAAATTCACATAAGCATGGTACATTCCTGTTTTTATTAGAATAGCCCAATTTTTTCAGGTGTTATTGTGTTCAATAAATTCCCTCATAAATGTTAGTGTAACTTTTAAAGCATTAGGAATTATAATGTCCCCCCACTTTTTTTCTGTTTTTCACAGAAAATGTCCCCCCTCCCCCACGCTTTCCAAAGTCTTTCTGAGGAATCATTTCTAAAGCATGCACAATTTTTATATTTATTCCTTTATGGTCCTTAAATAAACAGGGTTAAACCCCTTTAATGTAATTTAACTATCTCTAATTATCTGTGTAGGCCAGATTGATTTGTTGATCTAAAATACTTCAACTAAACTTTTTGTGTATGGCCCTCTGATGCTTTCTCTGTTTACAATTTTAAGCCATATACGTATTTGGATGTACAGAGTTAATCTTAGCCATGAATCATACTGGGTGGCAGATGTAGAAGTTACTTGACTGTCTCCCCTACAACATATAAACAGATTGGTCTGTTATAATACTAAGGTATCATTGTACAAAGCTTTGTATAGTGTGGTAGAAAAAAATAAAGCTATGAAAGCAATATCATTCTGGGTTTCAAAACTAAAAGTATGAATGTTGATAGAAACTCACAGAGTCCATCTAGGCTGAGGGGGAAATCAAAGCCCTGTGTATAGCATTGGAGGGAAATAATGAACGGTGATAGACATCAAAGGGATCTTAGTAGATCAGAAGCTGAACAAGAGGCAACAAGTAGATCAGAAGCTGAACAAGAGGCAACAAGGAAGCAGAAAAATAAACTGCACGGACAAAGTTTAAGTATCAGAATCTTCATTCCTTTCTATTCTGCTTTGGTTAGAACATACCTAAAATACTACTTTCATTTTGCAATTGCATTTAGGAAAGTAAATAAGAGCACATCCAAAGAAGGTCAAATTAAGTGGTCTAAAATGAAAGCTTATTGAGGAATGGCTAGAGGAGTTGGTTATGCTTAGCCTAGTAAAAGCAAGACTGGAGAAATAAAATATTTATCTTCACATACTGAAGGGCTGTCCTGTAAAAGAAGTTCCAAAGTTTATTTGGGATTATATAATTCTGGAAACTCCCTCTGCCTAAGTATCAAATGGAATTATTGAGAAATGGAAGTGTTGAGGGTAATTAGATATTTTTATTTCAGGAAGCTTTTCAAATTGGAATATATTGGGCAAACAGTAATACTGTGCACAAGTCAGTCGCCATTAAGCTGGTTCACAACATGACATCTCCAAAATGGAAGGATGGTGACAATGAGGAGGTGGTAACATTGGATGAAGAAGGGTTTGTGGAAGCAGAGATCAGACTTGGAGCTTTTCCAGGTCATCAAAAGGTTAGTCCTATTAGAATTATATCCTAATCTTTAAAAGCAATAAACAGAAAAAAAGTGTCTGCCATTAAGTTGTTTTTTTTTAAAAAAATACCCTCATTCAAAAATAGATAATTAAAGGTATTCCAAATATTAAGTAATTAATTAATAGTTGGTTTTACACTTGAATTAGCCCATTACTGTTGCTCCTGTACCTATTACTTAGAAGAAAACCATTTGGATTCCAGTTCTGCCATTTAGTACAGCCAGCAATGGAGAACTAAATTCTGTCTACAGATTGGATCCCATTCCTCAACTAATCTGGCAAACAGGACGATATCAAAAACTCCACCTTTTATCTTTAATTTTTCTGTATAGTTTAGTTACTTTACTTTATTGTCATTGCACCTCATACAACGAAATCAAACACCATCTTCAGTGCACATTATGACCATGACCATTAAAATAAACACATCCTTTACCCTCCACATATTGAACCGAAAACCTCCAACACCCGCACCAATACTGCATTATACAGCAGAATTCAACAGAGCTACTGCCCTGGGCTAGAAGCTGTTTTTCAGCCTATTTGTCCTTGTTTTTATTATTCTGTACTGTTTGCCAGATGGTAATAGTTCAAAAAAAAAGAGTTCCCAGGATGAGATGGATCTTTGAGAATGTTTTGAACTTTCTTAAGGCAGCGGGAGCTATAAAGCTCTTCCAAAGAGGGGAGAGGGCAACCAATTATCTTCTGGGTAAATGACATTAACCCTCTGGAGTGCTTTCCTATCTGCCACTGTACAATTGACAAACCATACAGAGGTGCAGTATGTTAAAATGCTTTCTATCGTGCAGCGGTAGAAGGTCACCAGCAGTTTTTCATTCAGTTGTTGTTTTCTGAGAAGTCTCAGGTAGTATAATCTCTGTTGGGCCCTTTTGACCAGGGCTGCAATGTGGGCACCCCAGGTCAGGTCCTCTTTCAGAGTAACACCCAGAAACTTAAAACTACTCACTTGCTCCACTTGGTCTCCATTGATAAGCAAAGGCTGGATGTCTGATCCTTCTATAGTCCATTATAAGCTCTTTGGTCTTATTAGTGTTGAGGACCAAGTTATTGTCTCCACACCACAAAAGCAACCAGTCTACCTCATCTCGGTAGACAGACTCATCCCCCCTGGAGATGAGTCCCACCACTGTTGTATCATCTGCCAATTTAGCAATAGTATTACTAACATGAGTGGGAATGCAGTCATGCACATAAAGAGTATAGAGTAAGGGATTCAACATGCAACCCTGTGGTGTACCAGTGTTAAGAATAAGGGCTGAAGAGGTATGATTACCTAATCTGACCCTCTGTGAGCAGCCAAACAGGAAATCCATAATCCAAAGGCAGATTGATAGAAAGTCTAAGATCCAGAAGTTTAGACACTAATCTACGTGGAAGAATTGTGTTAAACGCAGAACTAAAATCCACAAAAAGCATCCTCACATAGCCCCCTCCCCACTGTTCTAGATGAGTCAGAGCAATGTGAAGAGTGATGGCTGTAGCGTCCTCTGTAGATCTATTTTTTCTGTATGCAAACTGATGTTTATCAAATGTATGACCAGAAATGATGTGCCGACAGACCAATTTCTCAAAGCACTTTATGATGATAGGAGTGAGTGCCACTGGTCTGTAATCATTGAGGTTATTTATAGGGGACTTTTTTGGCAGTGGAACAATGGTGAAAGCCTTCAAACAAGATGGAATAGTTGACTGGGATAAAGACCGATTGAAGATCCTGGTAAAGACTCCAGCCAACTGATCAGCACAATCTTTAAGCACTTGGCCAGAGATACCGTCAGGACCAGCAGCCTTTCTAGGGTCCACAGCCCTCAGAATGCTCCTCACCTCCTGTTCCTCCACAATGAAGTGGGGGCTACAATTGGCTGGTGGTTGTATTTTATCTGTCTCTGATGTCTCCACTTCAAAGCGAGCAAAGAAATGATTCAGTTCCTCTGCCAATGAAGCATCCCCCTCAGCAGGGATGACATTGGTCGGTTGATGGTGTGTAATTTGTTGAATCCCTCGTCACACCTGCCTCATGTTATCACTATAAAAAATTATCCTCAATCTTCCTCTTATAATCAGTCTTGGCCTTCCGAATACCTTTCTTCAGATTAGCTCTGGCAACACTGTATCTTGCCCCATCACTGGATCTAAAGGTCTTGGTCCTGTCACACAAGAGGTGCTGGACTTCCTTGGTCATCCAGGGTTTCTGATTGGGATAGATCCTAATACGTTTATCCACAGTGATAGTATCTGTGCAGTGTTTGATATAGCACAGAACAGTTGCAGTGTGTTCCTCTAGGTCAGGGTGGTAAAAGATGTTCCAATTTGTGTTCTGAAAACAATCCTGAAGTTCTTGGGAAGCATCTTCTGGCTAAGATTTCACTGTCTTTATTATATCCCGTCTCCTAAGAGGTGCTGCTGGTGCTAAAAGCAGTGACATATGGTCTGATTGTCCCAAGTCTGGTAATTGTATAACGTTATAGCCATGTTTGATATTGGTATATACTTTGTCCAATATGTTTGCTCCTCTAGTAGCACACTTAACATGCTGATAGAATTTAGGGAGCACTGCTTTTAAATCAGCTTGATTAAAGTCCCCTGCTATGATATGTACATCATCAGGATACTTATTCTGCTGATTACTAACAATGTTATACAAGAATCCCAAAGCTATAGTAGTATAGTGTAGTAGTATAGGAAGCAATGGCTCCAAAGAATGGTTTTGAGAACTACTATTTCTACGTTTTCCTCCTGTTGTGGTTAAGCAAAGATGTTCCTGCTTAAGGGGCAATAAATGAAGTGGTGGAAGGTACAGAAAAAATAGAGAACTGTCAGTGAATCATCTGTTACAGAGATGGAGAATTTTCTGTCAGGGAAGCCTCCCATGTCTGTTTCTCTGAACTTAATGAAGGAAGGCCTTAAGATAAAAGGGCTCAAGAAATCTATGTGTTAAAAGAAGGGGGCGTTTTTATCTATCTTTCTCCAAGACAATGTGTTTTTCTACTTTTTTTTCTAGCATGAAAACAAATTATTAATTGTATATGCTTAACCTTCTATTACTTTATTCTGCAGTTGTGTCAGTTCTGCATTTCTTCCATTGTTCGCCGTGGTATTCAAATCCTGCAGATTGAAGACAAGAGTGTAATTGTCAATAACACTCCATTCCAAATCAATTGCTGGCCACTGTTCTCTGCTATGAATTCCCAGCTCAGGGAAGAGGTACAACTTTGATTATATATTTTTTAATATATGTTCAAGCTAGCTCTCTAAACAGGAGAAATTTATAACAGGAGGAATCTGAGTCTGAAGTAATATTTTTCTCAACTGAAGAAAAATCAATTGGTAAGGAAAAGTAGCCATTTTAAGTTATTCCAGTTAAATGGTAGATGCTACAATACAGTCAGTCATGGAAATAGAAAATGATTGTTTGCCAGGTCATAGTATTAGTTCTACCTGGCTCTCTTTAGATATTTTAAGCTGCTGAAACAGGAGTAGCGCAGAGTCTGGAATAACTAGTTCTGAGAACTAATAGTTCTGAGAACTAAGTTATAGTATTTTCATATGAGATGCGTACATCTGATGACAGTCTGAAACTGTGTGCTGCACCTCAACACAGTTCTGTTAATTTATAAGCATTTCCCAAGCTCTATATACAAAACATGTGAATAAAATACGTTTAAAGATCCAGAATCCTACTCTTTCGTAAATCCCTTTCTTGAAACCAAACAAATAACATCTGGCAATCCTCAGTGCACTTGATATGACTTGTCTTGAAGCACCCGGACAATGTCTGTATTACACATTGGAATAGCATATTCTTCAGAAGTTTACAATATCAATTTGTCAGATCTAAGGGCAAATAACAGTTATTTATGTTATTTCTCCTTTTATTTTATTTTTTTTCTTGCCCTTTTGTTTCCTAGTTTTTACCATCTCCAGACAGCAGAATATTTAGTGTTGGTTCTGCTACAGAGTCAGATGCTGCCAAAGCTTGTTCTGTGCTTTACTGGGACTTGATGCCTGACATGAGTCAACTCATTTCTGAGGAGCTTCCCATTCAGAAGTATATGTTGCTAAGCTTCAAACACAACAGAAATGGTCCTGACACTCCACACTGGAGCTTACCAGCTGTCATTAGACAGGAATTCCCCAGGCAGAGCGTAGCTGTACCTGTCGGTAATAGAGATGAAAAGGAATTCTGTACCAGGTATGTAGACTGTAAGAGAATGAAGCTTTCATATAAGCGAAAACAGTGTTTGATATAGTAAATTCAGTTGTACTTTTCATATATTCATGCTATTAGAAAAAGTAAAGATATATTTTTCTCACTGTATGTACTCACTGTGTGTTTCCAATAAGAAAAGGAAAGGGGAAAAAGGAAATGTATAATATTTTACTGGACATATCTTTTCTGACATGGTTAATGTGAGTCAGAGAATACTACCATTCTGCAAAACAAGAATGTCCTTCTTTGTGGTTACACATGTAAGTGACCTACACTTGTGCATGGCCCTTTTGGCATGTCATGGAGTTCAGCTTTTGACAAGGCTATATTGTCACCACTATTGCCTATGACGCAGCTCAACTACCATCTTGCTATTTACTTTAGTTCTTTTAATCACTGAGCAGTTACAACAGCTGTTACATATATACATATATGCCAGAGAGGAAAGTAGCAGGAGCAGCACTAAGGTAGCTATGTTATTTTTCTGTGATTCCAATTAGGCCCAATCTGAAGTAATAAAATACAGTGTCAAGAAACTGATACAAAAATATACTACAACTCAGATTAGAGATTTCTTATATATCTGATGAAATGCACCGCTGCTCACAAAAGTTGATGCCTTTTAATAAACTAGATATCTCTTCCTACATGTTGGGAGTTGGGCAGCATACAAATTAAACAAATGAATAATTTTTTTTATCCATAACCCCATGAAATAACAAATCATCTGAAACCACACCTAGAATACTGCATCCAGTTTCGGTTACCACATTATAAAAAAGATGTTGAGACTCTAGAAAAAGTACAGAGAAGAGCAACCAGGATGATTAGGGGACTGGAGGCTAAAACATACAATGAATGGTTGCAGGAACTGGGCTTGGCTAGTCTAGTAAAGACAAGGACCAGGGGAGACATGATAGCGATCTTCCAATATCTGAGGGGTTGCCACAGAGAGAAAGGGGTCAAGCTATTTTCTGCCTGTAGGCCAGAAAAGGAATGCTGGATGGAAACTGAACAAGGAGAGATTTATCCTGGAAATAAGAAGAAACCTTCTGACAGTGAGAACAATCAACCAATGGAACAGCTTGCCCTCGGAAGTTGTGGGAGCGCCATCACTTGAGACTTTCAAGAAGAGATTGGACTGCCATTTGTCAGAAATGATGTAGGGTCTCCCGCTTAGGGGGGGGTTGGACTAGATGACCTACAAGTTCCCTTCCAACTCTGATTATCTGTTATCTGTTAACCATAGAAATGGGACACTTCTGTCAGAATACCTTATTCAGAAAATGAAAGTTATTCTTGAGTACTACCATTATCTACTACAGTTCAGTTATAAAATCTTACTCTTCAGAGATTTACTCAAGTCAGTGTCAGTAACCCAAGAAAGCACTAGGAATTCAGGTATGGGCCAGTCAGAATTGGATGTAATTTCCATCAAAAAATGATACAGTCCTATGATATGTGCAGCCACATCTCACATAGGAGATGCAACTATTAATAGCAGGAATGGAGGAATTGTTGTTTGAATGGTGAGAAAATGTAATAATGTACTTGTTACATGAAAAAGAGCCCTCTTTAATTTGTTTCATATTTCTGCTTTTCATTCCTTATATATGACAGCAATCAATGGTGTAAATAATTTTGTTCTCTAACCTTCATGTATTTTGAGAACTGTTGAGATTTTCATTATCCAACCTCTTCCACTGGATGAGGTAGATCTCTTCCAATGCAGTAGTTGAAAGCTAGTTCTTTTCAGCCATTTGCAGCTATTGCATAGTTTGTTTGAAAAAAGAACAGATGAGAATAATATGGAAGAAAATTAATGAGGGACATGATGATCTGGAGAATATAGAAGGAAAAGTGTCCAAGTTTTAAAGGCAACCTATATCCAAAGTTGCCTTCCCCTTTGAAACAAAGCCACTCCTTACATTAAAAATTCCATTGCTGATTAGAAAACTTGATTTCTATTTCCTGTCCTGAAACTGATTTTGTTCTTAGAATATGCTGTAGATATAAATAAGAAGCTATATAAAGTAAGATCAAAATCAACCATATGGTATTGCCTTTAGAGTGAGCTATGTGGGAGATGCTTTGAAGACAATGAGTTTCAATCCCCAAGCACTGAGGAGGGGAATACCTTATATCGTTTCAATCACTCAGCAGTGATTTCTCTGGATGATTTATGAATAGTATGGCTGAGCTTCAAGAGATTCCAAAATAGGCCTTAGAAAAAAAGCTGCTGACAAAACACAGTAATCCTACCAGACATCAGCAGGACACACTAGCAAATTCTAAAAAAGTAAAGATTCCTGGCTCTGAACTTGATATATTTTTATTCACTTATTTTAAGTTTATTCTCTGCTTTGCAATAAAAACCCTGTGTAGACTAGATATGCTTTGATAGACACGAGACTTGGTTATTTGCTCATTTCTCCTTAAATAATAGAATAATTGTCTTCTTTTTTCCGACTGCACACTGAACACCCTTTTCATTTTTCTGTGTCTATATGAGTTTGTATGGTATTATTTTTGGGATAAAGATGTGTAGATTGTTTTTAAAATGATCTCAATTATATAAACACATCAGGGGTGGGATTCAAAAATTTTAACAACTGGTTCTGTGGGTGCGGCTTGGTGGTCATGTGACTGGGTGGACATGGATTGGTGGTCATGCTATTGGCTGGGCATGGCCAACTCAATATCATTCACATCGAGGCACGCATCTCCTCGCCTGGCCTCTCATGACTGTGGGGATGCCGCAACAGTCATAAGTGTGAAAAATGGTCATAAGTCACTTTTTTCAGTGCCATTGTAACTTTGAATGGTCACTCCATGGAAGCAAAGGAGGGGAAAAAAACTCCAGAGATGTTCCAGAGACAGGAAGTCTAGCCCTGCCAAGAATGTAATAAGGGTTAATGAAGAGGCAGTTTCTGTAAGCAACACCAGAATGTTTCCTTCCTGCCTTCCTTACAGGATTAGGCCAGTAATTTCTTCTAACAACCGGTTTTCCGAAGTGCTTAGAATGTTAACAACCGGTTCTAGCGAATAGGTGCAAACTGGTAGAATCCCACCCCTGCAACAGATCCTGGATAATTGTTCAAATGGGCTATTTGTTTCAAACAGTTGGCCGCTAAACTAACATAGGAAATTGCCAATACTGCATCAATTCATTTTATTTACTGCCTGCTTTTCCCGATTAACCTTGGATTTTATTCATGGAAAGCATGGAAAGAAAATAGTTGACTTTTCCAGCATGGAAAATATGTAAAAAAATTCAGCAGACTAATTAATATTCTTGATCAATGTTAGGTCAAACATTATTTAGAATAGAGAAGAAAAAACAATTTGTTTGATTCAAGTTCAAAAATAGTGCCCTAGTTTTCCTTTCACTGGATCTTTTTAAAACTATTCAGAACTTAAAATCAGGCATTTGTTATATGCACAGCATACTAATAAATATTTTTGAAATATTCAACAAACTACTTAATAAATAGGAATATTATTAAAAGTATAATACATTCTTAAATCGAGTCCAAAACAAATTATCTGGGATTGAGTAAAACCTTATAGTTTTAGTTTTTTGTTATCTGGATGAGATTTATCCCAATAATCTCTTTGTATATGCAGGCACTAAAAACCGAGCATATTACATTTTGCTACTTATATGTGGCTCCAGAAAAATGTTGTTCAGACACTTTGCTGAAAAGAATCGCTGATAAAGCACTGCTTGAGCAACTATGAGGTTCTTTTAAATAATAATATAACCAGTTGGTTTGCTTTATTTGCTATTGTTGTAAAAATGTATAAAGGAAAGTTTTAACTTCATGGCCGTAAGTATTAACATGCTCATTCAATTTGATTAATATGTTTATTTTTATATATTATATATAAAATTATAAGAATCTGATTTCATTTATATTCCCATATGACAATCATTCATGATGCTAACCAATGCACATCTTGCTTATACATCTTGCTTTTTATTACTATTTGCATGCATTTAATATAAGTGGTCTTTATTTTTAGTGCTGTAGAGTGCTTTGGAGTAGTCACATTAATATTACAGAATTGTCCTTTTAAATGAAGGATATCTTTGGGGGAAATCTTGTGCATATGATTATATTTTCTTACATGAAATCTTTTTGTATTCTAACCACTTCCCCGTCTTGTTTTTCTTTCTTAAGTTTTTCATAAGGATAATGTTATATATTTTTAAGATAGGAGGATTTTGATTTTAGGTAGAAAAAAATTCAAATCTTTACTATCTTACTAAGAAGGTACAATTTTTAACTACAGATGAACTTTTTTAAAAAGAAGTGTGTAATTTGCATTCTTGTTTAGAGCTATAGTGCTGACTTACCAGGAACATCTTGGGGTGACATACTTAACTCTATCAGAAGATCCTAGTCCTCGCATAATTATCCATAACAGGTGTCCTGTCTCACTGCTTTTGAAAGAAAACATCAAAGGTACGTCACTTTTGTTGCTACAGTGTAATGCTACAGTTTTTGGTTTCAGAATACTTATTCATAATGAAGCATATTTAAGTCAAGCGTTAGAATGCTTAGGCAAGGAAGTAAAGAGGAGATCCATAAAATAAACAAGGAAATTGTATGTACTGATAATCTGTCAGATAGGGTTTTCTGCTAGGCTTACATGTGCATATTGAGATATTGTAGAATTGCACCATAAATTCAGAGACTGTTCTTCAAAATGCCTGTTTCCTTAAATTCTAGACACACCAAAGTTTGCTATTTACTGCAAGCATATTCCAGCTGAAAGTGCAGTACACCACGAGCTTTATCATCAAATTGCCAGCTATCCAGATTGCAAAACCAGGGAAATGGTCCCTAGCATTCTTTTAAAAGTTGTATCATCGGAGGAACAGACAAATGAATGGAGTGATTCTGTTGATATTAATAACCAAGGAACACAGGTTAGTAGTTTGGTTGTCTTTTAAATTGACTGTATTGCAGCATAAAGTATTTTAACAATAAAAGATCACATTTGCAGATTATAAATCCACAATAATAACAATACCTGTAAGTTAAAAACAGGAGTTAATTACAAATAAAGGGCCTGAATGCATTTCCTTTTAGCAGGAAGGGGTTTTTTTTTACTCAGTCTAAATAGGTGTGCTAATTTTATAAGACACTCTTTTATTTTATTTTAAAAAGTAAGAAAAATCTACTATGAAAAGGAGAGAGAGAGAGACTAAGGTTTTGATCCTCCCAAGAGATTCTAAATGATCCTTTCTTAAATAATTGTTTTTTCTATTGTGTTTAGTGATTTCTCTACCTTAGCAGAACCATATATACAAATATTTATTCAGTTTCAAAAATAAAGCAGAATCACTTCTTATTGATTTGAGGGTAGTTGTTTTATTGTAAGGAGAGAAATACAACCTTTTTCTGGCTTTTAAAAATTATAAATATTTTTTACATTTTTTTCTTCATTTCATTTTTCAATTTCATCAATCAACATGTGCTTTCCATTGTTCAGAAACATTTTTGTTTTGGGTTCAATGTTAGAAGCTAAGATTATCCTATAACAATTAAAAATGCTTTTTGGTGCCTTTTAACCATACAGTATTTAAAATAGAACCAGCAAAAGATTATGGAATGGTATCATTTTTCTGCCTCAAATCAATATTCCTATCCAAAGTCTGTTGGGGAGAGATAAACGCTGGATAAGAGTATCATTTTAACTTTTTAAGAGCAAACATTAGCTCCCACATTGGTGATTGCTTTCATTTTAAACATTTAACAGTGGCAGAACTTGTTTTGCTGAAACCTTGTATTATTTACTTGCACCAATGAATACATATGAAGTTTATAGAGCAATAGATTTAAAGAGGAAAGGAATCCTGGCCGAGAATTTTCCAAACCAAATGTTGCTAATGAAGAGATAAAAGGAATGAGAAAATATAATAAGGAAAATTTATAGGGAGGTGAGAGGAATGATAAACACAATGCTACCAAGGGATTGTTATCAGCATATGCTGTATCTTTCCCAGATTAAGCTAAAAAAATAAAAATCAATAAGCAAGTACTGTTTATTGCTGAACAAACACTTAGATCATAAAATTGCTACCAAAAGAAGAAATACTATCTCTTCCCTTAATCTTTTCCTGTATTGTCTGGGATTATGGTGTGGGATTGGATGGGAAATGGATTTTCTCAATGGCAACCTGTAATCAGAGAAATGATGCCACTTTCAGTCTGTCTGGGTTTCCCCAGTGAAAGTTCACATTTTTAATGATGTGGATGCTTTTATCCTGAGAGCATCGGCTCCCACTACTTTTTCTGCAGGTTTCATTTTCTTGGTTATGTATTAAAGTTCAAAGAGCTTTTGGTTACATTAGTTAAAAACTTATTTGCCAAATGGAACTCTATCTTGAAATCAGAATATTGAAAAAATGTGCTATCAAGTATATAATCATTCCTCAGAAACTCAGAACTCACAATTCCTTTGCATTAGAATTGGTTCGTTCTGGTTGTAATTTTGGCACAAAAATGAAAGCAACTCTGATATCATAGGATCACAAGCTGTTTGCTCTTTCAGTTGAGCCATTAATTTAAGTGCTCTTTCTTCTTGTAAGAAAACTCAGTAGATATTAACTGAAATCCCCATCTGCCATTTGCTATCAAAGCTAACTTTGGCTCAGATTCCAAAGCGTTCAGAAACAGGCAGGAGTTGCAATGGCCAAAAAAAAAAAAAAGAAACCACCACTTTTCACAATGCAAGTTTAAAAGCATACTTAATGAACGCAAATGTCTGTAAATCTAAGAAACTAAATAGTATGGCTTCCTCTGCTATGTTTATTTGACCTGAGGAATTAATTGCCATCAGGAAATCTTCAAAGAAATAATTCAGCAAGATGCTATTTCATGTTTCAGAAGAGAAGAGTGCTGTGTCCACTAATAACATTGGTAAACCAAGATAAGTGTAATCTAGAAACAAAAATAGTAATTTATCAAGCTTTTAATAACATGGCTACATTTGAGAAAAGCTTCCTTTTCCCATTTCCCTGATCAGGTTAGCACATTTCAGGTTTTTTTCCTGCCTCAGAAAGCAATGAGGATTTGTCACTAGTGGGAATATAATGGACCCCCAAAGTCAAAGTTTTCAGAGCCAATTGCCTCCTATAGTCCCATGATCACATTTTGGGTGCTTGGCAATAGGCCTACATTTATAGCTCTTTGCAGTATCCTGTGGTCACATGACCACTGTTTATGACTTTTTAAAACAGAAATCAGTATTTACTTCCAGTTTTTGGCAAAACCTGCCTACTGCAAAGAATGGGTTCAACTTAACAACTGTGGCATTGCTTTGCAACTGCTGTGTTCACTTAATAACCAACATAAAATCAGGGGTGGGCTGCTGCCGTTTCGGATGGGTTCAGGTGATCCTTTAGCTGGCATTCTGCCCAGGTCGGCAAACCTGCAAATCCCACCCCTGTCTGGCCCCGCCCACCCACCCCGCCCCTCCAGAGTCTCCACACAGCCCATTTTGGATACCAGGTAAGTACAGGGCCCACATAGAAAGTCAGGGAGGGTGAAAAATGAGCCTCCGGGGGGCCTCCAGAGCCCAGGGGAGGCCGTTTTCACCCTCCCGGAGGCTCAAAGAAAGCCTCCGAAGCCTGGGGAGGGTGAAACGGGCCTCCCGGAAGTTTGGGAAAACTGGAAATAGGCCTGTTTCTGGCCTCTGGAGGACCTCCGGAGCCCAGGGGAAACCATTTTCGCCTCCCGGAGGCTCAAGGAATGCCTCTGGAGCCTGGCAGAGCCTCCACGCCAGGCAGAGGACTGGTTGTTAAAATTTTTGAAGCCCACCCCTGCATAAAACGTCATAAAATCAATCACATTAATATTCACAATTGCTATGACCTTCATTCCTGGTACTATCATAAGTTGAGGGCTACCTTTTGCTGTCTAGACTAGGGGTAGGGAAACTTGGCTCTTTTATCACTTATGGACTTCAGCTCCCAGAATTCCTGAGTGAGCCAAATGTAGGATATGTCCTACATTTGTATATTAAATAGTCCCATTCAAGTCAAAAATTGATTTCCCCCACAATTGAAAAACCAGTAGGGCAGGGATGGGAAACCTTTTATGGCTCACTCAGGAATTCTGGGAGTTGAAGTCCATAAGAGCTAAAAGAGCCAAGTTTCCCTATCCCTGGTCTAGATCATAACATTCCTGAGGGAATAAATGTTCTTGTAGTGTGGTATTTTGTGGCCAAGGGAAACAAAAATGTATCTACGGATATGATGAATGAAGATACATCTGAATGAAGCACCATTATTGTCAGCATGCAAGCAAGGAGTTAGGCTCATAAGGTATAATTGATAATATTTTTGTAATTGGGGATAGAGATATAAACTCCTCTTATTTATGTAGAAAAAACATACACATTGTAAGCTTTTATACTTTGGAGAAAGATTTGGGAGTATCTGCTGTGCATAATTTTGGAATAATGTAAGTAAATAAGACAAATTCAAGAATAAAGTATAGGGGGAAAATGTAAAACAAGTCCTCATGTTCTGGACTTTATTTTCATTGAATCCACTTTTTGAATTATTTCCAATTTTTGCCTAGCATTGTACGTCTCTTTTTGTTTAATTTGATGCTGAATATTACTAAAAGTTGCCATTTTCAAACCCTTGTTCCATTATAGTTGTATAGATGTCATTCTGGAGTAAATAATTCCAAGGCAGAGCTACTTTTGTTACATTTCTAAGTACTATTCATTTTTCGCAGATTGTGTTTTTAACTGGATTTGGCTACCTTTATGTGGATATTGCTCATCAGTGCGGGACAGTAATAATCACTTTAGCACCTGAAGGAAAGCCAGGACACCAAGACAGTTTGATCAGGTATGTTAAAACTGCCGGGAAAGAAATTTATTTTGGGTAGCTGTTTAGCTCTCTAGGTGTGAAGTGACTTATTAAAACTAGCACAACTATTTGTTTTGTCTGGTGTCACAGCACATGTGTGGCGTATGTTTAGACCACATGTTAACATTTCGTATATCATTGTAAGGCATGACAATTTAACATCTGAGGTCATGTCACCAAAGGATAAACATGAAGTGCCTGTTATAATAAACAAAACTCAGGGAAGACTCACACATTTCAAGTTTATTGGCCAGATCAGCAAACCTTTCTTGCACATAACTCCCATTGAGATCTGTGGGAGTTCTCATTCATGATGCAGGACAGAAGAACGATCCAGTACAGACTTTGTAGTTGATCATCTTTATTACACTGCTTTGGTGCCCCCAAACTGCAAAATCTCTACTGTGAGGTTTGTAAAATCACCTATTTATACCTGCCAAAGTGCTTGACTGTATTATTTGGCATCAAGAGAGCACAAAAATTTTATTGCAGGCTTGGTTTGTGTAGTTTTGAAGGATCCTATAATTAGGAATCACCATGAAATTAAGTAACAGTATTTAACTGGTTCGCTTGCAGTTAAGCTTGGCAAAAGATTAGCTAACACTATGAATCAAGCCAGCCTATCATTAGTTTAAAATAGCCATGGTGATTTAACAGGGGAAAATGCTGCTTCCATAATATGACATTAATGATCCATAATAGAAACTATCCATATTTATTTATTAATCAAATTTATATGGTTGCCGATCTCATGGAAAGTGACTCTGAATGATATACAGCAATTCAGTAAAACAGTAGGTATATAAAACAATCATAAACCTGTTATGTAACAATTAGTTTAAAAACTATAAAGACAAAGCTAAAACAAAAAGAAAATAGTATATGGAGGGTTAGTCGAACAGCCCAAAATACAACAAGATGTAGAGATATTTTCCATTGATTGATTTACTTGCCACTACATTACAAACACAACTGAAAATTACTGTGCACAATACATTACAAGGAAGTTTAAACATAACGTTATATTAAGAATTCAAATATTCATTTATGCTAAATGGGTACAGTATATATTTTACATACAGTATATATAATTGCATACAGTATATATTTTATTTTTTACTTGAAATTGGAGGAATCTTTCTGATGCTGTTTTCTTTTGTATAGAAGCCAGGAGGAAAGCCTTGTCTTTAAGCTGTTTATTAATCAGCTGAGTCTCACAGTATATGATGACATCACAAACCCTAAACTATCATCAGAACTTCTGAGATTCACAATAGACTACATTTATCTTAATATGATTCCAGTTGCTAGCTACCTTAGACCTCTCTTTCACAAATTTCAAGAAGAGACCACCAGTGGCCTTCAGCAGTTTTATACTCTCCAGATCTACTGCGGAGACTTTCAGCTGGACAATCAGCTTTACAATAAGTCCAATTTTCATTTTCCAGTGGTGTTGTGCCAGGGAGAAAAAAACGAAAACATTCAGTGGGCGAAAATCCACAACCTGACACTTTCCAGTAAAGACCTGGAAGAATGTAACCAGAATGCATTTGTAAAACTTTGCGTCACTTTGTCAAAAGAGCAGAGTTTATTATTTCATGCAAATGACCTCGATTTTGAATTGAAACCAGCCAGGTTGTATGTGGAAGACACGTTTGTGTATTACATTAAGACTTTATTTGAGACCTATCTTCCAGACAGCAAAAGCGTCTGTCATTCCGCAGAAGCATTAACTGTTAGCCAGGCACTGCCAGAACAGGTGAGACAGCACGCAAACGCTTTAGTCAATCCAGTGAAGTTAAGGAAGCTGGCCATCCAGCCAGTAAACCTCTTGGTGAGCATCCATGCTTCGCTGAAGATATATATTGCTTCGGATCACACCCCTCTCTCCTTTTCTGTGTTTGAACGAGGACCCCTTTTTACAACTGCCAGGCAGCTTATTCATGCCCTGGCCATGCATTATGCTGCAGGAGCATTATTTCGAGCAGGTATGTTGATTTTTTTTAATAGTTGTACCCATTTTTTTTTAGATTAGGTTTACAATATGTGGCTGCATTTCTGAAAGACCCCAATAGACGCTATGTTTTGCCTTGCACTGATGACCAAAAACCATATGTTTGTCCACCCAGCTCTTTTAGAGATACCTATTTCTTTGAGACAGAGAAAAAAAAGTCAGCCTGGCAGAACCTCTTCTGACTAACAAGTTTTATTAAAAGGCATAAGCTTTCATGAGCTGCGGCTCATTTCATCAGATGTGAGATAACTTGAGGAATGTCCATAGCTTAATCATTGTAGGTTCCAGAGAGTGTAGCTATGGCTACAGAGTACTTAGAATTAACTTCCATTCTTAGTCATGGAAATGTTATTTTAAATATTAGGTGGGCCAGATTGAAACATCCTGAATAAAAGGGGGAGGCAACCAAACTGTTTCCATGCTGTTGCTAAGAAAAAATGTATTATCTATTCAGATAGCAGACGTTGGGAGAGTTTATTTTTTATTGTCAGCATCCCTATTGCTCCGCAACTGCAAAGTACCAGCGCTGTTTCAAAGAATATTGTCTTTAAAATCTCATCTGAAAATGAGAAGAAAATTTAGTAACATTAAGCAGCAAAAATTATTTAGACTTTAATTGGATTGTCATAAACCTTGACATAAATAGAGGGATGATACTACATTTTGGTTGTCTCTTTGCTGGGCTAGCTAGCTCGAAATTCCAAACCATATCTTGACATGATCTCACAAAAGGAATTTCTTTCGTGACATTATTCAATTCATCTCTGTACATGACGCAAATTAGGCCATTGAAAACTGTGTTCTTGTTCAATTTATCTTTGGCTGCCGTTTATGATTGGCAATTTATCTTTCTTCACAGAATCCTCACACTAGACTGGCAGGCAAATGTTTGTTGTGCTTTGATCTGAGGAGGGTGTTTGTTTTGCTGATTCTTTGCCTTCCAAGATCAATACTGAACAAACCATCTTTTAGGTGAATGGATAGCTTGTCTTGCTTCCATACCTGCACATTCACAAAATGACTCAATCTCTGCGGCACATTTTTATACCCAAGCATATACATTGCATTGAAATGATTATTTTTCTCCATTCCAATTGTTGTGACCTAGATCATTCTAATGTGTGCTCCTGTCAGCCACTATGCGAATGGGTGTCAGTGGAAGAATGTAATTTCATATACATTCAAAGGCACTGTAAAGTGTTGCAGGACACATACAGATTGGTCTGAGGGGTTCTTGATGTTCTCTGAGTTTGGTTGTTTTCTTGCAGACATTTCATTATCCAAACTAGATCACCTAATAACATGTCTGCAAGAAAACAACCAAGCATAGAGAGCACCAGGTATTCTTTACTGATGCCAGCTTGATCTGTTTAAAAGAATAGATTAACTCTTTGGGGGGCGGGGAGAACAGATGAACTCATATGTTTTTCTCTTTGAATTGGTAGACAAACAAACCATAGAAATGACCCATCGTTCACACCTATCTTGCATGCATAGAGTCCAAAAATTATTCCTAGCTCAGAAGGAATAGACAGTAGGAATGGGGAAAGTCGACTATCTGAGATCTTAAAATGCCAGTCAGAATGGCATTTTAGTGCTTGAACTGAAAAGAAAAATATGGATAATTTTTCCCCTTTTCAATTGTGTCCAATTCTTAGACTGTCTGGACATGTCCCTGCAGTTTTCTTGGCAAAAGAGTTGTTAATTCATTCAGCTCTGCCATCCCTAGGGGAAATCCATCACACAAATGTGAGCTTACATTATAAGCTATCTCAGGTACATAAGCATTCAAAACATTGAAAATGTTACTTTACCAGCATAAATATTTATAGCACTGTTCCGTAAAAACCTTGGATTCAAGTCAGGTATCGTCTGACAGAGGGACGCGATGGCTCAGTGGCTCTGAGCTTGTCGATCAGAAAGGTCGGCAGTTCGAATCCCTAGCACTGTGTGACGGAATGAACTCCCATTACTTATCCCAGCTTCTGCCAATCTAGCAGTTCAAAGCATGTAAAAATGCAAGTAGAAAAATAGAGACAACTTTGGTGGGAAGGTAACAGCGTTCTGTGCGCCTTTGGTGTTTAGTCATGCCGGCCACATGACCATGGAGAGATCTTTGGACAGCGCTGGCTCTTTGGCTTTGTAACGGAGATGAGCATTGCCCCCTAGAGCTAGAAACGACTAGCACATATATGCGAGGGGAACCTTTACCTTTACCTATTGTCTGACTTAATGAGCCAGCATGAAAATATAATCAATGAAATGATCTGAAAGATGGATCCTGGTTTAGAAGGTTTGGTATCCATGCAAATTTGAGTATGCACACATCCAGTATATATTTTCTGAAAATAGTATCCTGGTGGCATATTTGGAATAATAGCTGATAGCACCGTTGCTTGTTTAGAATTCTGAAAATATTTGCAAGAAGATAAGGTTAGGAGTATTGTTTAAATAGTGTTTATGGTACTTTGTAGATGTGATACAACGCAAGGTTGTTTGTTTCTTGTTGGATATAGGCAAATAATTGAAGTGGAAGATGCAGTACCACATTAAGGTGGTCAAAGAAGTTATCTCTTATTTGCGTAATGCTTTTGTGGATAAGTTTATTCAATTATTGAGACTCATTGAAAAATTTCAGGAAGAAGCACACTCTTGATATATGAGGAACTGGAAAAGGAAAGGAAATGCAAAGTTTCATAGCACTTACTGCAGAATCAAAGGAACAGCTTTTGTCCAAGTGGACTCTTACCTATTATAACTTATGTGGGTTTTTTTTTTTTTAAGTTGTCTTAAAAATAACAGAATGAAAAATCATAACATTGAAACACTTTTTTTTCTTATTGGCTTAAAAGTCAATTGGTATATCAAATTACTAGACTTCTCTGTAACCTTGTAAGTTGATCAGTATAATAAAGCCTTCTCTCTCACTCTGGAATGTTTTTCTAAGAAATACAGCATTAATTGAAAAGAACTGGCACGAGAAATTGTCCTGAGAAATTGTCCATCCATTGTGGCCGCTCAGCTGATCCTAACAAGCGTGGATATGCCTCCAGGAAGGTGTAAGCCTAGGCTCTTCTAATTTGACAGGAGTCTCTTTGCAATGCCCTGGCTACAGAAAGTCTCCTAGGCTTGGTGGCCTTCTGGTCCTTCTGCCTTCAGAACTAGCATTGCTGGAACGTGCTCAGAGTCAGGGTCCCTGCCAGCAACCGTAACTTTGTGTAAGAAACTAAATCTTGGAAATTCCTCCACCCTCAAGCTCTTGTGGGGAACTTATAAGGATCCTCCCTCTGAGTAATTTAATCAGCATGCAAATGCCATTTCTGTTTACACAGTGATGTTGAGCAAGAAGTCATTTATCTGGCCATAACTAGACTCCACAGGAAAGTGATCAGCACAGAGCTGTTGGGTGGATTAAAATAATTCCCCGTGCTTGTCAAAAACCTGCATCCCCTTTCCCAACACCCCATCAAGTGGCTGACCTTCACGCTCCCCCAAGGAGGGACAGTGTATCACTGTAAACTAGCTGTCACGACTCTTGTGCTGTATGGACGTGAAATAACAAAGTTGCTTTGGGAGATTTAAAGCCTCCAAAAGCAGAAATAAGCCTCTGGTCCTATTACTCCCGGTCAGTCCTCTTAACTGCAGTACCCATCTCTCCACACGTAACTTTAGCACAAATACAGGAGGCTTAGGGAAGGAAGTCATTTGAAAGTTATTTGTGTTTTTGCCAAAGAGATTTTCTTTGATTTGGAAAGCATGAACGATTGCCGTGACTGAATCTGCAGTGGATGAGCTATTTCCCGTGTTTTTCTCAAAGGAAGTTTATGATGTGATAAATTTCAGTGTTAAAAAAAAAGTGGGGGGGGACAAGAGTGAGGGGTTTTATTCCCCCTTCTTCTTGTCCTTTTTACTTAAATGCAGCTTCTGTGAAGTTCATGTGAGTCTCAATACTTTTTTTTTTTTTTTAACCATGCGTTCTTTTGCAGGATGGGTTGTTGGGTCTCTGGAAATTCTCGGCAGCCCAGCCAGTTTGGTGAGAAGTGTTGGGAATGGGATTGCAGACTTCTTCAGGCTTCCCTATGAAGGTCTCACCCGTGGCCCAGGAGCCTTTGTTAGTGGGGTTTCCAGAGGAACCACGTCATTTGTAAAGCACATATCTAAAGGTATCTACCTTTTCCTTCTAATTCCACTGCATTCTCATCAGCAGAGGGTCTTAAAGGAAGGTATCAAATGCTTCAGATGAACTTGTCCCCCAAAGGCATTGGTTGCACTCTCTTGCTCTCCCTCCCCCCCTCCCTCCCTCCCTCCCTCTCTCTCTCTCTCTCTCTCTTTCTGTTGGGGGGAGAAGACCTCATCTACTTTTTCTATTCTACTATTGTTTCTACTGGTGACTTAAGCTTTCCCACATGACCATTTTGTAATGCAGTAACTGAGCAGAAACGTTAAAGAAGTTCTGCAGTGCTTCAGAAACCTTACACCACATTGCCTCATCATATGTAGTTGAAAAGATAATAATAGACACCATTATTAAATATTGCTGAACACATTTGTAAAACAAGCAGACATCTGGCTTTCCCTGGATTTGTGTACAGACATAGCACCATCTTGTGGCTTCTTAGGCCAGCTGGAAAATAGAAAAGATTCAGAAAATGGCTAGGTTGCCAGCAGTTCAAAGCACCGTCAGATGTAGTACTATTATTTGCTGAACCTTCGTTAGCTGATTGCTTCTTGGTTTAGGATACACCTTTTCATAGCCAGACAAAATCATGCTTGTTTCTGCTATGGCCTGGATGTGGAAAAAATTTTGAAAATGGAAATTCTCCCTTTTGAAAACCAGAGAGGGGAGAGAGGGGGAGTTAAGAATTTTACTTAGTTCCATGGAGTCCATTATAGACTGCTTCATGCCAATCCCAGTTTAAGTTTTGTTATATCATAGTTAACAGCTGACTTCATAATCAAGGCTATTGAGTGGATTAAGAATTGGGGACATTTATTATTGGTAACATTTATTAATAGTAACGTTTATTATTAGTGTGACATTTTTTACAGCTGTGTGAAAAAGTCCTTGCACGCTTTACGGTTTACAGTTTATGACATTTTTTGGATAGGCCATTGATTTTATGATATTTTATGCTGCTATGCAAATATTGTTATATTTAAATAAATACTGGTGGTTTTTAAGTGAAAAGCGTAAGCTTTTTGCAATTTGGCTGCTGTTTGGATGGGGATTGTGAATTTTCTTGCATGCTTGCAATGATTATGAAAACAGATTAACTGATACATACCTGGTGATAAGCAATAAGGGCTGTCCAATTTCATATTAGTAACCATGTTTGGTTACTTAAACAGTCCTTTTCAGGGCCACAAGCAATAAAAACATTAACAAAGCACTAGCATCGGCCTTAGTAATTGAACATGTATGCCACTGGGTATGCATAACAATATTTGCATAGCAGTTAGCATAAAATATCATAAAATCAATGGCCTATCCAAAAAATGTCATAAACCATAAAGGGTGCAGGACTTTTTCACACTGCTCTATGAGTTACAAGTCTTCTTAGTTGTAGTAGTTTCCATTATTTTAAAACAAAATAGAGGTATTCCTTGACTTGTGACCACAATTGGCCCAAAATTTCTGTTGTTAAGCGAGATGTTTGATAAATGAGTTACAAACTTTCTTGCCACAGTTGCTAAATGAACATTGAAGTTGTTAAGTTAGTAATTCGGCTGTTAAGTGAATTTGGCTTCCCCATTGCCTTTGCTTATCAGAAGGTTGTAAAATGTGACCACACGACTCCCGGACACCACAACTGTCATAAATATGAGTTGCCAAGCATTTGAATTTTGAACACATGACTATAGGGATGCCACAACAGTTGTAAGTGTGAAAAGCTCTTAAATCACCTTTTTCAGTGCCGTTGTAACTTTGAATGGACACTAAATGAACTGTTGTAAGTCAAAGACTACATGTAATATTCTTTCTTGCCCTTTCCAAATTAACTGGGCATTTACTCCTCTGTTTGCCTTCAGGTACATTAATATCCATTACCAACCTAGCAACAAGCCTGGCACGAAATATGGATCGGCTTTCCCTGGACGAAGAGCATTACAATAGGCAAGAAGAATGGAGAAGGCAGCTGCCAGAAAATCTGGGAGAAGGACTAAGACAAGGCCTTTCCCGGTTGGGCATCAGCCTTCTGGGTAAGACACCCTCTTTGGTCTTCATTACATTCAGCATTTGGGAAAGCCAGATCTGGATATATCTGCAGGGTGGATATGTTCATTTGGTCTTTTCCTTTTGCTAACTTGAATAAAACTTTTTTGAGTGTAGTTTCCAATGCCAGATTCTTCCTTCAGTGAGGGCAAAAAAAAGTAGGGAGCAAGAGGATCACTGGCGGAAGCCAGATCTGTGTGCCCCATAGTGTAGATTTTGCCGTCTCAGCTTGGCAAAATACAGTTCCTCCACTATTCTCAATTCCTCTAGTTTTTTCCATGTAACCAAAAGTGAGTTATATATCCCCACCTCAGCAGGGATAAGAAAATTCATTTGAAACGAATGCTTGTGTCAGAGGTAGCCATTGCCAAGTGAAAGGAACCGATGCTGGGCAAGCAAAGCACAGTTAGAAAGTAAGGCTGTTGCCTTGGACAGCAGTAAGTTATGTTCTCAACTGTGATGAGATCCTCCCGGAGGGAACCAGAGTGTGCTTTGGGATGGGAGGAAGCACATACATTATTTTCCTGCATTATTTGATTTCCTTTCCCTAGCCAGGCCCTGGATAGGCTGATTATTCCTGGCAAGGCATTCCCTCTGAATCATATCAGATTTGAAGGGATGACTGCCTCTCCCCCCCCTCCCCCATCTCATCATCCTAATCTAATCTGAGAAAAAAGAGAGCTCAGAAAAAGCTCTGGTTTCTTGTAATTATGAGTTTCTATAACCTTGGAGGGGAGCAGAGACAGGATGTTTTAGCCATCTGGTAAGACCAATGCTAGAGGAAGGCTCTATTTCACCGAACTGTATATGTAAGCGGCAACGGCATGTGAATTATACGCACTTGGGGAACAGATTATTTAATGGGGAATCACAGAGTAATCTAATTCAGAAGGAAAGCAGGTTCACAAAACAATGACTGCCCGAGGCCAAGACTCCAAATTTTGGAGAGTTGAAATAGAAATGGATTTTGTTCAGCCTCTGGCTTTAGCTTGTTACTCCCCCGTGTTGCTCCCAGTGTGTGGACTGAGTAGATCATACTGGAGCCTCATGCTTAGTTAACCAGCAAAACAGCTTGTCCTGGGCAAGGAATGCTCTGTTCAATATCACTGCAGCAAAGCAAGTTTATTAACACAATTCACTGAAGATGAATGCAGATGAATGCCCATTTAAATATCAAAAAGCATCAAAAAGCCACCAGAAACTACCTACCCGAAACTAATGACTACGGAGAATAATACTTATATTGTTTTATTTGCATGTGTTATGTAGTAGGCTCTTGACAAGGCTTGGATATTTTTAATTATGCGAATAAAGTCTTTGCAACACATGAGAGCATGCACGAAGCACCTGTATCTGAATCATTAAAAGGAGTTGTTTCGGAAGAGGGGGGTAGGGGGACTTGTGCAGCAGCTGTGGGAGCCATTCCTGGCTCACTGGACATGTGCATTCATGCAAAGCAACTTATTTTCCCTTAATATCTTTAAATAGTAGAAAGACACATGAGTTCCATATTTTTTTCCTTTCAGTGAAAAGTAATAGTGTTGTTTTCTGATGTTCGCATTGCTTCACAGCGCTTCAGTTTGCTCGATTATAAAACATCTGGGAGCACCAAGTTGGGGAAGGTTAACTTAGATGTTTGTTTTTGTTTGAAAACCACTAGTTTAAATATTACATAAAGGTTGATGAAAAATATTTCTTCAGCAGACGATGACACATTCTGCCAACTTAATTAACCACTATATAGACATTTCTGAAAGGAAAGTAGGATTTAGAATTATGAACGAAGAATGTACACAGGCTTTTCTTTAATTAGCCAAAAAAAATCACAAATACGTATTCCTTGACAAATGCTTTTCATGGGATTATGAGGCCACATTATCACTCTGTGAGATCAAAGTGACTGGAAATAAGGAAATAGAAAAGTTCAGAAGAATCTTATTTGAAAAGATTTTTTCTGTTTCTTAAAAAAAATCCTTGCCTTGTAATTCAATGTAATAAAATAATTGTATTGATTAGATTAGATTAGTTTACAATAATTTACTAAATTTATGTAGCTGCCCGTGTCACAGAAAGTGACCCAGGGCAGCATACAACAATCAAATAAAATAAATAATATAAAAATAATCATTGTAAAAATAGGCAATCATTATTAAAAGTTAAAACATTTCTTAAAAAGTAAAGTACACAAACTACAAGTACAGAGAGTAAATATTGCAACTATGCATCATCCATAATAAGGGAGCTACCTTAAAATGTTATCAATTCTTTGGGGTCCCCAAGCCTAGTGACATGAGTATGGAGTGACTTCCTGAACATTAATAGGTTTGGACATAACCTGACCTTGGGAGGGGGGTTGATGTTCCATAAGATGGACAACAATTTTATGGCTTCCTCTTTTACCCTGCAGTAGAAGGATATTTTTATGATATCATATATTATCTCCATAATTTACATTGTACTGACAGTATAAGGAAGGGACCCATTAATGGTACTTCACATTTTTTAAATTTTAATTTGACCTACACATGACAATGTCATAATATAATTTGTTTTTTCATATAGAATGATGAAAATGAAACACTAAACAAGTTTTTAATAAGAATTTGTATCTTTCTAGCTTATACCTGTTTTATTTTTATGCTCTCCCCTGGTCTCATACTAATTATTAGCCTTCAAAGGGTGCAAATTAAGAGCCACTAAAATAAGTAGGAAAATAAATCAGGAATTGGTCAAATAAGCCAACATGATTTTATTCAATAGAAAGACAAACTTACTTGCTCTGAGTTCAGCAAAACAAACCATACTTGATGTGTAAATGCCATTAGTCACCTGCTTCATACATAACATTAAATCATGTTGTGGTTTGTTATTTTTCAATGTGTTTTATTTATGATCAAGATTAATATAACTTGTTCAATGAAGCCTGCAATTGTTAAAATTCTGGATCATTATATATTAAATAGGGCAATATATATCTTACTTGGAAATAATTTGTCAATTTTTCAAATGATAGAAAAGTGATAAAAATGATAGAAAATTATGTTATGCCATAACAGAACCCTACAGCAAGCATGTGTGTATGTGTGTTTGTGTACAGTTGTATATAGATGTGTGTATAAACACACATACACAGGTGTGTGTATACACAGAAAGGGGGAGGGAAGAGAGATAAAGAATCTATCTGCCAAGAAAGATATATCTTAAAAGAAAATTTCTATAAAGACAAGTTTCATTACACTTCGAAATCTTAACAAGTAGAATCCTTGGTAAAAGCATCACGTACAAACTATTATCCAAGGAATATTTTAAAAAACATTTTGTATTTTAGCTATGACAGCCATGGGCAATCACCCCAAAAGAAAATTTGTAGTGCATGATTAATACATACCAGCATGTTCACCATTTATTTGTGCCTCTGCACTCCAGACCATAATTACTGTAGAGTTCTGTAGAAAAGCTCTTCAGAAATATCAGTCAATTGTTGAGATTCTTCAATATAGTGAAAGTTGCAGCAGCCACAGCACCGTCTTGGTTCTTTTCTTGATTAGCTACATAGAAGATTGGCTGAATTTATTTAGCTCTGAAGATTTTCTTGAAGGCTCTCATTATTGCATGAATAATTGTGACTGAGCCAACAGAATCTTCTTGATCTTTCAGAGATTTAGACCCTGCTATGGAAATCTGTTACATTTCACTCAAACAGATCACTTCTTGCTCTTAATTGCTGCCTTTACTCAAGATATAGATGAGAAATTTGAGTTTACAATTTGGCTTAGGTTGCGTTGCCTGCACTGTTTTGCTTAATCAGAATGAAATACTTGAACTGGCATTGAAACTCTGTTTACAAATTCTTCGTTGCTGAAATAATTCCCACTACTCTTAGTCTCAGAAAAATTAACTATCCAAATAAATTACGAGCACTTTGTGATATAAGTATCTGAAGACTCTAAATTTCATTTTAGGAGTAATGAATACAAAAGCAGATGTTTCAGGAGCACCCGGCTTTATCATCTGCTAGTATTTTAAAGTATCACATTCAACGCAAACTCAGCCTGAGTGGACAATTCTGTACATAATGCGTCCATCATTATTTGATATCTCTGTGCAATCTCTGTTTTCACCTGTCTCCTCTGGTGTGTTAAGATTTCAAACAATATATTTTTTCATGGCTCTTCCCAGATTTCATTGGTTTACCTTCTTGATGTCATAAATGAGTTTGTCTGATAGCCTTGAAAGATTCTAGTTACATGTTCTAAGGTTTGTTGGAGTTATTTCTTAAAACAAGACAAATTTAGGAATCTAACATTGTGATAGATGGGAAGAAACAACACATGTTGAACTTGGTAATACAATATTTTTTCAGCTGTTATTGAAGGAGATGAACACTTGAAGAGCCTTGCTCAAATGAAGTGGGAGAGAAGTATAAGATGCTACCATTTCTGTTTCCCAGATGGCATGTTGCCTTAGCACACCTAATTTATCTGCATTCTTTTGTCCAGAAATTGCTAGCAGTTAAAAAGGATCTGAAACACATAGGATACATAGTATATTGTTTAAGTATGATTTGCCAGAAACCTTGTATTAATTCTAACACTAGCAAAGCTTTAAAATTTTACTAAGCTATAGATAGTGTTTAGCTTATGAAACCTTTTGGGACCAGAATCTTTGAGCAAAGCAGTCATTAAGTGAAATGTCATGTGATGGTTTCACTCAATGACTGCAATCCTGGCACTCCTGCTGGTGGTCTTTAAGGAATCATTAAATGGATAGAGTGCCAGATAAAGAATGTGGTATGCCTTGTGGGTCATGCGGGTTGTCTGGTGCATGCCATTATGAGTTGAAGGCCGAATTGAACATTTTCATCTCATCTTTGGACTCATGGGTGGATTGTAAGATGGGATGCAAAGAACAACCTGAAACCACCTGAGAGCAATGGCTAGTGTGTGAGTCTAATGGAGGATAGAGATTCTGCTTATTGATTATTTTTGTTGTCTCCAAAAGCACCTAATCATTTGATGCAAAAATATTTGTGTTTTTATTGTTGATGGGGTCGTTGCTTATATGCACAAAATGAATAGCAATTGGCCCTAATATAGTTATTGTTGTCCATATGTGATGAAAAAAAGTCTCTTATCCATATTTGGAGAACCTTATGACTATTATTAAATGTTGTACCTGATGATTTTTGACTCTTGACGAATGTATCTTTTCTTTTATATATACTGAGAGCATTTGCACCAAGACAAATTCCTTGTGTGTCCAATCACACTTGGCCAATAAAGAATTCTATTCTATTCTATTACAAAGAGATCTGGAAGCTTCAGCTAGTCTTTTCTGTACTGAATGATGACCTTCAGCATTAGCACTTCAGATTCATAATGTAACACCTTGTCATTTTGTTCAATCATTATTCTTTTAGTGAGATCCAAATAAATTATTCATCAAAGTTACAACAGCTAGACGCATCTCTGGGATACATGGCTTGAATAAACTCAGAATCAAAGGAAGATCCCACCTGACATACCTGTTTACATTTAGGAAGATTTAAACTGCTGTTCTCTGTTGATATGAAAAGTTTGGAGGGGTCATTAAAGTACTTGTAAAAGTTTGACCTGTACACATTAAAATAAAATATGATTGTGTTCACAAAAACAGTAACAAAAGTCTCCAGGCCTAATTCTACTAAACTTAGTAATATATTAGAGATTGCATTGATTTATGAGCATTTTTATAATATAAAGGCATGTTAAAATGATAGAGTGGACATAGGAAAGGCTTAAGGGTTTGTGAGATTTACTTTAAATAGTGGTCTAAAATCACACTATGCTAGCAGAAATTTGTTCTTATCTAAAATACACATATATACAATATATTCTTTTTAAAAACGAATTATTAAGTTTATCAGGATATAAAATACAAAAGAAAATGAAAATAACGCAGGAAAAAGGGAAGGAGGAAAGTATAGGGGTAGAAGGGAAAGAAAGAAAGAAAAAACTTTGCCAACTCTTTTTAGCGCAGTAGAATAAAGTAATAACATTGCAGCCATACCTTTTAATTTTACATGTTAATATGTACTAGCCATTACTATAACAAACCTATCAGCAAAACCCAATGTCAAATTTTCAACTTTTCCCCTCTCAAGCACAAAATCCATTCAACAACTTTATTTAGAAAAATGGTGGAAGTTCAAAAGACACCTAATGAAGCCAAGTTTTAATGTTTATCTTACTAGTCCCCAATATGGTACCAAAAGGTCAACAGACAGCTACATTGGTGCTTCTTAAGCTCCATATCCTATGCCTCACTTCATTTTGTTTTAGATTTTTTTTACATTTTTAAAGAAGTAAATGTGAAGTCAGCATGTTGCAAAGATTAACATTTATTTGTAATGTTTTGAATTCCATACATATCTCAGCAGATATAGAAACTACAGCTCAGGAATTTCTTTGGAAGTATGTTCACCTACCTTGAAAGAAGACAGAAATACAGGTTGATATGGGATATTTAGAACCAGTAGAATGGTCCTTGGGGAACAATTTCCTGAATTTGCTTTTCCGGTAAACTGTTTTGCAACTGGGTACATCCATCATTGCAATAATCTGGATGAGGGTCCATAACATGCTCTCAGTAATCCAAATCTGTGAAGCAGCTCAAAACATTGAGCTCTCTTAAGCGAAATAGATGTGACTAGCAGAAATTTTCCTACCCAGAATTAAAGGGATCCTATATCAGTTCCTTATTGCGATGTTAGACAAACACATAATATTCAAATGAAATGAGGCAAAAGTGTTCAGAAATCAACATTTCATCTGTCTCTGAGATTATATCATACTGTCATTCTTGAAAACTCATTACAGGTGCAATTGCTGGGATTGTAGATCAGCCAATGCAGAACTTCCAGAAAACATCGGAAGCCCAGGCTTCAGCGGGACACAAAGCCAAAGGCGTGATCTCTGGTGTGGGGAAAGGAATCATGGGAGTTTTTGCTAAGCCTATTGGAGGAGCAGCTGAGTTAGTCTCCCAGACTGGCTACGGTAGGTTTGAGCAAATGTATGAATTCAGCGTGTTGCACGTTCATTAATATGTATTATTTTAATTGTAGCATGTAGTATTACAGTACTAAAATCTTATTTAAAATATATATTTCCCTCTTACCAACAAATTCTTTTAATGAGATTACACTTTTTCCTATTTCAGATACTTAGCTCTCATTAGTCGGCTTTTAAAAAAAATGTATATATAAAATGCATTGCAAAACTAACCAATTTAATAGAGGAATTTATTATCAGATTAAATCTTCTTAAAATATAAATAGCCAATTTAAGTCATAAATTCCTGATAAGTTGTAAGTGTTGCCTATCTCAGTAAGGAAATTCTATGAAGCTCAGATGATCTCACATAGTTTACTATGGACTAATGGAAGCTAAGTGCCTATTTACACCGAGATCACCCTTTTGTCTTGATAAACCATAATACAAATCAGTTGCCAGCTGTTATTTCTGCTTCCAGACTTACTGCTGAAACAAATAAAATGTGTTCTGAATTTTCCCACCAGGTCATATGACACCACTGTATAAAGTATGCTCACTTTCTCTGAGCCAAGCCCAGATGTGTCAATATGGTATTAATGGTATATTAGATTATATCCAAGAATTGCAAACATTGTAGATGTTATTGCTAAATACTCATACAGCATCTTCCTTTAACTGGCTCAATGTTTTCCTCCTTGAGATGAGTCACTAACCGTTTACACTTGGCAGCTTTTTTTATTTCCATTAACTAAACTTTTAGGCATTATTTTGCACCCAAAAGAATGAAGAATGTTCTGCTCCTCCATGCTTTTCAAAACATCTTGGAGCTAAAGATCCTATTTGGACAAATGATAAAATTAGAAGCCTAGGTTTCAAACAGACCCCTTGAAAAAATAGGGTGTCATCCAAAGGTTACTCTCACAGGTTTTCCCCAAATTCTTCATCAGCCCAAAAGCATAAAAAGAAGCCAAAAAGAAAAGAAAGAAAAAACCAGCTACAACTGTTCATCTTCAACATATGCCTCCTTCCTAATCCATATCCAAGATTTTCCAAGAATTTCCTAATTCTCTGGAGAGGTTTTGGAGGGACAATATGAAACTGTTGCGTGTGACTGTTTTCTCACATAATTGTTTATCCAACATGTGTATCAGATATGTACATTTTTTAGCCTGTTGAGCAATTGGAAGTTTGTTGTACATAAAACTTCGATTCTAGGAAAACTAGAGAAAGAAAAAAGTTGGAAGTTAATGTAAGAGATGTTCCATGTTACATAGGTTTTAGATTGTTTAAAAATGTTGGCAATTGAGAAGTGACCCGAAATGATGGAAAGATGCACTTTAATGCAAACAGTGGCTTGAAACCAGAGAGCAACTTTAGCAGAGCCAACTTTGTAGGACTCAGAAGTTTTTGTTGTTGTTGTTCATTGAATAACAATCTCTGCCCAAAAAAATATGTCAAGTTATTTTGCAACTCTCTTTTTTCCTCCATTTGAAAGGGGTTTTGCAATGCAACATTGCCCTGAGTGCATAGAATTAATGATAGATTGTGTGAGATTCTGACAGCTGTATTTCTATTTTTTGTATCTATTGGCTGAGAGAATTGAGTCTTTTCCATAATAAATGGAAGTGCATGGAGTAGTATCTTGCTTGTGACTAATGGGCGAATGGGCTTATGCCTTATGTGCGGAACAGGACCACACAGAAGTAATCACATGTTCTACTTTTCCATCTGCCAATGACTCTCATTTGCAATAACACTGAATAATTTCAATCAGCTGATTATTACAAATGGAATGTATCTTCTGAGCATTACCAGGAGTTGGTGTATGTTCAATATTAAAGTTAGTTCTTTCTGAACAACATCAGTGCATTATTTAATTTGGTATTCATTTTATAAATTTTTATCCTGATGCAGAAATGTTTGATGCATTAGTGCTCAGCTCTCTCCCTAGCCAGAAATTTTGCCATCCTCTAAGATGCACCCCAGTTTCAATCCCAGTTATAAAACATTTATCTTTTAAGTAAACCATCCAGTTATTGACTCTCTGTCATTTCCGAGCATAAGGACTATGCCCTGTACCAACCATCAGAAAGCAACATGCTAAGTTACCCCTTTGTTCTCCTGATCAGGGCAAACAGGAAGAGAAGTCCCTCTACAGCACGGGTCTCCAACCTTGGGAACTTTAAGTCTTGTGGACTTCCAACTCCCAGAATTCTTCAGCCAGCTGGCTGAGGAATTCTGGGAATTGAAGTCCACAAGTCTTAACTTTCCCAAGGTTGGAGACCCCTGCTCTACAGAGCTCTGCTGTAGTGCAAAACACTTCTCAAATTTCAGGTGCCCCAAGAGACTTCATAAACATTTGGGTTTCATATTTAACAGATGCATTAAGTAATTTACACTGAAATGCAGTATCTAGGGCACATTTGCCTGCTGGTGTTTGCTAATTGTGAGATACTCGTGAAAGAATGTGAATATTAACCATGCTCTTGAACTGATATGCTTACATTCTTAACTAACTTGTCCAATCCCTTTTCTAAATCCATGGCCCTCAAGAGCATTTAATTTTCCCTAATTGCTAGTATGTGACTGATGATCCATCTTTTGTTTATTTCTAGCTAATGCTAAAATCCATTATGGTTAAGTGCATGATTATTGTGTTCTAATATTGAATGAATTATCTCCACTAGAGCGTCCAAGGATGTGACATCACTTTGGATCTGCACAATTTTATGGACTGTTTTAAGAACATGACATCATTGCAACATGTTTGTTTTCCCACCCTGTAAAAACAAAACCCAAAACAGCCTAACTTTTATCACCACAGGTATTTTGCACGGGGCTGGACTTTCCCAGCATCCTAAACAGCGTTGTCCTCCAAGCGATCAACATGCTGAAAAGGCACCAAACAGCCACGTCAAATATGTCTGGTAAATTATCTGGATATTGACTCATTTCTATGCCCCAAGTGTTGTTTAATAGATTCTGGCTTCTGGTCAAGCTAACAGAGCAAAAGGATGACTTACAGCAGAATATATAGGAATGCTAAACATAAAGTTCAGCAGAGGCCCTCTCTGAAAGCCAGCTGTCCTTTGAGCTTTGGAAATCTGATGCAAGCCTGTCTTTGTTTATAAAAAATATTGCTTGGTTGCCTTTGCCCAAATATTGGACATCTCCAGAAATAACTGCTACAGTAGTTTCTTCTCAGTTTGATTCCAGTTTCCAGTTCCAATCCCTTGGAGTAGATTCAAGGCTCAAATAAGAAATGAATTGGACAAAAAAGATGTGATTGTGACCATCAATTAAGTCAGCTTGGCTGCAGAAGACGAAGGTTTGAGAGTATTACAAAATAAGCAAGACCTCTTTGGGATTTAAAATCATAGAAAGTTTTGCAAAAAAATAAAAATTATGTGTAATGCTACTGCTTCTTTAGAGGGAAAAAATACCAGCAACTTTATTGAGAAATTTTGACTATCAGGTGAATGCGTGTTCTTTATCTTGAACCTTTTTTTAAAATAGGAAAATGCTCCAGTCGCTGGGGAGACCAGAAGTCTACATGGCCCTGGATGTGATAATTGTGAGTGGATCAGGCCAAGAGCACGAAGGATGTTTACTTCTTACCTCAGAAGTGCTGTTTGTGGTTAGCATTGATGAAGACACACAGCAACAGGCATTCCCAGTGACAGAAATTGAATGCCTGCTAGACCGTAAACAAAGCAATCTGTTGAAGGTGCAGCTCAAACAGCAGAGAGTATCTTGTGATCTAGAGGTAAAGCTTTGGATTTATTTTATTTGTAGTCTTCAAAATAGCCATGATTTTTTTTTGAACTTTATTAGCAATACGCTGCCCATTTCAATAAATCTGTGTTCTCTGATTTCAGGCAGATGGAAACAGAGAGAGACTGTCCGAACAGCAATACAGCAGACTTGTTGACTACGTTACAAAAGCATCCTACCACTTGGTTACTGTCCCTGTGTCTGTACAAAACACAGCACCTCTCATAGCTGCAGAACCAGTTCCAGCAACAGTAAAGACTCATCAATACCTGGTCAATCCCATTTTTGCTCATGTATTCCTCAGCAAATTTACTATGGTAAAAAATAAAGCTTTGAGTAGAGGATTTAACTGAAAACACTCTGCTAAAATGTTTCCAGATTTAAAGTACTACTATCTATGCAGTTGCCTAATAAGAACTTTACATTTTACATCATATGAAAACATGAGTGTAAACTTAAGTGTGCTGGGATATTGAACCATCACATTAAAAAGAAGAGTCTATTTTGCACTCAGTTCATTTGAGACGAATTCTGTAGTCTGCTTTGAGACAAAATTATATATATATATGTTGTAAAATAAGCTGTCAGTAAACAGAAATTGGCAACCTTGTAAGATAGTGAAAATGTTTTCTTTTTAATTGGAAGTCTAATGTGTAAAGATTGACAGAATGCGCAAAATGAACATTATAATGTTCTTGTCTTTCTCTTCATTTTCTAAAGTGGTGCCGGTTAATATAAGCAAGGTTTAGAACTTAGCTTTAAAGACTTGCTCAGGGGTGAAATTTGTACTGCAACTGGCCCAACCTATACAAAATTATTTTTTCTATTCAGTTTGGAAGTACTTAGTTATGCTAAGTGAATTGTGATAACCTAGGGTTCCGGACCATTCTATTAATTTTCATTGACTGAGATTTTGCCAAATTTCAGTCCTTAATATAAATTAGTGCCTTTGTTTAGTTTGAAGAACAACTTGGTGACTAATTTATGAGATTTTTTTTGTCCACCATAAAAGATAGCAATGTTTTCTGAAGATTGTTGAATGTATGTGCTATTGCAATTCTTTAACAATGTATAATTATGCAAGAGTTCTCATGGACTATTAATGAGGGATCAGTAACTTACATTATATAAAGCTTTACCACTTTTGTTTAGCCAAGGATACCAAAAATGTGAAGGTAATTTAAATCAACTGATCCAAAATGCATTATTTAAAGTATGTTCCATTGAGTTACATCCAGGTAACATCACAATTGCCACACTGATTGTATTAACACATTTTCATTTTGATCAACCTATCCAAACTAGAGCACCACAGCAAAGTCAATTTGAGTTCCATTGTAATAATTCCAAGTCATGCAATTGTAGTCGCAGCAATTCTGGGTAGGTGCCAGTATAGGGAAGGCTCATCTAAATACATGATTGACTTGAAGCCTATATAGCCATGTTTAAGAATATACATAACTTGAACTCACGCTTGTCTCATAGTTTTCTATAAAATAAGAGATTCAGTGCATCACTGAAAATGCTATTCAATGTTATGAGATATAGTTTCCTCTAAAAGGAAAGTTTTTAACTGAGCAAGTTAGTAGGCACTGCATCTGCTTTCATATAGCCCCATTACCCACTGTCATCCAAAATTAAATCCATATATCCATTGGAAAGGACTCAGTAAACCATAAAACTAGTGCACTGGAAGATTAAATGGGAGATTCTTAAGAAAAGTATATACTTGTGACACAGAGCTCTACACTAAACCATCAACCCAGGAAAAATAAAGTAAAATTCATGGATATAGTGCCAAACCATTTTAGACCATACAGCTGGGTTACTAGATCAGTTATCAGATTTCTCATTTCCTGTGTAGATTAATTTTTCAGAGACCTCTAGTATGGTAACAGTGGATGTTTTTAAATATATCTTTTCTAGATTCTTCAATATCTGTTTTCAACTTCGAATTGTAGAAGATTCACCGGCATAAAATAGCTATTAAATAGATTGAACTGGGATCAGCAGGCTTTAGATTCAAAAAGTGTGTTTGCTCTGGGCTCTAATCTAGTTTTATTGAACATTTTTGGTCCTAAACATTTTTTTTCCCTTTTCCTCTCCATTCTAACACCCTGCTCAATTTTTCAAGACAAGAACTCAACATTAATCTGTCCAAGGCCAATCTGTGCTACAAAACTATGTTGAAGCTAAGTATTGGATTTAAACTGATTTACGCCAATTTTCACTAATGTTTCCATTACATTTCTAGGCATGGAGATTTTGAAAGCTCTTTTGATTTTGTCACATATCTTATGTGTTCCACTTTTAAAATATTCAGGCTTTGAAAACTGGATTTATCCTCAATACAAACTAGGTATATCCTTTGTTAAATGTTTATAAGTTATTTGTTAAATTAGTCATTGTTTACTTACACTGCTTTAAAATATTGTATTTTATAATTGAATCTTTCATGAGAAATAAAGAGTTATATTGCCACTTGGTTTGTTGACAGTACTGTTATGGCAATTTGATTCAAAAGAAAGCATTTATAAAGTGCCAAAATAATAAACTAGCACAAACAGGACAGGTTATAGCTAGAGTGAAACAACAAAATTTGTTAAAAGCTATTCTAAATTATAGTAATTAATTGCTGTACAAATCCAACTAAACTGCTGACCTAGCTACAGTTCTAACAAAGGTTGCACTCTACAAAGATACTTTTTATTTATCATTCCTATTATTTATTTATTTATTTATTTATTTTATTCATTGTATTTATTTATTTATTTTTTATTTATTTATTTATTTTCCTATACTGCCCCTCTCCCTACAGGGACTCGGGGCAGTGTACAGCCAAAGTTAAAAAATGATATAAATACAATATTTAAAAAACAATTAAAAAGATTAAATATAGTGGCTCCAAATAAAAATCAATCAAGAATATAAAAGATTAAAACCCATTAAAACCAAATTAACCCTATAAAACCCTAGGCCAGACCGGCTTGATGAAATAAGTATGTTTTCAACACGCGCCGGAAGGCCAAAAGATCAGGGATGGTCCTCATCTCCGGGGGCAGCTCATTCCAGAGGGAGGGTGCCCCCAAGGAGAAGGCCTGTACCCTCGGGGTCGCCAGCCGTCCAGCCGGCGGCACCCCAAGGAGACCCACCCTATGGGAGCGTACTGGGCGACGGGAGATCGATGACGGCACTGAACATCACCTATACTGCAACTGACTTTTAAGATTCAAATTAGTTTCATGGCAAATCATATTTCAATATTTATTTATAAGACTTAAATAACACTTTCCTGCCCAGAACACATTTATGGCATCACTAAAACCACTATGCTGTGGATTAGGAAATCTGAAACACAAATTGTGCTTCAGTTGTAAACACATTGCATTGTTAGTAACTCAACTGTCAGTCTATAGTCCTCCCACTATATTTAACATATAGTACTATAAAGTATTATTCTAAGGATTGCAGCTAATGATGTATACGTCTGAACACCGAAAGCATGAAATAATTATTAGGCTCTATACTATTTTTGTGCACTATATAATGTTCACCACCATAAATGGTCCTTAGAGCAATGGTCGCCAACCAGCGGGCTGGGGACCACTGGTGGTCTGCGAGAAAATTTTGGTGGTCCACAGAGAAATGTCCCCCCCCAAAGCAATTAATCCCGGCTGCACGGGAACACAAGGCTTGTGTCGCGTGCTTTGCAAACATGAGGTAGTGAGGGGAGGGGGGAAAGGGTGCTTGCCTCACATGCCCCATGCGCCTGGCCACCGGCCTGCTTCTCTCCACTTTTCTTTCTTCTGCTTTTGGCTGCACGCAAGGAAAGCAGCCAAAGTCTGTCTTTCTCTTCCCAAACGAATCTTTGGGACCCTGCAAGGCCTCCTGCTCCAAGAGGCTGCGCCGGCGTGACAAGTCTCATTTCTGATGGAATTTGGGGGAGAGAAAGACTTGTGCAGCTTCTGCTGCTTTCCTTGCATGCAGTCAAAAGTCTCTCTTTCTCTCTCCCACTGAGAACGGAGCTGGAGATGGTATCCTGTGATCCCAAATAACGAACGACTGATCAGTAGGAAAACGGGGTGGAAGATTTTCCTCAGACCTTTTGGGGGATTTCCCCAGGGCCTCTGGTCCACGGGATTTAAAATTCTGAGTTTGGTGATCCCTAAGGTCCAAAAGGTTGGCGACCCCTGCCTTAGAGGGCCTTGCTGGTCAGGGAGAAGAGACTTGGGCCAGAGGTTACCAGTGCAATCACATTTTTACATAAGGAGTAGACAACCCGTGAGACACTCGGTCACCAGTTCAGATATATCCTTACCAGATTCCTCAATGTCTTCAACAATAACAGCTTCTAATATACTTGAAAAGTTCTTTAAAAATTCATTGAGGATTCAGAGATGAACTGCCCTAAAGCAGCCATGTTCAATTCAGGAAATGTTTTATGACAGATGTCAAACTCATGTCATCACGGAACTATCGGGACTTTTTTCCCCTTCGCTAATCTGAGCATGGGCATGACTAGCGCATGATGCATCTGGCCTGTGGGCCGGGAGTTTGACAGCCCTGTTTTATGACATCTGATACATCAGAAAACAATAATTCTGGGCCAGATGGGTCTATGCCTGACAGAATTATCTGGATACATTATCAACATAGCCTTTTTGGTCATAAGTTCATTTGCTTGCTAATTTTTTTTTCTTTCCCTCTTATGGGCAGACTGATAGCACCAGAATCTCTTAAAAGCAGGGGTCTCTAACCTTGGCAACTTTTAAGACTTGTGACCTTATTCCCAGAATTTCTCAGCCAGCTTAGGAGTACAAGTCCACAAATCTTAAAAGTTGCCAAGGTTGGAGACCCCTGTCTTAAAGGAATAGCATATTGCTAAGAGCAACCCAATTTTTTTAGCAGATTGGGGAGTAACAGCAGCGACAACTGAAAAAATGAAAGACTTGATGAAAAAAAATCCAGCAATATCTAATAAGAGAGTTTGGATCAAGCAGCAAGCGACCAGTTAGTTGAACAAAATCATTTTACTTATCTACTAACTTCAAAACATCCAAAGGGCAATGTGTCATTAATTTCAATAATAAACAGTGTTCCTAAATTTCTGGATGGGCTACGGTAGAACTAATGCTAACTTAGATAAGCTGCTTGTCGTGCCCCTGGTGGAGACTGACTCTGAGGAAGAGGAGGAACAGCCAACAGGGAGTGGAAGGGTGGCTCCAGAGGTTGTGAAGGAGGTTGGGGAAGGGCAGAGGCCGGCTGAGCAGTCAGAGGAGGACCCAGGCCCATCCCCTCTCCATCCTAGGGCATGCAGAGAGGAGAGGATAAGGGAGAGATGTGGTCTACTCGGGAGGAGAGGGCCTTGATTCTCTTCATGGGCTGCAGCTGTGACAACTGGATAAGAGGATGGACATGTGTACCGTCTTGGAAATATCTCTAGTTTATGGTTCCTCTGAGTTTGATGTCCTTCCTCGTGTGTGTTGTTATCTGTGGACGTCTTCCAGCCCTTATCTTGCCTGGTTTGTTTTTTTTTTTTTTTCCTCCTTCTTGTAACTGCTTGTGTGGGAGTTTTTTGTCTTCCGTCAAGGATATTTGGAGCTTGGAAGCAAAGTGAAGGAATAAAAGGGGCTGCACTGAGTTTTTGTGACTGTGTTTATTTTGTATCCCCACCCTGGGTCATCACACTGCTAGCCTACCGTAGCACAGCTCTTAAAGCCTAAAGCAGCCTTTTCCATCTGCCCACCCACAGCTATGTGGCACGTTTCCATAACACCTGTCACAAAGTGAACTCTTGTGAATAGAAGCACTTTGTACTTTTTCACAAAAGAAAAAAAATCTGGTTGTTACTGAACAGGGTGCTATCTGCAAGATAATAAATGTTCTGAGAAAAAAAATTATAATGGTAAATGTAAAATGTGGATGCCATACACTTGACCTTCACATGGCCACTGAAACAGTCATCTTCAATTCTCTTTTTTGCCCACTTCTCTGTGAAGCAGAACCTAAGAAAGGAGAGGAAAAATGGTTTCCGACTGCCAACACTGCCACACATACTGCTGCTAAAAAGAAGCTAAAAAGATCCATGGATAATATCAAGATTTTTCTTGTTGTCCCTTAAACTTGACACCTTTTCAGTATTTTATTTTAGAAAAAAATTTTTTTTAAAAATATGTTACTGGGGATATTTCAGCCTGGCACATTGTCCAAGGAACAGAGGTTTTGGGCTAGAAAACCTCCAAAGTCCCTTCCAATTCTGACGATGAAACACGGCGGTACTTTCCATGAGCTGCCAATTGAAAGAAGCCAAGACACACTCTGAGATAAGGATTTCATTTAATGAGCACAATATAGCAGGACCAACATTGAAGGTGATCGTTTTTGATCACAATAATATTCAATTATTTTGCCTCCAAAAGGAAGCTCTGAAAAAGAAAAAAAAAAGTAAGTTATTAAAAACCTGGGATTTATTCTCCCATTTTGAAAATGATATGCAAAATATCATCTTATGTAAGATATAAAATATTTGTTTTATGGAGCCCAAAGGCTCTAACAGTTATAACCCTAAAACAAGTTCGTGATATGAAATGCCACTGCAAACATAATTATCCACCTTGTGCCTTCATAGTAAAGCTTCTAACAGCATGATTTGAAAACTGGTAAAAATTAGCAGCAGTGAAACTGGCTACATTTTTCCAAGAAAGCACATGAATATTAGAATTAAGAAAAGCACATCATCATCAATAGATCAAAAAAAAGCCCATAGGAGTGACTTCAGTTAAAACAAATCTACTTTTTTATTTTATTTATTTTACTTTGCTTTAAGTGAATTGCTATCTTTTATTCTGTATTTCAATATGCACCAATAACAGGCCTGTGCCATTTCTTTGTTAACAATGTGAAAGTGATTTAATCAGTCTTATTTACGCCACCCAACCCACAAAGCTATTCAGGTGCCTCCTTCTCCCAGAAAGTGTTTTGACTTCCTGGGTCAGGGTGGAAAGAAAATGTGTGGCCTGAGATCACCCAGCTGGCTTCTAATAAGGGAGAAGTTGAACCTGGGAGTCTCACTCAATGTTAGCACTTTAATAGCTATGCTACACTATCTAACCTAGCTTAAAAGAAACATTCCCTTGAATTATTAAAGCATAAACTGAACAATTGCTTACTTAGGATTAGTAGATGTCATTAGGGCTTCACACTGTGAAACACTCCTGCTTTTTTCTTCTCCTCAAAGTCTTTTACGAAGTCAAATGTTTTATAGAAATCTCTGTATTGATTTTGCCTTCCTTGAATGAAAAAATACTGAAAAGAAAAAGTTACTGTTACAAGGCTTTAATACAGGCAAATTGATTAAATACTAAATAAACACTTTAAAAAAAAAGAGCAATGTCTATGAAAACACTGTGCTCATGGGGAGCTTAAATTGTTTACAAAATGTTGAGAAAACAGTGATGCAATCATGAAAAACGTGTACACTGTTAACACTACAGTCCTGTAACTATTTACCTGGGACTTACTTAAGGACCCTAACTGGGACCAGAATTCTCCTTACTAAATGAAGCAGACATTAAACAAAACTCATGACACCACTGCTTAGAAATGGAAGTTCTGGTACAAGACTTTTGACCATTTGAACTTATCATGGCCTCAGAAAGGATGCTTTATAGCTCATAAACCACTTCCAGCTGAATGGAATGGAATAGAATAGAATAGAATAGAATAGAATAGAATAGAATAGAATAGAATTCTTTATTGGCCAAGTGTGGTTGGACACAAAGGAATTTGTCTTGGGGCAAATACTCTCAGTATACATAAAAGAAAAGAGACATTCGTCAAGAATCATCAGGTACAACATTGAATGATAGTCATAGGGTACAATAACCAATCAAATCATACTAGGAAACAGTCAACATAAGCTGACATAAAACATCACCATCCCCACCTCTTGCATTCACATGAATGCATTTTGGGCCCTTGGACACATATACATATTCACACATACAATCAGTTACCAAATGCTCTCTACAATCATGTTAATGCCATTTGCAATCTCCTCTGCTAGTTTTCCCAGATAGTCAAAGAGGAAGCCAGCAGGGAAGGTTACAAGTTGCTGCCACCTGCCGAATAGTTTCCCTCTCGTCTCTGGGGGCTGACTGAAAGAGCTGCTGGCTGAAGAAAACTGATACTCTTCAGTGTACAGAAACAAAGCTTAAATCATGAAGATCTAAGCTCTGTTTCTGTACCCTCCAGAAGGGTCATGGCAAGGACCTGATCTACAAGCTCTGAGATAGAACAGGTTTTACATTCACCTTGCTTTCACTTATTTCCTGGGAGGTGTCCACCCCTCTTGGAACAAGTGGTTGCTTTGCAATACCATGGCTAGCAGCCAAGGATGGGGGAAGAAGCAGGGGTGGGATTCAACTTGTGTTACTACCGGTTTGGTGACGTTTTGTGCACGCATATAAAAAACCTTAAGCTGTGTTGCCCAGACACCTGAAAAGCATTGCGCGCAGGTGTGCAGTGTTTGAAATGCCTTTTTTCCTGCTTTTTCAACCTCAGCCGTGCCGCGCAAAGCAGCTGAGGTTGAAAAAGCAGGAAATAAAGGACAGGTAAGAGACCGGGCGGGTGGGTGGACCAAACAGGAGCAAACACAGAACTGCTTCGGTGTCTGCTGCTCTTCAGAGCTACCGGTTCTATAGAGCTGGGCAGAACCGGTAGCATCCCACACCTGGGAGGAAGATAGTGGGGACAGTTAAAGAACACCCTCAGATTGTAAATCTGCCCAGGTTGCTAAGCAGCCAATTTTGATCATGTGACATGAAAGCACTAAAACAGCCATAGCTTCCATTACTGGCTGTAACTACCATTTGTTCAGCACCATCATGAATCGCAAACACCGTGCAAATAGTCGTTAAACAAGGGCTATCTGTAATTTTGCAGGACTTGCCCAAATATATAAGAATTACACTTAAGATTTAAAAAAATCCTATTTATATTAAGTTTTAACACAAGAAATACTGACCTCCAAGAAAAAAAAGCTTCCTGTTACCAAGGTAACTCCTATCAGAAAATTCCTTCTTACAATTCTTCCCAGGAGATCTCTCATCTGTGGCTTGGGCAACAGATTAGAAGACATGCTGAAGCTTTCTCCTAAAACAGAAGGGGAAATTAAGGATTTGCTATTCTGATCACAATATTAAGAACAACAAAAATCGCAACTACAAAGCGTTTCCTATACCAGAAAAGGGGCATTTTTATAGAATTAATTCTTTGAAAATTGTTTTATTTGTTAGAAATACATAAATACATTTGTAGTATTTCTAACAAACAAAACAATTTCCAAAGAATGACCTAGGGGTACAACCTAGGGCTCTATAAAGGTTTTGAAAAGAGATTTTCAGTAATAGTCAGGACAAAGTTCATAAAGGGCCACTTTTCAAATTAAAGCAATCCAGTTGAAAGGCTGCAGAAGCTGCTGCTGCTGCTGTATGCATACATGCAGCAGAAACATTTGGGAGAAGTTTCTACACAGCAGAAATGCAACTATAAATAAAGTGGCTGCTTTAACAAATAATAAGACAATCGGTTAAATAGAGAACTCCTGCATTTTTCAAAGCATCTCATTCTAAAGCTTTGCAAACTGCCAACAGGGATGCACAACGTATCCTTCCTTTCCACATCTGCAGATGGGAGTTTCAATCTTCCACTTTGGGAATCTATGTTAACTGCCAGCCTGCCTGGCAAGGGCTCCCCGTGTACAGAGTCAACCTGCTGACAATTATTATTATTATCATTATCATTATTATTATTATTAATTATTCCCCCACTCATCCAAAATGCAGCAATCCGTTGGGCAAACCTGGTCTCTTCCCGCACTACAATCACTTCCTCAATCACAGTTTACAAATAATCTATCATCTACAGCATTCGCAACGGGGACAGTTGCGCCCTAATTCACGGCCAATCGACCGCAATGGAGAGAAGAAAGCAAGTCATGATCTCCAAATAGACGGACGCCCCCAAGTAACCCCACCCCAGCCCATCACCTGCACCGCCACAGCCAGACCCCAAAGGAGTCTCCCCTCCGGACTGTCCCCTAGACTGTTCTTTGTGGACCGTCCCAGTATCGAGCTCCGCCCTGCATCCCCCAGAGGGCAGGGAAACAGAAAACCGCGCGCAAGAGGCCTCCGCGGACACTCACACCCGACACCAAAGCAGCAGGAAGTTCCTTCTCTGACCCCTACGGACCCAAGGCCGTCCTCAACGCCTTCACTTTCAGAGGCTCGGTTCCGGCCTGCGCATGCGCGTCCCGGGTATGAAACTACGGCAAGCACTCAGTCCAAACTTGCAAATCGAGGCAGCTGTTTCTCGGAGAGCGTCGGGGGCGGGATTCATCGCCGGAGTGGGCGGGCTTTTGCCAGGCGCGGGGCGGGGCTGAAAGTTGAACGCAGCGCTGAGGCGCGACGAGATTCGGGATGAAATTGAACGCGGTTCGAGGTGCGGCTGATGAGGTCCAAGCGGTCGAGTTGCTTTCCCCAACCTGGCGCCCGCGATTCGGGTATACCGGAGAAATACAAGATGGTGCTGCGAACAGCTACTCTTAGTTCGCTTTTTAGAGCCTCCTTTACAATGCGCTAATCGTGAACGTCCGCGGGGTGGCTCTTAGAGCCTGCCAGAATAACAGAGAAACAGAATTGGAAGGGACCTTGGAGGTCTTCTAGTCCAACCCCATGCTCAAGCAGGAAAGCCTATACCAATTCAGACAAATGCTTGTCCAATCTCTTCTTAAAAAACTCCAGTGTTGGACTATTCAACAACCTCTGGAGACAAGTCACTTGAGACTTTCAAGAAGAGATTGGACTTCCATTTGTCAGAAATGGTGTAGGATCTCCTGCTTGGGTGAGGGGTTGGACTAGATGACTACAAGGTCCCTTCCAACTCTGATTATCTGTTATCTGTTAAGTTCCACTGATTAATTGTTCTGTCAGGAAATTTTTCCTTAATTCTAGGTTGCTTCTCTCCTTGATTAGTTTCCACCCATTGCTTCTTGTCCTGCCCTCAGGTGCTTTGGAGAATAGCTTGATTCCCTCTTTTTTGTGGCAGCCCATCGAAGTTCAGGGTGGCTAATTTTCATCTAGCTTTTAATGGAGCATTCATGGCTGTTCCTGTGATTTGCATTGCTAAATCCCAAATTCCTTGCAATCCCAGTTTGTCCAAACGAGGAGCTGCAGTTTAGCCCCCCCCACCCACATTCCCCCACCCAAAAAAAAGCCCAGCAAGAACATCTGGATAAGAATGCCAACAAACTTGAGTTTCAGTTCAGACAAACCCCTACAATTTCAGGGATGTCATTCTAATCGTGGTTTGCCAACTGCCCTGGGAGAAGTGGGGGGGGGGGATATCCTCATCCAGAGTGATTGATGGTCCTCCTGCTTGGTACCAGCTGGCCTCTGATGCTGTGCACTTTTGGAGGCCAGGCGAGATTAGCCAGATACCACCATCGACATCATTTCTGTGGTTCTGGACTGGAGTTACTTCTGAAAACTGGATGAACAGCTGGCCTGTCAGATATAATTGGCATTGTTGCACACTGAATGCAGAAACAAGTCCTGTGTGTCCCAATCAAAATCAGATTTGCTCCTTTTTGCTGGGCCAAGAATGAATTCATGGCAAACCGTTGATTTAGAACTGACACGATGCCAAAGATATTATAGCATTGTTTAAAAATTAGTATTTTAAAGTGGATGTTATTTAAAACAGACATCAGAATTTCAGACATTTTATTTGGATTTGTTGTACCGTGTTGGGCACACCACAAGCATTTTGCTGTGTTATAAATTTAATTGGGACCAATTAATCACATATCATTTTTGCCATATTGTGACACAAGTTTTGTTTTCTGTTGATATGAGTTATTGTATCCTTTACTAAATTTCTGTTATATGGCTTCGAGAATATTCCTGATGTAAGTTCTGCCTTTTGATCCGCTGTTAGATCCCATGCAGTTTGCATACCGAGCAATTAGATCAACAGATAATGCTGTTAACATGGCTCTTGCATTACATCCTACAACACCTTGAATCTCCAAATACCTATGCAAGGATCCTCTTTGTAGACTTCAGTTCAGCATTCAATACCATCATTCCAGACACTCTTCTAAGTAAATTAAACCAGCTAGTGGTACCTGAACACACTTGTAAGTGGATCATAAGCTTCCTAACAGACAGGAAGCAGCAGGTGAAGCTAGGCAGAATCACATCTGATACCTGTACAATTAGCACAGTCCTTCCCCCCCCCAAGGCTGTGTGCTTTCTCCACTTCTATGAACTGCATCTCAAACAATCCATTTGTTAAAATACTGAAGTTTGCAGATGGCACAAGAGTGATTGATCTCATTTGAGACAATGATGAATCTGCATAAAGACAGGAGATTATGCAACTTGCCTTGTGGTGTAACCGAAACAATCTGGAACTGAACACACTCAAAACCGTAGAAATGGTGGTAGACTTTAGAAGAAGCCCTCCCATACTACCACCTCTTACAATACTAGACAACACAATATCAACAGTAGAGACCTTCAAATTGCTAGGTTCTATTATATCACATGATCTAAAATGGACACCTAACATCAAAAACATCATCAAAAAAGCACAACAAAGAACGTTCTTTCTGTGCCAACTCAGAAAGTTCAAACTGCCCAAGGAGTTGCTGATACAGTTCTACAGAGAAATTATTGAGTCTGTCATTTGGACCTCTATAACTGTCTGATTTGGTTCTGCAACCCAACAGGACAGACACAGACTTCAGATTAGGACTGCGGAAAAAACAATTACTACTAAACTTCCTTCCATTGAGGACCTGTATACTGCACAAGTCAAAAAGAGGGCTGTGAAAATATTTACAGAGCCCTCACATCCCGGACATAAATTGTTTCAATTCCTTCTCTCAGAACAACACTATAGGGCACTACACAGCAGAACTAGACACAAGGAACAGTTTTTCCCAAATGCCATCACTCTGCTAAACAAATAATTCCCTCAACACTGTCCAACTATTTACAAAGTCTGCACTACTATTACTATTAACTTTCTCATCACTCCTTATTATCCATCCCCTCCCACTTGTGTCTGTATGACTGTAACTTTGCCGTTTGTATCTTTACGATCTATATTGACTGTTTCCTAGTATGATTGATTGCTTATTTGTAACTGTTGACTATTATTAGGTGTTGTACCTTATGATTCTTGACTCTTGATGAATGTCTTTTCTTTTATGTATACCGAGAGCATTTGCACCAAGACAAATTCCTTGTGTGTCCAATAACACTTGGCCAATAAAGAATTTTCTTTTGATAATTCTAAGTTCAGTTATAGAATTTTTATTACAGAACGATATCATATAAAATTATAGGCTTCTCATTTTCTGTTCGTTACATTAGACTGTGCTTGGCACTATTTTTAATGCAAAATTAGCTATTTCTACATTTTTTAAAGAAGAAATTTATCTTAAAAATGCAGCCCATGTTTCTATTATATTAACATATATGAGCTACATGATGGTTCAAATAATTTGTATATATTTAGATTAAATGAATTTTTATTTATTTTCCTATGGCACACTTCTGTGTGGTATGTATGTATATCCATTTTTTTTTAATGTGACATTCTTTACCACTTCCTGCCTCTGAGAAGGTATGAACTTACCTCAATCCATATTTGCCATCCCGGTATTAATTAAGTACTTGCCAACTGGAGCTGTAACTTAATGAAATTCTAGAAGGGTATCAGCAAAGCAAGATGTTGAAGGCAAATGGAAAACATGAACTAATAAAAGGCTCAACCAGTGGAACTCCAAATTTTGCTTTTGAAGTTCTTTCAAGTACTGCATGCTTTAATTTTGGAGTAATCTTACAATGATGAATGCAAAGAACAAATAAGCAGGAATGGTTTTTCTAACTTTTGGACCATATGAAGATGAAGCAATATGTTGATGGTTACCAGTGATTACCACAACTATTGAAAGCATTAGTCATTAGGCTGGATTTTTAATCACTGGCTTGCAAAAGCTTTGAGGGTGAGGGAAAAAGAGAAATTTTGAATGCTCCTTTACTTTGCTTTTAAAAAAAAAGACAAAAAGTATCAAATTTCATAGAAAGGGTTGCCCAAATAAACAGGACTATTTGGAAGCTTTTGACAAACAACGATTAGTTTGCTTCAACTGAAAAAGTGGATTGCAATCTATAAAAAATATTTTGAAAGAATGGTTTAGTATTTTTAAGATAAAGCAAGACTTTCTTATTCTAATAAATAAACATGAATTTCTCATACCTGGTCTTTAAATTAAACTCATACGAAGTCTTACTTAAGCATTCTCCAGATATTTGCAACTCTCAAAATTCTACAGTTAGAAGTTTATGACCACACATTTGGACATCTCCTGGATTCAGGAAGCTGGACTAAGCACTATTCTATGTGTAAACCAATAAAGCACAGAATTGGAAGGGATCGAAATATTATTGAAGCCATCTGCCAATATTGTAAAATTTCTGACATTGGTCATTAAGCTGCAGCTTAAAATATTCTTATCTCTGGGAATCTTATTTTTTGTTTTCTAGTCTGAGGAACAGTTTCTGTATTGAATATATCTGCCTGTTATCAGAAGGTATGCCAAATTTGTGGTGCTTTTGACACCTCCATTTATTCCAGAAAGTCATCCCTTCAAGAAAAAAACAGTTTCCTCCATTTGCCAGAATATTACAAAGTTCTGGTAATCAGAGAAAGTACCATGTGAAGATTGGATGTTCTTTATAGAGAGCTGTCTTCAACCAAGGTTTGGTTTCTGGATTAGATCTGACTAATGGACAGTTCCTGCCCTTGTTTTGTGTCTAGATTATAATTGAATTATAATTAAATTGTCAGGAAATTCTTCTTAATGTTTATAAACACTCTTTTCTGGGAAATTGAACTTGCGGTCTGGATCCTATTTATCAAATGACAAATTTCCCTGATATGAGAGCCATTCAAATATTTTAAAAGATGATGATTGATTCACTCATCATTGTATTCCATCATGTTGTTTCTGATGTCTAGTGACCACATAGATTTTCTACATCATGATCTATCCTTTTAGGTCTTCCTTTGTTTTTATAGTAGTTTTATTAAAGATTACAATTTATAATAGCAAAAACTAATGCAAACTAAATATATTTAAAAGAATAAAACATATAAGAAGTGAATAAAAATAAGTAGAAAAAATATTTTAACATAAGTAGGAGGACACATAGCTCAGGCAATGATGAGGGATAGTAATCCAATTTAATAAATGATACTTATTTTTTGAATTTTAGGAATCTATTTACTATTGGCTGAAATGTCCTCTTTATGAATGCTTACATGTGAACATGTAAATAGTGGTGATTCAGATACTATCAATGCATTCTAAGAGGATCTTTGTGGGACAGGGAATCTAGTTTCTTGGATGTACTCAGTGGTGGGATTAGCCAGTTCACACTACTTCAGGAGAACCAGTTGTTAACTTTCTGAGCAGTTTGGGGAACTGGTTGTTGGAAGAAATCATTAGGGCAGAGAACCGGTTGTTAAATTATTTGAATCCTACCACTGGATGTACTGATTACTTTTACAAATAATCCCAATGCCATAGCAGGCTAACAACAGCCAAACAGATAGTCTGAAGTATATAGTTTGTTAATACAGGATCTAAACCAGATGAAGGTTTTAAAATTATGTATATTCTTGCCAATGTGATTTTTTTTTAAATCTGCACTGAATTAGCCAGAAATGCAAACACTAATGAAAAATGTCATTTAGCAATGCCCTGTATTCATAGTCCATTATAATTTGGTGATTGGCTTCATATCAAGCATCTCTGGAGAAATGAAGACCAAAAAAACCTAAAACAATTCAAGTGAAAAGTTATAAACTGCTAGTTTATTAACACGTTTATTAAGACTAACCACAATGTTACAAAACAGTGAAAAATCACTTGCTGTCAACAAAGCCACAAATTAATGAATACATATATTTACTGTCTGCCATTCGTTTTTTCTAACCTCATTCTTTACAACTGCTTTTCCCCAATCATTTCTATGTATCCTGTATTGTACTGTGTATCTCAAGATAATTTTATTGTATTTGATCAAATGGATGTTAAACTATGAAAAAAATATTCTTTTGTAATTGTGTCAGCCTTAAAAGTGTCACAATCCAAACATAATAATTATTAAATGTTGCCTTCTATAAAACTATTGCTGAGCATATCAGTTAATTTTGTTTTGGTAATCTAATTCACACATATGCTATGATTAAAAATGCTGTTATATCTAATATACTAAATTATAGCTATATTAGGTAATGTTGAAAATGTAATATCTTTTCTTTAGAAAAACCACAATAGATCTGCTAATCTTTAGATGCCGCAAAGCATCACACTCCAAAGTTTAAAAAGTTTTAAGTACCACTTATTTTCTAATAAAAACATGCAAGTGTGTTTCACTCTGTCCTTAAAATAAATTAGACCGCAAACATGACTGGATCATGACTAAATTCTTCCCTCTTTTAGTTAAGATTCGTAAATTGGATAAATCCATATTAACATAGATTGTGAACTATTCTAGAAAACTGAGGGATGGTAATGCAAGGGATGAATTATAACCAGTCATGCAAAATTCTGTGTGATTATCAAGCAATGATATTTCTTACGACAGACAAATAAGACATCTACTTTATACCACTTCTATCAAAACCACAAGGGAACCATTATTTTACTGCGTGGGTGGAAACAATTCTGCAAAACCAAGTATCAATCAAGCAAAGTTTATCCTCCCTGACATATGCCTGGATTATATCCTTTATATAATAAGTCTGCTAAGTCTGATTCAGAATGGAGCTACTGAATGAGAAAAACAAGTTGCTTGGTTATCAAGTGTTTGAAGGTATCATGGGAGACATATAAAGGATTAATGGGTTGATGTTTGGATTAGATACAAATATAGTCCAAAACTAAAATATGGGCACATCATATTATTTGGCTGGAGAAAAAAATAAGTACCTAAATGGGTGTTTCTGTTCAATATATGACATAAATTCTTGTTATAGAAAAGAAACAATCCAGAGTGCAGTTGTTTGACATGTGGCAAAGAAAATAAATTTCCAGCATGGTGAATCTGATCTTAGACACAAGGCCAAAAATAATGATGTATCCTGAATCTAAAGCAAATAATCTGTAACAGGTGAAGGCAATCATTTTGCAGAAGGACTTCATTTGTTGTTTTTCTTGTGGTTCCTCCTCCTCCTCCTCCTCCTCCTCTTCGATGCCCAGAGGGACCAGGGGCAGGATTTGGTCCCAATTTTTCCCTTTTGGGATGACATGTTCTTGGAGAATGTTGAAACCATCAAAAAAAAAAAAAAAGATCACATATGGACCACAGATATTTTCCCTCTTGATACATACTTCATCGTTTAACATGAACATTGCAAAAGGAAGAAAGAACTAATGTATTTGAACCCTTCAGCAGCAATCATCCACAACTCAGTTCAAGCTCTCACTGTAATTTATAGTACAAATCAGATGTTGCTGTGAAACAATATGGTAGATAGAGAGTCACAGATGTTGCTGTTTTGAAGCCCAACAAATTGCTCTATCAATGGATCAGCCCTGATGTTATGAGGAATGTTTTCTACACTTGTTCCTGAGACTTCTATATAATGAAAGCCTTGAAGTTAGCCCCAAGAAATACATGTTGCATTTCAGAATCCTTGTGAAGTATATAGGCTTGTCAATGAGCTGCAAACCTCTGAAATATTTTGTAAGTAAATTAATTAACATTTTTTCCTTCACTAAAAACAAGAATAGCACAGGATTTCCAATCTGACATTGAAAAGTTGTTGTTTCCAGATGATAGGAATTGTATCCTAACAGATAACAGATAATCAGAGTTGGTAGGGACCTTGTAGGTCATCTAGTCCAACCCCCCGCCCAAGCAGGAGACCCTACACCATTTCTACTGAATGGCAGTCCAATCTCTTCTTGAAAGCCTCAAGTGATGGTGTTCCCACAACTTCCGAGGGCAAGCTGTTCCACTGGTTGATTGTCTCACTGTTAGAAAGTTTCTCCTTATTTCCAGGTTAAATCTCTCCTTGTTCAGTTTCCATCCATTGTTCCTTGTCTGGTCTACAGGCGCTTTAGAAAATAGCTTGACCCCTTCCTCTCCGTGGCAGCCACTCAGATATTGGAAGACTGCTATCATGACTCCCCTGGTCCTTCTCTTCACTAGACTAGCCATGCCCAGTTCCTGTAACCATTTTTCATATGTTTTAGTCTCCAGTCCCCTAATCATCCTAGTTGCTCTTCTCTGTACTTTTTCTAGACTCTCAACATCTTTTTTATAATGTGGTGACCAAAACTGGATGCAGTACTCTAGCTGTGGTGTTACTAAGGTTTTAAAGAGTGGTATTAGTACCTCACTTGATCTCAATTGTATCCCTCTGTTAATGCAACTTAGGATTGCATTAGCTTTTTTGGCAGCGGCTGCACACTGCTGGCTCATACTTAGCTGATTGTCCACTAAGACTCCAAGATCCATCTCACAGTTACTGCTATTGAGCCCGGTTTCACCCAGTCTATATGTTTACTTACGTTTTTTTCTTGCCAGGTGTAGGACTTTACTTTTCTTTACATTGAATTTCATTTTGTTAGATACGGCCCAGTGTTCTAGTCTGTCAAGATCCATCTGGATCTTGAGCCTATCTTCTTGGGTATTAGCTATTCCTGCCAGCTTAGTATCATCTGCAAATTTGGTAAGTTCCCCTTCTATTCCCTCATCTATGTCGTTAATGAAGATATTGAAGAGTACTGGGCCTAAGACAGAACCTTGTGGCACCCCACTGCTTACTTCCTTCCGTGTACCCTTAGACCCCTTAAGGTCTCATTGAGTACGGTTTGTCAGCCAGTTGCAAATCCATCTAGTGGTGGTGTTATCTATCCCACTTTTTTCTAGCTTACCAAGAAGTAGGTTGTGGTCTACTTTGTCGAATGCCTTGCTAACATACTAACTAACATAGCTGTTAAATTATAGAAGGCTATAATAGTACAGTATATAAGAAAAAAGTCCCATTGGCACTGAATGCACCAGAAGTAGTTTCCTTCTTCTCTTGGTTATTTATCTCTGAAAAAATGGGCAAATCAGTGAGCTATGTTCATTTATTTCTGATCAATTGTGGTCCCACTGTGAAAGCAAATCTATAATTTGTTCACCAGTTTCTTTAAAATTTTGATGGTCCTAGTAGGAAGGGAAAGACACACAGGATTAATGTTATAAGAAACAAAAAATACATGTAAGAAAGAAAATAAACACAATTCCTACAGTTCCAAAGAAAAATCTAGGGGAATAAGTTATTTTGCCTTTTCACAGATAATTCCAGCTGACAGTTGCTTCTAACTTTGTGAATATATTGTTTAAATTATTTAATATAATTTTTCTATCTCTTCCTAGCACATATATTACCTCTCTGAACAGTTTACAGCATTTAAAAACAGTAATAAATTTAAATAGAAAATATTAAATAGAAATCACCTCAAAGATAAAACTAAAACTATTAACAAAAGCAAATATAGAAAGATAATCATTAGAGAAGATACAAGAAAGAGCATTTTCTAATGGGTATGTTGCCTGTGGAGAGAATATCTGCTTAAAAATGAAAATTGTTGGAGAAATGCTAGCAAATAATGAGCCAAGGGATCCTTCCAAAGTAAGGATTCCAAAAGCTTAATTAAAAAATATTTTCTCTTGCCTCAGTCAAAAATATCTCTGTCATAGAAAAAGGCTTTTTCATAAGATCTAGTACAGGGGTCGCCAACTTTTTGGACCTCAGGGACCACCAAACTCATAATTTTAGATCCCAGGGACCACTAACTGGTTCTGGGGCATGGCCTAATTTGTGAGTATGGCTTGGTGGTCATGTGACTGGCTGGGCATGGCTTGTATGTAAATATTATCAATATTTATATAAATATTGATTTTTTTTATAAAAAGAGCAACTTCTACCCAAAATCAGGCAAAGCAGGCAGGCAGATTGAGTTGCTCACAGAATCACAGATTTATTCAGAAATCTATCTATTTGCCATCAGCTAGCTCAGTCTCTCACATAAAATTTGCTTGCAAGCAAATTCACAAAATTAACTCACAACACACCATGCATGTAAATATTGAATTTTTTATTAAAAAAGAGCAACTTTTACCCAAAATCAGGCAAAGCAGGCAGATTGAGTTGCTCACAGAATCATTCAGTGATCTCTCTATCTGCCATCGGCTAGCTCAGTCTCTCAAATTTGCTTGCCGTGAGACTGCAATGAATTTGCTTGCAAGCAAACCTTCAGTCCTAAGGGAGGTTTGGCTGTCCTTAAAAGCAGATCCAAAGATCTAAAGACTAGTTAGAAAGCAAGAAATCCAACTATTTTCTGCTTCCTAGCTAATCTAAATCTCCTGGCACAGCAGAACAGATGATGGTCGTAAAAAGGAAAAATAGAAATTTATCAGGCAAATTTGCCGGGTAAAGAGTCAGTGGGCGGGGAGAGTTCCCGCGGGCCATGTGGGCTGAGCAGCCTTGTGTTTCTGCGCAGCCTGGATTAATTGCTTTGAGGGGGGGGTGCTCTGGGGGTGAGATTTCTCTGCGGCCCACCAAAATTTTCTCACGGCCCACTGGTTGGCAACCACTGATCTAGTAGACCAGACAGCAATACAGGATGAGGTGACCCACTAAGATATCCTGGATCAAAGCCTTTAAATTTTTTAAAAAATAACAGCTAACACTCTAAATGGTGCTAAGAAACAAACTATCAGTGCAGACTTTGGAGGGTTGTTGTATAGGTAGTCCTCAACATACAAACACAATTGAGCCCAAAATTTCTATTGCTAACCAAGACAGTTATTAAATGAATCACTGCAGTTGTTAAGTTAGTAACACAGTTGTTAAGTGACTCTGGCTTCTCCAAAGACTTTGCTTGTCAGAAAGTTGCAAAAGGTGATCATGTGACCCTGGGACACTGAATCAGATTGCAAGGTCCTACCCATATTCTTGGAGATACCTCCTAGATCACAGGTCCCTAAATCCCAGCCCAGTAATGGGCGGTGGCCTATTCGGAATTGGGCTGCTTGAACAGTGGGCTGGCATGCAGCCCAGTTCCCCTCCCTCACCCTCCCAGTCGGGCTACCAAACCACAAAGGTTGAGGACTGCTGTCCTTTTTGAAGATAGCCCCAAGAAATATACTATATGTTGCAGAAATTCAGTCTGGAAGTAACTGAAGCATGGGTTTACATAGTCAAGTCTGAGTTTATCAGAAATATTTTCTGCCTTCAAAACTGGCCACATGATCTCAAGAACAGAGGCAGTTACTTTAAAGAGTTGCAGACAGGTGGTGTGGTTGCACTCTTGTGCATTTTCAAATCAGGAGCACGGTTCAACTACAAAAAATGAAGGATGTTCATATGCCCAATCATTGTGTTTAAATGATAGGATTGTGAATCATTAATTCCTACATATATGGGTAGCTCAAAGAAGAAGAAAAATCTGCTTCTTCATAGAACCTTTGATACTGAAAAACCAGCTTTCTATACATGTCTGATCCTCTATATCATGGTTGCAATTAAATGTACCATTGTTCAATTTCCAGCCCTCTGTGTTTGCTGTGATTTGGTTACCATTAGGGGCGTAATAGATGAAGTCTAAAAAAAACATTCAGTAAACATATTAAGAGTGTAATTAACTATTTCCCACCAAAACTGGGCCCTAAAACAGTTAACATTTGGTTGAACAACTCTGAAGATAGCAAGAATACTAATATTTGTGAACTAGAATCCTGCAGTATTTATATGACATCACTGTGCAGATGGTGAACTATAAATTAAGCTAAAAATATCAGTGTCAACCATTTTTTTGAAAATGGACTAAGGCAAAACAAGGAGAAGAGGAAGCAATTACTGCATTCAGAGCATTTGCCCACTGCAAGTAGAATGACAACAGTATGAACTCAGAAATGCAGGGACGGAAGAAACAAAAATGTTTTTAGGCAAGCTGATGAAAAGCTTTCCCTGCCAGTTCGGAAGGGCAAATCTCCTATGTAGGCAAGAGGGAAAGAAACACCAAGTATGAAGTGCTGGAAAAAAAACTACTGACACATCGAGGAGGATGAGCTGCTTATACTTGCATGCTTCTCCTGGACTGAATCCACAAGGCATTTCGTGTTTATATTATTATACAAACTGAGCATCTGCTGAAGCAATATTATCTGTTATCAACATAGAATATTAACTGAGCTCTAGAGACATACTTGCAGTATCTTTAGGTGGTAATGAACGTTGCTTCACAAAAGCTGAAGTGAAGTTTGCTGGGGGTATAGATTTTTCAGAGCTCATGACTGTATCACTTTTCAGAGTGAGGAAGGATGAGAGACCTGGGGAGGGAAAGAGAAAGAAATGAAAGAAAGAGAAAGAGACAGAGAGGAAGGAAGGAAAAGAAAGAAAAGGAAAAGGAAGGAAAGAAAGGAAGGAAGGAAGGAAGGAAGGAAGGAAGGAAGGAAGGAAGGAAAGAAAGAAAGAAAGAAAGAAAGAAAGAAAGAAAGAAAGAAAGAAAGAAAGAAAGAAAGAAAGAAAGAAAGAAAGAAAGAAAGAAAGAAAGAAAGAAAGAAAGAGAAAACCATAATAAAGCTCAATGTCTTCAGAGAACATACTATTGTGCTTCACATAGTTAGTAAAGAAATGAATGTTAAATGGACCCACAAAAAACTTTCTCCATTGATGGAAAGCTGACCTGAATAAGCAGATGCTGCAACTGATTTTTTGTCTAAATCTTCTTGAATCTGCAGAAGAATCCTTTCTTGTTCAAGAGCTTCTATGTACTTTGAATAAGACCAGAAAAACTGCAACACAGAGATTTAAAAAACGAAGCAAGCAAGTTAGGTGAGTATGATAGTGGGCCCATAAATGGGCAGTGCCTTTTTACATCCTAAGATAATGTTAGCAGTTCTTGCCTTCAGAAAACTGAGATTTTAATAAAAGAGGATAAAGTTATTATGGCATTATTTATCAATGGGGTAACATAATCATTCATGTGGTTTCCTAGCACCACTTGTAATAAGAAGGAGGATTTGCAGTACAGACATTTGAAGTGGTTGAAGAGCCAATTTCCTCCAAGGCTGTCGTGTGATATCTGAATTTTATATCAGATCAGTACTTTAATTATTTGGATTAATATCCTGCCTGTAGTGACTAAGATATTGAATTAATCTGCACTTACAGCTTGAATATGCCCGTATCAAACATATGTTCAGATATTTGCCAGGGCTATTTGTCATTCCCATAAATATTTTCATATTATTTAAAAGACAGCAGGTCGTACCTTGGTCCATTTTGCAATTTTAAGAAGGGCTTTTGTTTATTTTTTTAATTAATAAAAATAACCTCAACATATTGATTCAACATTTTTAAATTACATTTTTTTAAAAAAAGCTTCCATTCTCATTATTTAGCAATATGCAGTCCCTGTCATGAGGGACATTCATATAAAGTGAAATTGATATGAATTTCAGACGTGCCCAACTGTTAGCCCCCTCCCCACCTCAAAGAAAGGGGGGAGAGGTCCTAATGAATGCTAACAGATTCATTTGCCCATAATTAAACAATAGCATTCATTTCTTAAAAATGAAACTGGTAACACATCAGAAAAAGCTTTCAATCCGTTTCCTAAATCCACTGGATCATTCCAGATCACCACACAATACTTCAGGAAGGACTGGCAGAACATGATTCAATTACTGTACCTCTCGGTCCAATCCAGAGAAGCTTGTCGATGGCGAAAATTCAACTATACTCAGTTTTGAATCAATAGCTGAACCTATTTTCCCAGGAATAGAACTTTTCTTCCTTTGTGCCTAGCGATAAAATAAATGTTCAATTATTTCTGAAGTAAAATAATCATTAAAGTAAAAAAAAATCAGTATATTTTTGAGGATCCACTTTATATCCTTTTTTGTTATTTTGTTTTTGTTTTAAGATTTCGATCTAGTCAGATTTCCCTCGAATAAACTTTCTCTTATAAGGAGACTCCTGTTGAGAAAGGTTTGCAAAATAATTACAAATAAAGGAAGTATTTTGGGATGTAATGAGAAAGATTATCAAGGAAGCCAAGCAAGATCCCTTTGAGGCTCTCGCCTTGGCTTCCAGTGGGACTATCATGGATTCTTCCAGTTACTCAGTTCTACAGGGGATTTCTATAGGATCCCAGATCTCTTTCTCTGATTTCCTCTCAAGCAAGATCTACAGGTAGTCCTGATTTACCAATAGCCATAGGGACTGGCAACTCTGTCATTAAGTGATGCCGGTGATTAAGTGTCACCATGCCAACTTACAACATCAGTACAGGTGGTTGTCATTAAGCAAAAGAGCCTTAAGCACTGTGACCACAATTAATGACTTCCTGCCAGCTTCCCCACTGACTTTGCGTGTCAAAAGCTGACAAAGAAGGTTTCAAGTGGTGATCACGTGACCACAGGATGCTGCAATTGTGATAAATCTGTGCCGGTTGCCAAGCACTCAAATTGCAATCACATGACCCCACGGGCACTGCGACAGTTGCAACCTCGAAGACTACCTGTAAGCCTCTAGTTTCAGCACTATCATAAGTTCAAATAGCCACTGAACAAGCGGTCAATAAGTAAGGACTACCTGTATTGAGGTTCTTGTTTCATTTTTCCTCAGGTGATGAACTTCAGCCTTGTCCTCCAAGATTAGCAGTGAGGAGAAGCACTGAGCTCAGAAAGAGAATGTCAAATGACAGATTGTTTCTCTTTATGGAAGGGAAGATTTGGCTTGCAATTATCCAAAACAGGTGAGATGTTGCTTGTCAGGTTGGTTGTGGAAACCAAGCAACATTCACTTCCATCATCATTTAATACTCTCCCCCTGGTTCATGGTTGCTATTTGCACCTACTATAAATATTACTTTTGGTTGAAGGTTGTGGAGGAAAGCGAGTTTCTTCACCTCCCCATTTCAGTATTTTCCCACAAGCATTGAAGTTTTTATTATGGTGGGTTTGGAAATTGAGTCATGTTACTGGATTTCTTTTCTTTTCCTGCTGGTTAGAAATGTTTCACTGCTTTTAACCAAGTATGTCTTTCGGGGTGGTTTCATTCCTCACCTAACCTGAATAGGCTTATTAGGTGTATAGGCAGAGAGTTATTGGGAGGTATATGTTACATGTGGAGTATTACTTCACAACAAATGATACGAAGCCCTGTTCTCTCCTGGCTTCCCTTCCATTATGAATAGAAGTTTTATAGTACTTCTGGGCTGTGATCTACCTACCTCTGCCCTCTTCCAATTGGTTTCCTAACAGTGCAGTGGCCTAGAAGTGGTCCTCTCGCCTCATAATCAGGAGGGTGTGAGTTTGATCCTAGGTGGAAGCTAATATTTGGAACAGACTCTCCTGCTCGAGCAGGGGGTTGGACTAGATGACCTCCAGGGTCCCTTCCAACTCTGTTATTCTATGTCTGTAGGCCATTTGAGGTGGGGTCACTTAGCTAACAATATTTTAATAATATTTTGATTAATGGGTCATATGCATACAGCCCTTAGCAACTCTCTGCAAATATAGAATTACATTCTTGGGAAAATTCACAAGAATGAGAATTCTTAAAGCAGTTTTCCCCAGTGCAGGCTGAATTACAACATTGTGTGTGATGTGAATTCTATTCCCACACATCTCAAAGGCAGACATTTAGAGAAAGCAGATTTATGGAGAGCTGGCATCAAAAGGTGTTTTCATCTAGGTTGTTATAGTTCAGAAAACTTTCAATGTCTGTTTCATTATAAAACATTGCTCTCTGTCTTAAACTCTTACAGTGCCAGAAATCAAATATAATAAATGAGTAGTCCTAAATAGGGAAAATGACATTTGTAATGTGGATTTTTTTTCCCCATTTCACTTCTGCAGGATTTGAATCAGATACAAAATAGCTACACTATTTTGAGAGTTTATCTAACTTTGAGTGATTCACATTATTGTTTAATTGGAACGTGTAGTGTTAATCTGGTCTTCTCACCTTCTCTTCTAATTCTCTTGCTTTTTTTAATTTATGCATCTTCTTTTCTTTTTCCAAGCAAGGCAAAATAGCCTCATCAATCAAATTACCTCGAAATTCACAAAACATTGGCCAAAATTTAAAGAGAAGCGCAAAAATAGTCATCTGAAGTGGGGAAATAGAAAAGGATGTCTTAAAATGCAATACTGCACACAAACAAACACTACTGCAGACAATTAGAATATTTGCCAACGATAAATGCTTCTAATGCATAGCACAAACTCCCAGCGTTATACATATTGCCTTTTAATATTTTACTCCAGACAGGCACATGCTTCCCATCAAAATGTGTTTATGGTTGATGAAAAATTTCTTAAGCCACAGTTTCAAAGCCTTTCCTTAAAAAATTATAATGTCTTGCATTAATAAAAACATTAACTGGTGAATTGTTTATGTTTTTAATGAGGTTTCTAAAACCAACTAAACAAATTACATCAGAACTACTTTTAAATCCAAATTGTTGTCTGGAATATTCAACTTTGACAATTGAATGGTGCCTCTTTTGAAACTTTACTTAAGTTTTTGTTTAAGTAAAAGAAAAGTTCTAAAACAACATTGCAGAATTAGTGAGGTTTTTTTGAAGGGATATAATCTCTTTGCAAGAGATATTATTTCCTTTACATTACAGACACAAAAGAGATATAAAAGTACAGATCATGCTGGACTTACGAATCCTATCGGGACCAGAATTTTCATGACTAAGAAAGGCACTTGTTAAGTGAGTTGTGCCCAATGTTATGACCTTTTTTGCCATGGTTGTTAAGCAAATTACTGCAGTTAAGTGAATCATATGGTTGTTAAATGAATCCAGCTTTCCCCATTGATTCTGATTGTCAGAAATCAACTTGGAAGGTTGCAAAGAATGATCACATGACCCCGGAATGCTGCAACCATCATAAATAAATGCAGATTGCCGAGCCCCTGAATTTTGATCACATGGGAAGGCTGTGATGGTCGTAAGTGCAAGAACTGGTAATAAATTACTTTTTTTCAATGTTCTTGTAACTTTGAATATCGACTAAATGAACAGTTGCAAGTTGCGGACTACCTGTAAAATCAGAGATTCAAAAATTCACTACATGGATTTCACACAAGGTAATTAATATAAGGTAAATATAGGAAATTTGTATGGTTATCTTTCTCCTTTCTTACTAGCCTAGCACCCCTGTCAGTTGCTGTTTAAGAAAAATTGTAATACACAACTGTCTCCTGCCCGTCAGGCACAAACTGAAGGACTCAATGAGAGCCATTACATTTTGCATGATCTCTTCTCTCAAATAAAGCTCCAATTTTATTTCTTTTTAATTTTTTAAAAAAGTTTTCTTTATTAAACAATTAAACAAAATTGGCAAAATTTACACAAGTAGAAAGCTCCAATTTTAGTTTTTGAAAGTTAATGTTATTTCCATGCAGAAGTCATTAGAACCTGTCTGAAGCTATTTGATGGAGGAAGGGAAAGGAGCCATGTGTCCAAGAGGATCTCCAGACTATGAGCCAACACCAGCTGGGAGGCCAAAAAGACTCAGGCTGGCTCCTCCATGGGGAGAGAAGGGAGAGGAGCAAAATCGCAATCAGATTTGCAAGATTTTTTTAAATATAGCTGTCAGCTTTGGAAGCCATATTAGCACCAGAAGCTTCCACGCTGCCACATTCTTGAGCTTGGGAAGTTGGGAGGGGGGATTTCATGGAGCGTATGTGGTTAGACATAATAGCATTCTTCTTTAAAGTCAAGGTCATGTTGTTCCTGCACCTGGCTGAGGAGTGGTTGAAGGGATGTTTCAAGTTGGAACGGATGGTCATTGGGGCATGTGATGGAATGATCGGTGCAGAGGGTGGATTTGTAATTTTTACTTATTGGAGGAAAACCAGGAACTTTCAGATTCTGGTTTTCCCAGATGGGCCAGTGTACATATTCTAATAAAAATAAACTTTGAGAAAATGCCTGTCTCTGAGTTTTTAATTGGAGTTGGGCTTTTCTGAAACCCTGACATTAGTATTAGTAAAGTGTATTTCTGGTTCTTGTGTTTCCTGGCCTGGGCAACCTTGAGAGACTGATGCTACCCCAGAGAAGTCAAACTGTAATTCCTTAGTACCAGAAAACTAGGGGACTCCAATACCAATAAAGTCCAATAGTTTATGCAGGGATCACAAAGCTGTATTTATGGGTTTCTATTAATTGATCTTTAAAGGGTGGATAGTGGAAGGATACAACACTCAGGTATATTTCAGGGTAAAATGAAGAATTATTAAAATATATTTTTAAAAATTAATAATTTTACCATCAGTAGTCAACAGTATTTTTGTAGCTTTTTAAAAAAAAGATACCTTATTTTGTCTATAGAGCAAATTCCTATCACTCACACTTATGCTTATATTTTTTTAAAGAGGAATAGTAACAGGGACAGCTTTGTGCCCATCATGTTCATTTGTAAAAACATTCTCAATCTACACAAAAGGCATGACTACCCATAAGGCTTATTCCTGTACCTGTGCTTCTCTAAATACATATGGGCCTAGCTCTTTCCTGTGTTCAATGATCTTTTGGGCTTGTTCTTGAGGTATGTCAATCTGAAGAGCAGGTGGAATGGCAGAATTGATAAAGCAGTTGATAATGGTTGTGATCTTATCCTGAATAATGGACTCATCGCAGTGAGAATGGCACAGATCCTGAAAATGAAGAAACAAAACATTCAGAGTATATATACAATTACATAGTCAACATGTACATCAGTTTTCCTCAACCTGATGAGTTCCAGATGCCTTAAGATTGCAACTTTCATAATTCCCAATCTATATGGCCAACAGCTGGCGGGAAATTCTGGGAACTACCATCCCAACATATCTGGAAAGCACCAGGTCAAAGAAAGCTGATGCAAATTATTTAGAATTAGATAGTTAGCTTGATTTATGTCTAAAATACAATTCCCTAGCCACTCTTCAGGTTCTATTTCTCAAGCCAGCTCACTTTACAAAAATTTCCCAGGGAACCATGTCAGAATCAGAGTTTCAGTGTGTGAAAATCATCTTCAGTCATCATCACCTATTTCAGTTTGGCAAGAACCTAAAGAAGTTTTCAGAAAAAGTTCTCAGTAGGTAGGCAAGTTCAAAGTTTCTTAAGGAATCAGATAAAAACTCCTTTTAGAAGGGAAGATCTCACTCCTTTTGGACTAGCTCTACAATCATAATTGTTAAGGACACAGAGAGAAACATCTAACTCTCAGAAGACCTTTTAGAGTGCTCATGGCCAATAGGTGACCTTTAAGATACTGTATGAATATAACTCTCAGCCCTAAGAAAGATGATGAGCAATAAGGGTGATGGCAATATGTACTTCAGTAACATCCAGTGAGAGGGTTTTTGTGTCCACTCATTTAATATCATTTAGCCAGATTGTACCATTAACCATATATTTTGATTCTATGCTAAGCAAGTTCTTGTATTAAATGAAAATATTACTAACTGTGTATGATAAATACATGAATTTACTACCACTCCAGTACATGATTAATGAACTGTTTCAATGTTACACCTAATAATGTCAAGACATCTCTAATCCGCACTGTATATCAGACATTAATACAATTGAGCGAGTCCAGAAGTATTTCATGAGAAGAGTACTACACTCTTCTGCTCGCAACAGAATACCCTATATCACCAGGCTTGAGATTTTGGGCTTGGACAGCCTTGAACTACGCTGCCTACGGTTGGACTTAAGCATAGTACACAAAATTATCTGCTACAATGTCTTACCAGTCAATGACTACTTCAGCTTCAACTGCAACAATACAAAAGCACACAACAGATACAAACTCAATGTAAACCGCTCCAAACTTGATTGCAGAAAGTACAATTTCAGCAACAGAGTGGTCAATGCTTGGAATGCACTACCTGACTCTGTGGTTACATTCTCTAACCCCCATTCCTTTAACCTCAAACTATCCACTATTGACCTCACCCCATTCCTAAGAGGTCTGTAAGGGGCGTGCATAAGTGCACCATCGTGCCTCCCGTCCCTGTCCTATTGTCCCCATTTATTCATACCTATTTCCTGTATTCTTACTCATGTTTATACTTATATCTATTACCTTGTAAGTGACTGACAAATCAATCAAACAAACCAAAAATAAGGATGATGAATTGACACTAGTTTCTCACAACACACACACACATACCTTATCCACCTATTTTTGGGCTCTTCTGCATAGTTAGTTACATTGATCTACTTTTCTCTCGTTTTGAATTTAGAGGAAAACATACTGACATAAATTGCACTCTCTTTGGCTTCCTGTTATTGGGCCTCAGCAAAGAGGCTAGGCAATATCACCCCCCTCATGCAGTTTAATATAGGGAAGTTTCAGGGCAACAGTCGATGGATTCCCAGCTATTTTTCCCTTCCCACCCCATATCACCTAGGCCAGGAAGACCAGCCCCCAGCTACCTCACTGAACATTGGGTGGAATTGGGGGTTCAATTCTTAATGATTATGGTTCATCACACACTCAGTCAGCTATTTACATTAGATTTGGCTTCTCACATTCTTCCCAAGGGCTTGGAATAGGCAGATGCTGTGTTAAAGGTATTGTCTCAGGATATAAGCTGCTCTAAGTAAAGCAGCCTTTTGCAATTGACTGATGGTGATTTTGTCAATGCCAATGGTGTTCAAGTGGTGCTTCAGTTGTTTTGGGTTTGCCCCCAAAGCACCTATCACTATTGTTACAAACTACGTTTGTTTTCTTCTGCCACAAATGTTCTACTTCTGTTTGTAAGTCATTGCATTTTGTTACTTTGTCCAGTTCTTTCTCTTCTAGACTGCTGTCTCCAGGTACTGCCATCTCCACTATCCTGACTTATTTCTTTTTCTTGTCATCTGTTTTGGAGTCCTACCAGTTCTTGCTTACAGGTAAGTGGAATTTCTTGCTGACATTCCAATGCACCATAGCTGCTATTTTGCCATGCTGCTGCTTGTAGTCAGTCTATATAATTTTTTTTGCAGCAGTTAATTAAGTGATCTATTGTTTCTTCAGCTTAATTGCAAAGGAGACATTTGTTATCTGTTGTTGTTTTCTCAATTAGATATTGTTGTTGTTGTTGTTATTATTATTATTATTATTATTATTATTGCCATACTTTTTATTATTTACTACATGGTTCTTCTGACAATATTGCTGATCCTCCTAGCTTGGGCCCAGTCTTTCTATAAACTTTTGAACCAGGATGATTTTGAACTGGTGACTCTTGAGGAAATGAACAGGTTTCTTGGTGATATTAGTTTGGCCATCTATGTACTGGGTTGGGTCCCTCCCAGTTGGATCCATGCCATGGTATTCACCCTATTGAGGCAAGGAGTGATTTGTTCCTCCAGTCTTAAAGGAGGCGAAGGTGTGCCATCTTTTCAAAAGACCATCTTTAAGCACAACCATATTAGATATGTTTTTTCCTACCACCAACCTTCTGGACGTAAAGATGACCAGACAGCAGCTGATGAAAATCCTGGAAAAAACTGATTATCTAGACCCATTTCTATCAGATTTCAGGTTGGGCTTTGGCAGCTATGACCACAAGGGCCTTTGCACAACATCAGCTGGTGTGTCACTGCAGAACTCAATAACTACCTTGAAGACCTATAAAGCTGTACATGGTATAGGGCCCGGTTATTTGACGGATTGATTGTCTCCAGTGGTGTCTGATTGGCCATTTTGGCCCAATAGAGGGAGCACACTCAATTAAACAGCTTTCAGGACTAGAAACATACTTTCTCTGACATGATATATGCCCTCTAGAATAAAATTCCTCATGAAATGGGGGTTGCCTGAGGGCATTCCTAAGGACCTTAAAGACTTGAATCTTCTCCCAGGTTTTGGGCTAGGACCCCGTGAGGGACGTATGGCATCTATTTTAGATGTTGACTAGATTCACCATCTGTTTATTGCTTTAGGTAAATTGTTATTTTTATATTAACTTGCATTATGAGCCATAAGAGTCAATTTGAACTCAGGTAGCACCTGTACTGAATGAATGAATGAATGAATGAATGAATGAATGAATGAATGAATGAATGAATGAATGAATGAATGAATGAATGAATGAGAAGCATACCTTTCTAACTTTTAAGTGTTTCAGACAGAGAATAAAAACTGTGCAAATACAGATAATTGGAATTGTTTTCATACTGCATCAGGCATTGTGTATATATTCCTTGCTTTTAGCCAAGTTCAACATCCCAAATGTTAATAGCAGCCGTGTTACACAGTAAACAATTTGAATGTGTGCATAAGAACATGGCCTCAGAGTCACAATGCCAGATGAAAAGTTTATAAATTGCCAAACAATCTACATAAACAAAGTGGGCAGTTGGAAGTTTAGGCTAGAAGGTCAATATCACAGCAAACAGCAGAGAACAAACCAATATTTCATTATATGCTTAGCAACCATTTCAATTCAGTTCTGGTTCAAGGTCTTATCATAGTTTGCCATCACAATGTAGATGCTTTTATAAAATGATATCTAGGTTAAAGCAAATCCTGGAGGGAAGAGGAGGTCAAAGTATGGGAAGGAGGGATCAGGTGAGGAAGGCATGTCCAAATTTTCTAGCCACAGTTGGGAATTGCAGTTTGGTTAGTATACTTGCACAACTATGGCCTAGAGCTACATAATTGATCTGGGTTCCTTGCCAGACTCTTTATCTTATTTGGCAAAAGGCACACTATCTTATCCTGGATTGAATACGACAAGCACGGTTAAAGTATGGTTAAAGTAGCCTAGAGACTGCCATCTAAACTGGATAGCAGGCTCAGACCTGATTATGAAGTGAAGGACTAGCAAGAAATTCCAGGAGTATAAACTAAACAAAGGGGAAGGAATGGGATATTTGAGAAAAAGGTATGTAGTCACCAAGTTTGTATTTCGGTATTTAGCTAAGTAATAGGACAAATCTCAAAGAGCCCAGGAGCCAGTATCTTTAGATCTCTTATTCTGAAATGGTTCCAAAGTAATGCCATAGCTTTAGACATAAATGTCATGGTTGCTGAGTAACTGCATTATTTCCATTCCTGAAGTGCTGTACCTTGTATTTCTGTACCTCCTGCCAGAAAATCACTCCATTCCCCAATAAATCTCCTTTCAGGGACACAAAGTGCTGAAACTTAAGGGCAGTGATGGGATTCATCAGAGCTTTACGGAAGGTAATTATTTCCTGAGACGAAAGCACCCAATTCTTCTGATGCTGTTGAAAGGAGGGATGGAGAAAAGAAAACACACATTTTACAACGCAATAACACAAGCATTACTAGGGCAAGCGGTCTGATGTTTATCTCTGCATTGACCCCCAGTGTTCAGTAGTTCACTGCATAGATGCAGTAGAATTTGGCAGGCCGTGTTTCTCTCCCACTCTTTGGTTTGATTTGGGCAAAGTTTCTCTGGAAGAAACAACGGGGAAAAAGGAAATGACTAATAATGATTTAGAACATATGACTGTGCTGTAAGGTATGAATTATGAATAGAAAGGGTAAAAGTTTGAAATTGTTTAGAAACATGCAAGAGTAATCACAGACCATGGAAGGTGCAAGTTTAAAACTTCTCTGCCCTGGACGGGACAGTCTTGTGGACAAAAGCCACTCACAAATCAATTGTCATGAACACAGACAGGCACCGAAAGTTGGTTGTTTTTGGAATGAAGGCCACCAAGACATCTGTGGGTCTTTTCATCAAGAAAAGGGGCGCATGGAAGCCAAGTACGAAAGAATAAGCAGACTAAAAAGAAACTGAAAGAAATCAAAGGCAATGAAAAATCTAAATGCCACTGCAGATCCTACCAGCACAGTTGAAGGAGTCATTTTTAAATGACACAAGAGATCAGGCAATAGTTTGTAAAGCAAATTTGAAACATGACCTCTCGTACATTTCTCTTACCTTCTTCCAAGGTTTTTGAGAGACGTCTTTAAAAAGGAAAGATACTATTAGGAATGAGGGGGGGGGGAATCTCTTGAAGAGATTCCTTGCACACATGATGCTCCTCCTGAACTATCCCTCAGTCCTGCCTTCCTATTTAACCTGCCTGTATCCCCTTGTACTGCACTCCCTGATCCTGCCAAAACAAACAACTACAGGGAGAAAAACCAAAACAAAACCATTAGTGCCAGGTGTCAGGATTCCGGAAGTTACCCCCATTTAAATCATGAGTCTTGAGCCAAACTTCCAAAACTTAAAAAGGATTTATTGGAAGTTAACATGTCTGGCACTCCCTGGGTGTAGCCGACTCTGAGATACATAATTCATTGTCACCCTTGACCCTGGTTTTCCCCCCACCCCAGGTGTATCGTAATTCAGATTCTCCAATGGGACACATCCATAGCCAAGAGTCATCAATCATGCTCTCCAGTTAGAATTTTGCATGGCAGAAACTTCAGTCACCTAGTTACTATCTTTGAAAACATTTATGGAATGCACTTTTGGTTTGCAAGCTACTGCACTGCTCCCCCCTCCCTTTCTGTTGGCATCTCTAAAAAGACCATAGAAATATTTTATGAGTTGACACCAGGTCAATGGTGCTCTCTGAACTTGGTTGTTTCCTTGCAGACATTTCATTACCAAACTAGGTAATGTCATTAGTACAGGTAATCCTCAACTTACAACTGTTCTTTTAGTGAGTATTCAAAGTTACAGCAGTACTGAAAAAAAGTGACCATTTTTCACACTTAAAGCCATTCAAGCATCCCCATGGTCACGTGATCAAAATTCAGATGCTTGGCATCTGACTCATATTTATGACAGTTGCAGAGTCCCAAGTCATGGGATCACCATGTGCGACCTTCTGACAAGCAAAAATCAATGTGGAATCCAGATTCACTTAACAACCAGGTTACTGACTTACTGACTTAATAACTGCAGTGATTCACTCAACAATGGAGGCAAGAAAGGTCATAAAATGAGGCAAAATTCACCACCATTGAGCCCAAAATTTATGTTGCTAAGTGAGATATTTGTTGAGTGAGTTTTGCTCCATTTCACAACCCTTCTTGCCACAATTGTGAAGGGAATCACAGCGATTAAGTTAGTTACATGTTAAGTGATTCTGGTTTACCCACTGACTTTCCTTGTCAGAAGGTCATACAAAGTGATCACATGATCCCAGGACCATCGCAAATGTGAATCAGTGCCAACTATCTGAATTTTGATCACGTGACCATGGGGATGCTGCAATGGTGGTAAGGGTGAATAATGAACATAAGTCACTTTTTTCAATGATGTAACTTTGAATAGCCACTAAATGAACTCTTGTAAGTCAAAAGCTACCCGTAGAACTGAAATCAAAAGGAAATCTCCCCACTTTCAACATATATAAAGAGTTCGCTGTTCTTTGAGATAGAAAAAAAGGAAAAGGCCAGAAGTGGTCTGATAGATGTTATGTCACAAGGCTTTAAGACAGAGGTCTCATTCTCGCGGCCCCCGGGCCAATTGCAGCCCGCAGGACAATATCTTGTGGCCCCCACCATGATATGAAAGTATAATATTAGTGCGGCCCGCAGGGGGAGTGGACCTCTGAAGGAAGTCCCGCCTGCCGTTCCTCGTCGTGGCTGACATTCAGTGCTAGGCTAAGCTACACTGACTTCATGCACACTACGCTTGTAACAACAGTGTGGCGGATGATGAACAGTCCGGTAGCAGTTGCCTTTTTTTGCGGTCGCCATTCCGGTACTTTCTACCATCAACAAATGCCATGTTCAAACAGAGAAAGGCAACTGCTACCGGGCTGTTCATCAAGTAGAAGCGCTGTTGTGACAAGTAGAAGCGGAAATGACGTCACGCGTTGAGATGTTCTCCATGTATCGCTAGCTGGCTAAACACTTCTATGAAACGTGGAACAAGAGCGACGCCAAGTGGAATAAACTAAATTTTGTCACACCTTCATCATGTCTTTGTCAAAGCCAAAGCCTGCAGTGAAGAGAAAGATAGGTGATGAGCACAATTTCAGCAAAGGTGGGAGATGCAGTATTTCTTTGTTGAGCATGGGGGCATCCCGGCATGCCTTATTTGCGCTGAAAAAGTTGCAGTGCACAAGGAATACAACCTGAAACATCATTATTCAACTAAACATGCTGAGGAATGTGCAAAATACCAGGGAGATGAGAGAGCCAAACGGGTTGCCAGCCTTAAAACATGTCTAGTGAGGCAACAAGTTTTCTTCAAGAAAGCAACCAAAGAGAATGCTGTAGCAGTCGAAGCTAGCTATATGGTTAGTGAGATGATTGCTAAGGCGAGAAAACCATTCACAGAGGGAGAGTTTGTAAAAAAATGCATATTACAGGCTGCAAGTATAGTTTGTCCGGAAAAGAAAAGTCAGTTCAGCAACATCAGCCTTTCCGCCAACACAGTGGCAGAGCGCATTTCTGACCTGTCAAGTGACATTTATCATCAACTGTGTGAGAAAGCCAGATGTTTTGATGCATATTCAGTTGCTCTTGATGAGAGCACAGACATAACTGACACTGCTCAGCTCACAATTTATGTCCGTGGTGTTGATCGCAATTTTGAAGTGACAGAGGACTTGCTCAGAGTAATTCCAATGCATGGCCAGACCACTGCTCATGAGATATTTCGCCAGCTGTGTGATGCCATTGAGAATGCCAGTTTGCCATGGAATAGGTTTGTTGGAATAACAACCGACGGAGCGCCATCAATGACGGGGAGGAAAAATGGACTGGTGGCACTTGTTCAGAGAAAACTTGAGGAGGAGGGTGTAGAAGAGGCCATTGCTCTGCACTGCATTATCCATCAGCAAGCCCTTTGCAGCAAATGCCTGAAGTGTGACAACGTGATGTCTGTTGTTGTGAAATGCATCAGATCCAGGGGCTTAAAGCACAGGAGGTTCCGTGCTTTTTTAGAGGAAATGGAGTCAGAATATGAAGATGTGCTCTATTTCATTGAGGTACGTTGGCTCAGCAGGGGAAATGTCTTGAAAATATTTTTTGAACTGAGAGAAGAAGTGAAAGCCTTCATGGAGAAGGATGGGATGGCTGTTCCCGAGTTGAATGATCAGAAATGGTTCATGGACTTAGCTTTTCTTGTCGACATCACACATGAGCTGAATGTACTGAACAAGAAGTTGCAAGGCCAGGGGCAGCTTATATGACAATGTGAGAACATTGATATGACAATGTGAGAACATTCTCCATAAAACTTGTGTTATGGAAAGCCCAGTTCTCTCAGACAAACCTTTGCCATTTCCCAGCATGCAAGGCACTTGTGGATGCAGGCACACCATTCAGTGGTGAGAAGTATGTTGATGCTATTTTGAAGCTACAGAAGGAATTTGATCACAGATTTGCAGACTTCAAGACGCACAGAGCCACTTTTCAAATTTTTGCAGACCCCTTCACCTTTGATGTGCAAGATGCCCCTCCTGTGCTTCAAATGGAGCTTATTGACCTGCAATGTAACTCTAACCTCAAGGCTAAATTTAGGGAGGTGAATGGAAAAGCAGATATGCATGGGCAATTTTTGAGAGAATTGCTCCCCAGCTTCCCTGAGCTTTCCCGAATGTTCAAGCGGACCATGTACCTTTTTGGGAGCACATATTTGTGCGAAAAGTTCTTCTCCACCCTGAACTTTAACAGGTCCAGTACAGGTCCAGACTTACTGATGATCATCTTCAAGCCATACTGAGGGTCTCAAGTGCGTCCTCTCTCAAGCCAAATGTGGCTCAGATATGTGAGAGGAAGCGTTGTCAAGTCTCTGGCAGCAAGGAGGAAGCTGGAGAAGCCATGTTCTGAAGAACTGTTCATGATCTTCATTCAATGTTCCATTCATGTGTTCAGGACAGTTCATGTATTGGAGAAATCATTAACTGTTGATCACATTTGAGGATATTTTTTTAACAATGTTTTTTGTGGAATCCCTTATGCGGCCCAGCCTCACCCAAACTCTGCCTCCAGTGGCCCCCAGGTAAATTGAGTTTGAGACCCCTGCTTTAAGACATTTAACAATCAATACGATTGTCATGTGACAATATAGCTGCAAGTGAAACAGACTCCGTGCAATATGATTAATTCTTCTCACTTTGCTGCATATTTCATATTTTTTTATGAGTGCATTTAATCACTCTCAATAATAAACTATCTTCCAGATGGTAAAAAGCAGTATTTTGTTCCAGTTTCCTGGATAAATAAAATGTAGCTTATATATTAAATTAAAATATATAGTCATGGCAAACAATTAAAAGTAAAATATCAAAAGCTTACATCTTTATTCGGATATTGTTTATACATTTGTTAATTGCACTTGTAGCCACAGAAATCAGAAACAAACTTTAAAAAAAAGACAATTGAAATTTCTTTTTTAGTTTCTGATTCCAATTGTGCCAATTCCAACAATAACAGAAAATGTGGCATTTGCATTAACTTAGTTTTCTTAATTTAACATGAGCCAATGCTACAGATATAGCATCATGAATGCAATGACTGCTCTTACCCAATACCAGCTAGGCCAGGGGTATCAAACTCAAGGCCCATGAGGTGCTTAAATCTGGCCCATGGGCTCGGCCTGGAAATAGCAAGGGACCAAGCCCTCAGTGCCTCTGGCAGCCAAAATGGGGCACGGGGGCGCATGTGGCCCCTCCTACCCATTTTGCCTGGCAGGCTGCTACAGGAGATGTCCATCCCATCTCCACGACCACCCCAGCCAGCCCACGAAGAACTACAATACTGGTCCAGCCCTCAAAGAAATTCAGTTTGACACCTCTGAGCTAGGCGTACTCTCCTGTTTATGTAAGGACTGCATTACTTAGAAAATGATAACTCTGTATTACACAAAGACCCAAGTAGAAACAAACACAACTTGCCTTCCATGGTTCTTGTTTGCTTTCCTGTTCCTGTATTAAAATGTCTTCTGCTGCCTCTTCCATATGTAGCTGAAAGCAAACACAACAAAACAGCATATTGATTACTTGCATGGATATTAATAGTGATGTTGAGGATATCTTTGTTCCTTGAAGGATATCCTAATTCTGGTCAAGATTGATTAAGCTTCCTTTAAAGAACGAGGTTATACTATCTTCAATCTGGATGGTCAAAATCTTAAAATTTGAAGCTAATGAGGAAAAGGCATCCAGATTTATTCTTGAAATGACATGGGCCTGAATAGATCACTGCTGAAAAAGAACAGCTGCCTTAGATATACTAATACATTTTCCCTCAAACTATTATTCCTCCTAGTCAGGAAAGTAATCTGGTACATTGAACACACTTTGAAGAAATGAAAAAGAACAGAAAACAAAGCCAGGCTTAATCTCCCAACTCTACATCCATAAAGTCAGTGAAGTAAGGCCTCTGCAGATTCAACAGTTTTCCTCTTTGGAGGAGTACCAAGTTAAAAACTCCTTCTTATTCAGTAGATTCATTGCACCATTGAGCCAATAATTATTTCCTACACTCAATGAAAGGTCTGGCTGATAGCCAGAAAGGGACTCCATCTATTTTACTATCCTGCAGAAGGATCAATACAGTTCTTGATAGAAGACAGTGCCCTAGGTGGGAGGATGAGCAACAGCTGCAATGTGAGAAAAAGTCAGTCTGAGCATAAAGGAGCCAGTCTGTTGTCTTCAGAATCTGCATTATTCTGTGAGCTTCCACATGGACTGAATTGCATTTGTGTCTCAGTGAAGGAGGGACTGTGGATGATGGAAAGAATTTTGCAATGATCAAGGTCTTTACCTCCTACCAACAAACTCTGGAATGCTTTCCAGATGTAGAGGCCCATCTTCAAGAGCCACTTTCATTTTCAGTGGCTTACAGGAATACCCACTAAGGGATCAGTCAGAAGAAAAACTGCTTACCAAGTCATCCGTACTATCTTGCATGTTTCTTATGATCATTGATTTTCAGATGATCAAGTACTCTGAGGTATTCACAATTCAAACTACATGTCACTAGAGTGCCATATAAATTGTTAACATATTACCTTTGGTGTTTCCCACGTTCCCAAGTTTTTATGGGTATAAAACTGCGGCAACCACTTATTCTCTAATCTCCTCTTGGCGTACTTTTGAATGTCTAACAAGATTACAGGACAAACGTGCTCGTGAAGTACTTGCCCCCAGCCTCCACGTGACTTCATCACCTAGTAAAGATATCCAGGGGAACCACAAAATGGTTTGAGAGTAAAGCAAAGTCAAGTCAGTTTTAGATTACTGGGCAATTACTAAGGCAAACCAAGTGAGGAAAATCCAAAATTCATTTGAAATGGATTGATTGATATTGGAGGCATGCTGTGCACTGCCTTCACTCTAAAGGCCTTCTTTATTTAGAATTCCATTCAAAATATATTCTGCTATATTGCATGATGAGAAATATTTCATTCTTGGCAAGAAAGAAAAGAAGGCCTCAAATTACTGAATGGTTCTAAAATTAGAGAATTTCACCCCTATTTTAAGAGTGGCTTTTCAGAAAAAAAATTAAAAATTCCAATTAAAGCAAAAGTTAGATCATTAAAACAACATAGCAATTATTTCTAAAACAGTTAAATAATAAAACAGATAACACACTTACAGAACTTAGATAAACAAATATTTGTTGAGCTCCTTCATAAATTGTAACCAAGAGGGGGATTGCTACAGTAATAATGGGAGACATTCCCCAACTACACCTTTTCATGCAGAAAGCAACATTAACCAGAGATGCTCAATATATCTCTGTCAAGACCAACCAAAGTTGCCACATTGATGATCCAGAAGTATAGAGGGGTTGTTTAGGTGGGACAGTCCTGTAAATAGTTTGGTCCTAAGCTATACATGATTTTAATCCATCATATGGTCTTTGTTTTATAGCCCAGTGTGTTTTGAATTAAAGAAGTCCTTCTTCAGAGCTTCTGTGTCTATAAATCAACTTCAGCTTTTTAAGGAAAATAATTTCCACTGTAATAGAGTTTTCATAAAATCCCTTAATTACTTTCTATTATATACAGATAAAGGAATGTGAACTCCTTACTAGATAATCTGTTAAATCTAGGGCAACGTTTGCATTGTTGTCTTCCTTATAAGTTGGTATACCCCAACCATCACGTCAAGCACACGTATGCCTTGCTGAATATAAATGATGGAGGTTGTAATCAACTCAGTGTAGGAAAGATAGTATAAGCATAGCTTCCATCTATGTGGAAACAGCTATTTCCATTTACAACTAAAATGAACATAACCTACATTGATAAAATGCACAGGTGTCTATAAATTGTCATCTAAAAGAACTTTTTGTTAATATTATGGTATAAGAAGATACTCAAAAGATAAACTTGGGCACGAATTACATTTTATATGTCTGAGATATTTGAACTCATTTATGTACATTTACTGTATTTCCAAAACATAGATATATATAACTCCAGGCCCACATGTGTCTTATAAAACACATTTAATAAGAAAAAATATGTTAATTTCAGCAATCTTAAAAGTAGGGGTGAAATTCTCTAATTTTAGAACCATTCAGTAATTTGAGGCCCTCTTTTCTTTCTTGCCAAGATTGAAATACTTCTCATCATGCAATATAGCAGAATATATTTTGAATGGAACTCTAAATAAAGAAGACTTTAGAGTGATCAAAAGCCAACAACACACTTTCATGATTTCAGAATGAAAAATTATTTGCCTGCTCAGTAAATAGACCATGCCAGGGGGAGAATTACCAGTAAATAGACCATGCCAGGGGGAGAGCCCCGCCAATGAAGGAAAATTCATATTTTTAAAAAAATATTAATTTGCATATGTTTTATATGCATATTCATGTTTATAACATTTGCAACTATGTGTATATTCATTTGCCAAACATTTTAATCTCTTGGCTGCAAAAAACTCAGGTTATATTTTGATTCTCTAATATTTATCTATATATCTAATATTTTGAAGTAATGTGCAATTTTTTTTATCATTTTTATATAAATCTTGCACATATTCATTCCTCTACAAGTATAAGTGAATTATCAGTTCATATAAGATAATAACTGTTGCGGGAAACACCTTTAAATATGCATCCAACATTCCTGTAGAAGTCCATTAAAAGTATTTATTGAGAATACGGACTATGCTATCTACTGAAGAAACTTGTTCAACATTATTGATCTTCTAAGAAGGCTTCTAAGAAGTCCATATTCGCCAGTGTCTATAGAAATTTCTCAATCATCCAAGTCATGGTTGTTCCTAAGGTGCTTTCTCTAGAAGGCAACTGGATTTTCTTGGGTTTCTATTTTGAAAATGTTTCGCTTCTCATCCAAGAGGCTTCTTCAGTTCAATTCAGTTCTTCTTCAGAACTGAAGAAACTTCTTGGATGAGAAGTGAAACATTTTCAGCCCCTCCACCCCCCAAAAAAAGTCCAGTTGCCTTTTGGAAAAAGTACATTTGGGACACATTAGCCAGTGCTTACATTTTAAGTCTTAAGCTGAGCTACCATATCAAGACAGGGTCAGATTATCCTATTCTGGATACATTATGTAAAGATCTAATTCTTTGGAGAAGACTGTAATGCTGGGAAAGGTGGAAGAAAAGAGAAAGGGATGACCAACAGCAAGGTGGATGGGCTCAGTTATAGTGCTGATGGGTAGACCTGAAAGACCCAGTTAGGGACAGATTAACACAGAAAACTGATCTGCATGGTTGCTGAGTCAACAACAACTTGATGGCACAATCACTGAAATCAACATTATCATCAAATACTTATTCTGATGCCATCTATTGGTTATCTGGATTTTGCAGCCCACATTATGTTAGTTTTACTCTTGGGAAAACATTCATTTATATGGAACAGTATGTACCTTTGCAATCTACTTAATTTGTAAAGGTGTCATTCCCTGCTTCTGTGGAGCTGCATTTTGAAAAAAAAACCCGACTTCTACATACTGTAGAAGCCTGGTTTTATTTAAAAGGCATCCAATTAAGCAAAAACACAATGCATATTGGCCACCAGGAAAAATATAGCTTAGTACTAAGCGCTCAATAAGATGTGAGAACTAACCAGCACCATTTTCTGCTAACATTTTAAATGCAGCTAGTTACCTGCTCTTGTTCTTCTTTTGTTGCTGGGCTGTCAGGTCCAAAGAAATATTTCTTGTTTAGATATTTCTTTTTAATGTCTTTAGATTTTTCATCTCGTTGAACTTTATTTTTGTGTAACATTCTTCTGAATTGCTCAATGTCTATCCAGCACAGGAGGTCTGCACTACAAAAGAAACAATATGTTTTTATCACAGCATCATAAATATTACTTCAGGCCAAGGATGGGCAAGATTGGAGGAGATGGTCACCATCTACCATCTACTGACATTACCAGAAAGGGCAGATTCCATCCTCCATTCCCCCCCACCTTTTTTTACTGTTTTAGGCTGAAGATGAAAACAAGCACAAAAGGCCTTTAGCAAATAAATTATTCCTATCCACACCTTAAATTACCCCATCCCCATCCTCTGAAATCACCATTCTTCTAAGTGGGTTCTATTCTTATTCATAATTCTTCAGGCATATATCCAAATGAAATTCTATAATCTGAATAAACATGGATAGAATGGCACTGAGTAATTATTGTATACAGCAGGAATTTTGCCACTCAGACCAACCAACTCTTTCATATACAGGAGCCATGAAGATTGACAAAGGTGAATTGGCAACCTTCACAAGCTCTCTAATAGGATAGATCACTGGTGATGTCAACAGTTTCTACAAACTTGTCCACTTTTTCAAATTTATGGTATTATATTAAATGAAAGGAAATCCCCATGTAAGCCACGTGGAATTATTGGAGGAAAGGTGGGTATACAAAGCTAACAAATAAATAAAATAAAAAAATAAAACTGATGAGGTTGACTTCTACTGACTATAGATGCATCTATGTATCCTTTGCAATAACGTGGAAGAAATTTGTCATACCTTCCCTAAGGATGATTTTCAACTCTCTGGTCCAAATATGTAACCTGGGATTCCTGTTTAGCTTCCAAACCTGGGTAAGGTCTGCCACAGGCTGTTTTGCTGCCACGTATTGAGGGAGTTGAATTATAGGAGAATAAAAAAACAGCAGGGACATTTTCCTGATTTTGCTAATCTCATAAAAATGTAGGAGGGGGAGTAGCTGATTCTTGGATGGGTGACCATGAGGGAAACACAGGAGGACTATAAATGAGACTGGGGAAATGCAAAATATCCTGCAAAAAGCCAATTGCAAATCACTTGTATATTATGGGCAATAAAAGTAATGGAGTTGACACTGATTTAATTGCAACAACAGGTGTAAAATTATTACTATGGCAATTAACAAAGATTTTGATATTCTTTAATAGCTGTTGTCTTATTAAAGCACCTTGCAACCTTCATGTATTGTATTCCAGATCCAAGAATTTCCTAACTTGCATGGCCAAACACATCTGGAAGGTGCCATGTTAGAGAAGGATATATTAATAGCTTCCTAAATAGAAACAGACTGCTTATAGCCACCACAACTGCAGTGAGTACACTGGACTACAATTGCCCATAAGACAGAGGTGGTATTCAGCAGGATCTGACCAGTTCTGGAGAACCGGTAGTGGAAATTTTGAGTAGTTCAGAGAACCAGCAAATACTACCTCTGACTGGAGATTTTACAGTATCCTTCCCCTGCCATACCCACCAAGCCACACCCACAGTAGTAAAAATTTTTGAATCCTATCACTGCCGTAAGACCCAAAAGTCTCCTTCCGTTATGTTTCTGCACTGCGTGGTGGACCAGAGGACATAGATCTTACGTAGTACAAAGAGCAGGGATTTCTTTCTTTGAAAGTAATTGGCTCATTTACACGCTCCATTTAATATTCCAACAGACTTCAGATTTTAAAACTCTTTGCTTCAGCCCAAGTAAGTTAAGCCTGGAAACTACTTTATCTAATCTATAAAATGTCATGTGCCTTAATTGCACACATGTTACAGCTTTGCAAAATGTTAATTCACAGATTTGGTTCAGCATATCTCTAAATTGAGCCAACTTTCCTACTACTTTAGAAAATGAAATCGAACAGTCAGATCTGAAGAGAAAGGATTGGGAAAACCAAACCAAATCAAAAACAATGCTGTAAATTGAAATGTCACATTTAATTGTTTTTTTCTCAAACTGGTTTGAATTGTTACACTGAATTAAATTGGTATTTCTAAATGAATCAAGTATTCAAACTGAGCAAGAATCAATTTCCACAGGTTAATAATAGATATCACTGCTAGATTGATCTTATTGCAGAGGCCCTTCAAGAACAAAACAAGGTTGAGAAACACTGACCTATATTACTATAGCAAACCTCCTGGCTTATGTAGGCTTTACAACTGTAGCACACCTTTCCAGAATTCTTGTAAAATCTCATTAAAAGAGAAATACTTTGGACTGAATGCTGGATGCATAAGATAGTAAAATTTCTTCCATTAACCTAACTTGTCTTATATTCCTCTTTATTCTTTGGTACTGGACAAATGAACTAGAAGAAAGTTTATCTGCAGATATGGATATTGTATGTTTAATCAGTGGATGGAAATGACAAGAACAGAAGCTGGAATATAATGGAAGTTCTAAATGTGCCTGGAGCCAAAATATTTTTTTTTAAGATGGAATTTGGAGTGGGGTGCATATGAGTCATTGGCATTCATACCAGAGGTGATATTCGGCCAGTTTGGACCAGTTCTGGAGAACCAGTAGCAGAAATTTTGAGTGGTTCAGAGAACCAGCCAATGCCGTCTCTTTTTGCCCCTCCCTCATCTATTCTCTGCCTCCTGAGTCTCAGCTGATCGGTTGGGTTTTCTTTTGTTGCCTTGCACAAGAGAACAGAGCTGGAAAGCAGGTTAGTGGTGTGGGGAGGGAATGGAGTTTTTGCAGTATCCTTCCCCTGCCATGCCCACCAAGCCACACCCACCAAGCCACACCCACCAAGCCACACCATGCCCACCAAGCCACAGAACTGGTAGTAAAAATTTTTGAATCCCACCACTGATTCATACACATCTCATTCGTTAAAGAAGTTAGCTGATCAAAATCCACCAAGCAGTGAAGAGCCTTGCCATTTCATTGTCAAATCAATGAGGTAAGATATAGAAATTACAAATATTACTAGAGAAATTGGAGTTCACAATAGGGCCAGTGGTGGGATGCTGCCGGTTTGCACCGGTTCTAGCGAACTGGTAGTTCCGGTGAGCATTTGGCCCCTCCCACCCACCCCCACCCTTTCCTTGTTTTCTAGCTCAGCTGATTCATGCAGCAGAGCAGATTCACACAGCAGAGCAGCACTGTTTTACTCATCAGTGCTGAATAGAAAATATGCTTTGAAGCCTCAAATTGGCGATTTTTGAATGTGCGTATGCACAAAGCGCACATTAGGCACGCACAAAGCGAGCTCTCATAGAACTGGTAGTAAAAAAAGGTTGAATCCCACCACTGAATAGGGCCACTCAATAACAGGAGAAATACCTTGCTGATTGCTGCTCAAGAAAGATACGGAATTGTTCCAAATCTAGCCTGTTGCTAACCAATTTCATAATGGAGTATGATTTGTAACCTTCAGGATACTCTTGTTCAATGGATTCTACAAGTCGAATAGACTCAGACTTCTGGAGAACTTCTTCAACTGCCAAAGCCTAAGGAAAAAGTCGTACAAGATAACGCTCAAATTTCCACAAAGCCCACAAAGATATGTATTTCTTCTTTGTTTTATGCAGTTTCATTGTTTATTTATTTATTTGATTTGTTGATCACTTACAAGATAATAGGTATAAGCAGGGGTGGGTTTCTACCAGTTCTGTCCACCTCTGTAGAAGCGGTAGCTCTGAAGAGCAGCAGATATAGAACCGGTTCTATGTCTGCTGATGTTTTTGCCCACCTGCCCACCCGGGCTCTTACCTGATCTTTATTTCCTGATTTTTCAACTTCAGCTGCTGAATGAGGCACAGCTGCAATTAAAAAGGCAGGAAAAGAGGGCTGTTTCAAAGGCTGCTTCTCTGCACGCAGCGTGCTGATGACGATTTACAGGCAACGATTTACAGGTGCCCGCTCACAGTGTGGAGGAAACCACATCATAAATCACCGAACCTCGTAAATCCTGAACCGGTAGTTAATCCTGTCGTATCCCACCCCGGGTATAAGTATAAACATGAGTAAGAATACAGGAAATAGGTACAAATAAATGGGGACAAAAGGACAGAGACAGGAGGCACGATTGTACACTTATGCACATCCTTTACAGACCTCTTAGGAATGGAGTGAGGTCAATAGTGGATAGTTTGAGGTTAAAGGTTATTTTAGGATCAAAGATTAAAGGACACCTCTGTCAGTCCAGATCTGTGACTGGGTGCATTTGATTAAAGATAATATCTGAATAGTCTCTTGTCACTAATAAATGGCTTTATGTAGGAGTGACAGTTGACTATAAAAATTAGGGTTGTGTGAATATCTATATAAGAGAAAAGGTTATCTATTCCTTTTTTATATCATCATCCTAATAAGCATTGGCGCCATGACAATTGCTGGCATTTGAAAGGTATATAGCTTATGGCTCAAGAGAAGATAATGTATTGTTTCTCTCAACACAAGATATGAATCTAGGTCACCATAGCAGATATAGCCAGAAAATGGGGGCATGACTTCTAGAAGGTGATCTGTATATTGCACATATGTTGTCTATAGCACTATTTCAGAGCCAAATTGTTGCTTTGAAAACAGTCCATTTTGTAACATCATGCTTTCAAAGCATTTTTCTTAAAGCAAACTGGTATGTTCTGTTCCATTGTCGTCCTTGCAATGGACTTCTTTGGTTACATTTGCTGGGAATTAGGAGGGTTGAAGTTCAACACATTGAGAATTTCCAGAAGTCTGCCTTAGGATATGATTTAACAGTATAACTATTTCCTTATTGCTAGAGAAAGGAGAACAGCTATGGGTTTTTATGATAAAAAATACTTACTACTATTCAGGAATATGCCCAGCATGCGTTTTATGGTCTATTGTATGAAATATTGTTAACTAGTTGATGCTCTATCAGTATATATGTGAGAAAGAGCAATGAATGTAGCATTTTGGCTATATAACTAAGATGCCAATAAAATCTAGTGAGTCCTACAATTCATTTCTCACTACTTTTAATATAAAGCTGGAGTTTTTTGCTTTCGGAGTGAGTCACCAACTGCTTACATTTAATATTAATTCCCCCAAGTTCATAGAAAGAAAACAATATCCATTTGCATTTGATAATCAGATAAAATTTCCCCTATGTTGGAGTTGTATGTTTATCATCCCATATTCCTCCCTCTATCTTATCAATGAGTAGTAACAGCATTAGCAGTATTAATAGCAATAGGACAAATATTGTTGGTTTGCACAGCAAGTCTTTTCTCATGACACACTCACTGTAATTTTGAAGCCATGCAGAAATTGGCGGGTATGTTTGTAAATTGAAAGTTTGTAATATAGAACTGCATCGTGTAAAAACTTCATAGATTTCTCAAGAGACAGATTTGTTGCCACAGAGAAGCACACGGGGTTAAGCACTAAATATGAGGCAAGAATAAGGATGTTGTTTTTGTTAATAGGTGCTTGTCTTTACCTCATCCTTCTTGGAAATGCCCTCTGCCTGCAAATCCTTCAGCTTTTTAAAGTACACTGAGTCCAGCTGTCGAATTTCTTCCACCAGCTCCACCTAATAAAATAATAACTTCTGTCATCCACCCAGTACATATTACAGAAAGAAAGACGAAGAGGTAAGGGAGGAAAGCTGCCAATGACAGTGGGTAGAAAAAAGCCACACTTGCCAGGAACAAGACAGATGTTTAGGAGACATATCTCTGCATGTTGCATTTCCCACAGATCAGATGATTCAAGAATATTTGCTGAAACAGCTAAAGCAACAAATATTGTGTGCATCCATTTGGCTCCTCCAGAATCAAGAAAGACATGCGAAGTTACTTCTGGTAGTTTCCTTTAGTGTACCTTATTCATCGTGTTTCTCCGAAAATAAGACCCAGACTTATTTTCTTTTGGGCCACAAAATAAGCACCAGGTCTTATTTTGGGGGGGGGATGTCCTACCCGCTTAGTTTAGGACCACCGCAGCCAGGCCTCTCAAGTTCCAACACCTGTCATGCTGTTGCCTGAATTCTTCTGTGTCCGCTCATGGCCATTCGTGACCAGATGTTGTGTGGCTCATCACACCAGTGCTGCTGCTCACAAGAGGAGGCCACCTAGTGTGTTGTATCATTGCACGCTCAAGCGGCAACACCATTGTGATGTGCCACACCAATGTGTCATGTGGTATCCAGCTGTGAGCCCCGGCCCTACCCCCACCCTAGCTTGATTTTTATGTATGTGCCTCACCCCATCTTATACAACCAGCTGGTGGGCGGGGCTTAACTAGGGCTTAGTTTGGGTGTAGGGCTTATATTAGACATAGACATGAAAACCAGGCTAAGGCTTGTTTTCGGGGTAGGCTGTATTTTTGGGCTGGACCGCATTTTCGGGGAAATATAGTATAGACAGAAATTTTCCCAAACTAAAGCAACTATTTGCCTCACTGTAGATATACTCTGGGAATTATTAAGAAGCAGCTGTTTTACCCAATTCCTCCAGACCAAACATTCCATACTTCACCCTCTGAAATGCAACCCCTCCCTCCTGGGAGTCCAGACTACATTCCATCACAGAATCTCACTTAGAGAGAAATATCCTCTCAAATTTTTCTTTGAAACTGCCATTCTTGCAGACAAAAAGGAAGAAGTAATTGCTAATATCACCTCCTTTGAACTGCTAAATACTAAATACCTTATTCGAAATACAAGCTGAAGAGTATAAAGATGGCTAGTAATATTGTTTGATTTTGCAGAACTATGTGACTATAAATTACCTTGTATTACTTTGTTTTGTTTAATTGGCATAACAATAAGCCTTAAAATTAAAAATTGCCAATCACAGTCTTTTTACATTTAAGCAAAGGATTTGGGAGGAATAAGGGAGAATGAAAAATGTGGACTGTTTCCCTAATGATAGTGGGAATGGACTAAATCAGGGGTGTCAAACTGGGTTTCATTGAGAGCTGCATCAGGGTTGTGTTTGACCTTGGGGGTTGGGGTGGAAATGGCCAGCTCAACATCACTCATGTTGGTGGCACCTGTGCTGGCCCAAGTGCTACACCAGCAAAAATGGGCTCCCAAGCTCAGTTTTCGGCCTCCTGAAACCCTCTGCTAGTGAAAATGAAGCTCAGGAGGGCCGCCTATAGCCCTCCCAAGCTCTGTTTTAAATAGCAGAGGGACCGCAGGCCGGTCTTTCGCTTGGGTGGCCCCTAAGCACCCTGTGGGCCAGATTCAGCCCATGGTCCTTGAGTTTGATACTCCTGGACTAAAGTTAAACAAAGGTTACTGAAACAGAGGTTAGGTCACAGTTAGGAAGATCAAGACAGGCTTCATATGTTCATAGATTACCTTCCCATACGTTTCTCGGTCTTCCTCTATCATCTTCATCCATGGAACCAAAAGAAGGGTGAGGATATATTCTTCTGCTGGGTCAAAGAGATCTTCAAATGGTGGATCAATTCTTCTGTAAATCTCATTTTTTGTAGTCTGTTCTATTCCAATAGCCATAGTAGCAGAAGGAGCAATATAATTGGCATAAAGGAGCTGTGTCAGATTAAAAAAAGGAGAGATAAATTGCTCAACAATTTTCCAGTACAATAAAGTTTTGTTAAAATGAAAGATCGAAAATATTGTTGCAATATTATTTGAATTTCCTCAGTTTTTTTTATTATATACTGTAATTTAATAACTGCAAAATGTAGTTTCTTTTTCTTCCCTAATTTTTTTTCTGATGATTTCCAACTTTATTTTTTCCTCTCAAACAAAAATAATAATATTTTTACCTTGATCCTAAGACTGTTTCATGCACAAACTTTCATAGCTTTATGGGTTTTTATGAACAAGATCTAGATAAGTACATGTTAGTATTGTTGCAGACACAGTGATTTTTAAACAAGAACACTTTGACGCATTATACTCTATACTTAATGCAAAATCATGCAGTAGTAAGCCTTAGTATACTCTTCCAAACCAAATGAATATAAGAAAGGACCGTATAAAGAAGGAGCAGTAGCATAGGGCAGGATAAATTAAAATCTGTCAGATATTATAGTTACATGGAAAATTTCTTTTTAAAAAAAAACACAGAAGCGGTTTTAGAAAAATGCCACTGTGTGTGGTCTAGTAGTAAAATCCACTTTAATGTCATAGTTCTCTGCCATCTCATCCTGCAGCACCTTCAGAGCAGCTAAACCACAACTATAAGTCATCAGTGTACCTTATTATGCTTATTTTTTGATTGGTAAGAAGTTTCAGGGTAAAGTTATGCTGGCCTTGTTTCCTTTGGAAGAAGATCAGTCCTACCAATGTTTTAAAATACTGACATTTATTTATAGCTATCCAGGTTGAGCACAGGGCTGACACATCAGAGAAAACAACCTGCACCACAAAATGTTCTTAGATTGTCCTCCTCATGACTGTAATTTCTCTTCACATGTACACATTATCTCAAACAACATCGCTCTTAGCAAGCAATTGCCTAACAGTTGAAAACAGCTGAAAACCCCAAACATATCTCTAATAAGATCTTCAGCAACATTACCAAGACTATAGAGACACTTGTTGGGAATATTCTTGAATCAATTATTTTTTCCTATTTCATCCCTGTGAAACAACATTTGAGACTTGATCACAAATGATGACCCAATCTAGTTCACCTTCTGTGAGTTATAAGTGTGAACAAATGTCAGGCAACTTTGAAGAATACATTGAAATTACCGGACTGCAGAAATGTTTTTTTAAAAGAAATTGTCAAAGAAAGGAACAACTGATTTGAACAAATAGCTATATAAAAACTGGTTCCTGTCCTATATGCTGAGAATAATTTTTGTCTCCTACTCTCTGTAATAGTCTTGGAGCATAACAGTAAATGTTCTAAACCCTGGGAAAGTCAAATTTAATTTAGTTTGGATAGGAACTAATGGTGCATAGATTAGTTCTGATGCAATTGGAATAACTGATGTAGCTGAGATTATTGATGTAATTCAACAGTTTAATCTGTCAATTCAAGGAGTTGTCTGATTTCACACATCCCTGGTGGAAACTATTTTATTTTATTTTTATGTGAAATAAATGGAACTTTAAAAAAGGGAGGGAATGCTATATTACATTAATTTTTTTTACCACAATATCGAAATGTGAATACTTTCAGGGAGTACATACTGTGATGAATAAATATATGGTGATTTTACAGTATTGTATTTATTAAGGCTGGGGAGTTTCTTTAAAGAGATGCAGACCAGCCCAACAAGTTGTACTCCTGTCAGCTACAAAGCATTTTGGAGAATTGGATCTGAAACATTACACAGCACCATTATTTAATAAGGCATCTATATCCTTTTGAATAAAAACACTCCAGAGGCCTGTTTACAATTACATAAAAACAATTTTAACAAAACAACGAAGAACAGCACACAGAGTCAATATTTAAAACCAAAACGTAACAAATATTTTCTACCAGATATAACAAATGCTTGTTTGAATAAACAATATTCACATCTAGCAACATGAAAAACAGCCAGGGAAGATACCAGCTAACTTGTGGGTCAGGATGTTCTATAATATGGGTGCAATCATTTAGGAAGCCCTCTTTTTCAAACGAGTGAATAATCTTCTAATTTAGATGGGGTCCAGAATAACAGCTCTCTTGGGAACAGACATATTAAAGTTGGAGCAAATAGATTTTTAACAAGCAATCCAAGCTATTTCCCACTAACTGTCCCAGGACTCTAAAACAGAGATTAAGAAAACCTCTTCACAGTCACAATCCTGGCACTAATCTTGGGTTGTTGCATTGGTGTCCCAGCCAGGATTTCTTCCAGCTGGCCAATGGGAAGATGCAAAGAGGGGGAGTAGCTGGCACCCTTCCACTGCTTTTTTTCCTTGCTATATTTGCTTTTGCTGGGGAAGGGGGACAAGGAAGGGACTAAAACAATAGCAGCAGCAACGTGAGGGGAAATACAAAACTATCCCTTGGAATGAAGGATGGAGGCATGTTAAAAAGAGGCCACTACACCTTGCCTAAAGGAAGCTGGAAGAATTCCCAAAGTTAATAGACAAGGCAAGACTTGATTTCCCACCAAACATTCTGCAGTTCCAGAGGAAATGTTGAAAAATTGCCTTTACTGTTTTCCTCTGAAGCATAGAATTACAGAACCATAGCAATGGAGGGTTGAAAGGTGACTTGGATGCAGACGTGGTATTCAGCAGTTCTGGAGAACCGGTAGCGGAAATTTTGAGTAGTTCAAAGAACCGGTAAATACCACTTCAGACTGGAGATTTTACACTATCCTTCCCCTGCCATGCCCACCAAGCCACGCCTACAGAACTGGTAGTTAAAAAATTTTAATCCCACCACTGCTTGGATGTCATCTACTCTAACTCCTGTACAAGGGAGGAATCCCCAGTCCATCCCAGTCAAATGGCTGACCAACATCTGTTTGAAAATGATGAAGTGATGAAGCACCCATGACTCCAGGAAGTAGGTTCTTTTCTCTGCTTAACAGCTCTCACAGTCAGGAAATACCTTCTAATTTTGAGTGTGTATCTCTCTCTGTAAAGTTTCCATCTGTTGGTTCTTATCCTATCCTGGGGCATTATGGAGTATAAATCTACATTTTTTTCCTTGTCGCGGCCCTTTAAAGTATTAGAAGGCTGCTATCATGTTGCCCCTGAGCCTTCTCTTCTTTAAGCTCAACATACCTAGCACGGCTCATACTTAATCTTCTTTCCAAAATCAAGACAAGTTTTGAAGCATCAAATAGAAATAGCCAGGCAGTTTTGATCTCAGATCAATGCAAAGATTGATCTGGGAAAATCAAACAAGACAGCAAGCTCAGCATCAGGAGCCAAGCCTTTCACGTACAAAAGGGGTGACCAAGCAACAGCTAAACATATGAATCACGTCACTTTCTCCTGGAGGGTCAGTACTTGGGTAGAAAAATTTGGGATCAAGCAGTGTATACAGAAACTCTGAGAGGCACAGCTTTTACCAGCAGGACAGTGAGACAGACATGACCAGAGCAATACTTACATTTGATTTCTCTTCTGTTTCATTTCATGACATTTAAATTAACTAAGTACAGCTAATATACATCTAATAATTGTCCTGTGGAGTAGTGCGATGGGCTAGAGGTGAAACTCTCACCTCACAATCAGGAGACTGTGAGTTAGATTGTAGGTAGAGGCAGCTATTTCTCTTTCTGGGCACAGAAATATATCTGCTGAGCAAAACTCTGCCTTGGTGACAGGAAAGGCATCTGGCCATTAAAACACTCTGCTGGCTCCATTCAGCTGCCCCGCAAGGGATTATGGAATCATTACATGAAGAAGAAGATGATGATCTAATAATTGTCCTGCGCTGTCATACCAAAAATTATAATTTGGCCACTATTTTAAGAGACTCCATAGGCTGCATCTAAAAACGTGTGTGGCTGAAGATAGTGTGTTTGTTAAACAACAAAACAAACAAAACCCTTCAAACTCCATATGGTAGAGTTATAAGAAAATATGCCATTTATAACTGTGAAGGAACAATCTGTGAAGGATCTGTAACATTTGTTTTATTATAACTGTGTTTCGAGGCGCAAATTGGGAACTGAGCACTTATACAAGTAAAGTCCAGGCTGTGGGTCACTGTGGCATTAAATGGAACAAGGAAGAAAGGAAATTCAGAAATATTTTTGTGGTATAAACTTTAAGAGATGTACTGATTACTTCTAGGGCAGGAACATTTTCCACTACTGTATTGCTATCTGGTTTAGCTTATCCCTAGGCTGAAACTGCAGGTCAAAGAGAAATTTAAGTTCACCCTCTCCAAGATGGTGTCTTCTGAAGGTGTGGAGTTCTATTTTTTAGAATTCTAAGGCAACCTGGACAAAGGCTGGCAAACTCGGAATTCTGAGAACGTTAGGACAAGTCTACATCTAAAGAGTCCCAGGTTGAGGGAAGTTCTATGAGGCCAATCATAATGATTGAACTACTTGTACAGTAAATTAATGAGCTGTAGCATCTGACATAAATTATATCATCCATGACATTTATGTGATGACACTATGATCCTTGTGATATCACTTGTCACTCAGATCAAATCCTAAAACCAGAGCTCTGTATGCTGGATGAGATGGATTTGGTCAGATGGATTTCGACTCAATGAAAAAGCACATCATTTTCTGTCAGTTGATTACTGAGTGCCAATAATTTTAATACATTTTCCTTTTCTTAATTGTGAGAGCTCTCTATTATAAGTTCAATTCCCATTCTGTTTATGCTTTCCAGTTTTTTTTCTGGAACACTAAAACTTTCAAATGGCCTTTGTATAGGATAATTCTCCCAACAATTATTGCATGAAACAGTCCATTACATGGAAAATATGTTTTAAATGGTTGCCTATAAATGCTTGAAAAGTTCATACAAAAGTCACAGTATATATAATAGAATATCAAGCTTCGTTTATTTGGTGATTTCTTTTTTACTTCAGTAAAAGAAGAATGTTTTATTCTATATTGCCTCTATATATTTCTCTATAATATAAAATGTATTAGAGATGGGCCTAAAGCAATTTCCAGATGTGGGTTCTGCTTGGGTTTTGCATCTTTATGTAATTTATAAGAGCAAAATCTGGAGACAATAAATCCAGCTCCCCCTTCCCCACGCCCCTTCCTCACCCCCAAAAAATCAGATCAGCATTCAGGCTTTTAAAATCCTGAATCTAGGAAAGTAGATATGGATCGACTCATTTAATAAAATCATAACTTTTCTTCAAGTTTCAATGTTTAAACTCAAACTTTCTAATCAAATCAAGCATTAATCCTTCTTGAGTTATGATTAGCTATACAATGTAAAAAGGTTAGATCTATCGTACTCAAACACAATTCAGAATTATTTTCTAGCAGCTTAATTTCTATCTACAGAACAGTGCATTATATTTTTTATATAAACTGCCTTTACTATATGTCTCATAACTGTCTTTCATTTTTCTACCTCTAAACAACATTTTTTTCCCAGGGCCAATTCCCACATATGTTTGTTGTTTTCCTTTTCCAATTCAGTTTGCAATTTACTATATGTACTTATAGCAAAATAACCACATGCATTCCTTTCATTATACACACAGTGGTTCTCTCTCTGGATTACATTGTCTTTTCTTTAATATATCACAATGTTAAGACAGATATAAATCAAAGAAATGAAAAGGCTTAATAGAAATCAAATTAAGTACTTGTTTTAAGTGACATTATTACTCTAAATACAAAACAGCTATTTTAAAAAATATGAAGGAACAATTTATCTGGAAATGTCTGGGTAATGTATAGTGATATAAAGAACACCCTGAAAGACCTCAGTAGGTGGTAACTTTTGATTGACTTTGTTTGGGCTCAGAAGCCAACCAGAATTGGTCCTAGTTAATATTTGGATTGAGCACCACCAAGGAATTCTAAAAATGTAGGCTATATTGGGAAATCACTCAGTCAGTCTATCTGTTCATCCATGCATCCAACCATCCATCCTTCCGTCTATCAATTCATTCACAGCAAACCACTTCCATACTGTTGCCAAGAAAAGTGCATGGATGTTTCCTTGAAGTCATCAAGAATTAAATTTGGCTCAAAAGAGATTTTAATTATTATCTCAATTTAGAGTACTAATCCTATAAACAGCAATAACAAATTAATTCTCCAAATAATTATTCTTATGTAATGAAAACTGTAGCATCCACATAAAGAGAAACAGACATTGGAAATCTCGATAAACCCAAAGCACACAGAAATAGAAAAAAGTTTTAGAGGAAAAATATAAGAGGAAAATCACAAAATAGTGAAATCAAGATTTCATTGGCTAAAAAAAACTATTTTTTTTGTTTGGGAAGAATGAATTGGAAAATATGGAAAGAGAATACAATGGAAGATGATTCAACTCAATGACTGGAAGTTTAAACAAAAAGATTTATACTTGAAACATTTAGACCATTGTTTCGTATATCCTACTTATTTATTTCTATGAAACATATACTCTAGGGATCTCTCTGGATTTCATTGTCATTTCTTCTTGTCATGAATATGTGTTGATTATTTAAACAACAAATTCACTCCATGCTCAGAGTTCAAGGAAAGATACATCAGAAATCATTCATATAAAAATTGAAGAAATGAAGAATCTGTTAGAAACTCAATCCCAGCTACATAAGTCAACTCCAAAAGAAAGTCAATGCCTTAACAATAAGGAAGGACAACTTTCAGAACAAATGCATGCTTATTTATATGTAGCATTGGAATATTGGCTTTAGCATGCACTGTTTCAATAGTAATATAAAATCCAGAAAAACCATCATAAAAACTACATTGCTAATATAAAGGAGGTGCCTTACATCTCTCCTTATGATGGTTATTATTAAGATGAAATATGGAGTCAATGGAGAAGGGCCTAATGCTGGGAAAGATTGAAAGCCAATAGAAGAAGGGGACGACAGAGAAAGAGGTGGCTGGATGGAGTCACTGAAGCAGTAGGCGTGAACTTAAATGGACTCCAGAAGATGGTAGTGGACAGGAAGGCCTGGAGGAATGTTGTCCATGGGGTCACAATGGGTCAGACATGACTTTGCAACTAACAACAACAATTTATGTGTAGCTTCTCACCAATGATTTCCTTAACATTACTTTTTAACATTTTGATTCCTTTATTCAAAAGTATTTATATCTGAAATTGTCCAAGTAAAATGTCCTAATTGGATAATGGAAGGTAAAAATTATAAAATAATTAAATTAGACTCAAAAGTTATCCTTTGCAAAAACATCCTCTTTCTGCCAAACTAAAATAAACCAGCATTAAAACAGAAAATCAGCCATTACAAACTCAAGAGTATAAAACTTGCACTTACACTGGATGTTTTTTGTACTTAAATAGCTTTTAGAGTTAACCAACAACAATATTATGCAGTTATTTCAACTTTTTAAAAGAGATTATTTATGAAGGAAATAGAATAGCTGAAGTAATGAGAAAATAAGGAAGCCAATTGTCCTTATTAGGTATGGATGGAACAAGCTATCTAATTTCTGTCCTAAAATTCTAAGTCTTGCAATGCTGAAATTTCTACTCAACGAGAGATATTTAGTATTACCATTGAATGATGGCTCAGTAAAGAGTTTCTACACATACAGTGCTAATTGAACTGATGTCCTATTTATATGGATCTCTGCCACAAAATGAACATTCCATTTCTTAGTCAGTCCACACTTATAGGTTATATTATTTGAACAGTCCTAGTCAGAGAAAGAAGAAAATTTAGAGAACTTTAATGAAAGTTCATTTGTAAAGTAGCATCTAATGGTTTCCAGACTATGGTCTTCAGCAAAGGTAATGCAAATGGTTTATTTACAATCCACTGTGTGTGTGTGTGGGGGGGGGGTTGTGTGTTAGAGAGGAGGAGAAGTTTGTGTTAATTTTTTTTAATTTTAGAGACACATTCTCATATTCATCCACTCAGTGTGAATTATTCTCCATCTCTTATTTTTCAGGAATTATGAAATGACCAGACAATGCTAGTTGTTGGTTTGTTGGTTTGTTTTTTAACTTTTACAGATGAACCACCATGCTACTATGGACTGAATGTGCATGCTCCAATCTAAAACACAACAAGGATAACTAGATAAGATACAGTTCTTGTTTTATAATGAGGTTAGCCTCCTGATAATCAAACAGAATCCTGATGAAAGCTTGCAATCCCATGAAATTTTGATATATGCCTTAGACATTGATTCCAGGATTCTATTTCAATTTTTGCATTCATGTAGAGTGGACAGAATTTGAAAGAATACAATCACAATATGTTGACTGATCTTGATTGAATACAGCTTGAATCTCATCTGTGTTACAATGAATTTAAAAAACAAAACCATAAAAGCAAGCTCAAGAGCGCTATCAAAAATTTCCTCACATGTGTTGATTTGTTATATTCCATTTGGGCTGTTATGCTAGTGGAAGAATTTCAGATACTGCGCTTTGATGAATTTGCTTGTCATGATCATGTGGATTTAGCTTTCCACAATGTTTTAGTTATTCTCTTTATGCTATGTTCTACTGTCACCACCAGGCCAGGCTGGAAATAAAATTAAATGGAGAAAAAATAATAAGTCTATTGTGTTTTAAAAAAAAGGTACAGATAAATGGTAGAGGGTGGCTGCCTAGCAGAAACATTGTCGTCTCTATATAAACTCCAAGCACTGATTGTGAATCCTTCATTTTACCAGTCAGCTATTAATACATGACCTTATAAAATTCATGACAGACATCCCAAGGAAGAAAATATCGGTTCTTTTCCTGAAAATAGCCTAATTGTTCAGATTTTAATCAGTGCTTAAATTCTTCCCTTGTTTCACATTAAAATAGATAAACCAGGCTAGTGTTACCTTTTCAAAGCATTAAAAAATTACTGGAATGTAAATTTGTCAATGGTTTTCAGGCACGATAACTAATTGGATAAACCTCTGGACGAAAGAACTGTCTTCCAGTTCTTTGGTTACAAGCAAAGGGCCTGAGACCAAAATGGTTCATTGCAGTAACATAGCATAGGTGTTGGTTGTTTCTTGCTGTAGAAAAATTAGTGGTCCTCAGTCCATTACAATATGTAGGCAGGAAAACAAATGGGATCTTTGGGTCTGCATTAAAAACAAGTAGTGGCCCAATTTGACCAGTTGACCCTGGCATCAAATCCCTTAGCTCAGCGAGTACATGCCAGAATGTACCCAGCTGTCCATTCTAATGTTGCCTCTTACTCAAGTTAGATGAAACCCGTACCAATTCAGTAGTTACCCAGGTCAACAAGGACCATGCTAGGTATTGAAGTTCCTAGATATCTGCTGAAAAATAGGCTACAAGACTTGGGATTATTGGCTGAGAAACCAGGGCCAGCAGCCGCAGGACTACTGGACAGAAAGATGTTTACTTTTTGCAAATATACATTGATTTGAAATAAAGAAATAATGATTTATTATTGCAGATCATGTCCAACAAGAAGAGGATATTTAAAATAAATGCACCAGTTCTAGAAATAACATCTAGAATCAGAAATACCAATAGACATAGGTGCCTTGGGTACAATCCCAGAAACAACTGGAACACCAGTTAAACACCATCGGCATTGACAAATTTACCATCAGTCAATTGCAAAAGGCCTTTTGCATGTTACTCAGAACAGCTTACATCCCGAAACAATACCCCTAATACCACCAAACATCAACATCTGCCTATCTCAAGTTCTTGGGAAGGACTTGATAAATGGAGAAAAATGCCAAATCCAGCCTGAACATCTGTGTGACGTACCACAATAAAATAATAAAATTGTAACTATTGTTCTTCAGTGATGGTCCCTTTCCTCCTTGTCTGACAACTATGATGGTCCCAACAATTATCAATAACCTTTAAGGATGGAATATTATTCTATGGATTGTTCCTATGCATGATTTATAATTGGCTTTTTGACCTGAGTTGCTGAAAAAAGGTGATCCTTTTCTGAAACCAAACATACCAATTCACTAATTTTCTGTCAAAGTTGAAAACGGATGAACCATCCAAAGGGTTGTAGCCAAATGAGATTGGCAATTGTATCAAGATAATAAAAAAAACTCATCCAAGACACTGCATAACAATATTATAAAACAAACAAACATATAACTGGCTGCCTTAATATTCTGGCTCTAACATGAGGGGGGGGGGGAAGCCAGGTTTTAACAGTTTCCAGAAGGCCAAGAACATGGGGGGATGGGACTGACAGCGTTTCATGGGACAGACAGTGTGACCGAGAAGGTATGCCACCTTGAAAAAGGTGGCACTGTTTGAGAGGAGGCACCGGGAGCATGTCCAGCTCTTGTATCCGATAGAACAGGTGGAAATCCTGGGAATTAGACAGTCCCACACCATGTAGAGTTTTAACCAATGCCTTGAATTGTACCTGGAAGCTTACTGGAAGCCAATGCAGCTCACACAGTAGTAATGTTGCATGGTGACTTTTGGTGCCCCCAAAACTGTGTGTGTTAGATATGGATTAGATTGAAGAGGTAGGACAATGGTAGAAGGAAAGGGTTTCATACCGCCAGGTATGCCTGCTGTTCTTTTTACAGGCTGATGTCCACAATTTCAACCACTGACGGCTGTTCATTTTCCCACCTGGAAAATGAACCAATGAGGGAAGTCTGACATCATTGACTTTTCCCCATTGAATATCTAACCCCTCCCCTCCTGGAAGAAGCATTCATCCAACACTGGCTTTTCCTCATTGAATATCTAACACTCCTCCCCTCCTGGAAGGCACATTCATCCGATCAGCTCTCACTCACAGACATAATCATGTAAGTAGGCGGGACTCCTGTGTGTGCGACTGGACCTTTGCAGTTCAACCTCACCAGCGGTGGCAACCTGACTTGTTGGGTCTGTTGTCACTCCAGAGCCAGCCCTTTGAGCTGCCTCAAGATTTTTCAGGGGCAGAGCTGGCTCCAATGGAACATTGAATTTCTAACAGTGTGCTCCACTACATTCTGCACCAGTTGAAGTACCTGAGTGTGCTTCAAAGGCAGGCCCACATATTGAGTGCAATTTAAATAATCCAATCAGGAAATGACTAAAGTATGAGTGACTGCAAGCAGAACATCCCAGTCCAGGATGCAAGGGGCACATAAGACAAATCCGCCAAAGAGCCCCCTGACCATGGCTGACATCTGCTCTTCAAGTGGACAATTGTACATCAATTTGGTCTGGGGTTTGTACTGCCCCATCAAGAATTAAAAATGATAGGTCACCAAACCAGTTGATTCAGAAATCCATAATTCACCCAACCCAGTCTTGTCAGGGGTAAGCTGCAACCTTTATTCCACACAAAAAAACTGTATCTATATTGTGGAGAATCTGGCCATTTTGATTAAGCTTGCCCTGCTAAGCTTCCCCTGTATGAGGTAGCAATCTAAGTGTTTTGTCACAGATAAGAGTTTGTCACAAAAGCCCTAAGCACCTCTGCAATCATTAGACAAGATATGATCCAATGCCCTCCTCTTAATTCAGGATCTCGGATTGAGAAATCAGAATATTAAACAGGATTCAGATCTTTGAAGATGAGCTCCATGATTTCATCCTTTCTGCTATTCTTCAAATTTAGTCTTGCTCTGCATGCATCTTTAGGTCCAAATAGATTTTGGCATCAAAATAATCCCAAAGGAACTTTCTACTGAACATAAATCAGCCTTGTATCCTTGAGGGGCAACCATAGATGGCAAATTCTTATAATCAAGGCCAATTTCTGAATGCACAGATGTTCTTCTGCTCACCATCTGTAACCAAGTTTATTTGGCATCTTCTCTGAATTTTCCTATAGAAATGGGAATGGGAAGGTTTTATATACTAAACTGCAAGGAAGAAAATTGGCTTGAGCAGCTATAATAAGTCAGTTTATTCTATTACTCATATATCATAATTTCAAGCCTTATATTGCTACCATTCACATCACTTTCTCCAGGCAGCATAATGATTCCTGAAATTTGCCAAGGTTTCCTATGAACAAACTGTTAATCAAAGTTGCCAGGAAACTACTGACCTCACCATTGCTGCAGGAGACTTCATCTAGCTTTCTACCAGATTTCTTCCTGGTACACGATTGTCTAAAAAAACCCTGGATGCCATGCATCTAAGACTTTTCCCAGTACATGGACTGATCATGGACTTTATTGTAGGTCTGTTGTATCACTCTGTGATAGCTTCCAATTATATTAGAGATAAACCTGATTTTCTTCCATTTCTTCCTGTCCTAAGATGCCCCCGTATTTCTTACTACACTACCAGCAGCACCATCCATGTTCATGTGGAAAAGGAATACTTTGAGATGGAGCATATTTGGATTTTTGGCACAGAGGAGGCAGACCAGAATATTTATTTCACTGACGAGTTCAACAGACCCAGCCAGATCCTGGAAAATAGGAGTTGGTGTCCACACACTTCTTTAACAGTTTTATATGCTCAGTACCCAACCAAATCCAAGCCTCTGACTGGTGTGCATTGCAACTTTAGCACCTATGGATTCTTCAGATACTGAGAGGAAAAGTGCTGATATCAGAGGAGGATTATTGGACAACTATCAAAGGCTTCCCAACTGAAGTCAGAACTGAAACTTCTGGATAGAAGAGGAGTAATTAATAGGGATGGGATCAGTGATGGGATTCAATTTTTTTTTACTACTGGTTCTGTGGGTGTGGCTTGGTGGGTGTAGCAGGGGTAGGATACTATAAAATCTCCAGTCAGTGGTGGTATTTGCCGGTTCTCCAAACTACTCAAAATTTCTGCTACTGGTTCTCCAGAACTGGTCAGAACCTGCCGAATACCACCTTTGGATGGGGTATCCTCCCTGTCTGCTGTTTATTCTCAGGAATAAACAGATACTCTTCCTCCTCAACCCCCCCCCCCACTTGGAGGAAGATTTTTAGACTAGAAGAGCTACTAATACATCTTAGTAAGAAGGATGTTGAGTTTTTTTTCTGTTTTTCCCTGCTGCAATCATAATTATGGTTTCCATTGTCTGTTGCTTAAATAATAAACATACATAAAAATGATTTAACATCAAATTCAGTTTAATTTTCATTGTATCTCAATATAGTAAAGCATGAACCTTGTCCATTCTTAAAGACTCATAGGCAAAGCTACATTTTATCCTTCTTTGTAAAAATTAACAGAAAGCTGATGATCAATAAGAAATTGCCCAGTAAATTTTCCATTCCATACTTTAAAAGATTTCTTTCTCTATAATATAATTCAAAAATTGATAGAATGTAATAGATGTTTACTTTAATTAACATTGAGTTTATGTTTCCCATTTATTCATAGCTAGATAAATATACAGATAGTGCATAGGCACAGCCAGATGTACTATTATCCTTCTCATATTTCCCATTGTCTATTCCTTTCGCTTGTTATGACTATAATTTTGTTGTTTGTACCTTATGATTTAAGGTAATTGTTTTTATTTAACATCTTGTGACTATCATTCAGTGTTGCATCTTATGATTCATGATGATTGTATTATGATTATGACCATGATTTATCCCTTGCTTATTGTATGTACACTGAGAGCTTATGCATCAGAGACAAATTCCTTGTGTGTCCAATCACACTTGGCCAATAAAGAATTCTATTCTAAAATATAAAAAAAATTAAAAGAAAAAGAATCATATGAAATATAATGCAATGACATCTATTAAATTGGGATTGTGAATGCAGAATCTACAATTCATAAGGAAGCTATAGTATTTGAAAGAATTTAATCCCTAATTAAATTACAACTCACAAGATGAAATTTTCCATCTATTGATTTCCAACCCCTTATATATCTTGGTAGCAATGGTTATCTAGTATAACAATAACAAGTTTTCTGTCATTGTTTACTGAACAGTGATGAGATCCAGTTACTAACATAATTCTTAACTTTATGACTTCATTCACATAAAGCCAGGAATACATATAGTGGTTCATACTGTCTGTGGACAGATCCCTGTGTAACTTCAGTTCTGCTATGGTAAATGTCTGACATATAAAAAGGAAAAAATGAACTCCCTTTTTATGACCCTGTAATCCCTTAATTATTCAGGGTAGAGTCAGTGGGGACTGAGTGTTTATTGGCCAAATGCCTTCCTGACATCACCCGGACTTCACAACAGGTATTTTTTTCTTTGAGCCCTAGGAGAGGAGTATCTGCCGCTACCTAGGGCTGAACTCTCAACCTGCCTAGTGGGAGGCAAGTGTCTTCACCATTAGGCCACCATGCCATTCATATAAAAAGGAAAAAATATATTTGCAAATACTGCCTATGCAAGGAAATATATTTTCAATACTGCCTATGCAAGGAAGCCAGAAACAATAATAGCCCTGTGACATGTATCTATCTTGCCCCCCATGTTATTCTCTTTATTAATACCTGTTGAATACATATTTTCCTAAGCTTTTAAAACATATATGTTATTCAGCTGTGCTTCCATTATTCTTGTCTATTTCTTGTTCTTATGATTTCTTTAAGAATAACAAGTGGCTCAGTGATATATTTTATCATTTTAATTTGAGTTGTCCCCAGAGCAGAGTTAGATTGGAAGCATGATGGAGTATAATTTCAAGAAGTAATTACCAATGTAGTAGTAATTCTTGCTAATTACATTTATTCTCAGAGATACAGGATTCAAGTTAGAAAACATAGGACCGTTGTTAATATATTAATGTTTTTGGCTCTTTAAAATATTATAAAGATAGCTCTGAATAGAAAAATAGTTTCCACTGTTTCATGTAGATAAAGAGAATAAGTAGGACCAGGAATTATGCAGCTCTTAGTCCCTCAAAAAACTACAGAATAGGAAATTATTAAATTCATGAAGAATAAATATGAATGCTATTTATTTTATTTACCCATTCATTAAATATAAGTGAAATCAAATTTATTTTTTGCTCAGCCAGCACCAATATTGTAAAATGTGGCTCCTTACACCCTATTCAAGGGCAGAGTAGAGATCTTGGCTGGAAAAAAAAAAACCCTGAATGTCCCTATTATGAAAACCAAAAGTGTTCTCAAATAGCCCTGCAGGATTTAGCTCTTAAATCATTTTCTGGTTGAGAAAAACTTATGTAATACATGGACTAAGCATTTAGGGAAGCACATGTAAGCAAGATACACCTGAATGAATGAACAAATGAATGAATGAACAAGCAATTTTGATAGTTACAGAAAATTCAGCAGGGAAAACTTAGAACAAAGCAGAAGAGTGGCTGAATGGATGGATATAACAGAAAAACAAAAAATTGAATAGATTCTTCAATGCATAGAGATGCCAATTTTTCCCAAATTCATAATCTGAACTACACAGTTATATGCCCAGAAGATAAATGCTTTTTATTATTTAGTCTTGAAATCTGTGACTGGGAAATATATTATCCCTGTCCAAGCAACGTACTATCTAAATTTAGATAGGTTAGGAGGTGGAGCATGAATGGACAAGTAAGAAAACAAGAAGATGGAAAGCAAACGTGGGCTGAGTTAAAAATAATAACCAAGGAACTGGATAACACCCTAATCATCAGCATAATCTCCTCCAAAACTAATTGCCAGAAAATTTATATTTATGACAGAAATATATTTTCTTTTATGTTATGCATCCAAAAAAAAAGCTAAAGTAGACTAGCCATCCCCAGTTTCTGTAACCATTCTTCATATATTTTAGTCTCCAGTCCCCTAATCATCCTTGTTGCTCTTCTCTGTACTTTTTCTAAAGTCTCAACATCTTTTTTATAGTGTGGTGACCAAAACTGGATGCAGTACTCCAGGTGTGCTCTTACTAAGGCTTTATAGAGTGGTATTAGTACCTCACTTGATTTCGATTGTATCCCTCTGTTAATGCAACTTAGGATTGCATTAGCTTTTTGGGTGGCGGCTGCATACTCCTGGCTCATATTTAGTTTATTGTCCACTAAGACCCCAAGATCCTTCTCACAGTCACTGCTATTAAGCCTGGTTTCACCCAGTTTATATGTGTACTTTTGGTTTTTCTTGCCTAAGTGTAGGACTTTACTTTTCTCTACATTGAATTTCATTTTGTTAAACATGGTCCAGTGTTCTAGTCTGTCAAGATCCATCTGGATCTTGAGCCTATCTTCTTGAGTGGTAGCTATTCCTGCCAGCTTAGTATTATCTGCAAATTTGGTAAGTTCCCCTTCTATTCCCTCATCTATGTCGTTAATGAAGATATTGAAGAGTACTGGGCCTAAGAGAACCTTGTGGCACCCCACTGCTTACTTCCCTCCATGTAGACTTAGATCCATTAAGGACTACTTGTTGAGTACAGTTTGTCAGCCAGTTGCGAATCCATTTAGTGGTGGTGCTATTTATCCCACTTTTTTCTAGCTTACCATAAAGTAGGTTGTAGTCTACTTTGTCAAATGCCTTGCTGAAATCTAAGTATATTATGTCCGCAGTATTTCGCTGGTCTACTAATTTAGTCACTATGTTGAAGAATGAAATAAGATTGGTTTGGCATGATCTGTTTTTAACAAACCCATGCTGACTGCTAGTTATTAGAGAAAGAGAGAGAGAGAGGGAGGGAGGGCGGGAAGGAAGGAAGGAAGGAAGGAAGGAAGGAAGAAAGAAAGAAAGAAAGAAAGAAAGAAAGAAAGAAAGAAAGAAAGAAAGAAAGAAAGAAGAAAGAAAGAAAGAAAGAAAGAAAGAAAGAAAGAAAGAAAGAAAGAAAGAAAGAAAGAAAGAAAGAAAGAAAGAAAGAAAGAAAGAAAGAAAGAAAGAAAGAAAGAAAGAAAGAAAAAGAAATCCAAAACATAGCTGGACAGAAAACAGAATAATTGCATAGAATTATATATCCATGAAATGCTTGGAACTGGGAGATATTTCTGAACAAAAGCCATGCCTGGTTGATGTTTAGATAAACTCAGTTACTCCCATTTATACATATTTTGTTAATTATGATCCCAAACTATTTTCCTTGGGGGTAGAAAGAGTCTATGAAAAACTCTTGTTTATTACTTACTTGTGCTTGCTTGCATAGTTTCAAAGGATGGAGGGTTTCTTGATAGAAAAGCTGATGATAATCCTGTAGGTCAAACCAAAAATATGCACTGTTCTTCCATAGCTACAGATGGAAGAGATGGGAGGAAAGATATTACTACCAAGTTTTTATTGTTTAGTGTAGTCTTGCTCAATTTGGCAACTTTAAGATGTATGGACTTCAACTCCTAAACTTCCCCACCCAGGACTGTCTGGGGAATTCTGGGAGTTGGAGTCCACATGTCTTAAAGTTGCCAAGATTAAGAAACATTAGCTTAGTCTCCTAAATTTCCAGAGTTCTTCTAGGCAAAAGAACACAGTGATGATTACCCCCAATCAAATTTGAATAGAATCCATGCCAATTATATTGTATCTATGGATGGATCTTCAATTTTAGGGCAGTAAATCATGTTTCAGAAACACTTCATAAATGCTGCTGTACTTAAAAGACCAGGAGAGAAGACAAATTGCAGGGGAATATTTGTTTCAGTGTATACCGGTAGTAGCATGTTGGCTTCAGAAAACAAAAGAAGCTCAAATGCGGAATATCAGAATAGCATCATTAGAAGGTGGGAAAGCACTGAAAATTTGTTACTGAACGAGTGCAGAATCATAAGGGAACATTAGCAATTAATTCTCTTTTCTTTTGGTGAAGATGGGAAATGAATGTGGGCTTAGCTAACTAGAAGCAAGCTTTATTGGAGATCTATTGTCTAGTAACCATACATATAATCCCTGTCACTGTATCCTGATCTCCAAACAAGATCGGATAGAGTTAAACAAAGAAACCCAGATCAGCCTTGGGTGGGTTTTAAAGTAAATTCAGATGGTTGAGAGCAAAAGAGTAGGAGATCTGTAAGAATACCAAGGGACATTCAGTTCTTTGAGATTAATTATAAATCATATTTAATTTAGCACAGTTTGAGCAGTATTTTTGATACTGACAGAATGACAATATGCATGAAGTTACAGTAACTGAAATACATTCTGTATATTTCATTGTACATTTTGCATACAGTATAATTGGTAATTAAATTGTTAGTGTAAATTGCAAACTTTAAACATATTGGGATGGAATTAGAGCAACTGTTCCTAATGTACACCTAAAATGTATGCTTTGACAGCATTTTTTAGCAATTGCTGATATTATCCTAACCCACATATATTTTTATGAAGTATTCTTCAACTACATTTTATTAAAGTTATTGCTCAGAGCTAAGTGTTTCCAAAGGGACAAAAAAGCTTTATGAATCTTGTTAGTTCAGTAGCCCCTCTTTTTAAAAAGAAAATCAATTTTTAAAATTATTTTAAAATGTTGAAACAGCAGCAGACATAACATATAGTTTGACCATAAAAATTGGACTATACATTATGTAATTTTACTGAATCTACAGAAAGTTGAAATAATTCATATATCTTGATCTTAAACTAAAAACAATAAACATACTTAATTACTTTAAAAGTATATAATTTAATATTTAAGACCTGTTGTCCTCTTGAGAAATACATTCAGCTTTAATAAATTATGTTTCCAAATAATACTCAGAGTTAAAACATTGCAAATCTTTTACCTGTAATTGTCCCATAATTTTCAATAGGTGTCATTTGCAGATAAGCATTTCTGACACTTTCTAAATATTTTGTTGGAAATAAGATCCAGTGAAATCCAGTGAAATTATACTTTCAAGTAATTATATTTAGAAGTGAAATAGTATGGGATCTACTTTAAAATGGACAGCAGTTCCCCACTGAAATTACTCAAGATACACTGTTATTTCTTGAAGCATATTTCATCTGAAGGCACAGGTATATATTTATATCAATTTATGTATCTTGGTTTTTCATTGACACATTTTCCTTCATTTTTAGTGAAAATTGAATAGCTATGTTCATTCTAAAGATGGAATTTACTTTATAGATTTCAAGAAGAAAAGTGAGTCTACATTAATAACCTCTTTTAACTCTCTGAATGTATTATAGTGACCTGCTGCAAATAGCACTTTTTCTGAAATAGAGAATATATTTCTTTGGAAGAATGAAGTATGCTGACTAGAAGAAAGTTACAAGAGATAATGTATAGCCATGTGAAGCTGAAATGATACTAAACCAATGCAAGACAGCACCACTTATTCAAATGTTTAAATTCTCACAATGGGAAACTTTGTGGAAATATTTCAGAACCTTCTTTTTCCAATCAAAAGTTTGTTTTTGTTTTAACTCCTCGATTCAGCCTGAATCGCCATATTCTGAGGTAAGCTTTTTATGAAATTGTGGGTAAAGTATAATGTTGAGGCAGCCATCCTCGACTTTGTGCTTTCCATGCATACTAGACAATGTCTCTCAACCTTGGTTATTTTAAAATGTATGGACTTTAGCTCCCAGAATTCCTCAGCCAATATGCCAACTCGAGTATTTTAGAAATTGAACTCCATGGATCTTTAAATGGATATGATGAAAAATACTGTACTAGACTAAAACCCCCATCAGCTTCAGCTAAAATATCAGTAAAATACTGATACTCAGATGTAATTAACTTAAACATGCAAAACCATAGGTTTTGAAATCAATATTCAATTTGAAGCTAAACTGCTGTTTTTTGGCCAGTCACTCTTTTGATTTTTACACGCCTTTTTTCCTCCTTAGAGCTGTGGGAAGACTCCAAGTATCAATGAAAATCCAACCAAAAAAATCCAGCAATAAGAAATTCTTCTTACCCTATGACCTGATTTCTCACAGAAGTCAGTGAAGACATAGCCTGCTCTGTTCTCCAGGTAAAGAGATTGCAGCATTCTTTCCATTTTAGAACTTCCTAGTTCGGAAAAATCTGGACTGATTTCACCCTGAATAACAGAGCAACAATTCACCAAGATAATTACAAAGTCTGCACTACTATTACTATTAAACTTCTCTTCACTTTTTATCACCCATCTCCTCACACTTGTGACTGTATGACTATAACTTTGTCGTTTGTATCCTTAAGATTTATTTTGACTGTTTCCTAGCATGATTTGATTATCTTATTTGATTATCTTATACAATAAATCTTATTGTACTCTATGACTATTATTAAGTGTTGTATCTGATACGAATGTATCTTTTCTTTTATGTATACTGAGAGCATTTGCACCAAGACAAATTTCTTGTGTGTCCAATCACACTTGGCCAATAAAGAATTCTATTCTATAATGCAGTTTCATTGTGTCTTGGGTGAAACTGTCTTTATAACTGCTGTTATTTTTATTTGAGAGAGAGCGAGCACAATGAGGTATCAAATTTGCTTCGCTGTTTTATTACAAACTTCATAGGTTTCTTCCCCTCCCCATCAAAAAAATTCTTATATACTGTAGTATGGTGTTAAATTTGTCTGCCTCTCACTTTCTTTCCCCCTGTTTTCTTGCTAGTTTTTTTCTTTTCGATGGCTACAAAAAAACATGTGGGTGATGGCAGTTTTTAAATTCTATTGATCCTATGGTTATAGTTAATCTTTTTCACTTCTTTGAAATAATAATAATGAAGGGACCATGGAAGACTCTAATTTATCAGATTTGCTGTTTTGTTTAAAGGGACTTATAGCAACTGAGACTCATTTAAAAACTAAAAACAAAAACTGGCCATGAGGTTCATTTTGTGTGGTTTGTTCCTTAACCATTCTTGACGTATGTCAAGTGGACATATCTTGATTATTTTTTTAGCTGCAATAGTTAACTAACCACAGATAGTTAGATGCATTTTTGATATCTGCTGGTTTTTAATAGATTTGCTAAATTTTCATCAAATTTTCATCACAGATTTGAGTCTGGTGACAAATTCAATCCAGAGTCATGGTACTAAATTTTAGATAGCAATATTCAATTTGAAAGCAAAAAATAAGAATTTTACAGCCTTTGGAGACAAACATGGATGAATTGAGAAAAAGAACTGTCAGGAAAAAAATTAATTTATCAGGAATTAATTAATTCATCTTGAATACACATGAATATGTTCTGGTGCAGGATTATTTCAGCATTGTTATGTCATTTTTATAAAAAGGCAAGAAACATTGAAGTTAGCTAATTATATTAGCTGCACACCAATAGGAGGCACTACATGTTTTTATATTGTTTTCATTCTTGATTGGGAGTTGCCCAGAATTTTGTATAAGATGTGGCAATTCTATATAAATGTTTAAAATAAATCAATAACTAATTTCATTTTTACTATTCTTCAGGTATTGGTGTCTTCCATACTGCATGTTCTATATTTAATTCTTTAATGAGATTTGAACCTACAAGAATAAAAGGTGCACCTACATAGCTTCTATAAATTTTGTATTTGTTTTTATTTGTTGCTCTCCCAAATATATGAACATACTAGTTTTCATATGCCTTTTTGAAACTGTAAATTCTTGGTGTTCATGGAATAGCCTTTTCCTAGAAGAATGGCTTTGTGCTATGGTCAGTTCTCCATCACCCAAAGTAGTTCTCATTCAGACATCCACAGTTTTAAAAAATAAAAATCCTGCCTCTTTGCAGCGAAGATCTTTAATGCCACAGTACTCAAATGGTACTCACAGGGATCATTTCTGCATAGGTGTATTTTCGATCTAGTGGTTTCAGATAATCCATTCTATCACTAAGTGTCATATGAGACAGAGTGCTGCACGCTGTTGCTGGCCTACACAATGAAAAACAAATAGGCACAAAAGGACCTTGAGGGTAATCAGAGAAATTAAACCATGGTTAGCGTTGTTGATTCTGCACCTAAATAATCAGTACCATCACTTTTAACTGCTTCAAGGTAATAAGAAAATAGAGAGAGATTTAGTGCCTTTATCTTTTTCTTAAACCTTTTGTATGCACCATCTTTGTGATGAGACATTATGTCTCATGAATAAAGGAACTATTCTATTTTTAATAGATAAAAAATAAGACCAGCATCTGCATGGATTTTTGCAAGTTCAGAGTAATAAGAAATAATAATGTATATGCATTAGTAGCTGAGCAACTTTTTTTAAAAAAATTATCTAATTTATATGCCGCCCTTCTCCGGAGACTCAGGGCGGCTTACAGTCTTTAGAGCACCATGCTAAGTGCTCGGCAATAGCCTTCATTCCATTGTATATGCCTGCTTATTACTAGGGCATTTTGGCCCTTCCAAGCGGCATTTTTTACAAAGTCAGCTTATTGCCCCCAACAATCTTGGGTCCTCAATTTACCTACCCCGAGAGGATGGAAGGCTGAGTCAACCTTGAGTCTGGTGGGATTCGAACTTGCACTAATTGCAGGCAATTGAACTAAGTGCTACATGATTAACAGCCTGCACCACCAGGGCCCTTATTGAATAGTGGGAAGGTGTAATGAATTCATAATTCCATATTACAATCTTTTCTTGCAACAGTCTGTTAAACAAATTGTATGCAATCATTAAGCAAACCAATTATTTGCTATGGAGCGTTTTTGCTGAAAACCAGAAGTAAATGCCAGTTTTCAGCAAAATAAATTGCAACCACGTGACTGCAGAACAAGGCAAAAGGCCATAAATGCAGGCCAGACGCTCAGCAGTCATGTGACTCGAGGGGGGACTGGCTGTTGGAACTTTGGAACCAGATCACAAGTAATTTTTTTTGGGGGGGGCTTTTATGAACTACAAACAATTGCAAATCTATCAGTTACTGTATATGCTGATGAAGACTACCTGTATTATCTAGGGCTTCTTTTGTCCTGAAAAGATTAGGATATTAGGTGTTCTCTGCTACTTGTTTTTTGGACCACTGCACATGCTGGCTCTTGTGGGGAGCAGGTAGACATGTTGCCGTCACATGCTGTTTCACGATATTCTTTCCCTTCGTGGAGCTAGGGTGGGCATGGCCAACATGTAACACTTCCTGCCCGTGGGCCACCAGTTTGACACCTCTGGTTAGGAGATTTTGAATACTTTTCTGTGGAAGAGGATATACTAGTAGTCTTCTGTAGAGCTAGATATATTCCTTCTGAAGAAGCCATTTCTGGATCCAACTGATTTAGGATATTATAATTTGATCTCCAACTTCTTCTTTGGGAGGAAAGTTGTTCAAACTGGCAATAGACTAACATTGCAGCATCATAAGAGAAGCAGATTATTTGATCTCTTACCAGTAGGGGTTCAGGCCTTGGTATGGGACAGAGACAGAGATGCCATTCAGCAGGTTCTGACCAGTTCTGGAGAACTGGTAGCGGAAATTTTGATTAGTTCAGAGAACCGGCAAATATCACCTCTGACTGGCCCTGCCCCCATCTATTCTCTGCCTTCTGAGTCCCAGCCGATTGGCTAGGTCTTCTTTTGTTGCCCTGCACAGGAGAACGGAACTGGAAAGCAGGTTAGTGGGGAGAGGAGGGAATTGCAGTATTCTTCCCCCAGGAGTGGGGAGGGAATGGTGATTTTGCAGTATCCTTCCCCTGCCACACCCACCAAACCACACCCACCAAGCCATGCCACACCCACCAAGCCACGCCCACAGAACCGATAGTAAAATAATTTGAATCCCACCATTGGACAGAGATAGCACCGGTTACATTCAACTCCTGGCAGCAGAATTAGGCTGCAACACTGCCTTCTGACCCCTGTGACACCACGGTTCCTGACAACCTCTCCCACATCCCATGACCTTGTGAAGCATACTGCCCCACCAAAGCCATTGTTTGGCCTGGCTAAGGATAAAGTATGCCTGTTCACAGAAGAGTGCTCTCCTTCTCTTTAACATGTTGCATGATAACATGGATAGGGGGCGTGCATAAGCACACCAACGTGCCTACTGTCCCTGTCCTATTGTTTCTTTTATTTTTCTTATATCTATCCATTTCATGTATTCATAACTATGTTTATACTTATACCTGTTATCTTATAATTGCTTGACAAAATAAAATAAATAAATAAAAATAAAAATTATACATGAGCATTTCAGTCCTTACCTTTTCCTAATATTTTCTAAGGTAATTAAGTCATAAGGATCTTCCTGACCAGCAGTTTGACCTTGAGGCAGAATTGCAGATAACAGCCCAATGGTCCTTTGGGGACAGATATCCATCTCTGCTCCTTTTGAAAAAGTCGTGGTTAATCCAGTTTCTCCTCTCTAATAAAAGGGATGGAAAAGAGGTGAAAGTACCTGAGAAATAATTCTTGCTTCTCCATGTCTATTTTCATTTGGTATCTTCTGTATCATATAAATAATTGGATAATTATTCACATGTTTAAAAAGTAATTTTAGTGTTATACCAAAATGTGTTTTTCCAGTTGAGATGAATTTACATTTTAAAAAGTATAGGCTAAAACAACAGAAGTCCATGTTCCAGAGCAGGGGTCTTCAAACTTGACAGCTTTAAGACTTGTGGACTTCAACTCCCAGAATTCCTCCTCCAGTCATGTTAGCTCAGGAATTCTGGGAATTGAGGTCCACAAGTCTTAAAGTTGCCATGTTTGAAGACCCTTGTTCAAGGACAATCTAAGCCAGGGATGTCAAACTCAATTTCATTGAGGGCCGTATCAAGGTTGTGTTTGACCTCAGAGGGCCAGAGGTGGATGGAGGGAGGCCAGCATGGGCATGGCCAGGGATGGCTGGGATGGGCATGGGCTCCCTGAGTTCCGTTTTCACTGGCAGAGGCACCGTGGGCCAGTCCTTTGCTGTTTCCAGGCTGGCCCTATGGGCTAGATCTAAGCACCGGATCCATCCCACGGGCCGTGAGTTTGACACCCCTGATCTAAGCCATGAAGTTTCAAGGCGTATCATTGGGGTCAATCACTGTAATTCTTGACTATTCCACCAATTCATTGTTCAGGGAACAAAATTGCAGGAGGAGTGCAATGCAGGTTGCCTTGAATTCCTTGAGGAAAGCCAAGGTATGTTTGCATACAAAGGTATGCAAACCTGCATAGCTATAGTCAAAACAGAGATGTGGCTTTTCCATTTGCAGAAGCATTGTGCCTTGAAATCCCAACTATATGAAATTACAGGTCTCTCTCTCTTTCTCTCTCTCCCTCCCTCCCTCCCTTTCCCTCCTCTCTCTCTCCCCCATTTAAGATTTATTTTGGGTCCTTCAGATGCATTTTTTTGCTCTCTAATAGAATGCAGGTTGCAGAAGCAAAAAAACCCTCCTATATACAGATAGTCCTCGACTTACAATCAGAATCAACCCCAAAATTTATGTTGCTAAGTGAAACATTTGTTAAGTGAGTTCTTCCCCATTTTATGACCTTTCTTCCCACAGTTGCTAAGTGACTCATTGCAGTTGTTAAGTTAGTAATGTGGTTGTTAAGTGAATCTGGCTTCCCCATGGGCTTTGCTTGTCAGAAGGTCCCATTGATCCCAGGATCCCAGGACATTGCAACCGTCATAAACGTGAACCAATTGCCAAGTGTCTGAATTTCGATCACATGACTTGGGGGATGCTGCAACAGTCATAAGTGTTGAAAAATGGTCATAAGTAACTTTTTTCAGTGTTGTTGTAACTTTGAACTGTCACTGTTATAAGCTGAGGATTACCTGTATTAGGCACACATATCTAAGCTCTGTAAAAGTCAAAAATACCACACAAGATGGTGGTAAAGAGATATAGAAAGTGAACTAGTGACCCCTTGTAGTCACACATATTTTTGTAGTCTACATAGGGTACAGGTAGTACGACCCATCTAGCAACTGTTTAAAGTTCAAAGAGATTCAAAGTTGTGATGGCTATTTCCTCCCCTACAGCCACATGACTTCATTTTGGACACTGAGTAATTGGCCTGCATTTACAACAGTTTGCAAAATCCCTCAGTCACGTGACTACAGTTGATGACCTTTTTTTTCTCATCAGAAACTAAGGATTACTTCTGGTTTCTGGCAAAAAAAAATAATACCCAAGAAAAAACAATGGGTTCACTTAACGACTCTGGCATTCTGCCAACAACCACTACAATGAAGGCTGTAAAGTAGGGTATGGTCGTATGGTGGCCCACTTAATGCCTGCCATGATGTACAACTAAAATGGTGGTGTCCGTTACGGTCATAGGTTGAGGAACACTACATTATATTAGCTAAGCAGACTACGCTGATTATGACTCACTCACAAGCCCAGCCATTCAATCATATGGTCTTTCCTTCAATGCTTCTTATATCAGACCCTTTTATTTTTATCAAAGTTTAATGTAACAAGCAATACCTGATAACATGGAAATGCTATTTTTGGCATGCAAGATTTTGGCCTGAGTGGTAGCAGGGACACCATCTGTGGGAAAGGATCCACATCAATTCGTGGTTTCTGTTGCCGAGCGTGCCAGATTTTCAGCTTGGTAACTGTGGCCTGAATGGCAGCTTTATGAGTTACACAAAATCGGGGACCCCTGAGAAGAAAAAGACTGGTTAGGGCTAGACTTTGAATTTTATTTATTCTATTTGTCTGTTCTGTTATTCACATCCCTCAGTCGTAAGAGTATAGCCTTCAGTTGGTGACCCCAAAACTGTAGAGTAGGGGTGTCAAACCCGATCGCATTGAAGGCTGTATTATGAAGTATCGGGATTTTTTTTTTTGCACTTATATGGGTCCAGGGTGGGTGTGAGCTCCGCAGGCGACATTCGGCCCGTGGGCCACATGTTGACATGAACCACAGACAAAGATGAAACTTTTGAAACTTTTTTTTGTGGTGGTGATGAAGCATTTGGAGGCTGTAAATTGAATGGTAGAAGAAATAGTTTCAACTTTGAAAAGGTTTCAGGCCTCGATTTTACTCCTTAAAATTCCATCGCTAAAATGTACAAAAGGGAATCTGAAATTTTCTGTCCATCTTAAATCTGGGACATCATTTTTGTCACCAAGTGAAATTCAAAATTTTTCCCTACCGGCTCTGTGGGTGTGGCTTGGTGGGTGTGGCTTGGTGGGAGTCAGTCTCTAAAAGGAAGAATGAGGGCGGGCATGGGCGGGACCAACCGATTCAAATCGTCCCTACTACTTCTCCCGAGGTGATGTGAGGTGGTTGAATTTCACCCCTGCCCCTGCAGCATCATATAGGATCATGATGGCAAACCTATGGCACGCATGCCACAGGTGGCACGCAGAGCCATTTGTGCCGGCACGCGAGCTGCAGGCAAACTTACCTCACTGCGCATGTGCGTGTCTCAGAGCTGATTTTTGGCCGGTTTGAGGCCTTTTTCAGCCTCCCAAAGGTTTGAGGAAGACTTCTGCAGGATTTGCAGGCTGAAAAACTAGCCCTGTTTCATCACTTCCTGTTTTTCCGAAAATACCAGAAGTGACAAAACGGGACTAGTTTTCAGCCTGCAAAGCCTGCAGAAGCCTTCCTCAAGGCTCTGGGAGACCGAAAAAGGCCTCAAACCAGGCGAAAATCAGCTGTGAGGCACAGTGCAGGTAAGGGGGTGGTGGGGGTAGGTGGGTGGGTATTATGCACGCATGCATAGAGAGTGTGTGGGGGTGGGCATTGCCTTCTAGATGCTGGCACGCGAGTGCAAGCATGTAAGTACGCACACAATTTTTGGCACAGGAGCCCAAAAAGGTTAGCCACCACTGATAAGGGACATAAAAAAACAAATGCAATTCCTGGGCTGAAAAAGTTAGCTCTCTTTTCTCTTGATGTGTAACAGTTCCATTGATTCCTAACTGCCAGGCAAAGAAAATATTCCAGGCTTCCCCAAAATGAGCTGTTAGAATCACTGATCTGCATTAACTCCATATATATTCTTCTATATGGAGATCATCCCAGTTTATGGCTCTTAGACTGCGAAACTGTAACTGACCCTGTGGCTTTATTTTACAACTAGCTCTAATTAATTAATTGTAGTATTCTAGTAAGAAGCAAATTAGATGCTCCAAGTCTGAAGCCTGAGCATTCTATATATCAGAAGTAATATCTTGAAGGAAGCTTGGAAAATGATGGGCAGCCAATGTCACTATCTCAAAAAAAAAAAAATGCACAAATACATTTGGGCAAGTTATCCTGTTTCCAACTAAATAGTTGCACTTGCACTAGCTGAATGGACAAAGGACATTGCTAAAGTGAAATAAATGCCTTATGAGATCCAAACATGCAATTTATGCAGGTGATTCAATTACACGATCTACAAAATCCTTGGTGGTCTTTGAGTTTGGTTGTTTTTTTTGCAGATATTTCATTATTCTACTAGATAACATCATCAATACAGATGATGTAACTCACTTGGGTAATGAAATGTCTGCAAGAAAACAACCACAAATCAGAGACCACCAAGGACCCCATAATTCAACTCTGAGCTATACATATTTATTTCTAATGATATATGATCTACTTCCATAAGGAAAGACAGAGTTCAATACTGCTATGAACAAGTCATCACAATCAGACAAATCTCTGTTAATCATGATGGTTTTTATTGTGATCATATACACATTGTCCTTAGGGATGTTTATTTAAATTAAACCTGCTCCTAATTGGTTTTGCCTGAATCATTTCCCTTTGACTGTATCAGTTAAGCCTCCATTATCATGAATAGATTCTTTATGTCATCATAAAATATTATCCTCTTCTGCCCAGATTAAGTGGTCCAAGGATGTCAAACTGGATTTCTTTGAGGGCCGGACCAGCAGTGTAGTTCTCCTCCATGGGCCAGTCAGGAGGGGAGGGGGGAGAGATGGGGCAAATGCCTCCTATAGTACCCTGCTGGCCAAAATGGGGCGCAGGGAGGCCATGTGTGAGGACCCCGCATCCCATTTTGGCCGGCAGAGTGCTGAAGGAGGCTATTCAGGCTGAAAATGGGGTGCAGGGGGCCTGCATGCAGCCCCACCCCACCCCATTTTCGCTAGCAGAGGCACCGTAGGCCGGTCCTTTGCTATTTCCAGGCTGGCCTCATGGGCCAGATTTAATCTCCACATGGGCCAGATCCGGCCTGCGAGCCTTGAGTTTGACACCTCTGGTTTAGGAAATCAGAACAATTGGTTCAAACTCCTACTCCATCCAGTCAAACAGCTCCAGTGTTCAGAAAAAGCAATCAAATTTAATTAAATGTGCCAATATTTCATCCTTTTACCAGTAAAGAAGCAAAGGTTTAACTACTTCAGACTGGATGCCCTTTAAATTATACACATTCCATTGATCGGCATCCACCAGGTTGAGCTTGAACAGAACTTCAAAAGTCAGGTAATAATCTCCATTGCTTGCCAGGTATAATTTTTTCATCCGATCAAGCTGTCTTGAATAAAGGAAAATATTAACATAATATATGCACAGATAAACATTGAGAAATAATTCAGAAAAAGACATCCAACTCTAAAGCTCTTTTACATTTTGAATGGAATTCCATAGAGCAGAAGATGGGATGGTTTTCTTCACAAAATAAAGATCAGGATTTATAACCACAATAATCTCCTATCCTGGTGCTTTCCAAAAAGCTGGGTTGGAATTATCATCAACTACAGGTAGTCCTCAACTTGTTCATTTAATGAGCATTCAAAGTTACAACGGCACTAAAAAAAATGTGATTTATGCTTTTTTTTCTCAATTATGACCTTTGCAGCATCCCCATGCTCGTGTGATCAAAATTCAGATGCTTGGCAACTGGTTCATACTTATGACCGTTGCTGTGTCCCAAAGTCATGTGATCATCTTTTGCAACCTCACAAGCAAAGTCAATTTAACAACTGGGTTACTAACTTATCAACTGCAGTGATTCACTTAACAATTGTGGCAAGAAAGGTCATGAAATAGAGCAAAACTCAACAAATGTATCACTTAAATTTTGGGCTCGATTGTATATCCAACATGAAAAAAGAAAAGTAGGTCCAATACATTTCAAGTTTAGGGAATGCTACCTTACTCCTTAGTTACTAAATTATCAAATCAGATGTATTCTGGGAGAAATCTTATATGGTTTATAACGATTTATATTGACTGTTTCCTAGTATGATTTGATTGCTTATTGTACCCTATGATTATCATTAAGTGTTGTACCTTATTTTTATTTTATTTATTTATTTATTATTTCAATTTATATACCGCCCTTCTCCCGAGGGACTCAGGGCGGTGTACAGCTCATCTAAGACCCCACAGAGAATACAAAAGTTAAAAAAGTATTAAATTAATGTTAGCTGGTTAATGAAAATAAGAAAACTCCACCACCACCCCTTAAAACCCCAATTAAAATTAAAAATAGGATGGATTATGATTCTTGACTCTTTACGAATGTATCTTTTATGTATACTGAGCATTTGCACCAAGACAAATTCCTTGTGTGTCCAATCATACTTGGCCAATAAAGAATTCTATCTATCTATCTATCTATCTATCTATCTATCTATCTATCTATCTATCTATCACCAGCTTGATACTTAAGAATATCCTACGTCTTCATATTTTTCTTGCTTTTCTGCTTCTAGGTAGCCTTAACTTATGATTATAATTGGGACCAAAAATTCCATTGCTAAGCAAGGCAGTAAAGTGAATTGTGCCTGATTTTATATGCTTTTTTGTCACAAATATGGGAAACTAATTTGCTGTGGTTATGGAAAATGAACTTGTCAGAAGGAAGATCTGACAAATAAACCATAACCATAAACCAAAATGAAAGCAGCAACTAAACTCATTCAATATCTTCATCTCCAAAGGCTAATTTTATATTAAAGTCTAGAAATACCTTTTCTGCCTTTTAAAAGTCCTCAGGGCCTTCAGTCGTTCAATATCTATCCAAAGCCACCAGTATTTTTCTCCCAAAGTTCCTCTGATGAATTTTTTAAATCTTTCAAATTCATGTCTGCTACCAATGTCATATGTCTTGTGGCTAACACACCAAGAGGCTCTGGTTTCAGTATTATCCTTTTCTGATTTTGCAGAAATTTCACTTTTCACATCTGTTCCATCAACCGTTCCATCAACAAAAGGAAACTTTTCAAAGGTTGACTCCATGGACTTTTCACTGCTTGCTAACTCATATATAAAAACTCTAGTTGTTTTATTGAAATTGATGTCAAAAGGTGTGTTTTCAGGTGGCTGGCCAGTGACTACTGCAACAGAGTTTTTTAGTATGTAATGAACAAAGGCGAAAGAAAACTCATCCATAGTGTGAAAAGATGCTAAGTCTTGACATTGCATATGGTCTTCACTCTTTTTCTCCTGAAGGGTAAGATCCCAGTCTTGTCCTAAGTATGCTCTGAATAATGTGCGTGAAGGAGTATCAGGAAGTGACAAAGAACAACCTTCATCTATGCTTCTTCTGGCTTCTATCTTTTGAAGAAGTGGGACATCAGTTAAATTGGGCTTTTTCTTAATTCTGGATTCAGAACCTGCATGAAAACCACAGATCAATCCTCCAAAGACACCAACATACTAACATAATCATGAATTCAAATATGTAAAAAATTGTCCTATCTCACTATCCAGAAATGGCTTATTTCTTCAGGCATTTCTGTGAGTCAAAACCTAACTTTGATAGCTGTGTTAGTATTATTTTACAAAAAAAGCTAAGAACTGCACCAAGTCACCATGATTTGTCTCCTATCACATATGTTTGAATTTATTTTTCAGCCTGACTATGAAACAAAAGAATGTCTAGAAGTATTAAAAAAAATTAAAGCAGGGGGTGGGGACAATATTTTATCCCAGAAAAGTTGATTATATTCCATAGTTTCTGCAAAATAGAATTGCCAAGGTGGGCAATTCAGCACAGTCAAAATCTGGACAATTTTTATTGATATAATATGTAAACAGAACAAAGTCTAGGAAGTGATTGTTGTTTCCACTATTCTTCAAGCAAGTCCACCACAACATAATATTTTGGTGTTCTTCCTGCCCACAATTTTATTTATTTATTTATATTAATATATTAAACTTCTTAACCACCCATCTCCCTCAAACAAGGGTTCTTTCCACAATCTTTCCAGCAGTTTCCTACCCACACACCTCTCAGCTGCTGTTCATGTCACAACATGGCATATTCCACCAACCAACCAACCAACCAATATTCCCAACATCTCCCCACTGTCTCTCTCCTCTGCTAATATACTTGGGTTTGGCATCACTTAGCCTGTATAAAATTTTGCTTGGAACATAACAGTCCCTTTTCATTTGTGTACAGGAAAAAGTACTATTGTGCCCCCATAGGTACCAAAACATCCAAAGCCTAGTTTGAAACCAGTGCTTTGATATGGAGACAGGGTGCCATCTTATTTACTTTATGCTCCTCTTGTATATTTACCAAAATTTTTGTGGCCCATAAACATAAATAAATGTCTTAAATTTGTAACATTGTAATGTTGCAATAATGTTGTTAAAAAAACCCTCCATTTTAAGCCTCTTGCACTTCATTTTTTTCAATTGTGTACTCATATTAGAGCTGCAAGTTTTTCCTGTCACATTACTATACTGCTCCTGAATAAACGCAATGAAAGGACCTTTGGGATATATGTTCCCTAGGGATTAATTAAAGAACACCATGTAAGGAAAGCCAGGGCATTAATATGGATGTGCTCGGGTACTTTGTAAGTAAATGCAAGCATGCAAAAATACCACTTCCCTAAATTTTTAGAGCAAGTACAATAAAAAGCAGAGTTTTTCTGCTGTGAATTTATAAACCAGTAATAATGAAGCCAGCATTATTGCAGCTGCTCAGCATTCCAAATTATACTATTAAAATCTGGTTGCAAAATAGATAAATTTTGATGGCACTATTTCTTAACTTTTTAAAATTCAAAACTGTAACTAAGAATGGGAAAGATGTTTTTTTTTCTCCTGAAGTCTCCTGGTTCCAGTCCCAGCCTTCCTCAAATTTCAAAATGACTGTGTTCAGCACAATTTTAATTCATTTTTGGTATTATTTTTTGCCATTCAAGAATGGGAACAAGTGTCCTATGTGAAGCAAACCATTGCTCTTGCAGCCCATCAATCCATCTCAAAATTCCTCTCCCCAATTGTGATCTCAGTAATGTTTGTTGCTCCATAGGAAAGGATTTAAAGCTGGCAAATTGTTACTAGAAACATCTTGTTCCCATTTCCAGTTTTAAGGTGTAATTAATAACAAAAAAGGGCAAAATCAGTTGGCTCTGTCTTCTCAGTGACATGCTTGGTGTGGTCCTTTGGAGCTTTGCAAGACTAAACTTTTCCTTGATGCCTCAAATTTTGTTCTTTCCTGCTATAAATGCAACTTGCCCACAAATACTACTTACCTAAGTGATCACTGCGAGTAGCAGCCTTAATAATGGATGTAGAAGAGTTACACAGGTCTTGAGAATTTGTATCTGAAGATAAATGTACAATGTAACATTGTTAGGAAATAATTGGGAAGAAGAGGACAATAGCTGGGTAAGAGAAGGAAATATGTCCATTATAACGGAAGAGGACTGGGTAAGATCATCCAAAACCATGGAGTGAGGTATCATCAATATACTGAACATATCCAACTTTACATCTTCATTCCTGGTCATCCAAGTAATGCTCTAGCTGCCTTTTCATGATGCCTGGAGGCTGGAGGAGTTTGAATGGGGGACAACAGGCTTTGGCTGAACCCTGGTGAGATAGAGAGGCTGTGAGTTCAAGGAGCCTTGGGATTTGGGGGGATTTATCATCCTTAGTTCTGGATGGGGTTGCACTACCCCAGACAGATCCAGGATGCAATCTAGAGGTTCTCCTGGACTCAGAGCAGATAGCAGTCATGGCTAAGAGAGCCTTTGTGCAATTTTGTGTTGTGCGCCAATTACACCCTTTCATGAGACCCTCATTACACCCTTTCATGAGTCACTCATGCTCTGGTCATCTCCCAGTTGGATTACTCAACACGTTCTGCATGGGGCTACTCTTGTAGAATATTCATAAGCTACAACTGGTACAGAACACAGCAGTGCACATGGTTCTGTAGACATCTTGGGTGGCACATATGACACCACTGAGATGTGAGATGCGCTGGTTGCCAGTTTGCTTTCAGGTCTAGGGGGACATTACCTTTAGCCCTTTATGGCATGCGCCCAGGGTATCTGAGGAACCACCTTAACCTGTTGGGATTAATCCACCTCACTCATTTCAGTGGAAAGGGCCTACTTGGCATCCCATCAGTCAAAGAATTTCAGCTGGTGGGATCCAGAAGAGCCTTTTCTGGTGTGCCCCCCGTACTGTGGCATGTTCTCCCATCAGAGGCGAGATCTGACCCCACACTCCTGGCCTTTTAGAAGAGCCTAAACATTTGGCTCTGCTGTGTGGCCTGGGGCCCAAACAAGGGCACACTACATTGGGGGTGGCTGCCCAACATCTTTGCTTTTTAATTTTAATTTTTTGTTCTATTGTAATAGGTTTTTGTACCTTTTAATCCTTATTATATTGTGAACTGCCCAAAGTCACTGTATTAGTGAGATAGGTGGCATAGAAAGCCAATAATAGTCCATTGTTGCAATAAACTATATTTTCCAAACTACTTCCATATTGCTGCCCCCAAATTACATAAAAGAGTCTGTAAAGATGAAATCATTAGCACAAGCTCATCTCAAAAAAGGATTTATCTCTATATATTTATAAACTTACTAGTTTTATTTATTTATTTAAAACATTTGTATAGCCACCTATCTTAAAACCAACTGTGGATGTCTTACAGCCAACAAAACAATATATATATACTCATAAAACAAACCATGATAAAACTAAAAAACGACAACAGAAAACCTGATGCTACATCACATTTCCTTGATGCTATTTGCATTCTCATCTCACCCTCTCCTCATTCTATTCCTAATGGCTTGTTCCCAAAATAAGTTATAATTATAATAGATTTCTTAAATAAGGTCAGTCAGATATACAAAACAACTACATCATTTAATATATAAACAATTACTACATTATGGCCTTCTTCCTATATTAAGGTTCTCCATTAAGTAACCTTTAGGCTCCAGAGAAATAATAGTAGCTATGGTTAAGCAGTATTTATCTCACAAAATTTATGAAAGGTGATCAACACAATAGAAGGTTTTGCAAAGCAGTGAAAAGGAAAAAGAGAATAGGTTGAAAGACTCAGAAGAAAAATAATGTAAGTTTTTATAAAAAGATGAAATAGAACAAGTTAGAAAAAACAACACTGACAGACTGTTGATTGATTTAATTTATAAGGCTGCCCAAATGTTCATCCATCTACAGTATATCTACTACTCTCACATATAATTTCCAATGGTTAATATTACCTTCATATGTCGATAATGACTTTGAAGTATCAGTTACAAAATGAACATGAGAAGATATCACAGGACGGGTAATAGAATCCGTAACGATCATGTTCTGACTTTGCTTGGCTAGAGTAAACCAATCCTGTGTCTGAGTAACAGTAGCCTATTAAATAAAACATTTGGTGGTTTAAGTTACTTATAAATTAAGTGGAGAAGACAAGCGGTAGATTTGAAAGGAGAAATGTTAAGTCTATACATCTGAGATGTCCCAATACAAAAAATGTAGAGCTGAGGAAGGCAGGCTGCAGTACACCTGTAGTTCCTCTAAGTTTTCTACTTTAGTAGTGTGCTAGATTGAGGAAAGCTGCATTCAAAACTCTATTCAGCTAGGAAATCTCCAGGTAAGGATGGGTTCATCATTCCTTCTCATCTTCTTAACACATTTTTAGGATGGTAACATGGATAAAATACACGGCAGGCATCAACAAGTGAGAAAATGGGAGTATTAAGGATAAATTCATATTCCATGCTCCTTTATATTTTATTTTAAAAAATATTTTATTTACTGCTCTGAAATCTGAGACCAAAGCAAAATACATTAAAACATACACAGCAATGAAATTAAAAATGACATAAAACCAAACCAGCCAAATCCAAGAAGAAGACACCAATCACTATAAGAAACTTATAGGCTAATGCCACAGACAGAACTTTTGCCACTGCCCTTGGAGCATCCAAACATTGGTCACTTAAAAGAAAATACTGATCTCCTCAATGATGAAGGAAATTAAAATTCCTAATAATTTGGGGTTATAAATTCTGATAATATTACAAATAAATAAATAAATAAGGAATGTGGATGAAAGTCGGCATTTTAGTAAGACATGAGAAACAGATTCAACCATTGTGTGTACAGGTATGATTTTCATATAGTTTTTTATTTTTATTTATTTGTCAATTTGTCAATTGCTTACAAGATAATAGGTATAAGTAAAAACATAGTTATGAATACATAGATACATATAAGAAAAATAAAAAATAAAAAAAACAATAGGACAGGGACAGTAGGCCCTTTGGTGCACTTATGCACGCCTCCTACAGACAATAGTAGACATTCTAAGGTTAAAGTTTTTGGGGTTTGGGGAAGAAACCACAGAGTCAGCTAGAGTATTCCAGACATTGACCACTTTGTTGCTGAAGTCGTATTTCCTACAATCAAGTTTGGTGCGGTTAACCTTGAGTTTGTATCTATTGTTTGCTCTTGTGTTGTTATGGTTGAAGCTGAAGTATTCATTGACAGGTAGGACATTGCAATTATGGTTTTATATACTATACTTAGATTGGACTGAAGGCAGTGTAATTCTAGATTGTCTAGGTCTAGAATTTTGTGTCTGGTGGCATAAGATATTCTACAACAAGTAGAGGAGTGGAGAACTCTTCTTGTGAAATATTTCTGGATTTTCTCAACTGTGTTAATATCAGATACATAATGTGGGTTCCAGACTGATGAGCTGTATTCAAATATTGGTCTAACAAATGTTTTGTATGCTCTAGTTAAAAGTGTAATATTACCAGAGAAAAAGCTATGTAAGATTAGGTTAACAATTCTTAACGCCTTTTTGGCTATGTAGTTACAGTGGGCTCTAGCACTTAGATCATTAGAATTGAGTACTCCAAGATCCTTGACAGAGTTTGGATCATCAACAAGGTCTTGACTATTCAGCCTGTATTTTATTTTCTGATTTTTTTTGCCAATATGTAGGACAGAGCATTTATTTGTTGAGATTTGAAATTGCCATTTGTTTGACCAGTCTGATACATAGTCAAGCTCTTTTTGAAAGGTAGCAGTATTGTCTGTGGTGTTGAATAGTTGAATATGTTGAATATGGGAGACTGTAATATCTTCTAATTGTCACCCAGATGGGTAACACATCAAACTTGAACCAGAGGGAAAAAACCCTCCCACTCTTAATTTATTCTCCACAGGATACTTTTATTTACAACACTCAATGTATTTTACCTGGCCAAGAGAAACGTAGAACCTTTTCATAATCAAATCATCTTCACTTTCCCCAGAGCTTTCTATGGTGGGTGGACCTTTTGACAACCAAGGATAATAGGTTTTGTCTATAACTAAACTGATCCCAGTTTTGCTCCATTCCACCTGTGAAATAAGTTTAGCCAATCTATAGAGAAGTGATAAATAGCATAAAGTTATTTAAGGTTACCCAGATAATATTAGCATCAACAAAACTACTGTTCTTTGAAAGAAACCAAAATCTCAAAGATATTGCCTTAATTCATTATAATATAATAAAATAATTTAATCCTATTCAGAGTTTTAAATGTTTTGAAGAGTATCAGCAGAGTTGAGATCAAGTTCATCTAGAAATCTGTCAAGAAAGTCACTCTGCATTTAGGAACTAGCAGTAGAAAGTTCAAGAGTCTTGGGGACAGTTTTATAAGCACTCTTAGATAATTTGTTTTAATGCAGACAAGAAAAAATCCCTATATATACTCATAAGATCAGTCTGGCACAGAACATAGAACTCTAATTCATCCTATACACAGCTAGTCCTCAACTTACGAGCCCAAAATTTCTGTTGCTAAGCAAGACATTTGTTAAATGGGTTTTGCCCCATTTTATGACCTTTCTTGCCACCATTAAGTAAATCCCTGCAGTTATTAAATTAATAACACAGTTGTTAAGTGAATCTGGCTTCCCCATTGACTTTGCATGTCCTTTTTCAGGTTAATGGATTCTTTGTCATTCTTTTTCAGACCTTTCAAACTTGTCAAATTGTAATGTACTTGCTCATGATTTACTTTCTTTCTGTCCCTCCCTCTCTCTTTATGACGCTAGCAGAAAAATATTTGTTTTTTTCAAAGGTGAAAGTGCCCCATAACATTGTTTTCTGATGGCTGAAGGAATTGCTTTAGGGCAATGGGCAATGCTTTAGCTTCAGGCCATTGCTCCTTATTCCTATTCCAACTTGAGTTATGGAACTATGTAACAAACAGATATGTAAAACATCCTTAAAATTCATCCAGTTGTGAATAGGCTGGTCTCTTCCAGCTCTATGATTCTATATTCTATCTAGTTTCAATCCCTTCCTAACAACAACATGACCTTGTGAGCAAAAGGTTTTCTACTCTTTTCATTTCTTGTACAAAATCCCTGATGGTCCTAAATCTAGTGCCTAACCTTACTTGCCTTAACCAGGACTAAAGTTAATCAGGCTAAGTCTTAAATAGTATGAAAAAAAATTGGATTTGAAGCTAACCTCTCCACTGGTTCTCATTTACAACTGTTTTAATTAAACATAATAAAGATTAGCCCTAGATAGAATATAGAATCATAGAGCTGGAAGAGACCAGCCTAATCTAACTCCCTTCTTGAGGCAACAGATCTTATAAATCCCAGTCAAATAGTTATCTAGTTATTTTTGGAAACCTCCAGTGATGGAACTCCTACAACTCTGGGAGATAATTTGATTGCTCTCCTTCTGATAAAATTTATCTTTACTTCTAAGTTGGATCTCTCTTTAATGAGCTTCCACCCATTACTTCTGTTGTGGTTAGCCAGCAGCAGGTGCGGATGGCTGAGGAGAGTGAGGATTCAGATGAGGGGTCAGGACCATTAGGGAGTGGACTGCTGCCTTCAGAGATTGTGGGGGTTGGCAGCAGCGATGAGGAGATTCCCAAGGAGCCTGTGCCAAGTGTGCATGTGCGCAGGATTGCTCGCAGGAAAGAGCAGCTGCAACAGCACGGGCGACTCGGGAGTAAGGCTGCAAGGTAATGGTCTCTCCTGCAAGAGGATAAAAGGCAGCTGTGAAGTGAATGTTCTTTGCAGAAAGCAAAGACTTTTTGAAACTCAGCCTCCAGTATCTTAATTTGGTATTTGAAGACTCTTTTGTTGTGAAATATTTCTTATCTGTGATTCTTGGCAGTCTTGCATAGTTTTGGCAAGGTTTGTGCTTAAGTTAATTAGTTTGCAGCAGTCTTTTAACCAGAGATTCGTAAGACTCATTAAAAGGTTTCTGTTCCCTTTGGTTATTGTTTGTCTTATTGGAAAAGGGTTTGGATCAGAACACCTTTTTGTTCTGCCCTCTGGTGCTTTGGAGAACAAGTCAGTCTCTCTTCACTGTACAATCTCTCAGGTACTGAAGACAGTTATGTCCCCATTATGTCTTTGATTGGCTAGAGTCACTAGACATACCTAGTTCCCTCAAGCAATAGTAGTACTTTATTGTCATTGCACCTTGTACAATGAAATTAAATGCTATCTTCAGTGTATATTATACATAAGAAAAATATTTAATTTTTTTAAAAAAATTTAAAACACACTTCCTTCACATTCTATGCAATTGAATTGAAAACCCCTGATATTGCATTAATATTGCACTATACTGTACAGTGGTGGGACGTGGTGGCTCAGTGGCTAAGATGCTGAGCTTGTCGATCAGAAAGGTCAGCAGTTTGGCGGTTCGTATTCCTAGCACCATGTAATGGAGGGAGCTCCCGTTACTTGTCCCAGCTTCTGCCAATCTAACAGTTCGAAAGCATGTAAAAAATGCAAGTAGAAAAATAGGGACCACTTTGGTGGGAAGGTAATAGTGTTCCTTGCACCTTCGACATTTAGTCATGCCAACCACATGACCACGGAGACGTCTTCGGACAGCGCTGGCTCTTTGGCTTTGTAACAGAGATGAGCACTGCCCCCTAGAGCCGGAAACGACTAGCATGTATGTGCGAGGGGAACCTTTACCTTTATACTGTACAGTAGAATTCAGTATAATTACTGCTGTATAACTGTTCATTATACAATTTAGCCTCTGGAGCCTCTATCATCATTATTACTTTTCTCTGCATACTTTCTAGGATCTTAGCATCTTTTCTGTATCGTGGTGACTAAAACTGTATGTAGTATTTCAAGTGTGGCCTTACTGGTGTGATATAAAGCAGCATTATCAACTTCTTGTGATCTTGATGTTATCCCTCGGTTGATACAGCCTAGGACTGCACTGTCTTTTTTACTAGCTGCAGCACACTGCTGGTTCATATTAAGTGAGTAAGAGTACTTAAGAACACCCCAGTTCCCTCTCGCAGTTACTGCTATCGAGCCAGGTACCACCTATTCTGTAGCTATGCATTTGGTTTTTTCCTGCTTAAGTTAAAGGATCTTACTTTTCTCACCACTGAACTGCATCTTTTGTGTGTGTGTGTGTGTGTGTGTGTGTGTGTGTAGGAGAATGGGGACACAAAGATGCCAAAAACATTTTCCCTGTAACAAAATAATTATATGAAGTCCTCCTTAAATGCTGCCAATATTTGCATTTTTAAGAATAGCAGATAGATTGATACGCTTATCAAATTACATTTTTTTAAAAGATAAAATGAGATATAATGCAAGACATTTTTAAATTAATCGCAGTAGTACTTAAATATAGACCATGACTTTACCCATACATGATTGCTTGTAAAAGTTACATAGTGAGAAGCTATAAAAATAAGGTTAGTTTCATTGCTATTATTCTCATAAAATTATATGTGTGTGGCCAAAACAATCCAGTTTTTGTTCTTGTTTTTAAGAGAAACTTGCAAATTTAAAACTTAGATTCTAATTAGAAGTCAAAATACCTGTATTCAAAGTAGCAATCACTCACTAAAAATGCTGGAAATCTCTTCTTTTTAATCCATTCAATAGCCTGTTCTCGGTTCAGACTCTAACAAAAGAAAATATATTCTTTAAGATTTATTTGCTGTATTATTAACAAACAGGACGGTATAATCCAATAATTTCCTAATGCTTTATAGGAGCACAGTGGATAATATTGTCAGTGCTACTTCTATCAAGCTGTGCAGTTTATCGGAGGCTTGTATCTGAAACTGGTGGGCAGAGAATGCTGTTGTAGGCAATCCTGCAGGGAAAACAATACTTATTCTTTGGCTGAGGCTTGCCTAAATGCAAATCTATTCCATTTGTATGCTGTCTGGAGCATTTGATACCCATGTGAATGCCTATAGAAAAGAATATTTGTAGCTCAGGGGTGCTTGGTACTCTCAAGCTTGGTTGTTTTCTTGCTGACGTTCCCCAATTAAGGAAAACCATCAGTGTAACATCATCAGTAGCAGTGATGATGTTCTTTAGTTGTGTAATGAAATGTCTGCAAGAAAACAACCAAGGTCAGAGAATATCAAGAATCCCACAGAAAGAAAGATTGCTTATCAGGTTTCATTCCCTGAGCAAAACACTGCTCCTTAAGCAAAGGATGAAATCTGAAAAAGGACCTGTTTCTTATAATTCATTTTTATGGAATTGTACTAGAATTATATCTTCTGGCATCCTGTGACATAAACATACTGCCATAAAATACATTTGGTAGAGTAGTATAAAATTGTTCCTTTCTTGGTAGAAGTTGCCTTTCCTCTTGTGGCTTACTAATAATGGTTTCTGGAAAGGCTGAATATGGCTTCTTTACTTTAGCCAGTATTTCTGGATGTAATCAAATAAATTTGTAATTATTTATGCTCAAAACAAATTCCATGGTTTCATCTCTGTATCCATGAGAAAATAAGACAGGCCAAAGTCATATTTCTCATATTAATGGAAACAGCTTCCAAGATGTCAATTTTATAAAGGAAAACTGTATTGAATCCTATATTGTATTCATTATTCTTCATTCAGGATTGCACTATAAATATTTTGGTTGTTACAGTTCCTTATTCCCAAACCTGGCATTGTTAAATGTATTGCAATTACAGTTTTCTGAATTTCTAGCAATGATTTGACTAGATTAGTTGAGAATGCTGGGAACTGCAGATCCAAGACATCAGAAGCTGAGAAAGGCAGTGATAATGAGCCCAGTGTTGCTCAATATTGGTGACTTTCAGAAATGTGGATTTCAACTAGCAGAATTCCCCAGCCAGTATGCAGGCTGCAGAATTCTGGGAGTTGAAGTCTACACTTCTTAAAGGCACCAAATTGAGAAACACTTGTTTAGATAGTGAAATTCATATATGTGTGAAGGTTTGAATGTAGGGAAGGAAAGTCATGATAAATGGATTTATTTTCTACTTCCATGCTTGAATAAACCCGCCCCCAAACACATACTCTTTTGACAGTGATGTGCAAAAGTTTTGGTTTCAGTTTTCAATCTTTACATCATCCCATTTGGAATTTGAAATAGCTCGTGTTACATGTTCATTCTCTAAATATTTTTAAAGTAATTCAAGCTAGAATTCCAAATGGTTGAATTTAACTTTTTGCACACCATTTATTAATGGCTCCCTCCACATGAGTGCAGTTCTAAGAATGAAGGGATCCTTAAAAACATATACAGTTAGCTGTGTATACAACCAGACAATGTCACATATACTACAACAATATAGTGCAAATTACACAAAATATATAATCTGCATCAAGGATATCACAATGCATGACATCATCAAATAATAGATAACAGATAATCCGAGTTGGAAGGGACCTTGTAAGTCATCTAGTCCACCACCAGCCCCGCCAAAGCAGGAGACCGTACACTATTTCTGACAGATGGGAGTCCAATCTCCTCTTGAAAATCTCAAGTGATGATGTTCCCATAACTTCCGAGAGCAAGCTGTTCCATTGGTTGATTGTTCTCACTGTCAGAAAGTTTCTCCTTATTTCAGGTTAAATCTTTTCTTGTTTAGTTTCCATCCATTATTCCTTGTCTGGCCATCAGGTGCTCTAGAAAATAGCTTGACTTTTTCCACTCAGCTCCTCAAATATTGGAACACTGCTATCATGTCTCCTCTGGTCCTCTTCACTAGACTAGCCATGCCCAGTTCCTGTAACTGTTCTTCATAAGTTTTAATCTTCAGTCCCCTAATCTTCCTCTTCTCTGTACTTTTTATAGAGTCTCAACATCTTTTTATAGTATGGTGACCAAAATTGGATGCAGTACTGTAGGTGTGGTCTTACTAAGGCTTTATAGAGTGGTATTAGTACTTCCCTTGGTCTTGATTGTATCCCTCTGTTAATGCAATTTAGGATTGCATTAGCTTTTTTGGCTGCTGCTGCACACTGCTGGCTCATATTTAGCTGGTTGTCCACTAAGACTCCAAGATCCCTCTAACAGTTACTGCTATTGGGCCTGGTTTCACACAGTCTATATGTATACTTTTGGTTTTTCTTGCCTAAGTGTAGGACTTTACTTTTCTCTACATTTAATTTCATTTTGTTAGATAGGGCCCAGTGTTCAAGTCTGTCAAGATCCTTCTTGGGTGTTAGCTATTTCTGCCAGCTAATCAAAGCTTATACCAGACATTATGGTCACACATACAAATTCAGACTTTCAGACTTACCCACAGAGGTCAGGATGGGAACGAGAATGGATTCCTGCTCACTAATATTCCATACAACTTTCTTCCCAGGGTGGCTACGAATGTGGATTAAGTTTTAATTACTCCTTTTGAAGGAGGTCAATACCCTTGAAACTTAACAACTTTTTAAAAACCTGATATAATCAGAAGAATCATTGCAGGATCGAAAGGTGTTTAACATATATTTGAATGATTAAATATGGAACCCCAATTAATACAGCAAGATTTCAGAGTTGGTTGTATATCATATTTCCACAAATGCTTCTTCAAAGGCACAATAATAACACCAATTTATTCTTACCATGGTTGAATAATTCGGATTAAAACTGAAGGCTGAGGAAGGGGGAGTTTTAATATCTTTAGAAAAAGAGGTTTGTATCTTTGTCTGCCTTGTAACATCATAAATGGGATTTCGAGGTTTGTGATCTCGAAGCATCTGTTTTAGCTGGTTCTCCATGCACTGGGGGACATCATTAGCAACTTCAAAAATTCCAAAATCGGAATTAAATTGAACTGGTTCTGCAAATGTCTATAAACATGAAAAATGAAAGATTAGGATTCAGAAATAGCACAACACGGAAGGGATATAAGCTAACCATGTATTTTATAAATAAACGGATGGCCTGATAATTTAATTTTAGAGAGTTTCCACCTCTTGAATATATTTTTATAGCCCTGGGCTTTGTTTTTCTAACTTTCTAGAACAGCAACTTCTGCCTGTAAAAAATTAACATATCCATTATTAATGCCATTCAGTAGAAGCACAGAGAAAATTTATGCATATTTACAGTTATTATGACCATTCAAGCTCTGACCACTTAATCCATTCTGCAGTAATTGATGTGTTCTTTCATAAAAGAAGAAATATGACTGTAACCTTTTAGCATTCCTGAAGCTTACAGAAAATGTGTCTATAAGTACATTTTAAAAACTGTTGGAACTTCCCTAACAAGTAGAATTTACCATTATCTTCTGAGCATTCAGAGCTAACCAACAACATTGTCTGATGAGAGGAAAAAGCTCATAGATTCTACTTGGCAAGAAAATAAAACAGTGATAAGAAGTAACTATCAATTTCCTGCCTTTTCCTGACTGCTTAAATTAGCTGCCTGAAGTAGCTCACTCTTTCTTTGTTGAATTGGCCTTGAGATAACAAAGTTATTATTCGTAAGTATCATAAATTTGTGATTGCTAACATTTCTTGGGGGAAAAATATGTAATGTACTAACATCAGGCCAAACTTTCTGTTTTTATTTAATTTGGAGGGAATACAAATTAAAATAACAAAAAGAATAAACTTAATTCCAAATCATTGAAGATATGCTAGCTTATGAGAATATGTGAACAAAGCATGTAAATTCTACAATCTGGAACTATTTTAACAGATGCTAGATAATTTTAGTTATGTGTTATTTATATAGAAAACTAACCAAGGATAACATTAATTAATCACTTGTATCTATTTTTAATTTCAACTCTGGCAATGGAGCCCAAAGACCCATTTTCCAAAATGCATTCCAATTAATTAAATTGAAAACATCTGGATCTTCTAATGTAATAAAATAGATGCCAATAACAATGTTTTAAATATAAACTGTATTGTCATCTTGGATGCTTGACTACCAATCAATTATAATGTATATAAAGGGATGGAATGAAAGAACTAATAGACTTCGCCAATAAGCCTAGGCCAAACTACTAAGTTAATCAAAGGCGTATGTTTCAATCCAGCAAGTGACTTCACTTTTCTGAACTGGATCCTACATATGCAAGGAAGCTGAAAGCATGGGAGGTGTCACATTTGACATCTCAGAGCTCTGAACATATGCTGACCAGTTGAATCCAGTTCTTCTCCTTCAATATAGCTGATGCAAATTGTAATCAACATGGGAAGATGGAGGGAAATCTTTGTTGGTAAAACCCACTCCTTATATACACAGAACTCTTATAGCATGGTTTAAAAAAATCTTGTGGTACCTCATGCATGTGCATAAAATAAGCAATATATTATAAACGTGTATGCAATAACCATGAGTTACCAATTGTCTTCTGATTTAATCAAACATGATCCCAGCACATATTTGCTAGAACACATATTGAAAGCTCTACAATATGTGCTGTGGTTAGGATTCATTCAGATTCATTTCACTTCTAGACAATAAGATTGTTAAGTGGCAGAAGCAAAGTGTGCAAAAAGTCCAAATTACAGAGGTGCACTAAAAAAAAATTATAGTACATTATTTGAGCAATGACCCCACTACCTCTAATCTATGTATGAGAAGTCAAATTACATTTAATCAAACAGATACAAAAGCATTTTAGACATGTATAAACGCACCAACGTGCCTACCGTCCCTGTCCTATTGTTTCTTTTTATTTGTATCCATTTCAAGATTTTTTTAAACCATGCTATCAGAGGGACTTGTTTCCAGGTAATAGTCACGTAAGCATAACAAAGTTAAAGAACCAAACTGTAATCAGGTTTCCACTGGTATTACCCTGAGTAATTTCTATGATGAGCTGCAGCAAAATAACAAAATGAAACGTATCAGACACTCTATATCAAAGTTGAATAGAACAAACTGAAGAAACTAGTGATGAACAGGTCAAGAATTATCAAGCAGATATTCTTAAAAGAACAACAGTTACTTTCTGTTTTGGCCTTTCCCTTCATTGCAACACTGCTGTCTCCACTAAGACATTTGCTGAGGTTTCCAGCATGAGATAATTACAACATTCTCCTGAGGGAGTTTTCTGTAAGGCTTCTAATGTATGTGCTCATACTTTGGGAACACTATTTAGGATTTGCGATGATGGGCAGGCAAGCAAGAGGAATTAGTAAGTAAGCCAGAATATATTGTATGAGTCACATATTGTATATACAGTACAAGTATATATTGTAACAATCTAGTCAATCAATTTTATTGGGTTAACTATAAGGAATGTTGGAGCCATATGTGTCATACTTACTGGGAGACACAAAAATTCATTGAAGAAGTCTACAAGTATACTGTCAGTTGCTAAATACTCTTCCTGTGAGAACAGAGAAAGAAAGAAAAATCTTGTGATTTGATGTGGTAGAATAAGGACATTTTTTCTTATTGTAGAAGTGGTTAAGAATTTCCAGCATTCCTTCAGAATCAGATTCTGATCCACATCAGGTCAGATTATGGTCCACCTATATGAGCATTACCAGACTAATCAATAATATTCAGTTAAATTGGTAGATTCTTCAGCTGACTGGAACCTCAGGCCAAGATCTTCTCTGTCATTTGTTACCTGATCCATTTACAAATAACCATCACTAACCAATCGACAAGCAGAAGAATCGTTCTCAAGCCAGACCCTTCAGCCTAATTCCATTGAAAGTAAATAATTACTCTTCCAGTTAAAGATACTGGAATCTTTATCATAGAAAGATTTTATTCCATTATATTATATCCAGCTGTGCCCCCAGGTTGACTATGTTGGCTGGGGAATGAAGGCAGCCGAACATCAAAACATCTGGATTCATCTCCTTTATTGGCAGCTTCAACTACATTTGTCTTAAGTTTTATGTTTTGGAATACATTGGCTTTTCTAACTTTATGAACTCTACCTGTTCAGCTTTCCATTTTCAAATTGGTTATCAATTTAAGGACATTTAAGATGCTGTTTAGGTGTAACAGCTATCCTTCATCAACATGAGCTAATGTCTCCAATACAAATTAAGTCCTTTTGCATTAGGTAGTGATTTGGAAGAGGACAAATCTTAGCAAACCTCTAAAATCAATGGGCAGTCAGCAGCAGCACCCTTCAAATGAATTAGAAGCCTCCTACTGGCTTTGAGCTTAGCCTTAGTGTTTCGAAGACTTTGTGTGAAAAATGTTATTAAAAACAGGTTATTGTGTCCTACAGCATATTTCACATTTCATCAGTCACAATGGGCTGGTGACAACACTGTAAATGACAGGATATGGCAAATAAAAAAGAATGTTAATGGCTTTACTGGCCCAGGCAGCCCATAGAAAACAAATCCCTTATTAGTTAGGAAATTTGAAGCTGGAGAAAATATGCAGACATCTATGGTATTATTTGCCATGTTATTGAAAATACCAACTGTGAACCTTTTCAGTTTTCTGACATTATTCATATGACTTTCAAAACTGTGTGGGTGTGTATGTGCCTTTGAGTCAATACTGACTCCTGGTAAATGCCTGGAAAAATCCCTTAAGTTTTCTTGGCAAGATTTTTTTCAGGAGTGGTTTATAATTTTATTTTTAATCTTTTAAAAATATTTACAATTTCTATAAGAATTATATTTGCATTCCCATTTTAATATTTAATCTACTTTTATAATACCCTTTGTACTAGCGTCAGAATAATGTAAATTTTAGGAAAGCCAATCTCAAGGTTTAGAATAAATCTCAAGATAGAAAAAAATATCTACACTTCATGTTTAACAAAAAGAGTTAGCAGCCAAACGTCCCAATGTCTTTCCTTTGAAGACCTTTCACTTCTCTTGAGCTGAGGAAGCTTCTTGGATGAGAAGTGAAATGTCTTCAAAGGAAAAATCAAAAAGTCCAGTTGCCTCTTGAAAAAGTACCTTTGGAACAATCATGACCTGGATGACTGAGAATCTCCATAGACATCTAGCCACCAAATATTAATTCTTAATGTTTTAAACTTTATGAAAATCCTGATTGAATAATAACTGAATATTCAACATTCACTGAACAATGAATGTTATTAAAATGCAGGCTTATTTGATAGGGATACAAATCGGAGCTTCAGAAACACAGATAATCAATCGATGGCAGTAAATAGAAATTATAAACCAATTGCTACCATCTAGTGGATGTTGGGATTTTTGCAGCAGAAGATCTTCCCAAGCTTTACTGAATGTGCAACGTGTCCGTATTGGTGCTATGCATTTGTGTTGTGGTAGTATCAACAGCAGTTTCTGTGAGTTAGATATTATCAGGAATAACAATGCAGGAAAATTATCTTTCCCAGCCATGAATACCTTTCCCATTAAAGAAAGAAATCCTGTTGTTCAGAAAGTAGTAGCACTATGAATGTGTGAGGGAGGGAAATCTCAATAAAGATGCCCCCTTTTAGCAATTATACATGTGGAGGACTCAATGCAATCAAGGAGGTGATTTTCATTGCTGGCCCCACCCCAAAGTCCTTTAGTTTTCCTCTACATGGAAAAAGCCTATGTACTCTTCATACGTGCATTTAAAGTAAGGCATTTGTACAGCCTGAGCATTGATTCCACTCTACAGTTTTTGATTATGAAAAGATATTTCATGCTTATAAGACATTTTCCACTAGGCAATAGTTCTTAATCTTGGCAACTATAGGATGTGTGGACTTCAATTCCCAGAATTCTCCAGCCAGCATCCTGGAGAGACATATTTAACCAGTCTGTGAGACATTTCATAGTCAACTCTTCTGGTTTTAAATCTTTGAAAACCCTAATTTGTTTTCAAAGCTGGCTGTGGAGCCCAGTTAATAAAAAGATACATAAACATGTGGTCCTTTGGATCTCACTTAGAATATTATTTAAATTACAGGCAGTCCTTGATTTAACAACCATTAATTTACTGTTTGAAGTTACACAACACTGAAAAAGTGACTTATGACCGCTTTTCACACTTAACAACCTTTGCAGTATTGCCATAGCCACATGATCAAAATTCAGACACTTGGCAACTGGCATATATTTATAATGGTTGCAGTGTCCTAGGGTCACGTGATCATCATTTGCAAACTTCTGACAATGGGGAAGTCAGATTCACTTAACAAGCATGTTACTAATTTAAGAACTGCATTTACTTTAACAACTGTTGCAAGAAAAGTCTTAATGTGGAACAAACTCATTTAACAATTGTCTTGCTTAGCAACAGAAATTTTGGATTCAATTATGACATAAGTCAAGAACTATCTCTAATCTATTTGTGTATATAAATCTTAGGTTGTAATCCTCTATCTGTCTATGTGGCTATATGTTGCACTACAATTGGATTTTCAGATTTTCAATATTCTTGTGCTTTCTTGAACACTATTAGATTTAGCAGCGCTATTTGTTGTCCCAAATATTCAAAGAGGCACTTATTTCTCTAATATCTCTGTCTCCCTACTATTTTGTATAGAGCAGTCTAGCTGCTTTTAGAAGATGCACTATTGTTTTAAAGAAAATTGCTGATATATTTTTAACTTACTAAAACAGATAAAAGAAGGAGTATATTTTAACTTCAGATAATGAAAACAATATTTTTTATGAATATATGGTAGTATAGTAATAGCACTGCCTAAAACTTTCCACTTTTAGGTTTAAAATTAAATGTAAAATATGTTAAGGCTTTTCTTGTTCTTACCTCCTTGTAAGGGATGGATGATATTGTACAGTAACAAAGATATTTATTTCACAAAGTTGATTTGCTCACCCTTAGTATCCTGATAATGATGCATAAATCTTAACTTGGCTGCCAGCTAGAACAAAAACCTCTGCCAGAAAGTTGTGTGCTGATTTATAATCAAGTAACTCACCTACTTTGACAAATCAGCATATTTTAATTCAATTCCAGATTGCCTCCCATAGGCAGAAATAGGTCAAATTATTTTGTCCTAAATAACGAATATTTTGTCAGAGCAAAAAGAAGCCGATTCTTGGATGGGGATGAGATGATAGGGAAATACAGCAATTTGGGGCTAATTAGAAGCCATTCCCACCTACTTAATACCAACCCGTTAAAGCAGACAAGTTTCAGTTAGTGCGTTTCACAAAAATATCTGTGGAGATTCTTAGTCATCCAGGTCATGGTTATCCCAAATGTGCCTTTTCAAAAGGCAACTGGACTTTGTTTTTTCTTTGAAGACATTTTGCTTCTCATCCAAGAAGCTTCTTCAGCTTGGATCAGACTTCTGTCAGAACTGATGAAGCTTCTTGTTTGAGAAGCGAAATGTCTTCAAAGAAAAAGCAAAGTCCAGTTGCCTTTTGAAAAAGCATTTTTGGCTTCACCAACTAGTGTTCCCCATCTGCATCAAACCATCTCTGTCCTTCTGCTGTGTCTCTATGACATTGCCTTTCTCTGTCCTCAAAGGGAGCTGAGTTCAAGCTGGCCTAAGCTGTACTGGTATTAAAATAGAGTGTTTCTTCTTATTCTGAATGTAGCCTGTTAGGCTTTGTACCTTGAAGGCTAATCTAGTGATTGGCAGGGACAGAGAACACAAGTGACAGAGACAATACAATTTATGGATCAGCACTGGTTTCATACCTGTATAGCATTTATTGACCCAACAATGGGAAGAGAGATCCCATTAATCCACTGCTCAATGGGAAAAGGACCTGAGATATTAATGCACTTAATTCTTTCCTGTTTTGTTTATAACTTCCTGTTTAATCTGACTTCTAAACAGAGGATTTAGAGCATCTGGCAGGATGAATTATGGAAAGGGTAAGGCCTTTAAGGAAGGAAAACCATGTTCCTCTTTCTGAAGTTACTCCTTTCTCTAAAGGCCCAACTTAAAATTAAAATTTATTCTTCCTCTATCAGAATCTGTGAAAAAATTGGAAAGGTGCAGATGGAAAATGGCAATTCACACATGAAGAGTTAGATGGTAATAGTTCCATGCCTTGTCCTGCAACTTACCTAGGGAAGAAGAGGTTGCATATCAATGTTTCTTAATCTTGACATCTTTCATATGTGTGGACCAATTCCCAGAATTCACCAGCTGGTATGCTGGATTGGGACTTCTCAGAGTTGAAGTCCACACATCTTAAAGTGGTCAGGATTGAGAATCTCTGCTCTGTGTTTCTCACTCCTCCTGTTTGAACGAAGAGGAAAGATTTTGGAGAGAGGGGTTTCCAAATTAGTGCTCCCATTGCATTCTTTTTCAAATTATTACGTATGGTCTATCTTCGATAATATTCAGAGTTATTATGGAATGAAAAGCATTTGATTCAGTGGAACTTATTTCTGATTTAAAATCTTTAATGTTCTGCCATCAACATGGTTTCATAATAACATGGTTGCATAAACAGAGAGATAAAGTCAAGATCACATCATGTTTAAGACTCTTATCTATGCAAAAAAATGATATAACATACTAGGAATTGGTTGTTGTAACTGAATGGATAATTATAAATCAAGGGCAGGGAAGATTTAAATGTCATAATACTCTATCAGCATAGATGCTCTATCTGAAAATGTGTCAAATACTAGAATTAAGTTACTATTTTCAACAATTTGCAATGAGACAGGAAAAACAGTTTACTTACAAATTCATTCTCTCTTATGCAGGGAGGCACTGAAACATAAACAAAAATAGTATTAATTATGTATATACAATAATGAAAGTTCTCTGGACCAATTATGAAAATTAAAGTTCTTCAGATGAATACATTCTTGTTTGTTTTATTAGTAGCCAATTATCAGTTATGGCAAAATCAGTTATCAGTAAAAGCAGAATATTTATTCAGTAATCATAAGCCTCCACCCCCAAGATCAGTACACTGATCATAAGGTCCTGTTCACACAACTAGAAACAGCAATAAAAAATAAATCTTATACCCAGATAGTTCCTTCCTTGTAAAAACACTGTTTTACTTGCTTGTTAAATGCAAGCAAGTAAAATAGTGAGGAATTTTGGGAGACAGATCTCCTTATGGGGTCTATTCATTTTAAAATATTCATGCCAACATATAGGATATTTTCAACATGTTTAGAATGTGTATGTTTGCCATTAAGCAAGAAGAAAGCCAATTTTTAAATGGTTCCTTTCCTACCTAAAAAAAGCTTTTTGGGCAGTTCTTAGCAAGTTATTATTAGGTTGATAAAACATTTCATCTATCAATTTCTACATATTTTAAAGATTATCGTAAGAAACTTTAAAATTTGTAGAAAGAAGAACAAGAACAATTCTGAATATTTCTCTGAGCCCTCTGGCAATCCTATAAGTTCTAATATTTTTAAAAAATATCTAATTTTCTAAATTCTAGTTTTGTTTGACTGCTGTGTCAGACTAAATTGGTGTTTCAGAATGAAGTGTCCATGAACATTCATTACAGCTTGCTAAATTAGCTTTCACTGAAGATTTTAAGTTCATTTTAATTTCAATAAAATAAATCATTTTGATTTCAATAAAATAAAATAAATAAAAATAGATTTTGAGCTCAATTAGGTAAATTTCTAAGCAAATGTCATAAGTACTTCTGAAAGTTAAATGATTCAGAAGAGAAAATCAACGAACTTGGATCTAGACACCTTTGGTTGGTGACAGGGTATCATCTGCTGCTGAACAACCATTCTTTATAGTCAACATAGCTAATGTGAAAGAAGCAGGAATTATAGAAAGAAGCAGATTCCTCATTTTTGTTCCTGGGGACCTGTGTCATGAACCATAGTCTTTCCTGCTCACTGTTCCAAATACAGTATATAGAATGGAAACCAGATCCCATTTATAAAATGGCATATTCATGTTTAAAAAGTATTTAATTTGGGTGCAACAGCCCAACTGAAAATTAACCAAAGTTAAGCTTTCATTTATTTCAATTAAATGAGAGCTACATCATTCTTAGTTAGATTGTGTTCTTTTGTTTCATTAGGGCCTTTTGCTGTGAACTGATTCTGCATTTACACAACCAACACTGGGTCATCAACACTGGGTCATCAATCTTAATTGACCCTGACATAGCTGAGCAGGGTTAGTACTTCAGCGGGAGATCAGTACAAGATCCCAGGGCTGATAGGCTTGGGAGAGGTAAAAAGACACCTTCTTGGAAAAAGCCAATGGCAAATCTTAGAGCTGCTAAGAAAACTGCTAAGTCAAGCACAACTCACTGGAGACTTTACCATTTGGAAATATTATTCATAAAAGCCGCAACGGTTTGACGGGAGTCAGTTTTAATTTTACACAGGAATTGCAAAGGAAGAAAAAAAAACCCAAATTAATCTGCTAGTTGAGGAAGAGCAGATCAAGGACTTCTGTGTTTTCACTGCCCACAAACGATATGTGTTGTCCAAAAAAATATTTCTGACTGCTCTCATTTCTGATCGCGCCTTTCCTTAGAACCGCGGGACAACGCTGGGGGCAGCGGCGGGGGACGGCGGTGGGTGGGCGAACTGGGATTTTCCACCGACGGCTTCTTTCCCACCCTCTCCGGATCACGATGAGCAGCCTCTGAGTTCTGGCACCTACCGGTGGTGAGCCTCTTCTCTCGCATGGTTGCGGACGCGCGCCCGGGCTCTGCAGAAGCCCTGCTGTCTCCCCCACCCTCCGCCCACGCCTCCGAGTTGAGTTTAGAGCCTCATTCTTCTCCGGCGAGCGCGGGAGGGGAAAGGGGGAAAGAACAACACTTCTCCGCTGGGGCCGTTGAAGAGGCTGCCTGCGGCGAACTTCAAGCCGGATTTTTGAGCGCAAAGGGCTTGCCAAGAGTTTGCGCTTGGCCCTTAGCCTGGTTTGTGTGGTCTCACAGCGAAGCTGGGTTGCTATGGAGCTGCGGGTGACAATGCGGGAGGGAGACGAGGGCAGTCGTTGACACCCAGCCCCCCCCCCCCCCCCCAAGGCACCAACATTGGTCCTTAGCGGGCAGAGCAGAGGCTTTTCTCCACCAACACTACCCAGCCGGATGAAGGCAGAGAGAAGCGACTAGCGCCAACTTAAAACAACCAAGTTGGTAGTAGTTGTTCGAGAAGCAAAGAAAGGACGGAAGGTGCAGCTGATGTTAACCTTCCCTTCCGGCTTTCTCGAGCCAGCAAAGTAGCTTTCGCCCTGCCGGCGGAATCTGATGCCCGCTGTTCTCCCCCAACCCCCCATTGGCGAGTGACTGGTGCACTTTTAAACGTTTGCGCATCCCGTCCCCGCCCGCTCCTTTCTCCGGAAACTCGGAGTAAAGACTGGTCCGGCAATCGGATGGAGAAAGTGACTAAGCAAGGCGTTTACCGTTCCCACCAGGTGCAATTTGGATAATCTGATCAAAGACGAAGTGAAATCTATGAATCTTTATTTTCCACATATGCCTTTTCTATCAGGATCCATTTGGCAATAGCTAGTGCGGCTGCCTTGGTGACAATTACACTGTGTGGAATTCTTAACCTGCGTTTATCTGGCAAGGCTCCCTCCTACCTACCAATGTTTAGCAACAACTTTTTTTGGTTCGTCCTGGGGATTCAGATGAATGGCTGCCGTTTGGACCAGTCACACACTGGTCCTATGAATTGTTTTTCTTCTGTTCTTTTCATTATTTCCCATTTGAAGTTCTATACAACTGGTACTGTCAGGCAGAGGTGGTATTCAACAGGTTCTGACCAGTTCTGGAGAACCGGTAACGGAAATTTTCAGTAGTTCAGAGAACCGATGATAACCTTCTCCCAGGAATGGGGTGGGAATGGATATTTTACAGTATCCTTTTTCTGCCACACCCACCAAGCCACACCTATCAAGCCATGCCACACCCACAAAGCCATGCCCATAGAACCGATAGTAAAAAATTTTGAATCCTGCCATTGATGTTATCAGTATATATATAATAATATATTATATATTATAATATAATATATATATATATATATAAACCAGGAGTAGGATACAACAGGGTTAACTACCGGTTCGCGATTTACAAGGTTCGGTGATTTATGTGGTTTCCTCCACGCTGTGAGCGGGCACCTGTAAATCATCTCCTGTAAATCATCATCAGCACGCTGCTAGTGCAGAGAAGCAGCCTTTGAAACAGCCCTCTTTTCCTGCTTTTTTAACTGCAGCTGTGCCTAGCAAGGCAGCTGAAGTTGAAAAATCAGGAAATAAAGATCAGATAAGAGTCCAGGTGGGCAAAAACATCAGCAGACATAGAATCGGTTCTATGTCTGCTGCTTTTCAGAGCTACCGGTTCTACAGAGGTGAACAGAACCGGTAGAAACCCACCCCTGATTATATATATATATATATATATATATACTTTGTGTTACAACACCCTGTTAAGCCCCAATTAAGGGAGAAAGCATACTGCTTTCTTTTCTGTCTTTCGGCTCATCACCAGAGACCATACCGACAGAAAGCTATTTGTTTCGTTGTTTTTAGTTTACATGTGTGTAAGGTTTTTGAGCTGATAATTTTTATATAATAAATAAGGGAAACTAGGACAGATCTATTTCGAGCTAGTTAGCTCTCTTCAGCTAGCCATACCCTTACTGGGATTCGAACCAGGGAAGTATTACATGTGAGGCAGTTGTAATTGCCACTACACCACCTGGCTCTATCCTTATCAGCATAAGCATTATCCCCTGCTTCTTTTCTTTACAACTTCTTTACAACTTCTTTTCTTTACAACTGCCTCACATGTAATACTTCCCTGGTTTAATACTTCCCTTATTTAAAATTATCAGCTTAAAAACCTTACACACACACACACACACACATATATATATATACAAGAATATACATACACATCTGACTTCATTTTTCCAAAGATCATTAGAAGTTTCAGATTTTTCAGTCTGAGAGATTCCTGCATGCATGAGGCTGATTATTTAAGTGGCAAGAAATATTCACTCCTACATTGGTTTTTGGTGGACAATGACAGAATGAGAAATGGAGTCATAGTGGCAGATTTTGGCAACTTTAAAGGAAGACTAGGCCAATTCAGGTAATGATTGTTAATCATGCAGTGTATTACCTTCAGTCATAGAGGGGTTGTGCTTCTCATTATCAGTTAGTGGGGGAAATGTAGGATGTACTTATATAATTATATATTACGGTATGAAATATATGTCATGTGCTGTGTACATATATAGACATTGGTGGTACAAAAAAGTTTTAAGTATGATTTTAAGGACTTTAAAAAAACCTTTTTGTGGGAATAAAACAAAAAAGGATGAGTATCGTGTTGGTTTTAGAAAGTTAGAAATTGCCCGAGGATCCATATCAATTTGAAAGAAGATTTTGCAATTATTTGTAAGATTCCTTCCAAATGGGTGTTGTTTTGAATTGTGAGGAAAATGACAGGATACGACTTTCAAAGTTGGACATCAGAGGAAATGGAAAGAAAGAAAGATTACAATTAAAGGAGATGTACTTAAACTCAATTTGCTAACATAGAATGGAGCAAAATATTTTACACTGGCCTTGTTGAAACATATTTGTGAACAATGGAGTCAGAAATTAATTTTGAAAATATCTGCCAATATAGATAGACTGGGTAAATGATGTTATGTAAGAGGAAGAGGTTCTACCAGATAACCCTGAAAGTGGTTTGAAAGTGAATTTACAAATTACAGGCTAAAAGAATGATCTGGGAAAAGAGGATATATTGAATATACAAATGAAACCTGCGGATGTCTTAATAATTAAAAGGAGATAAATAAATAAGAAGCCAGAAGAGTAACTATGTTGTTAAAGTTTTGAAGACATTTGTGAAAAGTGACAAAGAAAAAAAGAAATCAAGTTCTAGGGCATCATTTAAAGGAATTAAGGACTAAGATTGTTAAAAGTAAAGGACTATAAAGTTGGTTTATTTTATCATGTTTGAAAACATTGTGTTGCTATCTTAAGTCCTTAATGGACTTCTGCTGACAACTGAAATAACAATGTTTTAGTGATTTATTTATAGATAAGAGATAAGTTATGGGGAAAGAGAACATTTGTTATATTTTAGGAGAATGTGATAAATTACTAAAATTGCTTATAATTGTGATGAAGGGGAAGTTACATCTTTATCTATTTCTTTTTTCTTTACTGTATCCTTATTGTTTATTTTCTATTTTGTCTATTTTCTTTTAGCACTTTTTTCTTTTATTAGTTTTCATCTGCATTGTAATGTAATTGTAACATTTAATACAATTATAGAGAGAGGGAGGGAGGGAGAGAGAGAACAATCTAGTTGGGAAAGAATAACCACTAATTCAGGGATATGATTCACGGCATTCTGGAAATTAAAATAGGAATACCCCTGATTAAGCCATCTTAGTCTTCCCAGGATCATAACACAAATAAGCCAAGAACAGAGTCCTGGTTGAATATTTTTATATCTAACAAATGCCCTTCTATATAAGCTGGACCTTTTGTTTGAGACAGATGTCTGGCAGTTGCAGACACCAAGGTCATTCTAGTCCTAAACATTCAACTTCCATCCTCTTGCTTTCAGGCCTTTACATGATCTCATTGAAATAAACCAAGACTTCTCTGAGCAGTAAGTTGTAACTGATAGCCAAAGAAAACATATTTTAAATATTAAATACACACTGAATATAGTTGGCAGGAAAAACTGGAATATGAATCTATGATGCTGAGTTTACAATTACCATGAATAGACCTTACTACAAGATAAAAATAGGTATATTTTTGAAAATGAAACTTTGATGTCCCCTAGTGGTGAAATCCAGCATATTTCAAAAGAGAAACTCACAGGGCTGTGCTGTAGAGTGTCAGATATCAAACATCAGGGGAATAAAAGATATTCGGTTCTCTGAGCCTATTTATTGCAAATCCTCCTACATGCCTCTCAGCACAGGCTTCCCTGAAGATCCAAATTCAACAATGAAAAAATGCCCTCAGTTTCTCACAAGATCTTCTGGCAGCAGCTTAAAGTACTCAGAGGGAGAGTGTGGGTGTTTTGTTGTCTGGTTTATATCACTTGAATTCATATGGCATGGATTCGGTTATAATTAATTTCATTCTAGTCATGGAAAAGCACAAGCAACTGGAACCAAGATATTTCCATGCTGTGACAAAACCTTTTTGGAAGGGATTCTTTATTTGGCTTGTTCTTCTTACCCCATTTTTATGGCATTCATTATTAATTTGTTTGTTGCATGTGTCCAGCCTGCTTTTGGGAGGGCAAACAAATTGAAGCTTAATCGTAGATAAATCACAGATCCTCCAATTGTCAATCAGGCAGATTAGGAATTTAAGAGTCAGTTTTCACTGCACAGAATTACATGCTCCTTGAAGATTCAGATATATAATATATAAGACAAGACAATACAAGAGCAAACAATAGATACAAACCCAAGGTTAACCGCACCAAACTTGATTGCAGGAAATACGACTTCAGCAACAGAGTGGTCAATGTCTGGAATACTCTACCTGACTCTGTGGTTTCTTCCCCAAACCCCAAAAACTTTAACCTTAGACTGTCTATTATTGACCTCACCCCTTTCCTAAGAGGTCTGTAGGAGGCGTGCATAAGCACACCAAAGTGCCTACCGTCCCTGTCCTATTGTTTCTTTTATTTTTCTTATATGTACTCATTTCTTGTATTCATAACTCTGTTTATCCTTATACTTATTATCTTGTAAGCGATTGATAGATAGATAGATAGATAGATAGATAGATAGATAGATAGATAGATAGATAGATAGATAGATAGATATTCTAAATGTCCTCCTGGATTGTCCTCAACCTGAATGCTGAGATTTCAGTTATGGCCTGGAATGAATTTGTATGTCTCAGCTTAATATGCCACATGCAGCCATTTTGGTGGGATTTTCAATGAGAAAAGGGTCTTGATGAAGCAGAGCTTAGTTGTATATGGAATGGACCATTTTAAACATGGTTATGGGATTTTTTTTACTTAGCAACCCTTTTACTTAACAACTGAGTTGTCAAATGAACAACTTCAGCATGCAATGCCCTATCACTAAGTCATGGGTACTTCTACATCTGTATATGGTTTACGGAATTATTAGCATGATCTAGAACAGTGGTCACCAACCAGTGGGCCGGGGACCACTGATGGTCTGAGAGAAAATTTTGGTGGTCCTCAGAGAAATGTCACTCCCCCCCAAAGCAATTAATGCAGGCGGCGCAGGAACACAAGGCTGCGCTGCCCACATGGCCTGCAGGAACACAAGGCTTCCATCCCTTGCATTGTGAACAACACAAGGTAGTGAGGGATGGGGGGAAAGGGCGAAGGGATGGAACTTGCCCCACGCATCTGGCCTGGCTACCAGGCTTCTTCTTTCCACTTCTTCTGCTTTTGGCTGCACATAAGGAAAGCAGAAAAAGTATTTCTCTCCTCCAAACTCCGCCAGAAATGAATCTTTGGGGTCCTGCAAGGCATCCTGCTCCAAGAGGCTGCACCAGCATGACAAGTCTTACAAAGACTCATTTCTTGCAGAGTTTGGGAGAGAGAAAGACTTCTGCTGCTTCTGCTGCTTTCCTTGCATGAAGCCAAAATTTTCTCTCGCTCTCTTCCCCTGAGAACGGAGTTGGAGACAGTATCCTGCGATTCCAAATAATGATCGATCGGTAGGAAAACGGGGTGGGGAATTTTCCTGCAGACTTTTTGGGGGATTTTCCCAGGGTCTCTCATCCACAGGATTTAAAATTATGAGTTTGGTGGTCCCTGAGGTCTAAAAGGTTGGCGACCCCGATCTAGAAGATAAAGAGGTTGCACATGGGTAAAAATACAAATAGCAAACCAGTCTTTGGATTAAATACTGTGCTTTGTTTTGTTAGGGCTATGTAGTCCATCTTCTCAATTGAAATACGGTGACCTTATAGACACAAGAATTGGGCAAGTTAGCATTAATGGAAATAAACTGGGGTCAAATTTATATTCAGAGGTTTCATTAAAAATTACTGACATATGTTTATGATTTAGCTTGAACAATATGCCGAGTTGATTTAGAGCATGTAGAACACATAACGCAACAACAACAAATCTGAAGGTTAAAACCAAGCCAACCATGTTTGTACATATAGCCCTTGGAATGCTTATCTGGCATAAAAAAGCATATAGTTTGAACCTAGTAAAAGTTGGCTGAGCCCATGAGATGTTACATATTTACAGGCCAAGCATCTGTCCATCCACTGCTTGCAAAAGACAGCATTACAAAAACACAATTGGCACATGCCAGCCATTACCCAAATGTAAGTTTGGCAAAACATCCCACAAATTATATCACAACATTTTACAGTTCACTTGACATTTTGGTTTTGCCAGAAGAACCCATTAAAAACTGAAGCTTTGCAACATTCATTACAATGCCCTCAATAACTCAAACTGCATCCCTGTTTCATGACTATGCAAAGATAAATCCTATGCATTCATTTCTGAGTGATTTATGTTGGAATGTTGGGCTGACAAAATCACAAGTAAAGCCTCCTGTTGTGAGGCTTAAGATTTTGCTGCTTCTCCAGCAATCACAGAGAAGGTATTATCATTATAACCAGCTTTAGCTCCGTAGCCAACTCATTGCCTCATCCCCTAAATTGCTGGTTTGTGCAGTCACAGGACATGATAAACCAAGTACTATACTTAGTTAATTTTGGAATTTCAGTTGTATCAAAACATATTCTGGCTTAATATTCACATGTTAAGACAATGATTGTAACAAATTCAATGACAAACTGTTTTAGTACAGTCTGATAAGATCTCAGCAAGTGACTCTGGGCAGCACTCCATACATCATAAAACAAAAATTAAAAACAATTAAAATACATAGTGTATGGTCCCTGAATAGAACTATTACCACGGATGTTAAAGCAGCCAAGAAATGGCTATATTAATCTAGCCTATATGCTCTGTTATGATATCTACAGAATAACCCTTGAGTAACAAGGATATGCACATGGAAATGTTTATGAGAGTAGTTATGAATAATTATTCAGTCACACATAGATACACTAAATTGAGGTAAAGTTTACTCTAAGAAATAGCACAGTCCAATAAACAGTCCAGGTCATATACGTGTAACAGTCCAAATAATATCCAATTACAAAGTCTTTTTACCAGTTGCCTCATTTACAATAAACAAAGATATCAAAGTACAAGCACAGCAGAGAACCTTAGATAGCAACAGAATGTCAGAGATACAGAATGTCAGAGAGAGCAAGCTATGATTTCTAGCTCCCTCTTATGGCAATTTGCAACACAACCAACCAATCGGAATATAGTACAAATCAACACAGTGACTTTGTCTTAAAGCTACAAACATACATTGTTAGTTTATATATTGCCAACCCAACGAATTGATGGACAGATTCCTAACATGCTCCACTCCTGAGGAAAAATTAGAATGCTTGCTTCTTCTTTTTTTTTTTAATCTTTTTGTAATTGGAAATACAGTGGTACCTTGGTACTCAGTTGCTTTGAAACTCATCAATTTGGTACTCAACGCATTTTGATTATTATTATTACATTATTATACCAAAAATTATTTGGTACTCATTGCATCTTCTGGAACCAATTAACAATGAGTACCAAGGTACCACTATATAAGCTTTTGAAGTTTCCTCAAGCATTTGAAAAACTGTATATATTAAATATATATAAAATGTTTAGCAGAGGTCTGCTTATGCTTTCTTTCCAAAAAACCCAATATTGAGTAAGAAGGCTCTTATCGTGGAAGGACAATTCCAACTGTAGGCTGCCCAGAGTCACATGTCTGAGTTCGGCAGCTATATAAATTTGTTTAATAAACAAGCAAACTGGTCCTATAAGAGGAAGATGAACGGAAAATGTAATCTATATAGGATCTCAGTCTCAACTATTGGAGATGTTCAATTTTGAATGAATTTAACCAGCATACTTAATAAATATGCAAGTCATCATCGTATTTCCAAATATAATGTTTGAAGTCAAAATCTATTACATGTTGCCATATATTTTTCTGCTCAGGATCTTTCATGTACAGAACTCCATATTTTAGTACCCAGAAAAATAAAAAGGAGATATATACAATTTCTGTTCCTTATTATAAGAGCCATCTGTTATAAACGTAGCTTGGGAAGAAAGTAGTTCTGTAGGAAGAATTATTTTGTTTATTCTATGGTGATTATCTTGAAATGTATTTGCATGTTTTCCAGATTGCCTTGTTTTTGATCTGCTGAGATTCCATCCCTTGGCTCCGGTTGCCCTGAAACTACAAAGTGAAGGGGGTTATATTTAGTTATACTTAGTGATGGCCTCATCCATCAGCCAGAGGACTAAAGGCTGCTGAGTCATTTGCATACTCAGAGGCAGAGAGGGTCACTTGTTCAGTTCAGATAATTGCCAAGAATGTGTAACTTCAGATTCTAGTATCTATAATTCCATTTTTCTCTTTTTATTCTGGCTTTTCTTTTTGTATCCTGTCTGTTGAACATAAACTTATTTTTCAGTTGCTGTGTATTGCATTTAGAATATTAGATGCCATAAAGGTAAATAATAATATTCCTAATGAATATAAACTAATGTTTGAAAATATACGACTTTTATGCTATGGAAGCTTGATTCCACATACCTATAATAAATGAAGAAGTCCATGGCAACCCTATAGAAGTGGTTTGTTACTGTATTCTTTTAGAAGGTTTTTTTTTCCTCTTAGTGAAGCCTATAGTCCTTGTAATTTCTGGGGTCTCTCATGCATGTAATGTCCAATCCGCCTTAGTTTTCTCAATTAATTACTACTTGCTATGACTTAAATGTTATATTATCATTATACTATATGTAGAAATAGTTATTAAAATGTAAAATATAACACATATCACTATAGTAATCCTTTTTTGACAATGAGAAAAGCTAAATTTAAAATTCCAAAGCAAGATTGCAAGACATATTCAAATTATGTTGAAAGTACTTTATTGAAATCTCATGACTGTGCCTGGCAAAGTAGCAAACACCAATACAAGAGTTTAAAATTTTTTTCATTTTTTTTCCCAAAAGTGTATCAAAAGTTATATTTAGAATATTGATACAAATAATTAAATTATTTACTTGATTCATGGTCAAAGTAATACTTTCAAAATACATAATTATTAAAAAGCGTTACCTATATATAAAAAGAACGTTATGGGGTAGGGGATGACACACTTGGTTCTCTTCACTCCAAGAAGCTTAGAGTCGTTTTAAATTTCTCTTGCTTTTTGCACTTCCTGGAAGAGCATCTTTTTTACTTTGCCGCATAGAAGATAAACTGATACAATCTCTAGACCCATGGAAGGCACATAGACACAAAACACAAAAATCAAATGCACAATCTTCCCGGCTACAGAGTCCACGTTTTTTTAAGGATTGATATTTAGCAGGACACTGACATCTTGGACAGGGTTTTAAAGCTTCGTCGCTGAAAAGAGTTTGCGCAACCTATATCAGGAAAACAGAGTTTAGGTATTGTAGGCATGCATTTTCATAGACCCACTAATTTATTCTCACATTATATATTTTAGGAGCAGAAGATGCTCAATATATTTCTAAACAAAAAGTCAAAACACTTCATTATACTTGAAAAGATATTAGGGCAAGAGACAAAGTTAATAGCAACAGATATCACTTTTTCAGTAATATATCTAACAATAGTCTCAGTTCATTAAATACTATGTTCATCACCTAAATAATGTTACCCAACACCCACAAATATTTTTATCTTTGCTTGTATAATTCAGCAGAGACCATGTCAAATTATATTGTGGGGCTTGGTTTGTGTTTTATTCTAAAGTAGATAATTGCGGTTTCCTACCTTTATATATGCTTCTTGCTTGCTCCTTGATTGAAGATTAGGGCTATGCTGTGTTGCTGTCAAAGGTTCATTGCATGATGAATGCATTTGTAATACCACAGAGTTTGCTTGAGCCTGGATTGGTCGTAGTGCAAATCTAGTCACCATAAATTTACTAGCAGCATTTTCCATGTTCAATAGGCATCCCTTTAAAAATGACCCAACACTACAGATCATTTATTTTTACAAAAACCAAAATTAATTTGCAATTTACCATTTTATGTCAACCGTGCATTTAAAGATCCTTTATGTTGTTTGTTTGATAAGTTATGGTAAGTCTGGTAAGAATTATATGAAAAACTTTCTAATTCATTCAGTTTTAATACTGTCGGGATTTTCAAATTTAATACCCGAACTGAATACTTTTCATGCCCAAATATTTACTATATGTCCTTGCATTTTAGCATGATGGCAACTGTTTAGAAGTTTGTTCTAGATTAGAGTTGATAGATATGCTAACAAGAACAATACTGGCCAGTATGCCAACATGTTAGCGACATGCTAACAACAAGAGCAATACTGGCCAGTATGCAACAAGTGCAGCCAAAATCTAAATTTTATTCCTCAAATATTAATATTGTTCTGTTGAAACTAGAATTTCTAATATAAACTTCCAAACTGGTTTATTGTTACCAATATCCCACCAACTCAGGTTCAGCAGTGTACTGTCATGCACATGAGATGATATATATATTTGTCATATTATTTTTTTCTTCAAGTTCAAACCACGTATTTTCAATTCAATTTCCAAGGTGACTGTGTAGAATTGTAAGTTACCTTAGCATCTACTCTTAGCTGTTTTATATACAACTTCCGCCTCCGATTTGCATGCTTATCGTGTACAACAATTTCTCGCCAATTTTTGCTTACTTTCCACATACTGAAAGAAAGATTTGTTATCAGTAGCATTCCAACAATATGCAAGAATCGAATGGATTGCTTCATTCCTAATGCACTATAGGTATAACTGTGTACAATTCAAGTATACCATGTTCCTAATGTACTAACAAGTGAAAGAACTACACCGGAAGTTATCATTAAGAACAAACTGAACCAAGACAATATACGTTCATCAAATTATTGAAATAATTATAGATTAATCATTTTAACAATTTACACCATTACTATAAAGAAGCAGATGCTAATATTAAATATTTAATTCTTAATGTATGCAAATAAGATGTTGACATACTTCATTTGTCAGCCTGAGACATATGGAAAATACTTTTCCATACATAATAATTATTTGTCCATTCCAAGCCTTATTTAATGAAAAGTACTAAGTGTCAGAAATTATACAACACAGCACAACGCAAAAAGAGAAGTTGGAATACAAGTGAAAACTACCACAAGATGTTGAAAAGTTAAGTGTTCTTATCCAGATTTCAATTTACCATAGTGGAACCTTCCACCTGTTTTTAATCAATAGCCGCAAATATTCTACACCAAAATATGTTTTCAAGTTTGATTTTTGTATTTTTTTCCCTAAATGTTTTGTTGGTGCTGTTAGCTTTTACAAATTTTGCAGATTTTCAGATCAGGGCACCTACATTTTGTATAGTGCAGTTAGACTATTTGAGCATAGGAACTCAGCTATATTTATTATTAGTCTATGCGATTTCAGTGTAGCTACATTTATATAGAAAAATAAACAGTATTGGAGACATTCAGCAAATGTTTATAATCTTGCAAATATGTATTTCTTACCTGCATAAGCTTTCTACAGTCAAGATGTCTAAAATTGTAGCAAGAATATGTTTTAAATCTCTGTCTTTTAATTCTGTTAAGATATCCAATTTTTCTATTCCCATTTTCTTGCCAATTAGTTGAGCAACAATATATTTTAACACAGATAAATTATCACCATCAAGTTTCTTCTGTAGATCTTTTTTGTCTGTTCTTTTATTTCTGGTTTGCATAAAGATCTCATGAATGACTTGCAAAGCCGGGGTTTTTGACAGATTTCCAAAATTTGGAGACACACATTTTCTTTCATCTTCTTTAAAAACTATTTCATTGTCTTCATTGATAAAATCATCTACTTTTTCTTTGGGTTTTGAATTAGCATTGGTATTGTAATCTTCCTCTTTTTCTGATTGTGACCCCCGTTCTGAAAGAGTGGATAATCTTCTTGAGCGTTGTAGTTTTTTTACCTTTCTTTTAGAATTTAGATTGCTGGAAGATTCATTACGATTTTGAAGTAATTCTTGGAAGGATCCCTCATGATCTGAAAAGGAATCTTCTGATTTATCAGACCCAAGTGAATTATAGCTACTGGTATCAGGAGTTAGCAACCGCAAGTCACTTATTTCTTTAACAGATGGTGTATTTGTTTCAGAGGTATTAAGATTAAATCTTTCAACAAGATTGTTGATGGGTATGATAAATTTGTCATCACTTACAGTAGATAATGAAGATTGAGAAGTTATGATTAAACCTGAACTCTGATTACTAAAATGTATATGTGTAGAGTCAGTTAAAACATTGGGAGTGATTATAAAAGATTTGGACTGGATTGGTGATAAACCATCCGGTTCTGACAAGCTGCCTTTAGGTTTTGAATCATCTATTGTAGAAGTCCTTTGCTCGGAGAACATAAACCTCAATTTCTGACAATCAGAATTAGATTCTTCAATTTTTAGCGTACTAGTAGCCAAGGGCTTATAGCTTTTCTCTTTTGGAGAATCCAAAGCATGCTTTGATATCCTTTCATCGAAGCTAAGGAAATGAGATAAACATGTTTTTTTCTTATTATTCCCTGAAGATGATAGTTGCTTTTCAGAACATCCCAATGTACCAGCAGATGCTGCTTTAGACACAAGTAACCTTCTGCGGAGTGTTGAGTCTTTTTTAGCAACTTTGGGTGTTTCACAATAGTCTCTAGGTATATTGGCGTCTTTTCCTTGTGATAAAATAGCATTATGTTTAATGGGAGACAAAACTGAAGTGCACAAACTACTAGAATACAAATATTTAGAATATTCTGTTTCATTTTGTTCTCCTTTGCATTCTGCATCAGTATAATAAAAACTTGGGTCCTTGATTGATTCATTGTATCCACTGTCATGAAATATGGAAGGAGAGCATGATTCTTTAAAACTGCAGTATCTTGCACTATTTCCAGGAGAGGTCAGTCTACCCCTTTTAAAAATATTAGATAGAATTGAATGGGTTTCTGACATCTCGTATTTGGAACTGATTATCCTCTGCAAAATAAAAAATAGTATTTTACATCAGAAATCAATAGCATAATTTTATTTATAATTATAATTTCATTTACCTTTTAAGGCTTTTAAAAAGAGGTTTTTAAGAAGAGACTGGATAGCCATTTGTCTGGAATGGAACAGGATTTCCTGCTTGTGGAGGGGGTTCGACTAGAAGACCTCCAAGATCCCTTCAAACTCTGTTATTTAAGAATTTTATATTCTTTGGTATATTCATGGAAATACTTTAACCAAAGAACTCAGTCATCACACTTTGTGTCTGCTTTATATTATATTAAGATATTTGTGTTCTGTACTTGGTATTATTAGTTATTATTGGAAAAAAGCACCATATTATGTTTTGCTTATTAATTTATATCCAGTTTTCTAGCATATCCTTAATAACTCTGGAATAACTTGTTAATCTCTGATTTGTATAAATGAATAAATTGGAAGCTGATAAAAAGTGAAGATCAAGCTTTAGCAAAATTAGTTCTTAGCAGTTTAGTATTATTCCTTGGAATAGCTTATTTAAAATTTGCATAGTAACAAAAAATAACTTTAAAATGCTTGAGTTAAATGTTGCATTTCTATGTAAAACAAGCTATACCTAACATGTTGAAGGATATATTTTGTTTTCTTTTAATCAAGTTGCTATAATTTCATTTCCTTCCTTTTTTATCTCTAGAAATTTAAGATGAAGCACATGGGATCTCCCAGGTGTTATGTCCAAATCAGCAAATAAACTCCATTGGCAGTAGACTCAACAGAATATTGGCTATCCTGCCATCATCCACTTCTGTCTTTCATTAGCTTTTTAAATAATATGATAATATTGTACTTAATGTTTTTATTAAAGTATCAAAGAAGCGTTGAATCTAAATATTCTCAGGTTCATATACTATATTAATCTGGTCCACTTGTATTTATACATTCCAAAAAGTTGTATTTTATAACCTGTTTGGTTACTGAATTATGAGCACTTGTGACTTTTCTAACACATTGCATCTTTAGTTTCTTCTTAAAGGGAACAGGTTTTTTTTCCCAAGGTAGGAAAGCCATTTCCTGTTTATAAAGATAAATATGTAGGTAGTAAACAATTATATTTATGCATAATTAGAAATAAATGTCACTTTGTTCAGACGGTTTTACTTCTGAATAAAGTAATAGGACAGTAGTTTTAGTTTTCATTTACATAATAATGCATATCATAAGGGAGTCTAACAGGAATTGTCTTTATGGAAATCTAAAAAATATCTGATAAACTATCTCACAATATCCCCATTAATAAACTAATAAAATACAAAGTGAATGATATAACTGTTAAATGGATTCATAACTCACTGAATGATTTCTCCCAGAGATTACTCATAAATGACTCTTACAAGACTGAAGAGTTTTATAGAGTGAACTGCATCCCAGGATTCTCTCCTGGATCCTATTTCATTTAACATTTCTATTAATGACTCATATGAAGAAATTGAGATGACGACTATCAATTTGATGATACAAAATCAAGAGGCTAACTCTTCAGAGGATAAAGAAAAGATTCTGTCTAGAAAGCTTGAACATTGGACTGAAATGAACAGGATGAAACTTAATAGATAAAGATAGGGGGAATCCCACCTGGCGGTAGTATATGTGAACAGGATCTGGGTATTTCATTGGATGGCAAATTGAATATGAGACAATCAAGTGACAGAACTTCTGAAAAAGCCTATGCTATGTGGGGATGTATCAGCATACAGAATGTGATGACCCGGGACGTGGCACAAAGGCAAAACAGTCAAATAAGCAAGAAATGTCCCTTTAATACCTCCAAATTTGCCCCAATGTCCAGGTTACTTTCGGCTGGAGAAAAAACTCTCCCAAGAACAGTCTTTAAGTGGAGGAAATTCAGTCCGAAAACAAAGTACATATAAACTGTAAATAAAAATCCACACAATCCATACTGCAGTAATTAATTTGACAGGGCAGGAGAAGGAATTGCAGACTTGAAAGCCCAGCAAAACACACACAGTTGTGAAGACACCAGGAACCCAGATAAGCCTCGGCGATACCAGATAATTCACGATTTGCTCCCAACAACTTTGCTGTCCCTTTTTAAACACACTGTTCCAGCTGCAGCTAATGAAGGGAATCAGGGCCCTTTCCTCCCCTGTAAGCCATGCAACTCACATTGCTCCCTTCTATGTTCCTCCCTGCGTGCGCTAGGATGAAGATGGGGTGGGCCTGGGTCTTCCTCTGAATTCCTTCTCCCTTGCTCTACCTCTCCCCTGCTCTGACCAGCTGGCCTTTGCCCTTCCCCAGTTTCTTCCACAGCCAATGGAGCCACACTCCCACTCCCTGTCAACTGCTCGGCCTCCCCCTCTGAATCAGATTGCGACGGGCACGACACAGATGATCTTGAAACAAGTATTTAGAAACTGTTAAGTAAATAAAGAAACAGAAACATTCCTTAAGTCCTGGGATGGGAGATACAGGTAGCCCTCGACTTATGATCAAAATTAATACCAACATTTCCATTGGTAAGACAGTTGTTAATTTTGACCAATTTTACAACCTTTCTTGCCATGGTTGCTAAGTGAATCACTGCAGTTAAGTTAATAATATGGTTGTTAAATGAATGACTCCCACATTGACTTTGCTTGTCAAAAAGTCACAAAAGATGATCACATGAACCTGGGACATTGCAACTGTTATAAATGCATGCCAGTTGCCAAGCATCCAAATTTTGATCATGTGACCATGGGAATGGTGCAACAGTCATGTGAAAAATGGTAACAAGTTGCTATTTTCAAATGGTCACTAAACAAATGGTTGTAAGTCAAGGCCTACCTGTATTGGTGAGAGAGAAATTTGCTGAAGATGGGCTCCAGCATTAGTCTGAAAGTTCAGAAGACTAAACCTCTGTTCCCAGTGACCGACCCAGATTGGATCCTGCAACATCCTGAGACACATATTTGCCTTCATTCGTATCTCAATAAAGTATAATATTGGTCTTTATATAGACTGTGTCAAGATCTGATCTACCCTGAAGGGCTGATATAATAGAAGCTTAGAGTCTTGATTATGAGAAATAATTTCCCCATTCTGTTTTGGTCTGGGCTGTCATTAAATACTGTGTCCAGTTTTATTTTTAAAAGGACATTGACAAGCTACAGTAAGTTGAGAGGAGGGTTGTCAAGATGGTGATAAGACAAGGTAGCAAGTCAAGTGAGGAACAGTAAAATAACTATGTTTATTCAGCCTGCAGGAGACAAGATTGACAGAAATAAAATTGATAGCAGTCTTCAGATGGTTGTACAAAATAAATAATGGCGATTGTTCACTGTTGCCTTGGAGAAGAGAACTAGAATTGATTATAGAAAAGAATTAGATTTATTAAGAGGCATTGTTTAACAACAGGAGCTGTCAGCCATTGGAATAAGTTGCCTCAAGTGATATATTGCTTTCAAAGGATAGATAGTCTTCAAACAAAGGCTGGATAGATAGACCTATTTCAAAAAGAGGATTGGATTACCTTTGAGGTCCCTTCCAAATTCTCAGATTCTGTGATAACTCTGTGGCATCAATCTCTCTGTCTCAATCCATCCATCCATTCTAAGAGGGGATTATTTAATTATAAACCCATGTTTTTGTTTTCGGAAATAAAATGTTCATTCAAAACAGGAAACTTCATTTAACACTTAGTTTATGTAAGCTGTTGATTTTAAACCAGTGTTTCTCAACCTTGACAATTTTAAGATGAGTGGACTTCAACTCCCAGCATTCCCCAGCCAGCACTGGCTGGGGAATGCTGGGAGTTGAAGTCCACTCATCTTAAAATTGTCAAGGTTGAGAAACACTGTTATAAACCAACAAGATTTTCAGTCTGTCAAATGTTGGCATATTTAAGGGAATTGTTTATTTAAACAGATGACTAATATGAGAGTTCAAAATCTACTCAGTTTTAAAAGTGGTTTGTAATACAACAATTTGGTTTCCATTGTATGCATGGATGAGATCCACATGGATCTTCAAAAATTTGGTACTTACCCTGGTGGATTCACAAGGAGACTGCAGGTAAAACAAAAATTCCACAATTGTGCAGGCATTACCCAAGATGCTGAGGAAAAGAAACATTTTACATTTACAAAATATAACAAAGACATTTATACCAGCTGTAAATACTGAATTCTTTAGACTGCCTGAAATTGCAGACTACATCAAACACGGGAGAGAACTTTTTAATCAGAATCACTTTCACAATCGAATAGTGTTGGACTACGAGACCTTAAAAATCTTAATTAGTGTATCTTTGTTGAAGTACATTAACATCACTATTCAAGACTCAATAGAAAAAAATTAAAATTATGACAGTCTTTCTTGGGAAGAAAGGAAATTTTATTAGTTTCAATAAGGAGTGATGAAGCAGCATGGCGAAGATTTTTTAAAATTCATTTATGATTTATATTATAGAAAACAAATTCTCAGGAAAAATTATCCTATCATCTAATGAAGCTTTTTGAGCTTGTTGCCAAGTAAATAAAAATGTCTGCATAAATGGGTTGTCCTAGAGTATTACTTGTCACAGTTAGTACTATGATTACTTTCACAAAAGTTATCAGATACCCTGATGATTCCTTGTTTACTTATGCTCAATTACATTATTAGAAAATACTACTTTTCTTTCACCTTCTTCTTCCCTCTGATTCTCTTCCTCCAGTTTATATTGTTTTTCCAGTGAAGTCTTCCAGTGTGAATTGATCCACTGGGGAGGGAGGGTTTGTAGGAAAGCAATAGCTAAATCACAATTTCACCCAGTAGTGGATTGAAAAATATGGAGAAACAGACTTGACAGCCTTAGAAAACTTTTCCTTGGGGGAACTAAGGCATAGCCTTATAGATGCAACCTGTAACTATTGTTTGGAATATGTAATTAAAAATGGAACGGCCATGTTCAAAAACAGCATATACAGTAGTCCTTGACTTACAACTTTCATTTAGTGACTGTTCGAAATTACAACACTGAAAAAAATGACTTAAGACCATTTTTCACACTTGTGACCATTGTAGCATCCCTGTGGTCACATGATCAAAATTCAGATCCTTGGCACTGGTTCATATTTATGATAGTTGCAGTGTCATAGAGTCATGTGATCACTTTGTGCAATCTTCTGACAGTAGATAAGCAAAGTCAATGGGGGAAGCCAGAACACAACCATGTTACTAACTTAACACCTGCAGTGATTCACTTAACAACTTCAACAAGAAAGATATAAAGTGGACCAAATTTCACTTAACTGTCTTACTTCACAACTAAAATTTTGTGGTCAATTGTGGTCATCAGTTGAGGACTACCTGCATTTGTCTCTTATTAGAACACAACAAATTATCATCATGAAGGGAGGGGTCGTGACATCTTTGATCTTTTTCAATTGCTTAGAAAATGGTGAGAATTAATTGAAATGAACACCTATCGGTAACAAAGTTCAGCAGGGAAGGGCATACACTCCTGAAAACATGTTGTCCCCTACAAACCTGTATAGCAGTTTGGAATATATTTAAGGCAAGTTAAACATTAATAATTAACTTAAAATACGTTGCCTGCACTGGATGTTTCCATAAGCCACTGAATAAGGAACATTTCTAATACAGACGTATTTATGTTCACCCGCAACATTTTACCTCCGATACATTAACAGCAGCCATCTTAAGTATGCCTACTCAGAAGTAAGAGCCTTATTTTCCCCTCAACTTCCAGATTAGTGTGCAGAGCAATCCTAACCTACTCCAAACATCTCACCTCTGGTGTATAAAGTCAATTTCATCCCCTACTGATGTCTTGGGTGTTAGCTGTATGAAATTTCTTCCAACAGACCAGGCAACAGACCTCACTTACCTAGTCAGTCTGAAAGGTAAAAGTTGCTTCAGGTGAAGTTTTCTGCATATTTAATTCGGAATGGAGGAGGAGGAGGGATGAAAGGCAAGTTGGGGGAGGAGAGAAAGCCCCTATTCCTTTCCCCAGTGTATCTTTCAGTAATATGCTTAAAGCCCTCAATGGCAGGTAAATGTAATTCACGTCCAGGTGTGCTCAACCACCCCGCTTTGCACCCGAGGTGAGGGGGGGTTACACTCTTGCCATTTTCTCTGGGATCAGAAGAGCCGGGACAGAAAGAGACGCCGGGTTCATTCCCCTGGAGCGACGGGCAAAGAGAGCTCCCCAATCCCACTCCGGTCAAGGTGGGCGAGGAAAGCAGGTGGAGCGGAGGGGAGGACGATGACCAAAGGGGAGCCAGTAAGACGGAGATTTAGAGGAGAAGCGCGCTTGACAGCCCAGAGCCGGCTTGGCTGTGTTTCTTGTCTCGCCTCCGCCTGGGACCGCCGAGGAAGGAGCCGCCGGCTGCTCGCGTGCGTCAGCTGAGGTTTCCCTCGCTCCGGTTTGAACTACCCGCCTTTCCTAACTGTAGTAGCTCCCTCCGCACCGCTAGCTCCCGAGGAGGGAGGCTGGATAACCCTCAGGCGCACGAGCGTCGAAAGGGAAGAGGAAGAGCTGCAGCTGCCCCGAGGTTGATTGAGCGGCGGGGCAAAGCTAGGCAGCTGCTCCGGGGGGGACTTTTGCGAAGGGCAGTTAAACCAACAGGAGGGCTGGTTTCCGCGTGTTGGGTTTTTGTTTTTTCACTGTGTATACAAATCTGTTTATGTTTAGTACTGAAGCGGAGTCCCTGCTCCTCGCCATCGCAATTCACACTGAAGTCGATTGGAATCCTCATTCACTCTGTATGGAAAAGGTCTCGTTTCACAATGTTCCAAAAGAATTCGCAATGTGTTAAATTGATACGAGAATGAAAGGTCTTATCACACGGCTTTTATTTAACGCACTTAAGACAAGCCCCATGCGGTCTCCCTTCTCCCAGTTTAGAGCTGGGATTGAATAACTTACATTGAGTAATTGTACAAACTGGTTGTAAAAGTAATATGTGCAACACACGCTTAACTGTAGCCCTTTGACTCATGGTGTATTCACCCACTTTTGTGAATGTCAAGGACATATTGAACCAGAAATGAACAAAGATATATTTGGTAACCTGCTAGGCTAAAATGTACTTAGCTAAAGTTCAGTAAGTCATGTGAAAACACCCCTAAGAACACCTTCCTCTATGAATAGAATACTTATTACTCTGAATGTAGGTGGATTTAGGCATTATAAAGCCCAGGACTAGAGATATTTACTAAATATGTTTGTGGTATTCTTCAGAGCTTATACAGCTTTAGGAAGGGCTATATATTAATCTGGAAAAAAAGAATTTTCCTTATAACAATGGAAGCAAAACTTCCACTTTACATAATTTGTTTGGTTTGTGTTAAATAATGTGAACCTAGTCATTATGGCTTGTAAACTGCGGCCAGCTATTTTTTTTAAGTAAACTTTGGTTAAACAAAGAGTTTTTAATATATGAATTTAATCACAGTATTTTCACATATGGTCATTCAAACTTAAGAGTTTGTCCCATTGAGTTCAATGAATGTACTTAGTTCAGTGCTGTGACTTGATGAAACTTCTCCATATTACTAGATTTTTTATTTAGCAGTGAGGAAAAGCATTTTGCAGATCTTCAGATCCTTTCTTTTGAAACCAACATGTAGCTATAATAAATACTATTCAGATATAGGTGTTGTTTATTAGAAGCTGTTCTAAATATATTCTGAATCTTCCAGCTCCCTAAAGTCCTTTCAGGACCTTTTTAAGCATTTTGTTTTCATTGTATATTGAAAAAAAATGAAATCTCTCCCCGCCCTCGTTTACTAAACCAAATTAGTAATATATGTACATTTATAAAACGTTATATAATTACATCAAGAATAACTCAATTTATGTAAGTGAAATCCCCTGCATCATAGCTCTAGATCGCTTTCTCGCGAAGGCGACGGAATTTTAATTGATTACGTCATCAACGTGCGCCAGAGTCGTGCGTGTATGATACGTCCTATAAGGGGAAGAGGCCGTCATAATAGGTTTATTTTAAAGAAACTGCTTCGTTTGAACAGTTCTACTCTTATTGTATTTTGTCCTTTCCCGATATTTTTCCTCAATTCACATTTCCTTTTGATATTCGGAGTAAAACCTCATAGTTCAAGCCACGACCGGTAAGTCATGGGATGGGCTAATTTGCATTTGCGTTGTTTCCAACACAATACCTTAACAAGCTCTTTTGTATCATTTTCTTTTTAATTTTGCTCAACTCAAGATTGATTTGTGAAAGAAAAATTATGTAACCTCAACGTTCTGGCTTTCTTTTACAACAGAGTATGGAAACTGAAGAAGATGCTCCCCCTCCAAAGCAGCAACCTATGATATACATCTGCGGAGGTTAATGCCATAGCACACAGGGAATAAAATTGTTAAAAGGGACAGGGTTTGGGGAGGGGTTGTTAACAAGACTTTCTTGTTAAAAGTGTTATAATGTTTTTCCCTATTAATTTGAGTCCTAATTTTCCCTATTAATTTGAGTCCTAATTTTTTTAAAGCATGAATCTTAAGAGTACTATAGATTTAAATAGAATGTGTGTTAGTTAAAAATCACTCTGAAAACTTGGCTCTTTGAGCAGGCCGGCCTGGGCTGATTTTAAATGGGAGTTTTAAAGTGTAATTTTAGATACGGGGGTTTTAAATTTTGGGGTTTTAAATTTTGGGGTTTTAAATTTGGGGTTTTTATTGTAATTTATTGGGGTTGGGTATAAATTTTAGTGGCAGCCTTAATATATTTAATTTTCTTTTAACTTTTGTAAAATGTAATGTGTTATAGTTGGCTGTACACCGCCCTGAGTCCTTCGGGAGAAGGGCGGTATATAAATGTGTTATAAATAAATAAATAAACTAATTAATTTTCTAGAATTTCCATGCTAGTGCCGTATTTCTGCATTCTGAAGGAGGAGGAAAGAAGCTAGATATAGCTACTATGGGTTTCCTCCTCCCTGTAATACTGTGAAAAAGAATATGAGATGCTTTCATAATCTAATAGAACTTATTTTACTGGAGAGACAATTTCTTTTTATATATATATATATGTGTGTGTGTGATATTTATGTTTCTTCGGGTATTTTCCCATATATTCCCATATATATATATGTGGGAAAATACCCAAAGAAACCTAAATGTCACACATATAAATACCTGCGAAAACATAAGAATATATATATATATATATATATATATATATATATATAGAGAGAGAGAGAGAGAGAGAGAGAGATACACACACACACATATATATATATATTCATTCACTGAAGAGTAGTCAGAAAGTTGGTTAGCAAATTTTACTTGTTTTTAATAAAATCTGTGTTTTGTTTTGTATGTCTTAATGCTTAGTTTCATTTCATTTTTCATTTTGTTTATTTTATCTTATTGTCATTATTTTCAGACTGCCACAAAGAAAATGAGATAAAAGCAAGAGATCCTATCAGATGCAGAGAGTGTGGTTACAGAATAATGTATAAGAAAAGAACAAAAAGATGTATCCTTATACTTGAGCATCTTAATTTGTATTTTTTATCTCTTCTAATATCTAATTCTGTGATGTCATTTTATGCTTACACAGTGATTTGCCAACGTCTCTGTTTTATTTCATACAGGTAGTCCTCAATTTACGACCATAATTGAGCCCAAAATTTCTGTTACTAAAAGTTGTTAAGTGAATTTTGTCCCATTTTACGACCTTTCTTGCCACAGTTGTTTAAATGAATCACTGCAGTTGCTAAGTTAGTAACACAATTGTTAAGTGAATCTGGCTTCCCCCTTGACTTTGCCTCACAGAAATTTACAAAAGATGATAACATGACCCTGGGACACTGCACCCATCATAAATACAAGTCTGTTGCCAAGCATCTAAATTTTGATTATGGGTTGCTGCAGTGGTCATGAGTGTAAAAAACAATCATAAATCACTTTTTTCAGTGCTACTGTAACTTTGAACAGTCACTAAACAAACTGCTATTAAGTCTAGGATTACCTGTATATTACTTAAATGAAGCATACTGTAAAATTGGGATGGTATTAAAAGCTCCTTAAGATCTATAAAATAGATTCCCAGTTTACTATTATAGTATTAGATATGCAAATATTGGATCTGATTTGTAATTGTAGATAGCACAGTTGTGAAATTCTGGTAGAAAAGAGAACAGATTAAAACAACTTAATAGATGCATACACAATGGTTTTTGTTCAAAAATACAATGGAATAAAAATATTTTAATTATTTTGCAGAATGGAAGGAAGGAGGTTTCTACATATACCTCTAGGGGAATTGGATTCCACAGCATTGAGCCACTGTCTCATCCAAGCCCTATGTACTTCTCATGGAATAGAAACTTTCAGAAAGCCTTTTGAGATAAGCTGCAGGGGCAGAATCAAGTTTAATAGTTTTTATATCTGATTTAGAAAACCTTTCCCAGTTTTATCTGTCAGTGAAAAAGAGCAATAGGAAGGATTATAAGTAAAATAGAATGCATGGGTAGGCCTCCAATTAGGAATAAATTTGTGAACTATGAGAAAATATACATGTGACGGAAGGTCAGCTAAGGGACAACTGCTCTTATTTATATATTGCAAATTATAAAATGATGTCTAATTTTTATTATAGCTGCCATTTTTCATACATTCCAATCATTTCTTTAACTGTGTCATAGTGGTTGTATTTGACGCCCGATGAAGAGAACCGAAGATGCATCTAATTGATCTGAATTCATGTCCATTTTGTGATTTTATTTAAGCAAATACTCCGATTTTGGTTCTTGCAATAAAATTTTATTCAAGCATGTTGTTGATTCTGTTTCTAGAAGGAAAATTTGGTTGGAATTAAACCTACATGTTAGTGGGTAGTTGTATTATCTAATGTAAATTGTACTATCTAAAATTACCAAATTGTGTTGGTTTGGAATAAAATAGGGAAGGTTTGGAGGAATGAAGTAGTTCAGGCTTGGATCGTAAAACAATCTTCCAGTTTTAAGCGTTAAACTCACTAATTGATGCCCAATCATTTACTTTTATTTATCTCACTGACTAGATACAAATATAACAATATATGCCCAAAACTTAGTCCCCCCCCCCCCCCCAGTGTTGGGGAAACTATTATACAAAGTACAGACAAAGTAATGTATTAGTGTAATATGTATACATGCCCTTTCTTTGATTTCTTGGAAAATGAAGGCTAAAATGACACGAATTTTAAAAGTGAGAACCCCTTCAGACATTTGGTTTGATTTTTATTTTTTAATAAAAATAACAGTTTCCTTCCTTATTTGTAACTTTATTGAAGCTTTAAATATTTACATTAGTTTCAGATGGACAATACCTGTTGAAAGAAATTGGGTCTGATATACTTTTCCAATAAGCAGATGGAAGAATTCTAAATCTATTTTTTCATCTGCTTTGCATTACATTTATATGAAACCTGGTTATCTTGGATCTACTAAGGACAACAAGGTTCTCCAAGCTGTTTTGTTCTGCTGAACGATGTAATTTGCTGGTGAGCTTTTTTTTTTTTCCCTTGTTCCGTTCGTTTGCTAAGCTGCTTTGCGTGGAAGGAGAAACGGAAAAGAGTATGTAAGCTCAGTAAAATATTCAATCGATTCCTTCTGTAAGAAATCACTCTTCTAGTGATTTTAAATGGAGGGGGGGGAGCGGTTTCTTTCCCACGCGGCGTCTCTCCCAGCGTCGCCATAGTGACCGTCCAACGACGCCACTCCCCCCTCGACCTAAGGAGGGTTTCCTGGCTGAGATGGAGGTTTCCACGCATGCTCCTCAGGTGCTGAATCTCACGCCAAGGGGAAAATCTGTGGCAGTCGAGTTGACTAACCGGCTGCGCTTCTGCCAGGTGCGAGCGCTAATTGGCTACTTGACGGCAGGTGGACGCTCATCTCGCAGCATCCCTTGTGGGACGGGACAGTTGGGAAGCCGTGGAGTGCGGGAAGGCGCTCGGCTTTCATTGAAACAGGTAACCGTTCATGGAGCGAGAAAGGAAAAGGGGTGGGATGCAGAGGAGTTGGGGAGAACGAGAAAGATTCCGGAGGGTGGTGGGAGAGAATATCAATGGGAACAATTAGAGGATGGCCGCGGAGAGGGGCTTTCCGTTGAGCGCCCTAAACACGGGTTTCGTTTGGGAAGCAGCAGGGAAAGGTGGGGGAAAGGCTATGGGGCAATATCAATCCATTCATTTCCATCTACCTTTTCTTCATTGTCTTGGATCCTAGATGTAAGTTGAAACAACTCCCAGCATCTCTTGACATTGTTGGAAGTGGCAATTGAGGGAAGGGGAGCAAAGAGGCTTCCTTTTGCCTTGGCTTAAAGTACCCTACAGCAGTGTTTTTCAAACTCAGCACCTTTGAGATGAGTGGACTTCAACTCCCAGAATTCTCCAGCCAGCATAATTCAGTACAATGCTAGCTGGGGATTTCTGGGAGTTGAAGTTCACCCATCTCAAAATTGCCAAGTTTGAAAAGATACAGCTCTAGACAGATTCCTACCGGTACCTATTTTAGTCTGGATTGCACAGGAGAAGATTGGTGCTCCTGTTATGCATAGGGTACCAAATCAGTTTATTTTCTGAATTCACTCTCAAGTGTAGAAATTCCTTTGACAAAGGAGCTTAGTGCAGTTTTGACAAGTTAGATCAGCATTTCTTAATCTTTTTATTTACTCAGAACTTTCCCGCTTTAAAAATGATGAAGGGCTTCCAACAAATTTTTGCTTATATGGGTTATATTATCATTATCATATTAAAATAGACCATCATTTGATAAGATTTTAATATAGTAGTTTCATAGGATTTAAATTCTGCCAAATAATTTCAATTTCACAGTTTGATGAACCGCTAAGTATCTTTGATCCACATTTTATGAAACAGTGGATTAGGTTCATGTGGATTAGGATATACTGTGCAAAATCCTAGGAAGCCATATTTTTCTGTTTAGTACATAGCAACAGTTGCTATCATTTGAAAAAAGGCTGCCGTATCGTTTTTGAACAATAGAGGGCATTTACAAGAACTGCCTTCTTAACTAAAATTGTGCTTTGCTGCTGTTCTTTATACATTTCTCCTATTTTCTTTGTGTGTCTTTAGAGTTCAGTCACAAAAAATAGTCTCACCTGTTTTCCTTGACTTGTAAATGCTTATTTATGATTGATCTCATCTATATAGCAGCATTTTTGTGAGACCATCAAGAACATGGTCTCAAATTTAGATGAAACTAATCAGGTTTATAGTATTTTATTTTATAACTTGGGCAATTTCATAAACAATTTTGAGAAAATATATTGGAAATAATTAAATTCTACCTCTGTAGCTATAAGTGCTGGTCAAATGTCATCCTGGTTGGGCCATGAAACGACAAAAACATATCAAATTCCTATTGACCATCTGGACTACCAATTCATTGAAAAATGCACTGATGTTAAGTATTTAGAAAAGATTCTCAAGATATTAAGGTGAGTATTTAAATGATATTTATTTTTTATTATAGTAAAAATAGATGAATAAAATGAACTGATGATCCTTATAATGAACACTTTACCTTTAAGAAGACTATCATTTATTTTTGCAGTTTATATAAAAGCATATAACAATGTAATAATTTATAATTAAAATTGTATCTGCCATTAAAATGATAGATTTTTAAAAAATTTCTTCCTAAACTCATTTGTAGTAGTAAGAACATTTAGATTTCTACAAGTCTAAATGTAGATTTCTTATGTATTCTTATGTAGTGTAGGTAGAAGCTCTGTCTGGTTAACTTAAAAAAGTAAAGGAAAATGAACTATAGCAAAAGTAATTGGCAATATATATTATAATAAATCAAATAATAATTCATTCTAGATAGGTTTGTGTGTGTTAAGATTGGCGATGTTACAGAAACTTCCCAAATTGAGGGTTTTTATTCATGATTGGGAAGAAAGGATAAATACATCATGCTGTTACTGGTATTTATGTTTTAATTATTGGAATATGAATGTGTTCAGTTATCTAATATCCTATTTATCTTAAGGTCAGGTGAAGAGGGATTTTTCCCTCAACTTATTTTATTTTGTGAAAACCGCATTGAGTCTTTGGCTCCAAATAGCAGACTTCTTCGAAAAGAAAAACCTGTAGCCAATGCGTCTAATTTTACTACTGAAGAATGGAAAAAAATTAATGATGACTTGACGGTAATTCATAATTTCAATCTGTAATTTCAGAATTTTCATTTAGGGTTTCAGCTAGTCCCCTGTTCAATCCCCACCCCAATACCTTGTTCTCCTCAGAGGGGCACCTTCAGCAGACTAAATTCATCCCCTTAATGAATTACAAAACTTTTAATAACTCTTGGTGTTAAATTTTAAGATTATTGATCAAACAAAGCACTTTGTCTGAGATCCTGCTTCTTATGAGATATAGGTATATTACGTTGCAAATTCTAAATTAGCCGAGGGTTATCAGAATTGAAGTCTAGAATAATTAAAAAGTGTATAGAGAATATCATCTATATTGGTTCCAAGCTCCGTATTGGTTTATGTTCTTATTTTCTCTCTTGCTGAAATTGCAGTAAAAATATTAGTAAGTCATTAATGCATCTATAAAAATGTATTGTAATCTAGAATTTTTAGGCTGCAGATCTTAAATATAGCAAGTCAAAGTTATCTGTTTGTTTTAGAGCTGGATTACAGAAATGAAAGAAGATGACTATAAAACGCAATATGCTATAACTGAAGTTTTCAAAGAAAATGTGGAAAATTTACCACCAATTCGTAGTTCAGAGAACCATCTTTCCCTAAGTCAGGTTGTGCAATATCCATATGTGAATTTTATACTGTATGGGGCAAAGGGGAGACAGAATGAAAGTGACATTTGTCATTAGAATATGTGATATACTTCTAATTTTAAAAAAATAAGCTCTTAAATTGCATGTCTAAATTTGATACATGTGTATTAAGTTATAGTGTTAAAACAAATTCATTGATTTCCCAGAATTGTATCTTGAAACAATTGTTGAACATACTTGCTTATTTATGTTAGATTTATATTTTGCCTTTTCTTTATGAGCTCAAGGCAAGATGCATGGCACTGGATCCTTCCCATTTTTTTTCTTAACCACTAAAAGATAACAACTAAGTTATTCAGTAAGATTTCCGAGGAAGTATGAACTTGAATCACTATCTACCCTGTGTTCAACCAGTACACTAAACACTGAAGAAACTTAATTTGGATCAAGAATTATTGACAGATGTAAGCTAGCATAGCCATGTAGTAGGAGAGTTGACCTCAAGTTGAGTGTACGTATTGAACAATAGTAAAAAAAATTAAAATTATTTTTATAATATCTGACTGTTACAGAATAAAGCTGTAAAAACAGAGAAAAAGAAGAAAAATATACCAAGAGACTACAAAGAATGGGATAAGTATGTTGGATACCTTCTACTCATTACTTGGTATGGAGAGATGCTTTTATTCATCTGAATATAACTGTAAATAAAATGCCTTAAGGCCCAGATTCAATCCCTGATGTTGCTGGTATAAGAGTTTCTAATATCTGCATTGGGAAAGACAGCTGCCTAGGATTGTGAGGGAACATTGCTTTAATTGATTGGCAACATGGGTTGTGATAGATCACTGGCTTTCAAATAAAGGATGTTGTTTTGCATTTAAACCATATTGTAATGAACATTTATTGTAATAGAAACATACACTAAATCATTTTGAATTTAAGGTTTGATGTTGAAAAAGAATGTTCTAAAATTGAGGACCAGGAAGATGATTACTCTAAAACCAGCATTAACAATAAGATAAAATTACCAAAAGCAGAGATAGACACAACAGGTAAGTAATCTCTAAGGAATGTATAATTTGTTGTTAAAGTGTACAAGGTCTAATACCGTAAGAGCAATACTTGCTTCAGAAAAAATGGCTCTAAAACCTGGTGATATTTTTGGAAACTATGGTTAATTTTTTATCTTAATGACATCCGTACATATTCTCTGTACATGCTCAAAAACAGGTTCCTACCACTTTATTATGCTTTGTCTCTGAAGATTATAGCTTTGATCTCTGTAAAACAAATAAACAAAAAGAAAATATTTTTATGATTGTATATTTTTACTACTAAAATAATTAAACTACTAGTACAAGCCAGGTATTTTGAAAATGAAATTTAAAAAATTATCTTTGCCATGTAGCAAGTTATATAGATTTTTAAAAATGGTTACAAAGAACATCAAATCTTGACATTTCAATCCAGGCAAACCTTCTTATGTACTGAATGAGCTTCATAGGCTTCTGCAGTTGTTCATTGGTTAACACTGTTCTCTAATGTCTCAGGCACAAGTATGCTACTTGACAGCTTTTTAACTGGAGATTCTGAGAATTAAACCTAAGATTCCCCTTGCCCCCAATGCAAAATCTATATCAAAATCTTCATAAAATCTATAGGGTTATTGAAATGTAGGATTACTGCTTGCCAGTTCAGTGCACTTTTTATAAGATGCCCATAGCTATGAAAGTTAAATACTTTCATATATGTATTTTTACTTGCAAATGTTATTCCTTTCATTTATAATAAGAATTATTCTAGGGATGACTACAAAAGAAAAGACATTTGCTGCTCATCGTGAAAAAGAAAAAGGTAATGAAGCATTTGTCACAGGTGACTATAAAGAAGCAATTGCCTACTACAGTCGGTAAGTTACTACTCTTTAAATTTTCTTTCTTATTTATTAAAATAATTTTACTTGGTCTTTGAACAAAGTAGGAACTTTAATCTGCTTTAAAAATAATCAGTTTCACAGATATGTTCCATAATGGATATCTATCAAATTAGTATTCTGAAACTGTAAAAGTTTTAGGACTGAGAAAAGGCTACAGACGTCACAATGTATAGAATCACTGTAAAAATTAAGGGGAGATTTGGGAATTGTTTCAATAAAGGGCAATTTTTTTTCCTAAGTGCCAAGTGCAAAAATAGGCAGCAACAGCTTTCTTCTCCAACTTGAAGTTGGACACAACAATGGGAAACCCCTCTGCAATATCTTGTATGATGAAGCTTAGTCAAATGATATATAATGATCTCTTCCATTTCCCAATTCAGTGCTGGAGATGTCAGTATCACAAGAGAACAACCTCAGTTACACACACACACTTGCCCAACATGCTCTTTCCTTTTGAAGAAGCAATATGATGAAAGAAGTAATAAGCAAAATTTATTTATTTATTTAATTTATTTTTATTTTGCTTATTACTTATTTCATCATGTTTGCTTCTCCAAAATGAAAGAGCATAAGATAGGAGATAAAAGAAAAAGGAATTAAACCAGGTCTGGTTTATACCATTCTGAATGTTTATTTTGACAAAGCTAGTCAGTAGAATAGCATATTGATTGCTATGCTTTTCATAATTTAGTTTTTGTTTTATGGTAAGATATTACATTAATGTGTATATTATAATAAAAAAAATTCCATTGAAAGCTAATTTTTTTCAAGCTCATATATCAAGAATCACAGGAATGCTGATTTTGCTATTAGAAAGTCATTTCTATCTTCAGATTTTTAGGTGCCCTTTTCAATTTGTTTTCTCCTATTAATTGTTTGATCAGAATTGATTGCATTCCTTCTGATTGTGTCATTAATTTCTTTCCTACTGTGTCTTGCCCTTGAATTGCTATGCACAGCAATATGCCTAAACCATTCTTTTGTATTTCTAAACTATATCAAAATGCAGTAACAGTTCTTTCAACTCACCTAATTCTTTTTTCTGCAAATAAGTATTTGTAAACTCTAAATAATGTTGCTTACATCAACTAAAATGCATCTTGACCATAACATCTGACACAACAGTGAATTATCAAACATTAAATTGATAATAACTATTTATTGAAGTGTCTGGATTGATTGGACTGATGGATATATTTTGCCTTTTGAAGAAGCATATCTGCATTCCCTACTGTGGCTGCATACAATAACAGAGCTCAGACAGAAATCAAACTCCAGAACTGGCAGAATGCACTTCGAGATTGTGAGGTTGTATTAAAAATGGAACCAGAAAATATAAAAGGTAGAATTTAATATATTTCTGAACACATTAAATGCTGAAACAAATGCCTTATAATTACGGAAATAAGGCTAGTACAATATATGTGATAATTTTAAACAAAGTTGAACTGTTTTTGAATTGTCTCTCTTTGAGCCTTTACTGATAGATTTGGAGAGGGTAAAGGCAGTCATACTGAGTCTATCAGTAATTTTTCAAAAAAGGTACTTTTTTATTTAATTGTGCCAACAGTTGCTATATGCCTGTCCTCAAATGATCCAAGTTACTTTTCAAATTTCAACCTGAACATGCACAATCCTATAATCAAATAAAATACATTTAATACCAATAATTTATTACTACTCTAATTTGTAGAGTAGAAAACTTACATGCTAATTATTTAGAATTAATGAGAAATTGTTTAATATACGAGATTTATACACAGTTTTAAATGAAAATTATTTTAAGTATTCACAAAGAAGTTTTTTAGTCTTCACATAGTTCTTTGATGAGAAAAAGTAGTGACAGCATAAAAAATATTGAGTATTTTCCTATCATTATCCTATGTTCACTTCAAAAGTTTATTTTATGCCTGATCTGAAACAATACTGACTAGGGAAGGAAAATAAATACTCATTTGGTACATCACAAATTCATTTTGGTTATCTGTATAGAAAGGTTTTTTAAATCATCCACAGTGATAACTGAAAAAAATTGAGGCCAGATTGAAATATGAGTTTCTTTAGCTTTATGCCAGTATTTAGTGGTGAGATTGCAAATTAGTATTCATACTTCTTTAATTCAAATGTGTTATTGCAAAAGAAAAAAAACCCTATCATCTGACACCCTCATTAGTAGATGAGATGTAAATACTCATGATATACCATATTTTTCGGATTGCTATCGCCTATGGTAATCCCTGCAGCCTCTGCGTGCCCCATTATCAGTCTCTGCATTTTATTTTTGGCCTCTGTGTGCCCCATTTTCAGCCTCCGTGCACCCCATTTTCCATCTGTTCCAATCCCCACCACCTCAAACGGGCCAAAAATGGATTGAGGGCACCCAGAGGCCAAAAACAGGGCGCTCGGAGGCTGAAAACAGGATGCAGAGGCCAAAAATGGGACGCACGGAAGTGGCAATAGGTGATGGCAATCCCTGCAACCTTCATGAAACAGCTGATTGTCGGGATTCCAATCTAGCCGACAATCAGCTGTTCATGTTAAATCAGGCTATGCTGAAGATGACCAGGCTGTTTTCTGTTTGCTGCAAGGAGGCAAATTGCTGGGAGGCAGAGGCCGAAGAGTGGGGGCCGGCAGGTGGGCAGGGCTTCAGCAACGTTCACTGTTTAAGATGCACAGACATTTCCAACAACTTTTTTTGGGGGGAAGGGAAGTGCATCTTATACACCGAAAAATACAGTACTTATCCCCAAATCTCTTTTTCTCCATCCTCTCCCCTCAATACAAGGAAACCAGGGATGGGATCCGACAGATATAACTACTGGTTCTGTTGCTCTGCGTCACGCGCGCATGCGCGAGTGCAATTTACAACCTGCTGAGCTGCCCAGACAGTTGAGCAGTGCTGCGTGCAGGTGCGCAGTGGTTGGAAAAGCCCTTTTTTCCTGTTTTTTCAACTGCAGCTGTGCTGCACAAAGCAGCTGAGGTTGAAAAAGCAGGAAATAAAGGACAGGTAAGTGCCCAGGCAGGCGGGTGGGCCAAAACAGCAGCAGGCATAGAACCGGTTCTATGTCTTCTGCTCTTCAGAACAACCGGTTCTACAGAGGTGGACAGAACCGGTAGAATCCCACCCCTGAAGGAAGCCATAATTTTAATGAAATCTGAATAGTCTGCAGATTACACATAGTATTATGTCAAATGAGATTTTTAAATAAATATTTTCTATTGAGTCTGATTATATGTGATGACTACATAATTACTTTACATTTACAGTATATATGCAGCACTAAAATCTTGTTACTCAGAAGAAAGTGATAACTATATTTGTTAATTGATCTGTAGCTCTTATGCGTCGTTCCACTGTTTATAATAATCTACAGAATTTTAAAGTGGCTGCTGAAGACTTGAGGAAAGTATTACATATTGATCCAAAAAATGCCATAGCTAAAGTAAGTATTAATACCTATTTTGAGAGTCATGGCATTAATATGTAATGGTACTTGTGTTGCAGTTGTTTGTTGTTAGACATAAGATTATAGCAGATGTGCTAACCTTTATTTGATTCTGCTGACTTAGTGGCTGTGGCATTTGGCAGAACTCTGTTGTAATGTGGAACCTGGGATTTCTGATCAAGACGTATTAGACAGGGACAGCTGTGTTCCAGGACTGCTTGAAATTCTGTTAGCCTGATAACTGTTTAATTGGGGATTCCTATTGGAAATAAAAACTGGTGACTGTCTTCTAATAATTGATTATAGAAATGGCATCTAAGAAGATATTGCCATCAATTTTCCTCAAGGTGACAACCTCATATAGATAAATATATAATGTTTGTCTTTTTACTGATACAGGAGTGATATAAAGACACCAAAATAATGGTTAAATCTATAAGAATTTGTTTGGATGTGTCTAAGAATAGAAAGTCACAGTTCGAAATCTTACAAAATCTGTTGTCATATTTGTTGTATTCTTAAACGAAGTCTCATAAATCTCTTTTGAGCAAAGCCATATATTTAGAAATTTAGTCTCAGCTTTAAATGGTGTAATAGGAATTTCAATGAAGAGAAAGAGCTTTCTCTTAATAATAGCAATAATATGTTAAATATTGGTCTTGACTAAGGTTATCAGTTAGATACTGGAAATATCTGTTGCTCTCCTTTTCTTATATCTATAATGCTTGGCCAACTATTGTGAAGTTTCTCAAATTTGCCATAAGAGATAAAATGTAAGAAAGCCTATCTTGATGGTATGGAATGGGCAAATAAGTTTCCATATTATGCTTTTCTTGAGCTACCTAATATAAATCCAGCAATACAACTTCTTTGGAGGATAGAAGACTACCTGTGTTTGCTATTGTAATTAATTTCAACTTTGGAATCCAGATGATTTACCCTCATCTTCTATAAGGGAATTAATCTTATGTAGCTGGCCTTGAACTACAGACAATAATTAGCTCCCTTTTCCTTTTCCTTACTTTCTCCTCCTCTCACCCCAATCCTTGAAGATATGTATATTTTAGGTGTTCCTTGAACAGAAATAGGCTTTTCTTTCTTTTTTGCCTATTGGTCCAAATAATAACTACAATAATAGTTTATGAAAATGCATAGGGAATGTCAGGATGACCTGCCCTAACTCAATAACAGTACAATCAGGAGTCAACATCTTTATTTTTGACTTCCATCTGTTTGATTGACTTTACAGTCAAGACCAGTTGAAGGGTTAGGAGGGGAATAGGAGAATGCAACACTAAAATTCTGTTCCGACCCTACATATGCCAGCTTTAGCTGCTTAAATTTAAATTAATGTGAGAAGACCAGGACTTCTCAAACCCAATCTAAGTTAGCTCTAGTTGTTGTAAAGTTTCTTTACATCTGAATCTTGAACGTAGGAGGAGTGAGCTAATAGAATATTCCTTTCCTGGTTTAAAAGCTTATCATATACAGTAAATCTAAACCAAAACTTCTATAAAAATTAGCTCTATCTACTCACAAGATTTCCCTAGTCAAGCCTTCTCTAAATATTACTTTCTCTCTAGTTGCCATTTTATACCGTTTTAAATCCAATGTTTTTATTTACCATAATTATTTGAGTATTTTAATACTTGTAAGTGTATATTCTACTTCAGGATGTTTTTGATTTGGAAAAGTAGTGTAAAATATAATAAATAAGAAAGCAATGAGATTTGTTCCTGTGGTAACCTGGTAGAAATTGAAACAAAGGATCATACTTTGACATTTTGATTTGGAAAAAAACCTGGGAGAAAGTAACATATGTCATTTGGATCTCCATGTCATTTAATTAAAACAGTATCTGGCTTCCATATATTGATGATTTATGCTTACTAGCATTGCCAGACAACATGGCTAACATTGACAATTGTACTACAACAACATTTGGAGCTTTCAATTGCAAGTTTACTTAAATTAAATGGATTTTGATGGGTTTAAAACAAAAAGTACAATGCACATCTTGCTTTGTATAAATAATGGATTTTATTACAAACATTACAAATTTTTGAAAAAGGCAAAGCAAACTAAATAAAATTATAAAATATTTATGGAAGAAATAAATGACAGTATACTATAAGAAAAATTATAAAAACTCCATTATAAAATTCTGGCAATTAATGGAACTATGATGTCTTATTAGTCGGAGTACATGTAACTAAAATTGCAGGAGATTGTTCAACTTAACGTTTTTCTATTTTTCTATTTATTTTGTTCTTGATATTTTTGACTAATAAGATGATAAAGTAACAAAAAATATTTTCCATCCTTGATTTTCTATATGAAGATCTGATCTGTCTGTTATAAATTTCCACTGGAAGTTGCTCTTATAACTGCTTTCCCTGATGGCAAAGCTTTGGTTTTGGGTTGCAAAATAAACTTGGTGTATGTGAAAGAGAGTTCACTTCAGCTCATGAGACTTGCAGACAAAGTGAAACAAGAATTCAGAGTTGATTATACAAAAAAAGGAATTGTTGGACAAGTGCCTTGCAGAAATTGAAAAATTAGTTAGGAGTACTAACAATTCTGTCATGATTAAATGACATAGAGTTGGATCCGGATCTAATTACGCTTAACGAAACTCCATTAAAAGAAGTTAATGTATTTTAATAACAACTCATGCAAACTCCTGGATTTCTATGGGCTTATAAGCATAACTAAGTTTAAATCCAGTCCATAATAAGATTTTTACAGTTAAAAGTACAAATTGAAATATTTTACACTGTAAATTATTATTACTATTATTCTATAGAAAAAGCTACTAGATATTGATAAGAATCTGACAGAATCAGAACCTGTATCTCAGACCCAAAGCAAGGGGAAAAGAATCTTTATTGAAGAAATAGAAGAATCAGAAGAACAAGAGAGAAATGAAGGAGAATTTGTAAATGGTTCTGGAGATAGAAGTAAGTTTATTGAATATTTCATTTCAGAAGCAGTGAGTAAGTTGCTCTGTGTTTTTTAAAACAATTTCAGTTAATCTAGTTTAGAATTTTGCAAAGACTGTACATTTAAGGTTTAAATTTCTTTAAACCTTACCTAATAATATCAGGGACTTGAATCTGAATGTTTCTATGTGCAAAGTATTATACTGTTACTTTACTAAACTTCAGTAAAGATAAATATGCCTGTTATCTCTTTGAACTCCTTACAAGTTTCAATATCAATAGTTTTCCTTTGATGACTGCTCACATTAAAAGCCTGAATAACTTTTGAAATTAATGCGTAACAGTTTCCAAGTGGGAAATACATTAAAGCTAAAGGCAAAGTATTTTTGTTCACAATGGCATATCTAAATAATAGCTAAATGTGTACAATGTAAAGCAATGCTATTGATATATTCAAGTTTAGTGTATTCTGCAAATAATATTTGAAGGTGATATTTCAGAAATTTAAAATGTTTTTCCTTTACAAAGCTTTTAAAAACAATTTATCCATAGTGGTATTTTCTTCAATAGGAATGAAAACACCTACATTTTACAAAATAGTACGTGTATTTGAATAGTCTTTTTACTTAATATATATCAGTAATGACACCCAACAAGTCTGTTTATTAACATAGTTATGACTGCTAATTCCATATAATTTACTGAGCTTTTTTTTCATTGAATACCTAGTATTTAGATAGTTAATTCCAGGTGAACTAAGTGTCATTCAAAAACAGGGTCCCACTAGTCTTGAAATAATAGCAGACCCGACAGTTTTAAATTTCTGCTAATAGCAATTATTTGGATTTTTATATTCACCTACAAGATACACAAATCTTGGATTAAGTTCTTTTCAGTAAGCTAAATTATCTTGTGAACTTTCTGATGAACATTTCAGTCCACCCCTGTTTTGTTCTGACAGTTGTTCCTTCCGATGATGCACACTCTAACCCAGCTGATTCACTTCCTTGTAGAAACTGCAGTGCTGGTGGGAAGGGAGAGCACAAGCGAGCCAGCCGACATGGGCAATGTACAAAAGAAGTTCACTACTCGAGGAGGTGCCTGGAAACCAGACCATAAAGAAGCCAAGAAGCCCAGAGACCCTTCAGAGAACAGTGTTAAAAAAGGTGTCTTGGAAGAAGCGATACGGGAATCTTTGCAAGACGATAAAAAGGAAATAAATGGCTATCTGAGCAACTGTATCAATGGAAAAGAAATTGGAGAAGGAAAACCAAAGGATGTAGAATCATCAGCGGCTGGAATTAGCAGTTCTACTCTGCTGCCTGCTAATGCTGCAAAATTGAAAACTGAAGGAAATGAATTATTTAAGAATGGGCAATTTGGAGAAGCTGTGCTGAAATACTCCAGAGCAATTGAAAATGTACTCAGTTCAGGTGAGATACATGTTTTATGTATATATTTTTATATGCAACGATTGGCGTTTTTCAAAAGATGATTTTAAAATACCATTAAGCTTTTTGATCTTTCCTCCTTTTTTGTTTTGTTCCAGGAACTAGCAGATAAAAGATTCCTTTGCAGTTACAGCCAATTATAAAATTGAATTCAAATTCAATAGATAAGTGAAATGGATTTTGCAATGTAGATTTCCTAGAAGCTGAATTAAGGATTACATATTTAAAATTAACTACATAAAACAAAAATTTCCTGGAAGCAACTGAATTACTGCAATTGTGCATTTTCAGCACAACTCTATTACTGCAGTGAAACTTGGAAACCTAATGATGCATATTTTTATGGTAAGAGCAGCTGCATTTCAGTAACCAATTTTCTCTGTAATTGTAATTCTAGGAATCCAAACTCCAGAAGATTTAAGTATTTTGTATTCAAATAGAGCTGCGTGTTACCTAAAAGAAGGGAATTGTGCTGACTGTATTCAGGATTGTAACAGGTAAATAACAGTTGTTAACAGGGAAAAATAAACCTTACGATTACGACATTGAAAGGTGTAGCCTGTATTAATGCTGTCACATATTCTATTGGAACATATTGCATCTAACTTTTTTTGTAAGGCAAAGGAAAGAAGATGATGAATAAGCTAGTTAATATTTCTTCCAAATTGCATCACAATGCCTTAAAGGTTTTAATGTTAAAGGAAGTTCATTATAGAATTTGGATAGGTATTTATGCATGAATTTCCTGTTTCATATTTAAACCTGCAATCATGTACAGGACATCTACAAAGAGTTGTATCATAATTACAACACAGTTGCAAATTATGTAGAAATGTTTCCTGACACACCAACCATATAGTCTGTTGCTGAAATATATTGTCATTAGTATCTCCTCTATCTCGAATCTTGCAATGTTCCTGCTATTTTTAAAATCTTCTGTTTTTGTGTTCTTAATTGTTGTCCAGTGAATCAGATCTCAGGAGGTAGACATACATAAAAAAGACAAAAATATTTAGTTTTTTGATTGATTACAAAAATACAAAATGGCAAATATATAATATTATTGTATTCACTTAAAAGTTGTATAATCCACAAACTATATAGAGAATACTATGGTATTCTATAGAGAAACTGATAATATAGTGTAATATTAATATTATATAGATTGAATGAATTCTTCATTGGCCAAGTGTGATTAGACACACAAGGAATTTGTCTTGGTGCAAATGCTCTCAGTGTACATAAAAAGAAAAAATAAATTTATCAAGAATCATAAGGTACCACACTTAATATAGTCATAGGCAATCAAATCATACTAGGAAACAGGCAAACAGGCAATCAAATCATACTAGGAAACAGTCGGTGTAAATCGTAAGGATACAAGCAATAAAGTTACAGCCATATAGTCATAAGTGGGAGGGGATGGGTGATAAGAGTGATGAGAAGATTAACAGTGATAGTAATGCAGACTTACCAAATAGTTGGACAGTGTTGTGGGAATTATTTATTTAGCAGAGTGATGGCGTTTGGGAAAAAAACTATTTTTGTGTCTAGTTGTTCTGGTGTAAAATAAAATAGATAAGATAGGATATTGTTTTGGGATTATTACTGATTTACTGTGCTACAATATGACCCCAAAAATTCTACATGGAACAAAATAAATAAATTATTATTTGGATGCTGAACTGTTGGGCTGATTTTTAGAGAAAAAATCATTTGAAAACAAATGTGTCATGTCAAAGTTCCATATATCATTTTTTTAAGCATAGTGCAACATTTTATAAATTGAATCCCAATTTAGTCATGCTTATAGTGGATCCATTGAAGTCAGGTGCAAATGAGGGATTATAACTTACTTTTCAATCATTTCTATAAGTTTCCTTTATAAGCCTAAGTCTAGATCCAATATATTTTATACGCAGTAATGCATTTACATCATCTGCCATATATTATTAAGGCAATAAGCCTGCTAAGATGAAAACTTTTAGTGCTTTTTATATCATTCTTAAGTATAACAGTGTAACTAGAATACATGAATTCTTGTTTATACTGTGAAAATGCAGTCACAGAAATGTTATCCTGTTAATATGCTCTATTAGTCTATTTCAAAATATATACTAATACCTTTATGGATATATGGGACATTTAATTTAATCATACAGCCATTAAGAAAACATTAAAAATAAAGAAACAAAAAAATGGAAATATAAAAGATGGAAAGTAAACAAAAGAAAAATATAATTTGGGAATAAGTACCTTTGTAATCTTGTTACATTTGTAATTTTAAATATTTGGCATGTTATATCCAAAAAGGTGGAGTAATGTATTAAGAACAACTTTGCTGATGTAACTGAAACAGGAAAAAACAGGTGTGAATCCAAAATCTTTAATTAAAGGATTCTTAAAGGCTCTTTACTGCGGTGTGAATTTTTCAACCATACTATTTCCTACTTTAATTTTCCAATGCATCATTATAAGAAACTCTGGAAGCCAGCAACAAAGGATTAATTTCCTGTGTTATATCATTTAATAAATCCTAGGAAATAATGATAATAAAGCTAGATTAGCATTAATAGCTGAACATCTATTTATCCAGTCTTTCTAACTTTTAGCCAGAATGGGGCCAGAAAGGGGCATCCAACCAAAGGTGTTAGCTTCTTTATATGCTCTCCAACACAGGCTAGAACTTCAATTAATATAATTTTCATGTCATGTGGTAACCATAAAGTATTTATCTTTAGAAAACCTAGATGACTTGGCCAAAATGCATTTAAAAGAATGTTTATCCTATAGAGTTTTGAGCTAATAGAATAGAATAGAATACTTTATTGACCAAGTGTGATTGGACACACAAGGAATTTGTCTTGGTGTAAATACTCTCACTATACATAAAGAAAAGATACATTCATTAAGAATCAAGAATCATAACATGCAACACTTAATGATAGTCATAGGGTACAATCAACAATCAGATCATACTAGGAAACAGTCAGTATAAATAGTAAGGATACAAGGGAGAAAGTTACAGTCCTACAATCACAAGTGGGAGGGAATGGGTGATAAGGAGTGATGAGAAGATTAGCAGTAATAGTAGTGCAGACTTTGTAATAGTTGAACATCTGCTTCGAATTTTTAAGCTTTACTTTATGTAAGATTTTTATTACAATATTGAAGCTGTTTCTTTGATATAAAATGCTGTACAGACACCCCATTCTTCAAATTTTTTAATGGACTTGACTGATAATTTTAAATCATTGCCACAGAACTTTAGTGACTGAAACGAGCAGGGACAGTTCTGCATAGAACAGTTTTTGTCTTGTGAATAGAGCTTAACAAATTTCAGTAAGAATATCGTGTGGAATGATAATAACACCAACCGGGAAATCATTATGTTTATCCATCCTCCCTCCTAAAATTTATTTCATTAGAATCTTGTGATTAAGATGAAATTAATGTTTAAAAAACTTTAAACTCTGTATTTTTCCTATATGTTTTATGTTTTATCCCTGCATATAATAATTTTAACATTTGTTCTTTAGTGCTTTGGAACTTCATCCATATTCTATTAAGCCTCTTCTACGTCGAGCGATGGCCTATGAGTCAATGGAACGATATCAACAGGCATATGTGGATTATAAAACTTTATTGCAAATAGATAGTGGAATCCAGGTTGCAAATGACAGTGTTAACAGGTAAACATTTATAACATTTAAAGTAACACCAGTATAGAGCACTTTGAAAGACTATGTTATATACACACATTTTTATAATAATTGCTCTCATTATAATGATAGTTTCTTTTTTTAATGTAGCTGTCCTGACATATTTTTCTTTTAAATTTATTTATTTTTAAAATTTATAAGGCTGCTTAACTCAAATACTGTGACCTTGAGCAATGATACTATTAGATGTTGTTATTCAAGTACTTAGCAATTGATTTTACACAAAACTGGGAATGCCTATCCATCTGTATACTGACATATTAATGCATCTTAATCTACAAAAGGTTAGCCAAGAAGCATTACTTGCAGTTTTTAAACATCTGGTAATAAAAAAAAGAAATGTTGTAGCCAGTTGAATTAGTAATGACTATAATCGTGATGTGTATACTCTTGCGTATCATCAAGCCAGTGGGAGAACATTGCTTTTGTTATTTAACATCTCATTTTGTGCGCTCAGTAGTAATCTAGTATTTGGGAATAGATAATCAGAGTTGCAGTAGCCTCTGATGTTATTTATCAAATTCCATGTCTACCAATAATCTTGACTCTAAGTGTAAGAGCCTTGGTGACACAGTGGTTAGAATACAGTCCTGCAAGCTACTTCTGCTGCCTGCTGCCTGCCTGCAATTTGGCAGTTCGAATGTTACCAGGCTCAAGGTTGACTCAGCCTTCCATCCTTCTGAGATGGGTAAAATGAGGATCCGATTGTTGGGGGCAATAGGGTGATGACTCTGTTAGAGAGGACTGTAAAGCACTGCGAAGTGGCACATAGGTCTAAGTGCGATTGCTATATATTCTCATAAAATACATTCCATAATATGAGAGAAAAGCAATTTTTATGGTAATAGTCTGTAGTGATTGGGATGGCAACACATTCTACTGCAGTCTGCTCGATGGGAGTATTGGCCAATGGAGCTGTAGTAACCGTTGAGAATCCTAGCATTCTGATTCTGGCAAAAGCAGATGAATACCTAATAGTTTTATAAAACCCTTCATGGATTATGCTAATAATTACAGAAATTTCTGAATAATTCTCTTACAGTTTATAGCATGATATTTTTTTTAGTACATGTCAGTTTAAGAAAGTATGTAGAGTTATAAGGCAGTCTTTTCCACCCTTCCCAATTTAAAGAGCTGGAAGTGTAAAAGCTTGTTAGATATATCAAAAAGTAAGTAGAAAAGCATAGTACTATGATATTTTACTTAAAGGCCATCCTTAGGTACTACCAATTTGAACCATTTTTGGCTTAAGTTCAGTTTACCACAAATAGTATAGACTTGATATAAGAATATACTATTCAGGTATTCCTGGATGATACAGATAATCTGTATCATTAAGGATTTAAGTATCAAATAAAATAATCTCAATCTCTTAATTTCCAGTCTTGAGTTTGAGTGAGAGATAACCTAATTTTCCCTGGTGGGTGACTTACATTAAGAACTAGAGGGATCGTGTCTCTAGTGATTCTATGGCATCTCTATGTGACTTTTGATACTATTGATGATCATATTGTTCTGAACTGTGTAGCTGAGCTAAGATGAAAAAACAATTGTGTAGTAACTCTTGAAACATAGATTCTGAAGACAGTACAATAGTCTGCTTTTCAGCTTCACAATTATTGGCTAATGAAGTTGTTTTCCATTTTACTTAGTATCGTTATAGAACAGCCTGAAGCGATCATCCAGCAAATTGGATCTGGGTGTCTCAAAATCCCAGTGATACCCATTCTCCATATATATAAGGGAGCTGCAGAGACTGTAGTAATCCTGATCTTTTGCCATTTGATAGCAATATAATCCAGACAAGATAATGAATACTAGCTGTAGAAAAAATAATCTGTAATTAAATGCCTGCTTTGTATGAGGTGGCACTTCTCTCAGCAAACCTATAAAAAGCCCAGAAGGCACTCCTCAGCATTGCTCTTAAATATCTCAAGATACTTGCAGCTAAAAAGTTTGACAGATCAGGTAGATGTGCCAGCCATACCCTTTCTGGAGTATGTGCATGTATCCAATGTTACACAAATATTAATCACATCCAGCTGAATTATTGTAACATGCTTTGCTGAGGATTTTGAAACATCAATTGGTGAATAGTCAGAATTCTGATCTTTTTTTTTCTGAATTCATGTTTTAGGTATATTCTTGCTGTCTTAGTAATATAAACATAGGTGAAAGTACTTTTACATTTGAATTTTTTAGTAACAGAGTGCTTGAAAAATATCAAGCATCCCATGTGATTCTGATGCTATTGCTGAGTAGAGTGGAAAGCTTTTCTAACATGGGTTCCCAGCCTTTGAATCTTGGGCCACAATAAGTGGACAGATAGCACTTGGATTTTTGTTTTGTTTTCTGTTGTTACAAAAAAACAACAATCTGTTTTTTAGACTAAGGGGAAAAAGTATCCTATTTGTTATCCCAGGGCATCTGATCTCAATTCCCTACCTTCCCTCTCAAAGACACTGTGAATAACTCATAACTGATGCAAAATGATAAAGGGGGGAAGGAAGGGATGTGTGCAGATAATTTTTGCATGGATGTTTGGTAGGACAAGCAAAGCAAAAGAATGGTCTAGCTGGTTATATTTGTTTTATTTATTATGTAGTATTTTTAATATTCTTTAACTGATATGTAAATTTTCTATTAGTTGAATTAGTATCCCTGTTCTTTAGCATAATGTACAGAATATAAATAATCAACACATTGATATTGCATCTTTCAATGTCATTTTTAAAGGATTTGCATTTGCCACACTGGTAAATTACTTTTTTTGCCATACACTAATCAATGAAATTGTATTAATATTATTGTCAGTGTTCCGAGTAACACACCCATTGAAAGCAGAACTCCAAGGCAGGTCAATTCCTCAAAGAACACGTTTATTGGATACATCATATTGGCACAGCTGGTGAAAACCAACTCTAACATTCCTGCAGTTTCCACCTAATTAAAAGAGTAAAAAAAAAACCTCCCAGGTGTCTCCGGTCATATTGCAAATGAAGATGGATGCGCAGGCTCCTCTCCTCCTTCAACAACCACCTGTTACAATGTCCTTGGTTCCCACAGGAAAACTTTTTTATTATGACTGTAACCAGGCTATCTACTTCTCCCTCAGTTTCTCCTCTCACGCTTCGTGGCAATTATGAGGCAGCACAAGATGGCTTCAGCCAAGTTTGCTTCAGAGTTGACAATTATATCCCCCCAAAATTAAAGAAATTGTTATAAGCAAATCCAGAACATTTTTTTAAAAAATTTCCACATATTGAATGTTTGGGATTTAATGGTCTTGACTAGAATGTGGCTTCCACTGTTCCCATGATCAATATATATCTCTCTGTCTTTTTTTACTTAAAATATCCACACCTTACTATTAAGTATTATGTAGATAAAGAAATATGCCTAGTTACCATTTCCAAACAGCAATAACTAATTTATATTGAAATAACTTTAAATTCTGGGCTTAGGTCTGGTTGTTTAGTGAGTACTACTTCTTGTAGTACTTGTACTAGTTGTGCCTTGAGATGCACAACTAAAATCACCATTTGACTTAAATATAATGAAACGATTGATGATTGACTATATACAGGAAGAGAGAGATACAACATTATCCATCTTTTGAAAATATATTTCAGACTGAACTTTAAATAAACTGAGAAAATGCTTAATTTAGTATTTACTGTAAATCCTCCTAGCTTTATGATACAACCTGAAAAATGTGAAGAACATGAATTACAATTTCCAAGGTTTTTTTTTACATTTCAATATACATGCTTTCAGAATAGTCTAACTCCTTCCTTATTGACTGAGTTTCATTCCAACAAGCAGGTCATTAAATAAAATGATGGCTAAGTGAACATGTAATAAATATATACACTGTGACAATCATTGGTTGCTGTGATCATTCAGATATTTTCCTACGGCTACGCCACTGTTATTCTCATTCTGATGTGTGTTGTCAGGCATACAAAATTTGTTGTAAATTATCTGCATTGGTCAGAAAATGTATTTTGTTATTGCTGTCATATTTACAAATAGTAGTTGCTAAATGAAGAATGGGTGTACTGGTTTCTGGCTTGTTATTTAAAAATGTTGCTGTCTGTCATGCTTAACCCAATGACTTTTTCCCCCTTTCTAGGTCTTATTTATACTTTTCCCTTCACTGCTTATTACTCTTTTCTTCCTGGCAACCCATCTCCTTATTTCAGCTGCTTCCTTCTCTTCCTCTTCCTCCTGCTGGTAATTCTTTTTTTCAGCTTGCTAAGTATTTGTTTCTGGACTTTGTTAAACAGAATTAAATTAAATTGAAGTGGCCTAAATATCTCAATATGTTTAATGTTTGGTGTTTTTGTAAATTGGTGTCCTATGATGTTTTTAGAGTTCCTTAAAGATTACTGTTATCATTTTCACATCTACTGAGAAATGAGAAAAGCATCTTAAGGGTAGCATAATCTAAGTGGCCAATACTGGTCTGAACAAAATAAAGGTCGGAAAGACTTTAAATTTGTACATGCATAGATCTGAGGTAACACTGAGTGCTGTAAACGTTTTAAATAAAAATATTGTTATATATAATAAATTTGTTTTACTTTAGGATAACAAGAACCTTAATAGATCTGGATGGCCCAAATTGGAGGGAGAAGTTACCACCAATACCTGTTGTCCCAGTTTCTGCTCAGTTACACTGGTGGGATGGAGAAAGCTTTACTTCAGAGTCAAAACAAAAGAAAACTGCAAATACTAGTATGTGCATATTGTTTTAGTATACCAGTAGAATCATTAGTAAACTATTATGGAAAAAGGTTATATTTGAGATGTTGGTTCCATACCCACAGAGATGTTCATGTAGTATTTCATTGTTTATGCTAAGGGATTTCTAAGCCTTCCTTTCCCTGCAACTTCTCATGCTACAAAGAAGCACCTCAGAAAATCAGACCATGTCCTGGAGTTGACAAGTGTTGTAGTAGTTAGCAGTAGAAATTAAAACAATCTGGTGAATGCAACATTTAATGTAGAGTTTTTCAGGAGTGCCTTCATATCTCCTTCATTGGAAATAAATGTTTGTACTGCACACCATACACTATTTTTCAGCTCATATCTTGTTTCACATTTCTCATGCAGCATTGGGGTGAGTGCTATGTGTTTTATATATTTTGAAAGTGTGGTACTTATTTTTGACTTTTTGGTGGCAAAGAAGTCTTGTGAGATCATAACGTTAGCCGCACTGATAAGAGCATGTGGAAATTCCTTTATTTAAGTAATGAAAGGAATGTTCTGTAAATATTTGCACTTGCTTTCTGAACAGGTATAAATATTCTTTTATTCTGACTATTATTGAATGGCATCTATTTATCTTTATTTACAAATAGGTGATAATGCAGAAGAGAAGTTCAAGCTATTTAAGAATCAAGGAAATGAATTTGTGAAAAAGGGTAAATACGAAGAAGCATTAATGAAATACAACGAGTGCATAAAGCTAAATTCACAGGAAAAGACTATCTACACTAACAGGTAACAAGTTACCTAATACTACATCCAAATCCTAGCCAGCTTTGTTCAAATTGTTAGGTAGTTATCATTAGTTTTAGTGGAGAAAATATGTTTGTACTAGTCATCATTTTTGTAAATGAAATATAATTCCCATTTGTAGATACCGTATTTGTTTCCTGCAGGAGCTCCAAATAATATACATTTTACCATTTTAATATCCCTTATAAGGTCAGTGAAGAGATAATAATTAGCCCAAAGCCATTTAATGGACTTTATTCTCCACGTAATACATTATCTATTATATTGCACCACTGCAATATTGTATATTTATAGTACTATAGCACCATATATCAATACCAATATGGCATTTGAGGTCCATAATTTGTTTGGCTGGAAATACTCTACAGAGCTGAGCAAATGACTATAAAAAATAATAGGAGCATAAGCACCGAGCTGTTTTGAGTGTTGCAACATGATCTTACACTCTCCTGTTTCTGATTGCACTACCTTAGGGCTCTTTGTTTCTTGAAACTACTTAAGTATGAAGAAGCCAAGAAGGATTGTGATTATGTTCTTCAGATAGATGGCTCTAATATCAAGGCTTTATATAGAAGAGCTCTAGCATACAAAGGTTTAGAGGTAAGACCAAAACTATATTTTTTGTTAATCTGTAGATGTTACCCATCAGATGTGTATAATGGCTATGAAAATAAAAACGATGCACGAAACATACATTATTATATAATAAGTAAACTTAGCTTAAAGGCTTAAGGATGTCAAAATGAAAAATACTAAATTGGGGTGACCCAAATAGTAAGAACTTAACATAAACCAGATGGGAGACATTTTTAAGGAAGTATTGGAAAGCAGGTAACATCAAATATCTCCAGGACTTGTCCTTTCATTGGCAGCACAGATTTAAGAGAACACAGCCATTACAGGTTCAGATGCTAATGTTTAGTAGAAACCAAAAGGCAGTGGATACATTTAGTGATTTATATATGAAGAATTCCTGCAAATGTAACAGCCGGAATCCAGAGGGAACCTCTGGAGTGTTATCAGAGGCATGCTAGATAATAATTCTAACAGTATAAAAGCCAAGGAAAGACAGCATAGTGACAGGGTATTTGCAGAAATAATTGTTTCTTGTTTCAATTTTTAAGTGCTGCTCTACACTTAGTTCTAAACTTATGACCACAACTGGGAATGGAATTTATGTTATAAGTTGTTATGGTTGTATGTCGAGTCACGTGGTTGTGCTGTAAACACAAATCCAGCTTAGCTAATGGCACTTTTCCTGGCAAAACTAGCAAAAAAAAAATTGCAGATCACTATCACATGACAGTAGGATGCTACAATCAGTGATAAATGCACACCAGTTGCCAAGTGCCCAAATTGCAATTGTCACCAAAGGGGCAGAGCAACAGTCATAGGTTTGAGCTCATTTCACAAATGACTTTTTTTCCAGACTTCTGTTAATTCAAATCATTGTTAAATGAATAGTCATAAGTCAAGGACTATATTGCTTTTGGAATGATTGTTGGTACCCTATCTTAAATAAAATGAATGTTAAAAACTTTAACCTTAGACTGTCTACTATTGACCTCACTCGTTTCCTAAGAGATCTGTAGGGGGCGTGCATAAGTGCACCAACGTGCCTACCGTCCCTGTCCTATTGTTTCTTTTTTTATTTTTCTTATATGTATCCATGTATTCATAACTGTGTTTTTACTTATACCTATTATCTTGTAAGCAATTGACAAAATAAAATAAAATATATTTGCCAAAGGACCTGGTATATGTTTTTGTAAATTACATGAGGTCTTGGTAAGAACAGAGATACATAGCTTCTTCCTTGATAACCAAAAGCTTGTACAGCAGTAATTTACCACAGTAATGGACTCCTTAAAAACATAATGTCCCTGCTGGATTAAAGATTAGTCTAGCAAATATCTATAAATATAGTAATGTTTAGAAAATGTTAGGAAAAAAATAGAAAACATGAAAGTAAGAACAGATTATTTTTCTGACTGTAAGTAAATACTGTAACTTTTCCAACAATTTCTTATTTAAGCCAATGATTGATTTTTCTAACTTTCAGAACTATGAAGCTAGTATTGAAGATCTGAATAAAGTTCTTCTAATTGATTCCAGTATTGGTGAAGCACAGAAGGAACTGGACGAAACAACACAACTAATTAAACTTAGATGTGAATTTACAGCCAACGATCAGCCAAAGCAAAGGAAAAAAATTGAAATCCAAGAGGTATTTAAGAAAAACCACAGAGGCTTAATTTTTTTAATTGCTAAATTTTATTTGTAGCTTTATTTTTAGCTGATACATTTTCTATTGTGAAATAATCTCAAAACAAATTTTCAGTGATAAAAAGCTAGACAGAGCTGGAAGGCATTCCTGGTTGGAAATACTGATAGTTGACTCATGACCTTGATAAGATGCAAGTTAGAAACTGCCCTCCTTCAAGTTGATTTCAGAAAAGTGCTGGAAGATATTGCTTCAATACATTAGCCATTGGTCTGTGATGTCTCTCAGGATAATACTTTGCCTTTGTTTCCCTGATATTGTTTAATGTAGATTGAAACTGGTAAATTATGTTTTGGATTTGCTATTCCCCCTATGAAGGCGGCAACCACTTCCATGTTTTTTTACTGAAATTAGTGAGGCTGTTCTAAATTTTACTGCAATGTCTGAGTTTAATAATGGACAAGATGAATGCAAACAAACTGCATCCTAATCCAAATAAGACAGAATTTGCATGTAGTTGGTCAGGAAAGATTCTACTTCTACTGGGGGAAGTTGTATTTCTGTTGAACCCTCTTTCATAGTTAGGGAGTGTGTGTCCAGATACCCAATTTTTTATAGGTTTCAGGTATCAACCACTAAGACTAGAGTGTTTGTTCCTGAGCATGTCAGATTCAGTCACAATGTATAGATCCTGCTTACATCCCATTTGTACTATTTTAACATGCTGCATGCAAGACTGCCCTAGAGAAACTTCTGTTTATATATAATGCAGGCTCAACTCCTAGCTAGAGCTAATTATAAACGGCTTATACTCTGTGATGAAAATAGCCACTAGTTTGTTTCTGATCTGGCATGATTCAAAGCTGATGGTACTTTCTATGACTTGGGAACCAGACCTTTTGAAGTATCATAGTCTAATTTAGCAATCTGCCTAAGATTTAACATCTTAGAAATGGGTGGGGGGTTTATTTTATTCCTTAGAGAAACAAATTCAGAGGAAAATAATAGATGGCCTCTGAGGATTTCACTCAGACTTTGAACTCTCTTAAAGCTCTGTCTATTCCTCTGAGCAGGACTTTGCAACAAAGTTTAGTATTTTATGGATGCTATATTTATTTTTAATGTTTAGTTGTAGTTTCAATTAATTTTTGTATTTTTATTGTTACTACTATTAGCCTCCTTGAGTGACATTGATGGAGAAAAGTGAACTATAAATAAGTGACTACTACCAAGTCACTTGAGACAAATCATATGGATCTTTCCCATGACATTAGCAACCCGCTGAGAATTAGATACTAGAGAATAACTCATTCAGCCTCTCTGTGATCAGCTCAAGTTATATATATGAATAGGAACATTTCGGAAAATAATCTAGGAAGGAATAAATGAAAATACGATCATTATAAATGAAATTTTTTATATTGTATGTATTTATCAAGGCTGACCAAATGCATGGTTATTTCTTTGTGAAGGTAAATGAACAAGAGGAAGATGATACAGAGACATGTTCTTCAAAGAATACAGCAACAAACCCTTGCAATGCCAAAGAGGAGCATGGAACAACCATGCCATTGAATAGTTCAGAAAAGCTAATCATTTCTAAGCCATCAAATGCCTATGAATTTGGGCAGCTAATCAACATCTTGAATGCCAGTAAGGACATTGCTGCTTGTGCAGAGCTCTTAGCAATGATTGAGCCAAAAGATTTGCCAGTACTACTAAGCAACAAACTAGAAGGAGATATTTTTCTCATCTTTATTCAAGCTCTGCAGTCTGATGTGTTCAGCCAAAACCCTAATCTGGTATACCAACATCTTTTCTACCTAAGTAAAGCTGAAAGATTTAAGGTGAGCAGATTAATTAATGTCTTCAGTGTAAATTATTTTTGAAATAACACTAATATTTAGGTAAACATTATTTTAAGTACTAATTAAGTGCACATACTTTTTTTTCTCAGGTGGTGCAGACACTTCTTGGTAAAAATGAAATAGAACAGGTTCAGCAGCTACTGGCTTCTCTTTCCAACACGCAAGACCAACAATTTTCTCTGAATGATCTCGAGAATCTTAAGAAAACCTTTGAACTCTAAACAGTTTTTTTTAATTACTCCATGCAAATATGTGTAGTGTATATGTACATCTTATACCAAGGGGAGGCAAACCAATAGTTTTATCTGGATTATTTAATATGCTGCATATTTACATACACTTTGATAATCAGCTCCTTCACCTTGTTGTATATGTTTTATTTTACAATTATTTTATTTATGGGAATGTTCCCTACTCTTTGGCACCTGCACTTATAACAACAAATAGATTAGAAATAGGACTGGGGCTTGAATGACTCACTTATATAGGAAAGAAAAAGAATGAAAAATGCTCTGTATTTGCTTACGGAAGAGAACCGTGAGCCCCAAGGACAGAGTTCCAGAAGGCCAAGGAAAGTCTAAAATGTTCCTTTTATGAAGGGATATTAAATGATAATACTTATATAGAAAGTGTTCAAACTGTTATATGTAACTGTTTTTGATTTGCTGTTTTTGTTTCATTTCCTTCTAGTATAGGGGATTTTTTCCAAAGAAAAACCACTGACACTGCAATGAAAATGTCTTTGAATAAGCCCCATTAAATAAGGAATTATGAGTCTTGTTTTAAGAGGGCATGTGTTGAAAGAGTATGAAAGTGTAACACGGTATTAGCACTTAGTTTTTGCAGTTGGGGGAAAAAATGGACACTATGCATACCAAATTACAGTGTGTGTCAGCTTCAATTTTGCTTTCATTTACTGTTCCAAATTCATCTGGCTTACGTTGAGTATGGCTTTCAAGAAAACCCCCAAGTCATTTCTCATCTTCCTCTTACAGAATTAATGTGCTAGAGGGTTCTGAATGTGTAGAACTCTGTGAATCTTTTAGCAGCTGGTTGCAACAGGGGATATTTGAATCTCCTCCGAATTGCTTTCATTGAATATACAAAGGGAGATTTCTCCGAGCTAGTGACTTACTATAGAACAGCAAAGATGAAGCAAAATGTGTAAAAATGTTTTGAAGCAATAGAGTTATTATATTTTAAACTAAAAATTAATTTATTAATAGTATGCAATCCAAATTAGATTACAGGAAATAGTACAGAAGTACTATTTGATACTTCTACTATTTTGAATTAAATGTTTTCTTGGATTAGAAACTGTAAAAAAAAATGTTAAGAGCTTACCCACTTGAATTGTTTCCCTTGAAGAATTTTTGTAATAAGGTATTGAGCTGATTGATATAAAAACACTTGTAATGAATAAATATTTTAAAAGAAAGATATTGGGCATATTTTTATTATTTGTTAACAGCTTTGTTCTCCACAGTGCCCCAAAATATTTTTGTAGGATACTGGTTATTCAGCTCCTGAGGTGAACATTTGGTCTCTAACATAAAAACTAGTTTTGGTTTTTATGTATTAAAATATAACTTCGCTTCACAAATGTGGTCAATTTAATTTGATAGTACCAGTTCTGTTGCAGTTTATCTTTTAGGGCAGGAGTGGGAAACTATGGCCCTTTTATGACTTGTGGACTTTAGCTCCAGAATTCCTGACCCAACCATGCTGGCTCAGAACTTCTAGGAGTTGAAGTCCATAAATTATAAAGGGGTCACAGTTCCCCAACTCTGTTTTAGGGGAACCGTCATAATCTAGTATAAAAACACAATATGGACTCTTAAGATTACTTCATACTTAATTCTAATAGTCTCTCCTAAATCACTGCATCTTTGATGTTCCATATATTTAAACATTGTGGCTTGTGAAACTTGTCTTTCCAAAGATGTATAAAGGTGTTAAGATAGTTAAATAGGCTATTTTTATTAGTTGCAAAGTTAGAAACTTAGTATCCTTTCAAAGGCCCCACCATGTATGAGCAAGTTGGCTAATCCCAACATTTCCTGGTGGTGAAATCTATGGAACTCTGTCCTGAGGTTTCCTGGAAGGAGTCTTCCGGACCACATCTTTCCCTTGTCCAGAGAGGTTCCCAAAAAACCCAGTCTATTCATTGGTTCTTTGGTCTTTGCTGCAGCTGTCACCTCCACTCTCCAGGGAGAGATTTCACTGAAGAAGTCCTGATTTGCTTTGAAAAATATTTTTGTCCTAACACCACCCCTAAAACTTTAAAGCAGAGTTCAATGAAGTATCAAACTCCAGAGAAAAATGGTTTCAGAAACAGCTAAGCGGTAATATCTAACGTAATCCATTACTCATTTCTTGATTTGTTGGACTAATTTGGGTACATGATCATAGCATTTTTAATCAGAACAGAACTCTGCTTATTTTCTGTGAATGCCAGAGAAGGAGAGAGAATATAATATTTTCCGTATAGTTTACAGTACAAAAAATTTCATTTACATATCAGAATATCCAAATTTTAGCATTTCACATTTTAAAAATGCAGCATTTCTCAACCATTATCCTTAAGTTGCATGGATTCCAGCTCCCAGAACTCTTCCCCAGCATGCTGGCTGGCGAATTCTGAAAGTTGGAGTGCATGCATCTTGAAGTTGAGAAACACTGCTTTTAAGGAGTTGATTCATTAAAGTTGACGTTGACTCCTCACAATAGCTGCGGGAGAAGCTGGAAAGTAGAGGGGCTCTGTTAATTGCAGAATGTTGCTGTACTCACATGAGATCTGTCCTTCCAATTGTTTTCAAAGTATACACACCCCAACCACAAACCACAAGATTCGTTAGATAATGTAAAATATAAATACTGGCTGCTCAAATACAGCATTGAAGCAAGAATAAGTTAGGAGCCAAACCTGTACTTGTTCTAAAAACATGACCTTACCATTCCAAGGTATTTTCAGAACAGCAGTTTTAATGTATAGCTTTGAAAAGCATGGGATGGATAATTGCTTAAAACATCCACATCAAGAGCTACAAATTCAGGCTCAATGCTTGTTAGCACAAAGTCATGTGTCCTTCCATTTCGTCAAAGGTAGAGTAAGAACATAACGAAGAACATACACAAGCTTTTTCCAAATATGGCAGCAGCTTCTTTCCTAGCTTGGCTCCTGCAGTCACATAAAAGTATAAGCTTGTTTTAATGAAAATAAAGGTATGTACATTTTATGATATCAAGTTAGAGATCAAAAACTAGAAATAAATAATATCCTAATAAATACCAAATGGGTGAAAATTTGTCAACGGGAAGCCAGTTCTTTACCTATATTCATGGCTGTTTTCCAAACTTTGCAAATGATGTATTGACTTTCTTATCTGAAAAAAGACAACTATATATTTGTATTGTATTGGAGAGGGAAGTTGTAGAACAATTCTGAGGAAAGAACTTTGTTGAAATTGGGTGAGAGGTAATGAAGTAATACAATTGGTCAGTTTTCATCTGCAATATATTCAAAATAAGACTTTCTTCTTAGTACCTAAAATAATTTTAAAAAGACGTTTTCAAATTATATCAGATTGTCACATAGGAATATTAAATACTTTTAAAATAAGAATGTGCTATATGAAGCATGAAAAGTTTATATATCAATTCCCTTAACAGTACTTAACAGTAACATATTAAGTGTATATATTACTGGATGACAAGTCAATTTAGCATAAATATGAGTCTATAGTCCATATGCTAAATTAACTACAACCATAAGGGAGGGAGTGTTCCTAGACAGCTACATATTGCCTGCTTCTGATTGACAAATGATTGTGGCTTGTTATGTTTGCTGTGAAGTGAGCCTACACAATCAGGACAGGATATTACTTGAACGCCAGGAGGCACTGTGCAAAGCAAGGTGTGTCTGATGCTAATCCTTGGCCAAACAATTCTTAGACCACCAAAAGAAGCCAATGGAAAAGCATTAATGATATCTTTTTTAGTTGGATTGTGCATTAAACGCTTATTTTCTGCCCCATATCTATTTCTGCCTCCTAAAAGAAACAACAGTTTTCTTCTTGGCCATACTTTGAGGACCAGGGGAAAAAAAAAAACTCTGGCCAAGGAGCAGGATACATTTCAAGTATCGAGTAGGTACGTATTCTGGCAATCAGAAAAATTGCAGAAGCCATGTGGGCAAGCCCAGCCAACTTGCAAAGTGTGCGGGAGATGTGCAGAAACATAAATGCCAAAGAACCAGCACTACAGAAGGCCCAGAAATGCAGACTCTGTCAATCACAAGCACCTGAATGATATTACAAATGGCATGCAAGAACTGAACAGGAATAAAGGCAAGGAGGTCATATCCAGAAGCTCAAGTGGATCGTGCTCTTTTGCAACCTCTGCCTACCTTGCAATCCTTTTCATTCTCGGCCTTTGTGTTCAATGAGGGAAATAGGAAGGAACCACAAGAGAAACCAGAAGCCTAATTCTCATGAAGCTTACACTAAGAAAAATCCATTTACAGAGGATGATCACACAACCTGCACCTTCACATCAATCCCTGTATTAATGCTAGAATATTTTGAAGGAATCTTGGAGACTTATGGAGTCCAAAGTCATTCCCTGTGTAGGAATTCACGACTACAGCATGTCCAAGAGATAAGATCATTCATCCTCCATTCAATGCGAAACAGCTTACTGCCTTCCAGAAAGTCTATTCCATCATCCATAAAGAAAATCTTATGTCCATACAAAATCTTGCAATTCAAACATCTTCTAGTTTGTTAATGTGCATTCTAAATTTCAGTGTTCCAAACTGGTCACTATTTTAAGCAGGGAGTAACACAAATGGAAAGAACAATGGCTTTTCTTGATCTTTCTATTATACTTCACTAAGAGGCAAGCTTGGATTTCATTTCCCTTTTGGGAAGCTGCATCATTCTATTGGCTCATGTTCAGCTTGTGATCCACCAGGAAATCGAGATCCCTTATTGCATGGGTGTCAAATCACATTGTCATGGTGGCATCATGTGACATATCAGGACTTTCTCTGCCTTTGCTAAACCAGGCATGGGAGTGGCAGCGCATAACGCACCTGGACCGAATTTGACAGCCCTGCATTGCATACTATATACAGCTGCCTGGTATGATTTCTGCCATTTCATATTCTTGTCTTTTTTTTTTTTCTCTAAACATAGGATATATTTTTTTTGCCCATTGAAATTCATCTTGCTGGATTCCACCCATTGTCCCAGCTTGTCAAAGTTCTTTTAAATCTTGAGTTTCCTCAAAGGCCGTGATGGCAAACCTATGGCACACATGCCAGAAGCGGCAGAGTCACTTCTGCTGGCACACGAGAGGTTGCCTGGAAGAGCCCCACTGCATATGCGCACGCGCCGCCTGCTGATTCTTGGGTACCTGGCGTGCATGCGCCGGGCGTGGGGGTGCGCAGGAGACGCGTGCATACACAGACATGCGCATACGCAGACATGCATGCGCAGGGGGCGTGGGGGGGCCCTGCGCACATTGCCTTCGCATGCAAGCATGCAATTTTCGGCACAGGAGCCCAAAAAGGTTAGCCACCACTGCTCTAAGGGGTTTGGTATCTTTATTTTTGTGTTATCTGCAAATGTGATTCTATTTTTTAACCCTCCATCCAAATAGTTTATAAATATTAAATCCACTGAGAGGCTTGGTACAGAGCTGGCCACACAGCCATAATAGAAGTAGGGACTGCAAAGTGGTATGGCAAGCTGCAATTTTATTTTCTTGTATAAAATCTGAGATTTGGATTGGGAGCCAACTAGGTGGATTGGGAGAGTCATATATTCAGCTGGAGGTTCTTGATTTCCCTAGAAATTTGCAAGCAGGCAAATCTGCCTTTTTAGTGTAAAATTTCTAACAAAGTTTTGTGCCTTGGAGTCAGTTAGAGACGCATCAATAATCTCTACTGACAGCTCCGTCTTTGGTGATTGAAAACAGTAGTAGAACTTACCAGGATATACCATTCTGATCACTGAATGATAGACCTATCAGTCTGATCCTGCAGAAGGAGAGAGAATTCATCAGTGCAGACATTAAAAATCCACATTATTCAATCTTTCTGTTTTATTATTTTTATATATTGTTCTTCCATTTTTCTGATGCTTTTTTGCTGGTAATTTTAGACAGTAAAATTAAACAATGGGTAATCCTCATTGAGTAATTGCCTCATTTAGCAACTATTCGGTTACAAACTGATGAAAAAGTAATTTTGTGATCACTCATGTTTACATCTTTTGCAGACCTGTAAATCTGAAGTAAGTTCATAAGCACAAATGCAGTTTCACTTAGCTCCCACTTCATTTAACAACTAAGATTCCTATCCCAATTGTGATTCACTAAACGAGGACTATCTTGTCCTCCTAACTTAACTCAGAATCCATGAATATAAGGGAGGAGTTCTTAGAATAGGAAAGATTTTGAACATCTGCCTTCCAGCTACATAGAGAAATCAATAATGCCTTTTTGTCCATCTTTTAATGATTCCAATGGTACTTCCTGTAAGTGTAACAATGGCTTTTGCTGTTTCTTAATTTGATTTAAATTAGTTGCGTGAAGTAAATTATTTCCATATGCAAATTAAAGGACTTTGATTTCTTGATGAAATAGCTCTTAATTCACAATACTCGATTCAGTTATTTCTTTGGATATGGGAGATGTTACAGAGAAATCATAATTAAGCCTGAATTCTAAATGAAACTTGCATAAAATTACATATGACAGCAGCCTAGTATATTGAGATACAAAAATTTAGGTAGGATATTTAAAAAGTTAAAACTTAGCATTTTATATTATTAAATTATATGACTGATAATTTTTCATCATAGCAAAGTTCTGAAAAATATTACTATCCAGATCAAGACGACCAAATGTAAGACATAAGATAAAATACGAGTGGTGGACCTTTTATAACAGAATGGATCTGAAAATATGGGCAACTAATGAAGATCGTCTCCCCCATGCAGCCAAATTTCAATTCAACTACACAAAGAAAAGGCTGGTGATGTACACAGAATGGCGAGTCTAGATTCAATTAATTCCACCTCTTAGACTCATAGGAAGGTACTGTATAACAAGTAGATGCATTGATCAACTCAGTTTGGCAAACCAAGTAGCGATCCTCTATTACATCTAAGAAGGCATCTTCACATCAACACTAGACAATTTTAACTGGGAAAAGCTGGAATCTGGGCCCTTTCACTTTGTCAAGCTTATGTATGATGATCAGTCCTTCTCCAATATGAAGCCTGGTTCTTGTAGAGAAGTTCTGCTTCTCTGACAACGATAAAGCAGATGTGAAAGACTTCTGGAGGGGAGAATGTAATTCAGCACAATGCAACATAAAAAGCCCTTTGTTCTAAGGACAGAAGACACTGAAATAGTATTCAGACATTTATTTCAGGTATGTAGTTTACACACTCCATTGAGCAAACAAAAAATAGCAAATATACAAATATCATAACAAGCATTACCAAATAATGTATCTGACACTAGTGTTATAAGCTGATCAAAGAAAATAATCAAGGAGGCCAGAGAAGATGGCTGCAGCCCATAACAACCTTCTTCTCATATATTTTCAGTAGCACCATAATGGCAATACTTACAAAAAAAATGCCTCATTCACTCATACAAACACAAAACCAAATTATTGAAGGCTTCTGTGCCAAAATCCACAATCTTTTTTTTCTCTCTCTTGAAGGGCGGAGAGCATACATCATTATGACTTGTGTGGCAAACATTTAACAGTGCAGGCGCTTAAGTGAGCTTCAACTCATGTTCAGCTGAACCATAAGCAGGACATGTGGCACACCCCACCCGGCAAGCCAGCCATTTTTAGAGCCCATTTTCAAAGATGTGTAAGCTCTGCACTGTGCTTTTTTTCTGTGCATGTGATTTGCAAAAGGATCTCAGAAAAGTTATCTGCTAAAAGCCTGAGTGAATCTTTGGTAGGCTAATACTTCAGTATTATGAATCCTATTAATCTACCACAGTTAGTTGATTCGCTGCAGTTTTCCTCTAGATTCCAAGAAGGTGGCAACTGACAACATTCTGGAAAACTTAACAGTGAAATCATCAGACCAGGCACTTATAAACCCAGTCTTTTCCAAAGGCACCAAGAATTAAACAGCATAACTGAAGTCCCCTGGTGAAGGTGACTGTATCAGGTTCTCTACTATGATAACAAATTAATTCCTCTTAACATTGTACAAAAACTTTATACACCTTACATTGTAAACCTTCTATTTTGCTGTCAATTGCAAATATAATTAAATTACCCCCACTTTTTGATAAGGAGACGTCACTTTGCTACCTATTGTATATCAAGTACCAATTTCTTTTTAATTTAAAAGTTATGCTATATGTCATAACCTTGCTTAAAGAATGTGTTTCAACGTCACTTAACATAATGATATTCTCCACACAAAATTACCAGAACTTATTTTTTGGTATGGTTACAGCAACTCATTTTGATCAGGGATTGGTTTTTTTGCTGTATACCTGAAATCCATACTGAGGTTTTATATGAAGCCTACAAGTGGCCAATTTTCCCCATTCAAGTTCACCGAATACAGACTTTCAGCAAAGTTATGGCAAAAATACAAAACATCAATATAATGTTTTATTGTAATGCACTTGTTATAATCTTCATGTCACTTCACATAGTTCCACGCAAGCCTTAATAGAGACATATATCCAAATGTAAGTTGCATTGAAGCCTTGCTTCTTAAAGTGGCCTGGCAAGGCTCTTTAGTGGTAAATACATTTCGGCAGCACATAACAGGTTTAAATCTCCGTCTGATGTGAAGTGCTTAACTCCATAACCTGGGGTGAATGGTTGTTATTTCTTTCTTTCTGTGTTTCGCCAGTATTCACACCTGCACTATTGGAAGTCCCCTTGCAGGTGCATTCTTCAGCAATGTAACTCAGTTGGGGAACCTCTGAGTTTGGAGCAACTGGCACAAACAGCAAACTGCCCCCCTGGTGAGGAGAGTTTTCTAAGCGGTCATTTTCGACCTCTGGCAGAATGCTCACAGTATTAAAGCGGGTGTGATAATCGCTGGAGCCGTGGCTGCACGAGGTTTTCATGCTCTCCAGGTCAGAACAACTAAACTCAGAAAAATGACTTGAGTGAGAGTCAGCTACAGATGGGACACTATCACTGAGTGAGGGAGAATCAAATTCACTGGAGTTGGTGCTTTGCTGCTCCAACAACTGAGCATCCATGTCCTCTCGGGTTTCATTGATCTTCGTGCTATTCTTTTTTCTGAGTTTACCTTTGCATTTTTTCCCTGCTGATGCTTCTTTGGGCCACTTGGGGACACTTGATTTGTTTTCAGACAAGCAGGCGGAAGAACCACCAGCGGTACTGCGGCCTGCAGCACAACCATCATCCACGCTGCTGCTCCCACTGTTGTGTCTGAATTTTGCAGGCTTCGATTCAATGTCTACTTGTACCTCCATGCTGCTACCATCTCTAAGTAAGAAAAAATGATAATGGTTCTGTTTTATGGTAGAATATCTGCAAACTTGTCCCGGTTAAATTCAGTTATATAAACAACATTTTAAAATGTGTATGCAACAATTAATGCAAAGTTTGAAAAAAGATGTCCTATCTTGCTAAGAGGATGATTCATCAATATTACTTTTAAAAGCTTAAAAGTTATTTTACAGAAACTAATCTGAAATAATTAGTGGATTTTATATTATAGATCTGATCAGACCAAGACAAAGCTAGGAGAGATTTTGACTTTCAAACCATGCTTTGACTTCAGTAATTAACACAGTTGAAATTTCCATACAATATGATCTGAGGATACCTAAACTTCTGCATGCTATGAGAGTAGACAAAATGCCTTCCTAGATATATACATGCGGAAGTTCACCAATTAAATTAAATTAAAAAACAAAATATATTCTGGACTTGACATAATTATTTAAGATTCTTACCATAACAATATATCTGTGGTCACTAAGAGTCAACATCTACTTGATAGCGCATAATCAATTAATGATCATACCAGAGATTTCTTACACAGCACATAAATACTGATTTTATCAATATAGTTCAAACTTACCTGTCCAATGGGACATAGGAATTTATAATGGACCCAGCCATTGCTTTGGTGCTGGCATTGTCACTCACTGTTCCTAAGCTAACAGTGCCAGATTCGCCACTCAAACTGCATCTCTCCTTCTGCACATCTGCTTGGACTTCCAACCTGGGTGAAAATTCAGTATTAGCTCAATAAACTTGCATTTTTCAATGTAGATATATATTGAAATCTTTTAAATGTTTACCAGCCACCCAGAAGAACTTTCACAGCAAATTAAATAAAATATCTCTTAATAAATTATAATAGTAAATCCAAAAAAAAAAAATTGCATATGAGAAATAGCCAGAATTAAATTGTTTCTTTCAAATCATATAAGCAGTTAATTTCTAGTGTGGTAACACATCACAAGTTTTTCCATTTACACCGATCTCATTTTCATGCAAGAGTGTTTTTCTTAAATCGGGGATCTCCAATCCCCAGGCTGTGGCAAGGAAGCAGGCCGCAGAAGTGGCGGGTAAGAGCATACGTGCAAGCAGCGAACAAGAATGTACATGTGCTGTGGTGTGTACACACTGTGGTGCGTGTGCCCACTGCACACATGGAACCATCCCCTCTATCCCCTCCACCAGTTCACAAAGCTGAAAAGGTTGGGGAACTCTGCCCTAAACTATAATCCTAAAAGTAAAAGCCATATATGCTAGAATTCCTATCTCTCCATACATATATATCACCATCATTGGAATTGGAATTCTTTTATCCAACTAAAATTTAATCACTGTTTTCAGAGGGTGTCCACAAGTATTTAAAAGGTAGATATCTGAATTTACAACAATCAGCTGAAACGTATTATTCCCTTGTTAATTACAGTTTATGTAACAAAGAGTCAATTAGAGTTTAACACTTGGAATGCATTATCTTACCGGTTGAAGCAGTTAACCATTGCACTTCCTGACAGGCTTCCTGTTATGCTAGCTCCAGCCAAGGCCATAGTGCTGGCTGTCTCACTCAGATTGTCTCGAATGACTCCTATTCTGTCCATGTGGCTGCCACTTGCACTTAGGCTTCCAGTCAATCCAACACTTTCTTCCCCTATGCTAGGATTGTGACGTGCCTCTGCTACTGATGTAGTGTCTAAAACAGAAAAGGAAATATATATTTTTACTAAAGTTTCATATTATAGAAGGCTTTGCTTTTCTGGAAGCTCCAGTAATAAAAACTGTACAGTTTTTCAATTCTTCAAGAACTGATATGGGGATGTTGGTCTTACGACTGATACAATTATGCCAGTAAGAGAGAGTGCTGTCATCTTTTGATTGTAGGCCTAGGCTAATATAATGAGGAAATTGTATAAGATCATTTCCTAAACAGAATCAGATTTTCTCTTGAAAAAGAATACCAACTACAACGTAATGATCCTTAATAGTTTCTAATTCTATTGTTATTCCAGAATTAGTACTGGGAAATAATAAAGTTGTTCTCAAACTAGATTTTATTTTGTCAGGAAAGTAACATTTCACTAGTTACAATGTTATTTTATCTCCCATTTTCAATCAAAAGTTACCAAATCAAAACCACAAGCTTGGCAAGTGACACTAATATTGAATCAATGGCATTAGAGCGTTAAGAGAAGAAACAGTATCTAGAAAATGGTTTTATCTATTAATTTCCCTGATAAATTAATACAGGGAAAGTTTAAGATATCATCAATAAAGGAAGGTATCCTTTAAAGCTGCTGTGAATTGATTTTTTCTGAGAAGTGTAAGATTATACAAATCACTACAGAACATAGCACACACTGCAAATAAAAAACATGTCTGGATATTGACTATATTTGACCAATAGTGAATATTACTTCATTCAAATATATTCTGAGTAAGTACATAGGAAACAACTTGGCTATCTGTAGATTATGCTCTATAGAAGCTTGTAACTGGCTAATCGTAGGGCAGCAACTATCAAAAACAGAAATATGCAAAATATTTCAAATTTAAAAGTCCTCATTTCAAGGTGTGCTCTTTTTTGGTATGATAACAACAGCATAAGAATACTTTCTGTGATATAAAAAAAACTTTTACGATTGAAATATTTCCAATTGAAAATGTTTTCTACATCTCTCCAAAAAGGCCTCTACACACTTCTCCAAAATGCTTTTGTAGACAGGCAGCCAGACAAATATGATAAATAAAGGTCTTCTTTTTTACCTGCTGCTGCATTTGCTCCACTCACAGTTATATCATTTTCATCATCAAATTCTATTCTGACACCCTTCCCATTGCCAGCTGATACTCCACAACCTCCACTTCGACAGAGAGAAATGGGAACTACTCCATACACATAGGCCAGCATAATAGGCACTCCAATACCTATAGGGAAACAAAATATAATACTGTAATTAGCACACCTGTCTTTTTTTTTTTTAGTGATCACTGTGTATTTCTTAATTTCACCGTTTAGCAAACTTTCTGGATCCAGAAAGTTTCCAAAGGGGACATTATCTCCCTGACAATTTAGTGGGCAGTTCTACCTCACGCCTCGTAATTTCTGAAATATAGAGACACTCACATCACTAGATAACATTGAACTTATATCTTCACTTTTCCATCTCAAGCCGTTCCTTACTTTAATGATTTCCTGAGGGAAAATAAAGTGATTGAAAAGGCACCTAATATGATTGAACACAATCCAAAGTGGAAGCAGTTAAATGGTAAGAACTCATGTCCAAGCCTAGAGAAGGATGATAGAAATTCTTTTCTATATTTATTATGGCCATAAATTCTTGCTTAGCAATTTTATTCATAATTACCCAGATCCTTCTTGGGAAGGATGGGTGGAGCAAAATGCCTGAAGACTCCTGGGATTAATTTACAGGTTTCATTGCAGATGAAGTAGTTTATGCCCTCGCTGGTTTTGATCCCACTGGGCAGAGTCTTGTAAGATGAGCAAAGTAATTCCTTAGGATTTGATCTTGTGGAACATGATTACGTGGAAAAGACTTCCTATAGAGTGGGTTCTGAAATAACCATGGCCCACCTGGCTTCTTCAAGCTGCCATGCAGGGTGTGTTAAAGCTTTGTTTGTTAAAGCTTTCATGACTGACCATCTCTCTCAAGAAGATTCTGGATTTGCTGGATTCAAGAGATAGTTAATGCTACTTAGATATTATTCTGCCTGGTACCACTGTCTCTTGGAGAAAGCTTTACATTGTCTCCAGATTTCCCTTTTGAGGTAAGTTTTTGACAAGCTGGTGGGGAATCAATTACAAAAGATTCTAGGGGAAACAGTTTTATTCCAGGCAGATTCAGGCATGAGGCAAAAATGGTATCAGTCACACTAGGAGAATATCTCTGTTAGGACCTTAATTAGAGTTGCTACCTTCCTCCATGTTACTAATAGATTCTTCAACAGCATTCAGCACTATTTAATTTCCTTCTAGATCACCTGTAAGAGTTGAATACTATTTTTAGTGGTTCCACTCCTATCAATGTGGACAGTTTCAGTGGTGGGATTCAATTTTTTTACTACCAGTTCTGTGGGTGTGGCTTGGTGGGCACAGTGTGCTGGGTGGGCGTGGCAGGGGAAGGTTACTGCAAAATCCCATTCCCTCCGCACCCCACTAACCTGCTTTCCATCTCCGTTCTCCTGTGCATGGCAACAAAAGAGGACCCAGCTAATCAGCTGGGACTCAGGAGGCAGAGAATAGATTGTGGGGGGGGCACTCAGAGGTGGTATTTGCCGGTTCTTCCAATTATTCAAAATTTTCGCTACCGGTTCTCCAGAACCTGTCAGAACCTGCTGAATTCTATCTCTGGACAGTTTCAAATGGCAGTCATGAGGGAGAATGTTCTTGATCAGTAGTGCGAGGTACTATGTGCTCTACCCCTAAATTATTTAATATCTGTATGAAACGACTAAAACAGATCATTCATCGATTTTGGGTGAGGCATAGTCAGTATGCAGATGGAGATGCCACAGAAATCCTAAATCAATAATTAGAGGCTGTTAGGATGAGGTGAACCAGTCAGATGGAGTTCCAGCAAGTAGACTTGGCAATGGTAATTCATATCCCAATTACCATTCAAGTGGACTACTAAAGCTACCTTTAGAAGTGCATATAATACAGAAGCCAGAATGATAATAAAAAAACCCTGCTATTATGGGGTAATTTTTAGCCCTACAGAGCAGAGCACTGGGATGCTAGCCATTATCTTGCTAAAATGAATTCTGCTGTTTGGTCTGAACTTTTGGGGAGATCCAGTTAAGTGTCCACCATCCATGTGGACCCTTTTTGGAATTCTCCACAATTTTGGAACATCTTCCCCCTGCACAGTCATAATTGGGTTTTTCACCCCTTGCATTCTGCAAGAAGCCATTTTATTCTGCTGTGTTTTTTGTTCTTATTAATGCTGAGTGACCGTAGGATTTTGCTTTTGCTCCGGTATTTATTGCTGGTTGCTTAGCCAGCCAAAGTGCCTGCTGATAGTGGGGATTGGCAAATATCATGCAATAAGCAAGCAAACTTTGGAGGAAGAATTCCATTTTTCAAACTATTCAAACACAAACTTTAAAACATAGTCTCACTGCTAGTCCTGGATTACTCATCAATAATATTGTTTTAATAAATTTTTAGTAAAATGTAATGGTCTTAATGTAAATGTAGTGTATTCAAGAAAAAAAGATATTCTTAGACTTTATCAGAAACTCTATACTTACCCACAGTAACTGCAGCTACAACTGGTGAAACAATTACAGATAAGGTTACACCACCTGCAATGGCTAAGTTCCTCTTATGCTTTGACATGTCTTTGCCTTCATAGCGATTATGAATCTTTATAAGAAAGAAGAAAAATGAAGATATTTTAGAGTAAATTCCATTTAATAATTTAATTCAGGGGTGAATTAATTTCTCTCCCCCCCCCAATCAGCGGGTGAGCGGAAGCGGTGTTCCCGCCAGCACGACAGCAGCGGCGCCAGCGGCAATGTGGAAAGTGTTTCTGCCACCGCTCAGGTGTGTGCCACACACACCCGAACGGCGTCAGAAACGCTTCCATGTTTCCGCCGGCGCCGCTGCTGTTGTCGTGCCGGCGGAAATGTGGAAAGCATTTCTGCCGCCGCTCGGGTGTGTGCAGAGTCGCACACACCCGAGCGGTGGCAGAAACTCTTTCCATGTTTCCGCCGGCATAAAAAGCGTTTCTGCCGCTGCTCCGCACACACCCGAGCGGCGGCAGAAACTCTTTCCACATTTCTGCCGGTATGGAAAGTGTTTCTGCTGCCGCTCGGGTGTGTGCAGAGTCGCAAGCACCCGAGCGGCGGCAGAAACGCTTCCATGTTTCCACCGGTGCTGCTGCTGTTCTCGTGCCGGCAGGAACTGTGGAAGCCATGGAGGCAACTCCCCCACCCGAGAAGCAGCAGAAATGCTTCTACACTTCCTGCTGGCGTGAGAACAGCGGCAGCGCTGTGCAGGGCACTATTAAAGGCAAGTTCCCCGCTGCCCTCCCCCCCAGCATGTTTTAACCCCCGGCCTCCCCCCCCCAACATGTTTTAAACTAGATCTAAATTTGGGGAGAGGGGCTTAATTTCATTTCATGCCTAGAAAACATGCTGGGTCTTCCTATTGGTGGAGGCTGTATAGTTGGAGAAACACAGTAGAATCATTGATCAGAAATGGATGGTAAATTCCTTTAATTTGGATTTCTGTCCCAAGCCAAAAATTTGAATTCATAGATGTAAATTGTCTTCTTTGATTATAGTTATGAAACACTATGCCATGCATGTTCAACTATATGGTTGGTATTTGTGTTCAAATCCCATCTTTATCACTAATTACTTGGGAAATCACTTTTCTTTGTGGGAAAAGTAAGAGGAATAGGAAGACCCTGATTGAAAACATTTTGTGACCAGAGAGAACTGTATGGGAATCATTTTGTATTGGTAGATAAAGAAATCGCTTGGTCTTTCATGAAAATTGACAAGTTTGCAATTGTTAAGACTTCTACAGTTTTTACTGCAGTTTTTTTTTAATGCTAAGCTATGAAGTTATGTCACAGCATAGTCGTAACGTGAATCCCACTAAAATTTTAAAAATGCATGCTATCAGAAGGGCAATGAGATAGTATGATAAGCCTCCCTAGATAAGAAACAGCAAGGTTTGAAACCATCACTGGAAAATAATTCATAAATACCTTTCATATTTCATAATGTTGGGAGCCTCAATAAAATTTCAGCTGGATATGATAGACCAGGAGGTGTCAAACTCAATTTCATTGAGGGCAGCATCAGGGCTGATCTTGGGGGATGGGGAAGACTGGGTGTTGGTCAATTGGGTGGGTAGTTTGACACCACTCCCCGAACTGCTCGCATGTTTTCTCTTTGCATTGGGTAGACCAGGCCAAAGCCAGGCTGGCCCAATCTTTCCTCTTTGCATTGGGTAGACCAGGACAGCCAGATCCGACCGCATCGTGGGCCACATCTGGGTTGCAGACCTTGAGTTTGACACCTCTGCTATAGCAGAATAACGAGCAAGTTTGAAAAATTGAAAAACATGTAAATTTCAAAAGCAATTCAGTTATCTTACCTTACGTCCCACATATACAGGAATTCCAATAATCATTGCTGGAATAGCAATGCCTGCTATTAAGGCAATTCCTACTGGTGCACCTACAAGTGTCCCAAGTTGCCAAAGAATTTTCTTCTTCCGACTCCATGGTTTTTTTCCCCAGAATGTACAACCTGATGGACTGAGAATTTTCCATATATAAGATCAATCATCTTCAGTCATCAATCCTTTAACTTAGACTATTACTAACCCACATGCTAACATGTGAATATCCAGTATCATCTTGATACATACATTCTCAGCAAATAGCATTTTAAATAAGTACACCAGTTCCAAAATTCAGCCCAACGGTACATTTCTTAGTCTCACCAGCCTTCCTCTATCTGGTGCCCAAATACACAGGGATTATAATTTACAACACTCTCGCCCAATATTAGGCAGGCTGGTTTGCAATCTAACTAAATAAAAATCTCTTTAAACCTGGATAGTTAGTTGAGATTTGACTCTTCTGAAATTTAACCAATAAACAAGTGGCATGTTCTCAACTAATCCTCAAGATTTCTAACACTGCTTGCTGGGGGATGAGGTAGGGTGAGGAGAAGGGTCCTGGGTCAGTGTTTAGTCCTGGAAATCCCCTGGATAAGTTCTTGAAGTTTTTAAGGTACAATTTCTGGAAATGGTTTGCCACTGCCTTCTTCTTAAGGCTGAGAATGAATGACTGGCTCAAGGTCATCCAGCTGGCTTTGTGCCTAAGACAGAAACATAGATCATATCCTCACAGTTTCTATTCCCCTGCCTCAGCCACTAGACCAAACTGGCTCTACTCCACAATCTCAACATTGCCATAGTCTGTTAACAAGAAGAACAACTAATTTGCAAAAGATTTTTCTGAAAATGCAGAACAGGAATTCAAAGGAAAGTATTGTGAAATACAGTATCCCCCTGAAGGAAGTTATTTGCGTAGGTTCTGCTATAAATAGATGGGACTTTCTGCATTTGCTCATCATACTACACAGCACTTTAATACACACAAAATCCTCAAAACCACCATACTTCATTTTACTAAATGCCCATGCAAAACAGATTAAGCGATTCAGAGGGCCCTGCTCTTTTGCACCTTCCTGCAAGCTGTTAAAACCTGGCTTTTCTCTCCAGGCATTAGGGAGAGGATATTAGAAGAACTCAATATACATGTATCTTTCTGTCAGTCTGATATAAGATGGACAACTATATAAATGTTTTAAATAAATGTGCTGCCTCTGTTTTTCTTTTTCTTGGCACTGAATTGTTTTAACCTTAGTAATAGGTTTGCTATGGGAAGGAAGCTGTATATTGAGTGTTAGCTGTCTGGAGTTATGAGTTAAAATGGACAGCCATAAAAGTTTTCTAAATAAATGCTTTATCTAACTTCAGAAAAATAGCAGTTTGAAATAGCCTAGCATAGCTTCTATTACAAATTGGGATAAAAAGCACATTAAAGCTTCAGAAAAAAACATTTTTATTTCCTACTATTTCCCATACATACCTTAAGTAATGCAAGTCTGAGATCTCCTTCATACACAACCAACAGAATTCACAACCACAGACAGCACATGTCATGTGATTGCAACTTCCATCGTTCATCTTTATGATATAAGCAGCACAGCGGGGGCATGGCTTTATGTCATCAGCTGTTTAAAATAAAGAAGTACAATAGCAATATTGCTCCCAAGAAAAATAAAAATTAAGAAGGATATCACATCTGAGATCCAACAAACACCCAGTACAGAAAGATAATTAAGTATACCTAAGTAAAACTCTAACATAAACATTAAATAGAACTTTACAAATTATTCTGCTTTAAAATAATACTCAACCATTTAATCCAAAGCTATTCTGATGACATTTTTTTCAATATCCAATTTAAAAGCATCAAATGCATACTATCATAGAAAATATAGCTCAAGTTGAAAAATGAGAGTTCAAGCATAAAAAACCCTTTTTAAAAACAATAAAAAATACTTCCCATTCTATATTTAATTGGGCCATATGATATCAACTAATAGCAATTTTAGAAAGAAGATAATTCTTTTCTGTTCAGGTTATTTCCCATCTTTCAGAGTACTTATTTTCTTCACAGGATTCTCTCAGTGGCTTATTTCCTTTTTTTTCGTAAGGAAGAAAAGTAACTACTCCCTCTTTTCGTGTTAGAAGAGGCGGGAGTATAAACAGATCAAGGGCCTAGATTAGAAGCCTGCATGTTAGTGGTTCCCTAGCTCAGATATGAGAGAGTCTATCTCTTCAAATTCCAGTTAAATCAATATTCTTGTAGTTTAAACAACTCTTCCCGTAACAAAAATTTAAGTTTAGACATTAAGAAACCATAATTTTCTAGATTCACATGACATAATAAATGGAAGAGTGCAAAAAGAATGGCCTGATATCCATATCCCTCCACTATAAAGTGGTTTTCTTTTCAGCTTCTGGCAGAGTTTGAAGGACAAAGCCAATGCCTTAAGCCTTCCAGATATTTAAGGCACACATTTTAAGGCTCAAAACCTTCTCTCAAGTAGAATCTTTGTCTTGCTCCACCTTCTGAATATGATTACTAATATGCTATGCAAAATTTAGGGGTGCAATCTTGTTTTGAATCAGAAAGGATGTTTTATAAACCTTCTAAGCAACATAAGTTAAAAACTAAGCAAACAGTTTTTTCCCTAACATCTGTACTCAGCCAGTGTGTGGTCTTTTACTAGACCTTTCAAACCAAAAGTTCTATCAGTAGTCAGATCTTTTCACTGATTGCATAAGCTAATTATATCCACCATGCCAAATACTAGCAGCACATTGTTTCAGTACGTTTTACACAACTGTACAATTTTGCTTTAATATCAACGTACTGAAGAAAAGATTCATATCTTCCTTTTTTCAGTATCACTAACTGATGAATAAACTAGCAACTCAAGATATAATATAAAAATATATTTCTAATATTTAGATTGAAATAATAAATACCTGCAGCTCCAGACTCCTGACTATAGCTAATGGATGAAGAACGAATTGTTCGTAAACGTAGACTTTGTGCTCTTTCGTGACGAGCAGCATCACAAGTCTGGTTAGGATGCCAAATCTGCTTACAGTGATAGCAAAATTCAGTTCCACAGCCTTCACGCCCACACATAAGTTTTGGACAGCTTGCACATCCAAAAGCAATGACTGCATACCTTAAATATTCAAAAATAGATGGAAGAGTATTTATTCTCTGTACTAAGATAAAGCCTCCCTCAAGTTATTCTAAATGTCTGGCAATTATGTGGATAGATCCATGTTTTCTTGGCAACAATGTAGAAATAGTCAGGAACTGCCTTCTTCTAAGATCCCCCCTCCCCCGCTCCCCCCCCCCCCCAAAAAAAATTCCTAGTTTTCTCTAAGTCTGGATTTTTTTTTTGTAGTCTCTTATCAAAGTATTAACTAGTTTATTTTTCTTTTTAACTTTATTGAAAACAGCCTAAGTCAACCAGGTATTGTCATATGCCGAGACTTTTTCAGTTCTATATTATACCCATTTAAATAGCTGAGTTGCTATTATGAAACATCATCCTTTATAAAAGTAGAAACATAATTAACATTTATAGAACTCTAGTTAATCTCATAGGATGTATTTTGGGGACCCAGATTGTAATATGCTGACACTGTAAATTGCTTAGAGAGGGCTGTAAAGCACTGTGAAGCGGTATACAGGTCTAAGTGCTATTGCTATTTTAAGTCTGAACCCCTACAGTAGAATTCAGCAAACTTTAAGTAATAGACATCACTGTGCTATTCTGCAAGATTGAAACTATTGTTTCAAATAAAATAAATTGAAATAGAGAGTCCTCCTCGCTTAAAGACTGAAGTTATGATGGGCTCAAAAAAAACTTACAACTTATTCTTGACGTTACACATCATGCACATCCATGGTCAACACCATTCCAAGATACCAGTACTGAATGAATGGTGGCTACAATCAGTCCTTGGAGTTTCAACCCACAGACCCCCTCCCAGTCACAAGATTGCAATCTGGATGCTTGGGAACCTGTTTGCACTTGTGACCAGTTGACAAGTGCCTTGTAGTCCTATGATCACAATCTGCAACTTACCCTGCTAGTTGGCCCAGAAAGTCACCGGGATAATCTTCCCTTCCACATACCCTTTCTGTTTGTCCCAGCCAAGCACTCCTTCGCACACTCTTTCTGATGCTCACTGCACCTCCCTTGCACCCACTCTGGCCTATACAGCACCTCTTGCATTCTCCTCACACCTTCATCAATTCATGTGGCACTTCTCATGCGCTCTCACCAAAGCATGCCTCTTGCATACCCTCTCACACAAGCACTCAACTTCTCCAACTCACGTGGTGCCTCTCATTCACCCACTTATATCCTCTTTGACTCACAACTCTAGTACACCTCACATCTTACCAACTCAAGCCATACTTCTTGTGCAGCCCATCACATCCACCCTGACCCTTCCTCTCACCTTGCATCCTCTCCCTGATTGCAGTGCATCACTTGTGCATCTCCTTGCCCCAACTCAGCAGCAGCTATTTATCTACTTGCAGGCCTGGGACTTGCTGTCAGCTTCCTCATTGTTTTTATGGGAAGCTGGCTGGGAGTTGCCTCATCTAATAACCAGGGGATTCAATTAAAAACTCCAACCAGGACTTCAGGAATGTGGTTATCACTAAGCAGTGTGGCATGCTTTATGGATTGCTAAGCAACGGATTTCAGCTGCAGTTATAAATCCAGTTATAAATCAAGGACTGTCTGCAATCAACTTCAGTCTTGTCGTTGACAAGCCAATGTATTTGTATATTAGTGATTGCATGACCTCTGTAGATGCCATATGCTAAATAAAATAAAAAACTGAGAATTCAGAAAGAAATTTGCTGTCTCTCTCTTATAGGCATAATTGGTATTATTGATTGAACTTTAATCAAAAGTTCTATGAAAATATTATATTGTACAACATACTAACAAGCCAACATTATTATGTGATTTATAAATGTCTTTATCTGAAATGTGTTAGCAATTATATTTTATATGCAGTAGCAGAATTTTGCCTTAAATGTTATATCAAAATAAAGTATTAAGGAACCACAATACTTTAGAACAGATTAACAAGTTCTCTTATAGTTGTGTGCATGTGAATAAAATTCTATGAATTAATAAATTCATATGTGGTATTGGAACCATACATAAATGATCGAAACACATAATTGTGGTTATCTGCAATATTTTGAAACAAATACGATTATCTGAAGAGAAATGTGTTATACAAAATGTAGGCAGCATGTATATGAATGTAAGCTATAAAGGCTTCCAAATTTAATTGCCCTATTCAGTCTCAAAATGTAAAATTTATTATTTTCTTTGCTATTTAGTATTTAAAAGAGTAGCAACAAGAGTACCAACCATGTTTAATATTTAAATACATTTTTCTGACATTAAGCAAAAAGTGGATTATGCTCTCTTAAATTTTACTCAAAATTAACAGTTGGCTCTTGTGATATGAAAATTTTTGTTGCCAATTATATCAACTTTCACAATTTATATTCACAAAACTCTTAACTTTGCTACTTAAAAATAAAAATAAGAAGTTAAAAATGTTTGAGCACTAAGGGTAAGCTAGAATTCCACGCAGATAAAGAGGGTGAGTTAGTACAGAAGAGTGGGGCCATCTACCCAGGATATGAAGTACAGGAGAGGGAAACCACTTCCTATGTGCTAAACGTAGAAATACCTTCTTCCAGAACACAGCAAGTTAATAATAATGCATGGAGAGCTACCTACTTTGGAGGCTGCACTAAAACTTGTCAACCCCCTTTAATATTCTGCAGCATGAAGTAACATTTGAAAAGATAGGAGAAGTAGAATCTGTTTTTCAATTCTCTAACCTTTCTGCTATTAAAGTCACAGCAAACTATTTTTGACTTGTCAAAAGGAAGAAACAAAAACCTGAAATACAGTCCAAAATAAAAACATTCTGGTAAACAAGACATTATACCCAAGCAATAATAATAATCAAGAAGGGATAAAGTAGAGCTCTGTATACAAAAACGCATCACTTACCCACAGTCTGGAGCAGGGCACCACCTACAATCAGGGTCTGCAACAAGCCACCGTCTAAGCATAAACTCTTCATATTTTTCCATCAAGATGTCATCATTTAAAATTAATCGAATGTCATGGGGATTAAATCGCTCAGAGCATTCTGGACAGCTGATATTAACTCTGCTCTCTGAGATTTCTATCCGGAGATATTGACGCAAGCAATCCACACAAGATCTATGGTGACAAGTCATTATTTCCGGAAACCTCTCCTTAGAGTGCCGCAAAAGGCACAAGGGACATTCTATGAAGTCTCCCGTCTGCTTACTACAGATGGCTGTTCCATTGTCTGATGACATATAGGCAGATAAAATAGAGTTCTTGTCTGGACATATTTCTGAGTGTATAGTTTCAATACTTGCAATCCCATCGACACCACCATTTACATCCTTGGCTTTATGTTTCGTATCCCTTTTCTTTCGAAAAAAAGATCCCAGTGAAATTCTTCTCTTCTTTGGTGCCTTTTTAATTGAAGGCAAGCTTACAGAGGAAGCAGTAGATTGCAAGTCCCTATCAGATCCCATTTGCCGATGTAAACTCATGGTTGTAACATTCATCAGAAATGGATCAAAGAATACATGCAGCTATGACCATTTTAAAGACTAAAGCACTATTGAAAAGCAGCATATTTAAGTCACAAAAGGAAAGGCGGCTTAAGTCTTGTTATGCATGGTTAGATCTTGGTTCATTCAGCAAATTCTTCACAATATGTAATCCACCCCAAAATGCTCCTCAGCAATTCTGAAAAAGATGGAAGAAAGACATAAAAAATGATTCCCCATTTATTCAGATCTATTGTTATTTGCAAAGGACTGATATTAATCTGCTTATTCATTTTACAATTACCTAATCCTCCACCCCACCTTGTTTGCTTCATCCACTTGTTGCATTTCTGTCAATTAGCAAGAGAGCAAGTAAATGAAATTTCCAAATTCCCAGTTGTCATTTTAAAAGAGAAAACCAATAGTCATGGAGCAACATATGTAGGTACTATTCTATTTTGCAAGAAAGGGTTGTTCTCCCTTTTCAGGATTTTTAACCAGTGAATTGCCAATCCTAAAATTGATTCTATCAGAAGAAAAAAAAATCCAGACAGACATTTCTTAAACTTTACAAATGGAAAATATTTGCAGCCCCAATTAAAATCAAAAAATCTAGTGTTCTAGTGATATGCCTAAAGTTAAAAACATCTTCAAGATTTCAGTTCTGACTAACTGCACCAATGCAGTATTATTGGTAACAGTATCAAAGTGAGTTTCATACTCTCAGTCTCTCCAAAACTGAACACAATGGGACCAAGCTTGGTGCAATCCAGAAAATGAAGATTTTTTTTAAAAAAACTCCTAATGTATTATTATGTGACAGGCAGTTGAGCAGTGGCCCAGAAGACTAGTGGCTGTTTCAATCTAACCCCGCTACAACCTGCCTAATCCATCACCTGGGCAAAAGCAGAGCACATGTAGCCTATTTTTCATTTACCAGTACCCACATATAAACTAACACTTAGATGCAATGCAAAAGAAAGCCAGAAACAAAGATAGAGACACAAACACAGAAAGAGAATAAAATACAGGTGTATTTGATAAAGAATATGGAAAGAATTCCAAAAATTGTGCCCTGCATTGAGTAGAGTTTTTGACAGTATAAGAATGTTAGGTGCTGTTTTCTTGAAAGATTTCCGACAAATTTATACACAGTAATATTTACATTTTTCTGCTTGTGGCTTTTCAGGTCGAAGCTATCATTATAAGGAAAAAGAGATGAATAGGAAATCAACAGTGACATCTGAAATATCTATGATCTAAAGAAAAAAAATTAAACTATTGATTTCTTCTATTACTCCTTTACAACCAAAACCGAAACCAAAATGTACAGCTATGAATTTGTGAGGAACAAACATTTTGTTTAATTGTCTACATATAGAGGAAGGAAAGTAATTTAAAAATTCTGAGAAAGACATAATATGCTTTAATCTAAAACAGTAATTAACCTTTATTTCTTACAACTAAAAATGAGAGAAAAATTTCCCTGTGCTAATCAATTCCTTAAAGAAGTCAAATTTCCAAATAGTTCATTTGTTAGAGTAGTAATAATTGGAGTTTAGAAAGAAAGGGAGGAGATTGTCATAATACATCCTTCCTAAATTATATTATAGCCAAGAAATTAAAAAGGCTATTAAATTAAATTTTAAAAAATTAAATAGATCAATCATATCTTGTGCAGCAACAAACTAATTAAGGAACCAGATTCAACATGCGACAACATGTCCATTGCAGACAAGCTATTGGTCACTTATTTTAAGCCTGTAAGCCATGAGGCTTATTATACAGATAATCCTTGACTTACAACAGTTCATTTAGTGTCCATCCAAAGTTACGTTACTGAAAAAGTGACTTAAGACCATTTTTCACACTTGTGATCATTACAAATCCCCATAGCCACATGATCAAAATTCAGACAGTTGGCAACTGACTCATATTAATGACAGTTGTAGTGTCCCGGGATCATGTGATCCCCTTTTGCGACCATCTGACAAGCAAAGTCAATGGGAAAACCGATTTCACTTAATAACCATGTTACTAATTCAAAAACTGTAGTGATTCACTTAATTGTCACAAGAAAGGTCGCAAAATGGGCAAAACTCACTTAACAAACATCATTTAGCAACATAACTCGGGCTAAATTGTGGATGCAAACCAAGGACTACCTGTATTTTCAGGAATAAATTCCACTTCCTCTCCCTCCCATTTAAAGTTGCATTTAAAAATATCCCTTCATATAGAATACATTTAATACTGACATTTAATTACTAATACCTTAACATGCAGCATTTTGGAATCCTTGAAACAAAATAAGGCTACCATAGAAATGGGATGACCGAATTATTCTGATTAACAGGCAGAGTGTAATTTTAAAAAGAATCTGCATTTAAATGTTTCTGTTCACATTCAATGCAGCAGAAGCCATGATTTGTAACAATTACTAAGTAATAATAGTTTTAGAAACCACAACAACTCAGTTAATACATTAGATTAAGTCAAAATCAAACTTGTTTACTTCTATTCTACTGCTAATTATAATGTTACAGTCTTAAAGAACTTAACAATAACTAGAATTAAACTGGGATATGAAACTACTGTTGTGAAAAAAGAATAATTTTATTGAAAGTGGAAGAAGAGGTATAGCAGAACCATGCGGAACTCTAAACTATAGTTAAGATATTTAGTATCTGTACTAAGCCAAAAGGATAAACATTAACTAGGTCTATTTACTTAAAGAACTTTATTCTTCTCTTTTGGCAAAAAAACTTCTAAAAGAGTTTAGGGGCTAAAATATCATGTTTCTCCAACAATACGGCCTCCACCAATAGGAAGTCCCAGCATGATTTCTAGGCACGAGGTGAAATTAAGCCCCGCCCCCGAAATTTAGGCCTATTTAAACCATGCGTTTCCCCGCCATTTCTCACATTGTTCGTTAGAACTACACGAGGTGAAGAGAAATGGGAGGAAGGTTGGGGTGGGAGAAAACTTGCCTTTAGGAGGGCCCTGCAGGTAGCCTAGACTAGAATACCCCGATCTACTACCGATAGAACATCAGGCGATAGAAGCTCCACGAAGGCAGAGTCACCAGCCACTTCAATCGGCTGGTAGAAGTGGCCTTGGGGCGAGCGACCATGCACACTCCCTTCGCCACGAGGCCGCTTCTATCGGCTGATCGAAGCTCCCCGAAGGAAGAGTCTCCAGCCGCTTCAGGGCGAGGAGTGGCTGCCCGCGTCCCCTCGCCATGAGGCACTTTATTTTGGGCGATGGAAGCTCCCCAGGGGCAGTCACCAGCCACTTCGATCGGCCGGTAGAAGCGGCCTCGGGGCGAGGGGAGTGTGCGTGGGCGCTCACCCAGAGGCCGTTTCTACTGGCCGATTGAAGTGGCTGGTGACTGCCCCTGGGGAGCTTCCATTGCCCAAAATAAACTGCCTCATGGTGAGGGGACGCGGGCAGCCATGCCTCACCCCGAAGCGGCTGGAGATTGGAGCGGCTGTCTTCGGGGAGCTTTCATCGGCCGATAGAAGTGGCCTCGTGGAGAGGTGAGTGCGCATGGGTGCTCTAGGTGGGGGAGGAAATTAAGTCACCCCCGAAAAGACAGCTTAGCCATTTTTTCGGGAGTCAAAAGAAAATAAGGCCCGGCCTTATTATATGAGAAACATGATAGTTAAGACGGGTTAATAAATCTGCTGCAGATTTATTATTGCTGTTTTATACAGTGATTAAACATGAATAATTTTACTTTATGAATACAAACAAGTATGAATCAGATCAAAACCTTAGGACAGATGAAGAGAAAGGACTGATACAATTTTAAGATATTTATTTTTAAATGATGTGACAAAATATGAATCTTGTCAATATAAGTGAGTCCCTATTTCAGTTAGAAAACTGTAAATTCAAAGCAATGTAAATTATTCAACTCAATTTAAAAATCAAAAGGTCAACTAACACAAAAAGGAACATGAAAGGTAGACACCTAGACCAAATAACTAAACAGTGGGATACTAAAATAACATAAATGCTTGCACATTAATTGAAACTGTTCCATAAGAATTATGTTCAATGGATTGTAGCTTATGAAATACAATGTCCCTGTGATGTCATATATTATTTTTAGGAAAACAACAGACATTGGATATTATGCTTCTATTTGTTGAGTTCAAACAAACAATACAATGTAATAATACTCTTCTCAAACTAAAAGTTTATCTTTCAAAATGGTGGACAAATCAAAATACAACAGAATTTCCTCCTCTCCTGCCAAATCATCCAAATTTGTTCCATGAGGGTATGTTTTGAATTGCAGCCAGGGGTGAGATCTACAGAAAGCAATTAACCTATGATTTTTTTTTACAGAATTCTACTTCAGTATATTTGCTAAAGTGATTTTAAAATTTAAAATGGTGATATCCCTTGTCTTAAAAATCTAAGACAATTATACTATGTGTAATTCTTTGAATATTTTTTTTACATACCCGAGGTTGTTAAATGATTGGAAAATCCTTTGAGCAATTCAACTGAAGAGTTTATATATCCACTCATTACCTAGGTACCTAGATAAGTACCTAGGTAACCAGCCTGAAAGCATCATACGCAATAGAATTCTATGACTAGCTAAATCTCTACTTGTGCAGCAGTGGAGGCCAAAGAAACACAGTTCTCAAGCTAAGCATATTTCAGTAATATGCGATAATCCTTTGGCTAATATGAATTCAGGTTATTTGATATTAGAATACCCTTGAATTACAATACATACAAAGTTTAGAAAGCTTTTGCAAGCTCTTCTGCTGGATATTATTTTTTTAAAAAAAGCTTGGATTATTAAAGTGCAATTTAAAAAACCCACCTACTATAAAACAAGAAGGTTTTTTTTTTAAAAAAAGAATGAAGCAAGTCTTTCATTTATGAAATTTCTTGTGAGGGAAGTCAGGGTTGTTCTATTCCTACTAACTTGATTCTATCTTTATGATATTAGTCTTATAGAATTAGAATGTTCCTTAGAGGCTATCTAATCTAACCCCATGGTTGGAGAATAAAGACACTAAGCATCTCTGAGAGATGATTATCCAACTTATTTGAAGACCTCTAGTGAACTTTCATGTATAGCCTTTTCTACTGGCTTGTATAGGTGAAACTCGAAAAATTAGAATGTCATGCAAAAGTTCATTTCAGTAATGCAACTTAAAAGGTGAAACTAATATATGAGATAGACTCATTTCATGCAAAGCAAGATAGTTCAAGCCGTGATTTGTCATAATTGTGATGATTACGGCTTAACAGCTCATGAAAACCCCAATCCACAATCTCCGAAAATTAGAATATTACATGCAATCAATAAAACAAGGATTGTACATAGAATAATATCAGACCTATGAAAAGTATAAGCATGCATATGTACTCAGTACTTGGTTTGGGCCCCCTTTGCAGCAATTACTGCCTCAATGTGGCATGGAAGCTATCAGCCTGTGGCATTGCTGAGGTGTCATGGAAGACCAGGATGCTTCAATAGCAGCCTTCAGCTTTTCTGCATTGTTCGGTTCATGTTTCTCATCTTTCTCTTGGCAATGCCCCATAGATTCTCTATGGGGTACAGGTACAGGTCAGGCGAGTTCACTGGCCAATCAAGCACAGTAATCCCACGGTCATTGAACTAGGTTTTGGTGCTTTTGGCAGTGTGGGCAGGTACCAAGTCCTGCTGGAAAATGAAGTGTTAAGTCCCCATAAATCTCGTCTGCAGAAGGAAGCATGAAGTGCTCTAAAATCTCCTGGTAGATGGCTATGTTGACCCTGGACTTAATGAAGCACAGTGGACCAACACCAGCAGATGACATGGCTCCCCAAATCAACAGAGACTGTGGAAACTTCACACTGGACTTCAAGCATCTTGCAATGTCTGCCTTTCCATTCTTCCTCCAGACTCTGGGTCTTTGGTTTCCAAATGAGATGCAAAAGTTGTTCTCATTAGAAAAGAGGACTTTGGACCACTGAGCAACAGACCAGTTCTGTTTTTCTTTAGCCCAGGTAAGACACTTCTGACGTTGTTTGTTGTTCAGGAGCGGCTTGACAAGAGGAATACAACATTTGAAGCCCATGTCCAGGGTCTGTCTGTGTGTGATGGCTCTTGATGCACTGACTCCAGCCTCAGTCCACTCCTTGTGAAAGTCCTCAACACTTTTGAATGGCCTTTTCCTGACAATCCTCTCCAGGCTGCGGTCATCCCTGCTGTTTGTGCACCTTTTTCTTCCACACGTTTCCTTTCTATTAATGTGCTTTGATACAGCACTTTGGGAACATCTAACTTCTTTTGCAATTACCTTTTGAGGTTTCTCTCTTTATGGAGGGTGTCAGTGATGGTTTTCTGCACAACTGTCAGGTCAGCAGTCTTTCCCATGATTGTGATTCCTACTGAACCAGACTTAAAGGCTCAGGAACCTTTTGCAGGTATTATGGCTTAATTAGCTGATTAGAGTGGGACACTTTGAACCTAGAATATTGAACCTTTTCACAATATTCTAATTTTCTGAGATTGTGGATTTGGGTTTTCATGAGCTTTAAGCCATAATCATCTCAATTATGACATATCACGGCTTGAACTATCTTGCTTTGCATGTAATGAGTCTATCTCATATATTAGTTTCACCTTTTAAGTTGCATTACTGAAATAAATGAACTTTTGCACGATATTCTAATTTTTTGAGTTTCACCTGTATAGTCAAAGAATCTGCTTCATCATTATGCTATTATTTTGGCTTATTTAAATAATGTTTTGTTTTTATTTATGCTTTTTTAATTTGCTGATTTGTTAGTTCTTGTCAAACTGCTAACTTATTAATAATAATGTAGCTCAATTATATGATACAGGTTACTGCTGTACATTTTTACCTTTTCTGTGCATAGAAAAAATAGGTGGAAGATGGCCATGTTCTCATCTACTGTAGTCTAGTATTAACACCAGGTGTGGTTACTACATAAAGGAAAGAGCAAGCCACAAATTCTGCACATTCATTATAACAAAAGCTATTGAACTTGAGGCTGCCAGAGAAGTAAAAATTCTTAAGTTAATAATACTAACAAAGAAATAGGCATTTCAGAGGTTAAAAGAATACTTGAATGACAAAGATCAGGCTTCTTTGCTCTCATCTACTTTATTCTAGTTTTCAGATTATTTGCTTGGATTTTTTAGTGAATCCCATTTTAAGCAACATTTCAAAATTTAAAGACAAAACAATCACTAGAAATTCTGCTCACAATTAACAGTACTATTCTACTTGTAAGGTCTTTAAAAATGGCTGACCAGCCAGTTTCTACTCCTGGCAGCATAACAGCAGAAAAACAGGAAATGGCTCAGACTATAACTATTAAACCTAAAACACATGGATTGGAAAGCATGTGATTCAGACATAAAAAGAAATTACTTTTATAAGGAAAGTGGTGATTATTAAAAAGAACATAGATAACTGATCTATGAATTATTTACAGTAAATGCTGCTAAATCAATAATTAGAATATTTTCAAACAGTCTCCTATAGATTTGTTTCAGTCTTGTCTTTAAACACCTGCTCTAGAATCCACTGTGGGGAACATTTGGAACGATGTAGTTTCAGGTAAAAAGTGAGCAAATTAGTGAAAGAACAATCTACCTCAACTTTGCAAATCCACTCAAATTAGCCACAGAAAAATAACTTTCTCATCTAGGACAAAAGGTTATTGTATTGTTGGAAGAAATATCCTTCTAGGTTCAGTTCCAAGTGGGGGGAAAAACACTGGAAACATGGAGGCTGTTTGGAAGGTTTAATGGTGGACAGGACCACATGGCCTGGAGCTCCAGAGTGAAAAGGAAGGATGATCACATGCTTCAAAGTTAAGGAGGAGATCAAGAAAGGGCAGAGGTGCTGAGAGTGCCTGGGTTTTATAACCTTTGTTGGGATTTGAATTGGAGCTTGTTTCTAATTGGTTGTCAGACTCCCATGGGGCCATACGGGGGCAACTCTTTAGGCTGTCCTGAGTTCCAGGCTTGGTTGAGCCTTGCTGGATGATGATGCACTGAAAAAGGCTTCTGGCAATTGCTATAGCTTTACCGGGAGATCTTTGTTATGTAAAGTATTCTGGCCCAGGCCTTAATGGCCCACCCATTAACAAAGGTGGGGGTGAGCTTCTACTTCTGAGGTAAGTTTCTGCTTCTGAGTTTCTACTCTTTTTAGGGGAAATATTCTGCCTTTTTAATATTTCCTAGGATATTTCAATTTTCTAGGAGAGGGGTGAGTGCTAACTTCCTTCAGTACCATTTCAGCTTTGTCAATCCAAGCAACATTTGTAGCACATATAGGAGACTCACATATTTTATGATCAAAAGGAAAATAAATGAGATATGTACTGTAATTCTAATAATTTCTTACGGTGGCCACACTGGAAGCAACACAATTAAAATAAATCTCTGCCACTGGAGAAACGGTGGCTTTTGAGGCAGTGAATGATAGTCGGGGTTCTATAAAGAAATGCTGATAACCTAGCTGCAAATACAAGGCAGAAACCTTTATATTTAAACTTCCCTGGTCAAAACTGTATGTTTTGATGAATCCCCGAGCAGCAGAGGTTGACACAAATTCTTCAGAGGTGATAGCAGACTTGGACCAGCTCTTCAGAGCCTTCAGTGTTTTCAAAACAGAGTATGCATCCTCACTATATGGCTCAAGAGAAAGCCAGAAGTTTAGGCAGCCTCAAACAGGTAGCAAGCTTCTAGCAAAAAGATGTGCTGGGGAGGTTACAAGAATACCATGTATAACTTTTCCAAGAAGAATCCCAGCAAAGGCCATCCATAAGCTTGCTTAACCGATGGCATCAAAATCACGATGTAGATCTACTAAATAAAGTGTGAAATAAAGCCTAAACCTGGGGATTTGAAGAACATACAAGATCCTTGAAATTTATCATAGCTTTCAGGATGTGGGAGTGACCCTCTAATGGTAGCCTAGACTCCGTATTAAGAAAACAACAGGTAGAGAGATAAAAGCAACAGCCCTTCCTCTGTAGACAGAAGCCAGCTGTAGGGCCTCGTAAGGATGTATTAAGGCAAGTTCCAACAGTGAAACTAGGCAGCAGATCCCAACCAGATCTATTAACACAAGAGAAAAACGAGAGAGAAGAATCATCTAATAGAGAGAATCATCTAATAGAGAGAATCATCATCCATTTCAAAGGACTCAGATCAAGTATATTTATTTATATATCAAATTAAAAGACAGTGACCACTTTGCTTAACAACCAAGTTGTGGTTGCTAAACAATTACCTGCATTAGTGTTACAGTTCAATCTCAGCCTGAGCAGAAAATGCAACAGATATCTTAGCCTGATGCCCTGGAAATTGTGAGGAATTGGTGAGTGGAATAGAATCATACAGAATTTCAGCAAAATAGATTATGTTGTTAAGAGAAAAGCCACCCAGCTCTGTGGAAATCCCATTTATTATTGTTAATAGAGCTGCACTCGTCTCAAAGAGAACTTTGATCTGGGGGTCCTTTCAGACTTAAAGATCTTGCTAGAATAGCAAATGGAAGCCATGCGCAGAAGATGCTTTAGCAGCTTCAGTTGCTCAGCCAAAACTGTTCTGGAGCAGAAGATGACAAAGACAGTGACTCAGTTCCTTGTCATGAAGAAGACACTCTCATGCCCTTGGGTCAGCTAAATTAATGCAATTCATTCAATATGGGGCTGCCCTTGAAGATAACCCAGAAATTTCAAATGGCACAAAATGCAGCTGCTCACCTAACTGACTTGCATTAGTCAATTCAGTAGATTAATCCCTGCTTTGGAGAGGGTTTATTAGCAATAGCACCAGTGATGGGATTCAAAGTTTTACCACTGGTTCGGTGGGCATGGCTTGGTAGGTGCACTTTGTGTGCGTGCACCAAACGCATACTTTGCGCAGGTGCAGAGGTGATTGTACAGGCGCAGAGGCATTCCAACTCCCCTCCTGCAAGCCTGCACTCTCCTGGTCTCTTCTGCTGTGCCACGCAAAGCAGCTGCGCTTCAAAAGCAGAGGATAAAGGTGAGTATGGGAGCCTGGGTGGGCCCAACAGCAGAGCGGCGGAGAGAACCGGTTCGGTCTCTACTGCTTATCGCCGCTACCGGCTCAGCAGAACTGATAGAATACCACCACTGAATAGCACTTAAGATTTATATACCGCTTCATAGTGTTTTACAGTCCTCTCTAAGTAGTTTTAGGCTGCAATACTGCATTCTAACCGCTACGCCACCAGGTCCTATTCAAAGTGTTGCTGGCTACCGATACATTTGACATTACATGGGTTCTTGTTACCTTTTTGATAGATGTCATATCAGCGGAATCTGCCTAACTGATGTGGTCTAAGCCAGAAGAGGGATTGTGAGTACTTTATACAAAACATGAAGGAAACAAGAACCTAGAAGACAGCCTACTCATTATCTCTACTTCCCACACAGTCTGCCCATTAAAGTCAAGATATCTGTTAACTTCATTTAGATGTGACAAGAACGGTTCTTTTTTTGTGGGGCTTTTAGAATGGAAGGTACTCAATAGTTGATATGAAGATATTTTGGATAGTACTCTATTTTATATGGAATTGCTTATTACATTTTCTATACCAGGGATGTCAAACTTGCGGCTTGTGGGCCAGATGCATCATGTGCTACCCACGCCCATACCCGGTTTAGCAAAAGGGGAAAAAGTCTCGATACATCACAGGACGCTGCCCTGATGATGCAATTTTGACAGCCAGGTTCTACACGGACAGAATTGACATGCTCTAGATGACATTCATTAAACAGAATCACTGATGGGCCTAGGAACGATGCCTTCTATTGTAAAGCACCTGCTCTTCAGAACACCATTCCCTCCAAGATACATCTGGCCCCTATTTGGCCAAGTCCAAAAGAATTCTGAAAATCTGGTTTTCTCTATAAGAGAATTCCAATTTAGAATGATCAAAAACTTATATATTCATGTTTAACTGCTAAATCCCACTGTGTTAGTAAATATGGATGTGTTTCTATCTCACAACTGGGAACCTAATACCTCTTCAAATTTATTTTTACATATATTTTTCAAACACACATCCACACACATATATACTATTTCAGTTAATAAAACAAACATGAAAAACACATATTTTATTGTCAATAGGTTACAGATTAGATCTTCTAGAACTATTTAATGTTACATCACCAAAGCCAATTTGCCATAACTTTGCCATTTTTCCTTGATTCACAGCATACTTTATGGACATTCTCCGAGAACTAATCAGAACTAATGGTTGTTTCACTTTTATACAAATATTCTTAATAGCACCTTCCAGATATATGGGATCTAGAATTGACAAATATAGACATTTCTGAAAATGTTGGGACAGTATGAGGTAGTCAATTGATCAAAACAGAATATTCTGATTGCAACATTTCAGGTGCTCGAGAAAAAAAATTGATAAAGGTAAACTGATATACTGTATATGGTCTTAAAAAGTAAAACCACATAACACAACTGCTCATCCCACAGCAACAGCAACATAGTAGAAAAATATGCAGTATTTTAGTAATCTCCATACTCTTAAGCCAACTGTCAAGTTTTAAATTTTATTATATCATTGGGGATAACTACAAATTGGCAATCCTAAAGCTAAATAATTAGCGAAACAATTAGTATCTTTGAAAGGGAGAAGATAGCAATAGATTAAAAATGTGGTTGCTTGATAATTACACAAATATCCACATATTTCTCTTTCATCATGCTTGACCAGCACAAGACAGAAGAAATGCTATGCTGATGCTATTGTCAAAGTAGCAACAGCAGCATTATCATACTCAACGAGTCGTCCTTAATACCGTACTATTATATCTACATGGAGGGAAGTAAGCAGTAGGAGTACCACAAGGTTTTGTCTTAGGGCCAATACTCTTCAGCACCTTCATAAATGATTTAGATGAGGAAATAGAAGGGGAACTCATCAAATTTGCAGGTGACACTAAGCTGGTAGGAATGGACAACACCCCAGAAGACAGGCTCAGGATCCAAAAAGAACTTGACAGACTTAAACAATGGGCTCTTTCCAACAAAATGAAATTTAATGTGGAGAAAAGCAATGTTTACACCTAGGCAGGAAAAACCAAAGGTAAAAGTATAGATTAGGTGAAACTTGGCTCAAAATCAGTAACTGTGAGAGGGACCCTTGGTTGTATAAACAGAGGCGTAGAATCAAAATCACATGAAGAATTAGTACTCTCCCTTTATAAATCCTTAGTAAGAGCACACCTGGAATACTGCATCCAGTTTTGGTCACCACATTACAAAAAAAGTCGTTGAGACTTTGGAAAAAGTGCAAAGAAGAGCAACTAAGATTACTAAAGGCCTGAAGATTAAAAAATATGGAGATAGTAGGAAATGAGCATGGCTAGTCTAGAGAAAAGAAGGACTAGGGGTGACATGATACCGTAGCAGTATTCCATTATTTGAGGAGTTGCCCGAAGAAGAGGGGGTCAACTTATTTTCCAAAGTGCCAAAAGACAAGACAAGGAATAATGGATAGAAACTAATCAAGGAGAGAAGCAACTTGGAATTAAGGAGAAACTTCCTAACTGTGAGAACAATTAACCAGTGGAATAGCTTGCTTTCAGAAATTATAGGTGCTTCATCACTGGAGGTTTTTAAGAAAAGACTGGACAGCCACCTGTTTGAAATTATATAGGTTCTCCTGCTTGAGCAGGGGGTTGGACTAGAAGACCTCCAAGTTCCCTTCCAGCTTTATTCTGATTGACTTATACAACACTTGCCAATCCTATACAAGCAGTTCTTGACTTGGGACTAGTTGTTTAACAATTGTTCAATGTTACAATAGCCACTGAAACAGATTGTGTAAAATGTCACTCCACCAGTCTGCCATGGCATGACATTTTGGGCACTTGGCAACTGCTCACATTTGCAACCAATTCCCAACCACCTTGCAATCATTTGATCGCCATTTGCAATCTTCTCTGTCGGCTTTCCCAGAAAGTCAATGGAAAAGCCAGCATGAAAGGTTGCAAGTAGAGGATACCTGAAATCTTTCTACAAGCTACAAAAATGAAGTTGAAATCTTGCATGGAGGAGAAATTCTTTGGTGGGCTGCAGAATTAAAGCTGAAGTTCTGAAGATTTCAGCTCGTTCTTGCAGCCTCAAGAAGGATTTCCCCTCTCTGCAGAGTTGCAGGAACATTTCAGGATGAAACGCTCTGGCAGGCAGCAGTTTCCAGCTATCTACTTCACTATCCAGGAATCCTGGAATTGTGGTTGTTGAGCGAAGCAATGATGCTTAATGACTGCTTTGCTCAATGACTAAGATGCTGGTCCCAATTATGCTGTTAAACAAGAACTATCTGTAATGCTATAACCAGACTTGTTAAGATGTTGGTAGGACTGAAAAGAGAAACAGTAGGTTGTCTTGACAGATTTACTTCTTGGCTATAAATATGCTAAAACTGTTTCACTTTATGCTATAGACAGAATGCATGAAATGACCAAGCATGGTTCTTGTGGGATATAAAGGAAAGCTTGAGTACAGGACTTAAGAATTAGAAGGGTGCTTGCTCAAAGCACCAGAGTTGTTTTTTGATCATTTAGCCTGTGAGTTGGAAATTTCCATTATGGTTCTACACAGATATTAGGAAAACAACAAGGTAGTTGGTAAAATTTTAACAATTTATCTTTTATTCTCTAAAATGTGTTAAAACCTAATATTTGTTCTATAATTATAATTAATATATTATTAGAGACTTGAAAAATTAAAAATAACAGAAGAAACAACTTTCACAGAGAATTTAAACATGAATTTGTCACATTTTAGAAAAATTACTATGTTAAATATAATTGGTTTACTCAACATATATCACAGGTATCAAACTTGCTGCGCCACGTAGCCATCACATGATATATCACAACGTTTTTTCCCTTTATAGAATTGGGATGGGCGTGGCCTGTGCATGACAGCCCGCGGGCCACCAGTTTGACACCCCTGACATATATCCTTTATTTCAAAACAGAAAATATCAGATGTCTAAATTCATGAAAATGAAGTGTAATTAATATAATTAAATCAAGACATTACCTTAATGAATGAAATAAGCCTCCATGTGCCAGCCAGCAATAGAATCTCAAAGATCATGCCCAAATTTGTAGTGCAGCCATGTAATAAATTAGTTATGTCTTATCAAGCTAATGTGAAAACAAATCTTGGATCTGAAAAGAAGACAAAGAAGTAAAATAGAAGTTCCCCTCTATTATTATGCAAAAATGTTTGGATTGCTTTAAGACAGGGCTGTCAAAATTCACGACCCATGAGCCCGATGCTGGCCACGCCCATGCCCAGTTTAGTGAAGGGGGGAAAAGTTGTCATACATCACATGACACTGCCCTGACACCACGAGTTTGACACCCCTGCTTTAAGACATAAAAAACTGTCAAGTTACTGAATCTGTCAAGAGTTTGATTTTTTTTAATTCTTTACCTTATTAATTTTCCAAGCACAGACTACAAGTTGCACAAAAAGTGAAAATACCTATTCAAATGAAGAAAAAAATCCAAGCAATACTGAAGCAAGATCTTTATTAGTCCAGTTCAAGATTACTGGATAGGATTCAAGCATTCAAGTTTTGAATAATTCTCTTATCAGACAACATAGTAAAAACAAGGCGACAAGTGCACACTGGAAATAAGGAAAAGTCATGACTGGTATTCAAATAAACACTAAATAAAACTTTTCTTCTTTTTTCTTGGCATTTAATAAAAATACTGATTGTGCTCACAATATTTTGGAGAATGGAAGTTTGAAAATGAGGCCTAAAAATAATCCTAACTTTCTGCAAAGTTGGCCATATTCCTCCCTGTCAACAGCCATGGGAAGCTAAACAATTCAGAGAAAGAAGGCCATGGACAGATGTGGACAATACAATCACATGTCACATCAGAAAAAGATAAGAAAATATGCTGTATCTTTCTACACTTCCTCACATTTGCCAATCACCTGATTAGGCTGCAAAATGAAGAAAGAGAAAGACTATCCCATCATCTCAGTATTGCAAACACACAGCTTTGGTTTTCTATCAGCTATGATAGAAATTCTATGGACAGTAATTCTAACAAGCTACCTAATGTTTCCATATGTGGACAGAATAAACACTGGTGTCCGAGTTTCATTTTTCCCCTCCTTCTTTCCCATTCATTTAACTTGGTCATGTCTTTTAGGTAAGCATTACAGCAGGGGCAGTCATGTTGCAGTTAGCTATAACCACTAATTTAAAGGAAAAGTCTTTAAATTAATAAACGTACAAGCAGACTTATTGTGAAAGTAGAATACATATTTAAAATAAAATGCGTATGTCTCCAAAAAGAGATAACATGTACTCAAATAACTGCTTCCAATTCAAGCAACCACAATTTCAATATTTTAATTTCTTTTCATAAGTATTTTGTATTTTTATTGTAGTTCTTGATAATGTAGTTTCAAAGATAAAGCACAGAAACAACTACCTCAAGAATTTCTTGCTGACATTTCCTTCCAGACTATTTAGAGAATTCTGACCACAATGACTTAAATACAAATCCCAAATATTTAAGGCAGTGTTTCTCCATCTTTCTTAAATCTCACTACCAATATCACTGTCTAAGAACAAAAAAACAATTTTCCAAGAATGTTAACATTCTGTTCTAAGTGTCAAGGGCATTTGTGTCAACAACTTATCCCTTCTTTTACATAGTTTTTTTAAAAGTCCATCTAACTATGCATGCCACTATCAACAGAGATTCTGAGATGTAGAATTGATGCTATGAATATGGTAATTCTGATTTAATCACTGTATTGCCATATTAGGACAAGTGTAAATAACTAGTTTGTAGTTTGAGACAGAAATTATGTATGATAGAATGTTTACTCCTGGATTGTATTAAACTATATAAGCATATGAATTCCACAGGGAACTGGAATGAAGAAATGAGGTGCACTTGGCTTCAGTTCTAGCATAGCAATCTTGCAACAATCACTACTGCAAGGTAGACAAACCAACCACAAGTTTCCCAATCAACTATTCATATTAGTTCATTGGTTTGAGCCAGGCTTTCCACTTCTATTTTTCAACAATGCTTTATGTCCGTTTTAAAAAGAACTACAGAAACGAAACTATTTAAGATTAACTGTCACTCCTACATTGTTAGTCCTGAACCACCACCTCTGACTTTTTTACTCACTTTTTTTTACTGTCTTCTCAGTGACTATCTAGATGACCTGTGTTGAAGAATTGACGTAATATACCAAAACTTAGATTTTAAGGTGGTAAGGCTGATCGGCCAACAATAGGTTATATGTTATACAATACTATTACGTGGATATTCTCACTTACTCATACACATAACCCTTGCTTCTCCAGCAGCAGTATTCTAACCAGATCACTGAAGCTACTTCCTTAAACTTAGGTTTCTAACAAAGAAACTAGCAATAATTCCATTAAGCAGAATAGGAAAGGAAAATTCCACCTTATTTTATGCTGACATCCTGTGTACTTCAGAAACAGCTTTTTTATTTGACCTAAGCTTTAAAAAACATTAACTTTAGGTATAATAGTGGTATCAAAATTTCCACATTGCATCCACTTTTATCTCTCTTTTGCCTTTTCAACCTGTGCTAGTCTGCTAGCCTGTCTCTGGTAAGGCAATTTGAAACTACTGTTATCGCCTAAACCTGTTAAAAAATATTCAAATAACATGGTAAAATGTCAACTATTTCAAGGGCTGGTCTAATCTGTTGTTTGAATAGCAAATATTTCCAATTAAATATTTGGTGTTCCTTTACTAGCAATTGTACAGCGTTACTGTACAATTCCAGGAAAATGTTACTTAAGCATGCCCCTTAAAGGTTAGTTTTCCAAAGGAATTTTTCCAAAGAAACTACGGTTATACATCGATTTTTTTTTTTAATTGGAGAAGTACCCGAATTCCTTTCAAGTAATAGTATTTTTGGGGATAGGAGGAGAAGCTGTAGTCCTATGGCCTTTTTAGACATAAATGATTATTGTATCTTGTCCCCTCCCCAATTAATAATTGTGGCTGAATGTGGAAAACATTTCCCCCGTCAGTTGGGAATGAACTTTTGTCTGAAGTGGTGTAGGGTTTCCCGCCTAAGCAGGGGGTTGGACTAGAAGACCTCCAAAGTCCTTTCCAACTCTTGTTATTCTATTCTATTTGACTATTTTATTCTTTGGCCTGGGTTACCTTTCTATTTTGTAGGAAGCGCGGCTTTCTTCCCCAGTTACTCAGAGGCTTTGGTTTAAGGTGGCGCTGCTTTACGTCGCCCTCCTCCTCCTGATGCAAGCGAGAGGTGCCTCAGAGACTCGGCCGGGAAAGAGGGCGTCGATTGCTGAGAAGTTCTTTCCCGGAAAACTTATCGGGGTGCTCCTGCGATCCGCAGGGACTACTCGCTTTCCCCAAAGATCCCCCTCGCATGCTCTGGGGGAGAAGGGTCACGGCACAGCTTGAGGAACGAACCTCTTTGGGACGGTCTGGGGGGGATCTGCCCGGAGGCTTCGGCGAACAAGGCGGGCCCCACGGTTCACGGCTGGTCCCCCCTCTGGCCGCCCAGCGGGCAGCTCAGGGGAGACAATGGCCACGATGACTTCACTCCCCAGCAATGTGAGGAGCCGCCGCCGCCACCACCGCCTAAGCTCTCTCCGCGTCTGGGAGCCGAGCCGAGTGGAGCCCCGAAAGCGAAACGTCCCTCCTTCCCAGCCGCCGCCGCCCGTTGGCTCGAGCAAGCCCTCCCGCCTTCGCTGCCTGCTAGGCGGCTTCCGCGGGACTCCTCACCCCCCCACCCCAGCCACCGCCAACCCCGGACACGGGCGGCTGGAGCCCCCGAAGCCGTCGGCACAATCCCTCCCGCTGCCCTTCCCGGTACCTTGAATTCGGCGGAGCCAAACCCCAAACGGCTGGGCCCTTCTCGGCCGACCCGTGCCGCGCAGGAAGCGCCTTTGAGGGGAAAAGAAAGCGAGCGTGTGAGGAAAGGGGGGGGGGGAGAGCTGCGGGGAAGGGGGAGGAGAGGAGGGGGAAGGAGAGGCTGCCAGGCCCCAGGCAAGGAAGGGCTGGGCTTGGCCCGCAGAGAGGGAGATTTCCGCCTCGCTCCCCCGCTGAGCTCACAGACGAGGCGGGGCCGCCTGGGGGTTGAACCCGGTGTCTGTCCGGCAACGGCGAGGAAGGAGGAGGCGGCCTGGTGCGCTGGAGAGGCAGAGAGGGCGGCATTTTCTCTTAAAGTTTGGCTTCTCCCTGTGTGGCGGGGCGTCCAGGAGGAGGACTTCAGGATCCAGGCAGCCCGGCTTGCTCCTCCGAAGGCAAGAGACTCGGGGAGAGCGACTTGCTCGCAGAACACAGCCGGATTGCATTTCCCTTCTCGCTGCCCGATCGCCTATGGGTCCCGCTGGACAAGAGCAAAACCCTCCTTGGGAAGATCAGAGAAGAAAGTGCCTTCCAGAGGCCGCGGCTAGTCTTGTCTCCGCTCCCATAAATATACCTAGGAGATTTTGTGCCTTTAATCTTTGGCCCAGGAAAGGAAGAGGGGCCGCAAAGGACCAGCTGGCCCCGAAGCGGAGGCTTTGGTGTCGTTCTCGCTAGTAAGTTGTGGTAACATTTGCTCCAGGGTGGAAAAACCGCCTGGCAGCGTGAAATTTGCTGGTCCCTTTGCCCACCCTTTCTGGTTCTTTGGATCCCAGTAAGGGCTGGTATCCTGATAGTCTTCCGAAATAAGGAATGACAAAGCTTGATAGATTTTAGAGAACCTTTATGGATGGCATCTGTGGAAAATACTACTTTAATCCAGTGTTTCTCAACTTTAAGATAGGCGGACTTCAACTCCCAGAATTCAACTGCTACTGCTGTAATTCATGGGTTGGGACGAGAGGAAGACAAGATCATGGGGAAATGACAGAAAAAAGTTTGACAGGCCAGTTTCTGGTAAAATGCAAGTAGAGATGTAGTCTAATACACCTGTCTGCTTGTCCTACGTTGGAATTTGTCTTTTTAAAATATATATGTATATTTTATACCCTCACAACTTTGGCGTTAATCTGTATTATGTTAATATATTTATAGTGTGATCCTGTATAATTGTATTCACAAATAAACAAATCCTATAGTGTCTTTCCAATTGAAAGTTAAGATAGTGATTAGATATCCTGAATACCAAGGATCATCTTGTCTCTTAGTAAAAACTTAAAATTTGGAATAATTCTCTTTCTTACCTTTCAAATCAGCTTGAATGAATTATTTTATTTATCACTTGTTCTAACCCACCTGGATGAGAACAAGAAAAAAATGAGCAAATTATAATCCATAAACCACCTTTTACCACTTGAAATAGCTGTATTTTATTTAGTTATTAGCTATACTGTTACACTAGTAATTTATCAATTTTGGAACTTTCAAAACAATACTTTCTCACATTGATCTAAAATTATGCTGCTTTCCTCATAAAGATATAAATTTAGGTTCTGCCTTTCCCTATCCTGAACATTTTCTCAGGAACTAAAAAAAAACAGGTTATAAATTAAAGTCTGAATACTATTCAAGTCTAAATTCCCAGTACTGGGAACTGAAAATTTTAAAACACATTTGGATCCTCTGATTTATGAATAATCAACTATACAAAGGACCTAATAAGATGAGCATCTGATTATCTGGAAATAAAGTCTCAGTAGGATTTGTACTGACTTTGTAGACCAATCTATCAAATTCTGTATTGGCAGGGCAGCATCAAATTTCTTCATATAAATTAATTAAAATAACAAGCAAATCAGCAGTTTTTTATCTGATATCCAGCAGAACTCTAGTACTGCCTCAGCTATCAGTTGCATAACAAATAGGGTTTGCAGAATTCTCTGCCAAAGTTTCTGTTTTTATTCCTACTGAAAAGGATGCAGTTAACGATTCCTTTGTTCCTTTTTCATTGCCTTGACCCTTCAACCATACCTGATGTGGCCATATATTTGCTTTACTAAAGGCACACCTCTGCTTAAGAGTCTTTAGAGAACAGTTCTTTATTTGACAGCATTTTCTATTTTGAGTCCTGTCTGAATCTATTTAAAACATAGGCAGCAGACTAAGGAAGCACCAAGATCATCTAGTGACAGTCTCCCTCCACAATGGTGAGATGTATTAACTGTAAGTTATATTTATTTCTCCATTTGCATCTATACACAATAAACATTTGCAAATTATGTGGAATAAGTGTCTTCTTTTTGATAACCGATTTCCTCTTCTTTGGCAAAGCAATTTCTGTCTTAGCTCTAGTTCAATTAAAATGGTGGTTCAGCTCAAAGTTAATTGTGAATGAGTCATCTGGATAATCCCCCAAAATTTAGTTGTCAGTGTTGTTTTTATGGAATAAGATGATAAAGGTAATTAGATATTTCTTTTACTAGAACAGCAAAGACAGTTTAGGAAATTCTAAAGATGGCTAACTATCTTGTGTAGCCAGCTTAGAATTAATATATAAAACTCAAAGGCTGTATTTTCGTTCTTACTATACTAGCTTAATTCAAAGTATTTAAAAATAAAGGAAACTTTTCTTCCATTGTGCCTTACCCCTCCTGCTGTTTTGATAGATTTTGAGAAATGTTGATGTTAGTTAAATATGTAGCTTCCTTGTAAAAAACATTACTAGAGATAGCAAGAATTCAAAGTAGCATAGACTATTTTATGGGCTCGGTGTCCTATGAAATGTAGAAGGATTGATTACTGATACACTTCAATGAGGCAATACATGCACCAAATTCCTTGTGTGTCTGTTGAAAGAAATAACCTTCTGGGTTCAGTTCCAAGTGGGGGAAAAGACACTGGAAACATGGAGGCTATTTGGAAAGATGGTTTAATGGTGGACAGCAGGATCACATGGCTTGGAGCTCCAAAGTGAGAAGGATGATCACATGCTTCAAGGTGAGAAGAGAAGGTCAAGAAGGGAAAACCAAGATGCTGAGAGACCCTTATATAACCTCTGTTGGGCCCCACCTTAGTGTTTCCTGTTCCTGTGCAAGAAATGAATTCCATTGGCTGTCAGATTCCCAGGGGCAGCGGTCTTAACTTTGTAGGCTTGGTCTGGACCACATGGCTTCACCTGAGTGTTGGCTGATGCAATCTTCCCAGGCCAGGTGATGAGATGGGTAGACCCTTTATTATGTAGAGTACTCTGGCCTAGGCCTTAATGGCCTATTAGCAAAGGTGGGGGGTCTGAGTTTTTCCTTCTCTGAATTTCTACTTTACTCTTTTTAAGGGAAATATTCTGCCTTTTTAATATTTCCCAGGATATTTCATTTTTCTAGGAGAGGGGTGGGTGCTAACTTCCTACATGTCCAAGCACACTTGGCCAATAAAAAATTCTATTTCTTACTCAGGGCAACTCCATCTAATTGCATTAATCCAAATAATCATCAGAGGGCAGAAACAAATATAGAAAACTCTCTTTGCTGCCATCTAACAGTTGAATTACTTGCAACACTATCCAACCTATCTATTTTTAAATTTTTGATTGCATGTCATACATTACTTTTTATTTTCTAAATTCTATTCCATAAGTAAGCAAAACATTTCAGAATTTTTCTGAAGGTTTGTTCCTTTAGGATTTTACTTAGGCCACAGAATCGGATTTAATAACAAACAAATATTTTTAAAAATCAGATTTCTCAATAAAGGCTATTGAGAACTATTTTCCTTAATAATTGAAAAACACGGAAAAACAAAATATATATATCAATGTATTATGGTTGGATTTTAATTTTCACTTCACTGCAAGTATTTTAAAAGCAATTGTTAAGCATAGAAATTAACTGATTCCATGAATATATACTGTTTTAAAGCTGCTGATTTACATGGAAGAGGAAATAGCAAGATAAGAGACTTTTGAGTAAATACAGGTAAAAATCATCCAGAATGCATGATCACATTTTAAAATAGAAATCAGCAGTTAGTCAAATTTGTACTTCTAAAGAATGAAAGAAGGTTTAAAAGAAATCCCAAATAATATCATCAAAGCAATAGTTTAACAACAGGATATTACAAGCCAGACAATATTTTAGAAACTCAAGAACAATATAAATTCATTAAAAAAGTATTCTAAAGAGAAAAAAGAAAGTAAAATCCTAAGCTGCATTGCAGAAAAGCTGTAAGGGGACAAATAAAACAGCAAAATAAGTAAGCATTCACTCATGTTTGTAATGTTTTACGAAAATACTTATAGGCCCTCACAGATTTGTTTGCAATACCAAGCATCCATTATATAACTTACTTAATGGGACTGCATTGTGGCAGTGCAATTCTACCATATGTCTACTCAAAAATAGCAGTTATTAAGTCCAAGAGAGTTTATTCTAAAACCATTGTAATCTCATGATTTTCCAAATGGTTTTTTTAACTAGTAAATATATTATGAGCTATATGGAAAGAAATTATCATGGTTGGCAAATACTTATGTACCATCAAACCAAAAATATTAGAAAAGATTGAGAACGAAGTGGCATTGTTCAGATCCACTATTTTAGATCATAGAAGACTACCATAATAATCAAAGGATTTAATGAAAAATGTGATAGGTTTATTATACAATTGAAATAATTTGTTGGATTCATAATATTTCAGACTATTTTTGCAAATTAGTTAAATGGAAAAAAAAGTTGAGTGCTAAAAGAGAAAAGATGAATACATAAAATTTTGAACAATATTACAGTTCTGATGTTGTATTATAATAGGGTTGTAATGTGGGAAGTTGGCACCCACCCCTCTCCTAGAAAATTGAAATAGCCTAGGAAATATTTTAAAGGCAGAATATTATATCTCCCTGGATGAGAAAAAGAGAAATATGTTTTAAAGACAAAGCAGCTTCCTGCAGCTCCCTGCCCGCCCCCCTCAGCTCCAGGGTGATGGGATTAAGGATGGCCCTCAGGAAATGATAGGATTACCCATCTCATCACATGTTCTGGAAAGATTGCAGTAGCTAGCACTCAGGTGAAGCCTAGTGGTCCAGACCAAGCCTACAAAGTTAAGACCCCCGGCCTTGGGAGTCTGACAGCCAATGGGATTCATTCTTGCACAGGAACTGGAAACACTAAGGTGGGGCCCAACAGAGATTATATAAGGGTCTCTCCGCATCTTGGTCGCCCCTTCTTCCCTTTTCTTCTCACCTTGAAGCATGTGATCATCTTTCCTTCTCACTCTGGAGCTCCAGGCCATGTGGCCCTGTACACCATTAAACTTTCCAAGCAGCCTCCATGTTTCCAGTGTCTTTTTCCCCACTTGGAACTGAACCCAGAAGGATATTTCTTTCAACAATTGGCACCCAAGCAGATGGGACTCCAAGCTAACTTAACCAATGGACTAGGCCCAGGTAAGATTCCCTTGCTAGCAAATAGACCCATTGAGTTTGTGGGTTAGTTTTTCCTGGACCTTAGCCATTTGGAAAAAAGGTTTTAAAGAGGTTTTGAGTGTTGAGCTCAAAGGCTGCTTGGAAAGGTGAGTACCTCTAAATTTTAATTTAAAGCATGGAAAAACGTGGGAAATGTGTGTATGCCTGTGTGTGAGTGAGAAAGAGATCTTTCTTCCTCTGTGTGTTGTACCAAGAGAGCTAGTATCAATTATATTACTGTTTATAACAATAATATTCATGCTATTTGTTTAGCCAAGTTAATGTATCTTCCTTGTATCACTGATCCTTTCATATATTTCCCTTTTTTCCTTCTTTTTGTCTGCTAGTCATTGATGAGTCTCAAGGAAATTAAAAAAAAATCATTTCTTCCTTTTGCTTTTGTGTTAGCTTAGTCTAATCACATCTTCATCGGTTGGGATTTCTTCACTTTTTCATTGTTGTGCAAATACTATTCTCCCTGCAGTCAATACATGTAAAATACATTCCCTTTGTTATACCTCAATGGAATAGCCAAAATTTTTAGAATCTTGCAACATTTTCAAGTTTATCCTTGCTTTTTTTTTCCTTGCCAAGTGTATTTTAATATTGTTTAATTTTTCAAAATATTTTTTTCCTCCAGTGTTTTGGTATTGCTTGGAATAAATATAGTAATCTTGGCGGCTACTCTTTCCATCAATGATAGTTGTAGATTTTTCCACTTAACCAAATTTGTTTTAATTGGTTGCACCAATTAATAATAACTTTCTTTACTACTTGTATACGTATTTTCCTCATTAGTTCTTTTTCTATATGTCTGTAAACAATTATTTTGATTTTTTTTCTTTATTTATTTTCAGTCCTGTAATTTCACCATACTCTTCTATTTTCCTAAGTAGTTTGAGTCCATTTTTTTGTGGGTCTTCTAAGATAAAGAGCAAATCCTCTATAAATGCCTATAATTTATATTGTTCCCTTTTTATTTCCATAGCTTTAATTTCTATCTCTTGTCTAATATTTCTATTTGGTAACTTTAATATCAATATGAATAGTAAAGGAGATAGTGGGCATCCTTTTCTTGTGCCTTTTTATATTAAAAGTCTCTGTCCTATTTCACCTTTACCATTTGTTAATGGAAAATTGCCTTTGAAATTAAAATTATTCTCATATTGTTTTAATCTGTCTCTTAGGCAAAAAGCCATTTTGATCTGAATATATAAATTCATTTAGAAACTTTTACTCTCTCTGCCATTACTGAAGCATATATTTTATAGTCAGTGTTCAATAAAGATATGAGTCTATAGTTTTTTATCTGCATTAAATCTGAATCTTTTGGAATCAAAGTAATATTTGCTTTCATCCATGAATTTGGTACCTTTGCATCAATCAATAGTTCATTATGGACTTCCAACACTGAAGGGCCTAAAGTATCTTGTAAACATTTGTAAAATTCTGCCTGCAGCCCATCTGGCCCTGGTGTTTTATTATTCTTTTGTCTCTTGATCACTTCTGATAATTCCATCATTGATATTTGTTCATTTAACATAGTTTTTACTTTTTCTGGTACTTTAGGTAATTCCACTTTTTTTCCAAATATTGTTTAATTTTCCCTTCTGAAACTTTTCTTGCTGATACAGCTTTTCATAACAATCTTGAATTATCATTTTTATCATCATTTTGGTAGTATAAAGTTCCTTTCTCATCTCCTGGCTTATGTGTATTTTTTTTTAAAGTTATGTTTAACATTTTCAGAGTACAGGACCTTTTGTTAGAGGAGGAAGAGTGTATGTGTGTGTGAGTGGCTTCACCCTTGAACAGCAGCTGGATCTCATTTCTTTGTTTGGCCTCTAACTGCCCTCTTGCCTATTGTTAGCTCTACAGAGCCATGACCATCAGGACAGGAAAAGCAAGTGGGGGGCATCAGAGTGTGGGACCTTCTGTATATAAGAGGAAAAGCCGAGCGGGTTATGATTGAAGGGAGGGAAGAAAATTTGTCATATTTTTTTTGTCCAGTGTATCCCAAAAACAAAGCCCAGGATTTTAAGTAATTTTAGTGTAATTTGGATGCTAAATTGGAGTACCAGTATTTGCTTAAGAAGCAAATTTTCCCGGATTTGAGCTCTTCCAGATCCATAAACATGGGCCTGAAGGAAAGAGGCGGAGTACCAGTACTTACCTGTGGGGGGGGGGCAGAGAGTCTCACAGACCGTTTTTTGGGGGGAGAGGAAAGAAGTCTGCACAGCCAGCATACCCCCAATCTGAAAACCGTGGCAAAAAGAAGAGAGAGAGAGAGTCTCTTGTGGTTTTTTAAAGGGGAACATGCGTACTTTGTCAAACACTTTGTGTAATACTTTGTGGAAAAAGAGAGTTTTGTGTGTGTATTTTTTTTAGATAGTGTTTGATTTTGTTGCACAAGCTACAAAGACCAAAAGTCTCTCCCAGACACCTTTTTTTTTCTTGCTCTTGAATTTCTTGTGTCTGAAACCGGTCGCTGACTGACCTGACTAGGCCAAAGTGTGAAACCCCACATCGGAAGGGGAACATGGGAAGCGGTAGTTCGAGGGTCCTGAGTGGAATGGATCCCCCCTGGGAGAGCTGTTGGAGGCTTGGGATGAGCAGCAGATGCTGACCCTAGCCGGCATGAGCAAAAAAAAGGCAAAATGTATAGGTAGAGAATGGGCTTTGCTGAGGGATACAGGAAGACCAATGTGGTAAATAAAGGTACTTAAAAGGGCAATGTCTAAACAGGATCACATGGAATTTTCTTAATTCTTTCTTTCTGTCTTTCTTTCTTTGTCTTCTATGCAACCATGTAGTTTGTTCCTTAAGATTTATGCCTTCCCCAATTTAACTAAGATATTATTTGTGGGAATGATCAGTGTGTGTGTACACCCCAGAGTTTTGTTTTCTCTCTGTGTCCTTGTTTCTGTGTGTGTGCGCATGCAGGTGTGTGTGCAAGTCTTTGTGTGTCCTCGAGGTAACTTTTGCAATTATTAAATGTCTCTGACTGCTTCAGATATTCATTTTAAATTGTTAAGAATTAAAAACACTGAGAGAAATTGTCTTTTCCCAGTCTGGTCTGGCTAACTAGACTGGATGAGGAACAGGTTCAATTTTCTTTCCTCTCTGTGCTCTTAAGAAAAACCCAAGGTTATTAGCGAATGTTCTAAGTTCATTTACAAGAAAAGTTTCATCCTTATATTTACTGTGTGTTTAAATGATTTTATCTGATCATCTTTTTCCTGAAGCTTGTGAATCCAGTTTTTTCCTTTCTCATCTGTTGTCTCTATTTTGTTGAAACTGATTTATCTGTTTAGTAACTGCAATACTGATGTGTTATTTTTCTTCATCAAGCCTGCAAGCTATCTACCCCCCCCCCCCACCAAAATCTCTAATCCTTTTACAATGCCTTTCCTGGTAGAATTACCAGCAAAGGGGGAGGGGATCCTTGTTCTGTGTCTTCCAGGCCTGTCACATATGGAAGCAGATACTGTCTCCTAGAGACATTCCATCCATTGGAGCCAGGAATTGGGTTTGGATCCAGCCTCCACTGAAAGTCATTACAGCAACCAGAGTGGGCAGACCTTCCCAAGCCTGACTGACCACCCATACCACCAGGCCAAGCCTATGCCACCCAGTGACATGAAGGAAAAGACCCTGAGATGGACCAGTAAAAGACTAAAAGACTCTTTTCAATCCCCAGAAGACAGAATGATTATGGGGGAAGGGTGGAAATTCATCGTAACTGAAAATTCATTGTAATGTGAAATCCATTGTAATGTTTTCCTTCTTGTATCATTTATATTGTAACCAGTTTGATGTACTCATGTAAGGATTGAATTTGAGAGTGGCTGGCCCAGCAAGTTCTGAACACCTTGTACTTCTGTCTGGTGGGAGGGAAAATTGTCCAGCATGTTTGTATTATCTGTATTGTAAAACTAGCTGCATACACAGGCACATACACAGAGACACATCATTCAGAATTAGACAGAGGCTAACCCCTTTCACCTACCTCTACACAAAGCTGCTCCTAGCTTCGTTTTAATGTGTTTTTTTTTTTTCTGTTTGCTGCTCTGAGGCACTAAGGCCCAAGCAGTCATGTTGCCCTACTAATCCCAAGGGGGAAAGGGCATCTCTCTCAGGCAATTCCTGAAGAGGTAGCAGAAAAGAGATCTCCAAACCCCAAGTCCTGACTGACTCACAAATGATGCTGCCCAGTTGCCCAGTAAAGCAGGTTATGTTGCACTGGTGGTCTCATGAGTACAAGTCCCAGGGCTCATTGTGTGTAACTTTAAAAATACTAAATAGCCTGGTTTACACACTGGCTAACCTCAATTTGGCCTCACAAACCCTGGAAGCTAAGAGCTAAGCAAGTAGTAACCATAATCTTGGATATGGGCAGCCTATAATTTAAAGATTGTGAAGAAGGTAGAGGCTTGTGCTTACAACCTGACTGTAAGCTGACAAAAAGTACATCAAACATCTGAAAATTATTTGGCATGAAAATTGGATACTGTTTAAAAAAAAAAAAGCCAGAAGTTTTCCCAGACCTTCATGGTTGAAAACTTTTGGGAGCCACTGAAGGAATCCTTTTCTGTTGCCTCTTTTTCAATGCCTTTCCTTTGCATCAGAAAAAATTTAAAAGCACCCATCCAGTCTCCCTGATCTGATCACCTTTTAATCTTTTGTCAAAACTCTCACGTGTTTTCAAAAAAAAATATGAGGGATTGTGGGAAGTTGGCACCCACCCTCTCTTAGAAAATTGAAATAGCCTAGGAAATATTTAAAAGGCAGAATATTGTATCTCCCTGGATGAGAAAAGGAGAAATATGTTTTAAAGATAAAGCAGCTTCCTGCAGCTCCCTGCCCCCCCTTCAGCTCCAGGGTGATGGGATTAAGGATGGCCTTCAGGAAATGATAGGATTACCCATCTCACCACATGTTCTGGGAAGATTGCATTAGCCAGCACTCAAGTAAAGCCATGTGGTCCAGACCAAGCCTACAAAGTTAAGACCCCCGCCCCTGGGAGTCTGACAGCCAATGGGATTCATTTCTTGTACACTAAGGTTGGGCACACTAAGGTGGGGCCCAACAGAGGTTATATAAGGGTCTCTCAGCATCTTGGTCGCCCCTTCTTCCCTTCTCTTCTCACCTTGAAGTATGTGATCATCTTTCCTTCTCACTCTGGAGCTCCAGGCCATGTGGCCCTGTACACCATTAAACTTTCCAAGCAGCCTCCATGTTTCCAGTGTCTTTTTCCCCACTTGGAACTGAACCCAGAAGGATATTTCTTTCAACAGTAATATTAACAGGAATTTATATCACAATCATGTTTCCATATACATCAAGATTTTATCCATACATCCATCATTTCTTGACTATTAAGGCTATTCGCAAAGATTAAGGCATAGCTGGAATAACATTTTATGGGTCATTTTTCAATAACCAAATAAGTAAGATTTGCTGAACTAGGCTATTGTACGTTTTACCAGAATTTTTTAAAATATTAAAATAAAAAGGGATTGTGAGCCAGAGTGCTACTACAAAATTAGTGGGACTTTAAAGCAACTAATTTCATTCTAGAAAACCAGGATGCCCTGGCAGCAGTGAGCAATACCTTTTCTTGTGACTCAACTAAAATATGACTCAATATATCATACAAACAGGTAATACCTTAAAAGGAAAATACCTTGTTTCAGTTGCCACAGTATAAATCCCTGATTCCTCCACAGCAGCTAAATAAGAGTAAGGTTAAGGCACTATGGTGTTGTTGTTTTTTACCATGAGACAATACATACCTTAAATTGGAGTAATTTGACAGGAAAAATTGTTAGCAGGAATCTAGAAAAAAGGAAGATATGCTGGTATATATCTTCCTGGCATTCACCTTTCTAAAGCAATATAATAAGAGGAAATTATACATGAAAAAGCCAAAGGTAAGACATTTAATTAAAAATGGGTAGGGCACAGGAAATCCTCCAACTTATAATTAACTTGTGAATACATTGCACTGGCCATTGTATAAATTAATCAAATATTAATAGAAATACAGGATATAAAGGAGAAATCTATCCACTCCTGCTTTGGGCAAATGCCAAAAATTAACACACTTACTCAAATATCTGTCTGGTCACTAGGAGTTGAAAATGAGTTGATGGCACATAATATTGGTTCAAAACTAAAAGATAGTAAAACTATCATACCACATCTTGTAATACCATGCCACATCTTGTTTAAGAACAAACTTCTCAGATACATGTGGGTAATCTATAACCACACACAAATATGTACCTATGATGATCTGATTAAAAAATTAATTTTAAGGCCCACTGCTATTGCCTCAAAACATTGCATCAGTTAACTAAGACCTCATTTATTTCACCTCAATCAAGTCTTGTGCTTTGTTTAAAAAAACATGCATCATTTCTGCCATTCAAACTAATAAGCTTATATTGCAGTTTATAGTAAACAAAAATGTAAATAGATCCATAGAATGTGCAGGTAAAATGATCCATTATCCTGAAGTGCATCCTTGTGAATATCCTTTGCCCTAGATATCGAAACAACTAAAATAAGTGGATTATTGTCTAGATTCATTCATATGCCTTACTGGTGATTAAAAAGAAGCCCTGAGGAATCTTAAGGGTGATTCATTCACATATCCGACAAAAGGAATGAAATTTACTTGAAAAGTCCATGAATTTTGAAAGCATGTTTAGTTTGCAAATGTGCAAAAGGCTTAGTCATATATCATACTATAACAAGGATTGTTTAATTTTGGCTTCGTGCTGTGAAAGTCATAAGGCTGTTCAACTGCTAGACTAGGTAATTGCTTAATCTTTGTTGCTATGAGCTGTTTTGGGAAAGAATTCTATTACATGACAGTCTACAGCCATCATGTTTCCTGCCTACTCATTTCATTATGTTCTTTCTGCAAATCATCAAATAGTAATCTTTCTTACATTAATACATTTCTCAGAGATTTGAAAAGTAAAAATCTAGTCTGTAGTTCTGCTATACATGTTGCACTTTCTAACATTTGCTGATTGTTAACTCTTATACCTGTTCGATCAGAATTCTGCCAAATATCTTCTAATTAATCTTAACAAATCTCTATTTTTTGTATGTACTTTTCTATCTTTCCTTTTCTGTGGAAAACAGGATACAATTATGAAGTCTTCAGGAAGAGATGCAACACATATGTTAAAAATTAGTAAAGCCACAAACTTATTTTAACATTTCTTCAGCTACACCATCTACTCCTATAACATTTATTTTTGTTCAGCATTTCAGTATTTATAATTTCCTTTTCATCCATTTTTGTACACTTACAGCATTAATTTCAAACTTTTCATGTATCACAATCATTCCCTTATAATTTCTAAAATACTTCCCCAACATTTGTTCATTCAATTTCATCATATATAATTTAATCACTTTCAATTCCATTTGAGTTGCTGGAAACTCCTTATTAAGGCATGTTTATCCACTTACAAAAACACTTTTTTATTTCAGTCAAAACTGTTCTGTATTTTTCTCTGCCTTTTAAAATAATAAGTCTCTTGATCTTACTGACTTCATTCTTTGCAACTCTTCCTCTACAATTTATGCAATATTTTCCCTTTTATTCTCATTTTTTGCACTAATCTCTCTCTTACAGCAATTTTTTTCTCATTGCCAGTCTCTTTAATTCTCTCATTCCACACAGCATCCTTTTCATATTTTTCATTAACATAAATTAGTACACTTCTATTGCATTCCCTAACATAATTCTTGAAGAAGCTTTTCTTATGACCACTTTCCATTAATTCCACTGGGTGATTAATCGGTCTTCTATTGCTTTTTTAATATAGGATTTGTACTTTCTTTTCCTGCAGTAATTTTACTTTCATTCTATTTTTTTTAATTCTTGCTCCCTTATTCCATATCCCAGTTATTTCTCCCAAGACTCTCTCTTGACACTAACAAAAAATGGCATATCCCATATTTAGAATTCCCTCATTTTCACTATAAACAATCAAATCAATTGTGCTTTTATTTTTACACCCAGTAATACACTGGTATTATAAGAATATGCCAAAACAAATCTCATTAGAAAAGATAAAGCACATAGTTCTGTAAAGGGGGGAGTGGAGGGGAGAGGAAGCCAGAAAGTGTTCCTGAATGTATCAGTAAATTTAGCTAGAGTAGAGGGCTATAATTAAGAGTGAAAAGGGATAAAGTCCTTTGTGTGGGAAGAAAATTCTGCAGGAAATGGGGAGGGGGGGGCTTGGGGGGAGATTGCTGACAGGTTTGATTGTTTTCCACAGTAACACTTGCTATGGGCAAGATGGATTAGTGCTATCATACTGTGTCTGCACCCGCTTTAAAATGTTGGCACTGTTAAGTACTAGTTCAAAGCCAGCTCTGAGCCAGCCCCCATATTCTGCACTAAATCATGAGACAATTATGCAGTGGATATGTGGTGATGGGCAAGTTGATCCCAGACTGATGTGATTATTACTGCCTGCATGACACCCAAGCCCAGGGCGTGAGGCTGTCCACAATTTTGTCCGCTAGCAAAAATATCATAGTTTGATCCACACACATTATATTACTAAAAAAAAAATGTCCTGGGTTTTGCTTGTGGTTTTGGCTTAACACATTAAACGAACCTAACTATTGTGGGGGGGGATGAGGTTTCAGAAACTGATTCATGAATTAGCATTATGTATGAACCCAGTCAACTGAAAATGTAACAGAGCTGTCTTTAAAGTCAACTCGGAAGCTACAAATGGTTCAAAATATAGCTGCCCACTTGCTGATCAACCATTCCAGTAGCACAGAACAACACCAATTCTGTGAGGGCCACAATGGATACTGGTAAACCTCCAGATCAGATTCAAAGTGCTATTCATTACGTAGTACCGTAAAGACCTTTATGACTTAGATTCTTTGTTGTCTTCAGGACCATGTGACCCAAGTAAATTCATCCTGCCCACTTCATGCTGGGTAAGAGGACAAGACTGAGAATTCCCTCACACAAGATGTGAAGGGGGAGGGAATCCAGAAACACTACGTTGAGTAGCACACCCTTCCTTATTATCATTTTAGAGTGCAGTTAAGTCCACGCTTTTCCTTATTTTTTATTAATTTTTTTTAATTTTATATTTTACAATAATTCCATTTCATTTCAACTGTGTGTCAACTGGGTACATATATCTTGTGCTTACAATTATAATTAATACTTTTCTTGCCAATATAACAATAATCACATTTTCTTATAGCTATTATTTAATACATCTATTATTTTTTAACAATCTTAATTTATTGCTCTATATATTCATCTAGTCCATTTTAATTTGTTTTATTTTCCAACCATTGCTAATATAAATCCCATACCATATAATATTCCATTTCTTCTTTTTCTTTGATTATCAATATTAACCTATTCATCTTAGCACGTTCAAATATTTTCTCAATTACTTTTCCCTCTATTGGTATCTTATCACTTTTCCAATTCCGAGCAAATAAAATTCTGGCTGCTGTTAATACATGTATAATGAAATATGTTTTTTCTTTACTTTAACCTTCAGATACCATTCCTAATAAAAATATTTCAGGTTTCAAATCTATGTGTTGTTTTATAATTTTTTCCAGCCATGTGTATATTTTTGCCCCAAATCTTTTAGCTTCTATACAAGACCACCACATATGGTAATATGTTCCAGGTGTCTGGTAAGACCATGCTTTTCCAATGGGACTTAGGGATGGAAAATGAAACATCATTGGAAGGAAGTCCATCTAGGAGGTACCATTTTACTTTTAGTTTAAAGACCAGCGTGTTTTATTTTGTATGAGAATGTTTTAATGTTCTCGTGGTTTAATGTTTTAGTGTGAGCCACCAGAGACTCTCAAAGAGGCAGTATATACATATTCAGATAAATGAAGTAGCATTCATTTGATTATTTCTTTATGATGTTAGTTACATCACCTATGACTAGGAGGCTTGCAGAAGGCTAAAAATAATAAAAATAAAATAAGAACAGTGAAGTTTTTTGTTTTTTTTTAAAGAGCCATAGGGAGGAATGTGGGAAATAGATACAGTCTTAAATGGCAGATCATTCCAGCCAAGTGCCAGTGTGAAAACCGACAAGTCTTTAAGCGTCTCTTGAAAGCTACCAGCAGGATATATGGACTTCAGGATGTTGCTGCTGCTCCAAAGTTAAAAGAGAAGGCATGTCTTCTGCATCCCATGAGATGAGTAACGACAATCATGAGACAATTGAACAAATCACAATTTAAAGTGATAGGAAACCCGATTATTGATTAATAAGCATGAACGTAGATGGTTACATGCATTGTCTCCTTTACAATGAGTTCAGGCAGCATTGAGTCTTGGATGCACAGCATAAGGCTAGCCAAAGATAAGCCCTTCAGCGATACATGGACTGAATGTGTAAGCAAATGCTTATGGGCAAGGAGAAGACAGACAACCTACTTCTTAGTAAGCTAGAAAAAAGTGGAATAGATAGCACCACCACCAGATGGACTCTCAACTGGCTGACAAACCATACTCAACGAGTAGTCCTTAATGGGTCTAAGTCTATATGGAGGGAAATAAGCAGTGGGGTGCCACAAGGTTTCGTCTTAGGCCCAGTACTCTTCAACATCTTCATTAATGACTTAGATGAGGAAATAGAAGGGGAACTTATCAAATTTGCAGATGATACTAAGCTGGCAGGAATAGCTAACACCCAAGAAGATAGGCTCAAGATCCAGATAGATCTTGACAGACTAGAACACTGGGCCGTATCTAACAAAATGAAATTCAATGTAGAGAAAAGTAAAGCCCTACACTTAGGCAAGAAAAACCATAAGTACACATATAGACTGGGTGAAACCAGGCTCAATAGCAGTAACTGTGAGAGGGATCTTGGAGTCTTAGTGGACAACCAGCTAAATATGAGCCAGCAGTGTACAGCAGCAGCTAAAAAAGGTAATGCAATCCTAAGTTGTATTAACAGAGGGATACAATCAAGATCAAGGGAGGAACTAATACCACTTTATAAAGCCTTAGTAAGACCACACCTAGAGTACTGCATCCAGTTTTGTTCATCACATTATAAAAAAGATGTTGAGAGTCTAGAAAAAGTGCAGAGAAGAGCAGCTGGGATGATTAGGGGACTGGAGACTAAGGCATATGAAGAACGGTTACAGGAACTGGGCTTGGCTAGTCTAGTGAAGAGAAGGACCAGGGGAGACATGATAGCGGTCTTCCAATATTTGAGGGGCTGCCACAGAGAGGAAGGGATCAAGCTATTTTCTAAAGCGCCTATAGGCCAGACAAGGAATAATGGATGAAACTGAACAGGGAGAGATATAACCTGGAAATAAGGAGAAACTTTCTGACAGTGAGAACAATCAACCAATGGAACACCTTGCCCTCGGAAGTTGTGGGAAGGCCATCACTTGAGGCTTTCAAGAAGAGATTGGACTGCCATTTCCCGCTTGGGTGGGAGGTTGGACTAGATGACCTACAAGGTCCCTTCCAATTCTGATTATCTGTTATTTGAGAGAGAAACACTCAGTAAGGTCAGAGATATACGGGCATTGTATGAGCAGGGTTCAGTTAGCAGTATGGCTGAATAATTCTTGGTGGTCTGAAAAGATTCCTCATTTAAACAGTCATATTTTATTGGAAGTTAGCACTTCGTTTTGCAGAAAATCATTAAATAACTAAAAGCAATAAAATGCATTATATGTTAGTTATTGGCCAATACGTGGCTATAATGTATCTTTTTAAATAAGAAAGTAGAAATTTTTAGATTCAATGTCAGTTAGCATAGCTTCACATCCTCATAGTATTTTATAAATCCTAGTACTTCTAAGCCTTTATAGTTATCAGCAGGGGTGGGATGCTACTGATTCTGCCCGGTTCTATAGAGCCAGTAGCTCTGAAGAGCAGCAGACACAGAACCGGTTCTGTGTTTGCTGCTGCTTGGCCCACCCGCCCACCCGGGCTCTTAGCTGTCCTTTATTTCCTGGTTTTTCAACCTCAGGTTCTTTGCGCGGCAGAGAAAAAGCAGGGGAAAAGAGGCTTTTCAAACACTGCGCACCTGTGCACAGTGCTTTTCAGCTGTCCGGGCGGCACAGCCTAAGGTTAATTTACATGCGCGCACAGCAAAACGTAATCACAGAAGCGGTAGTAATGCCAGTTGAATCGCACCCCTGGTTATCAGTTATCTGTAGCATTCAGACTATTGATTTTAATTTTATACGTATCTCCCGGGTTTTAATCTTGTCATTTTTGTGTTAATATTTTTATTTTATTTGATCTATGTGGTTTTTTATTTTTACTTCTGTTATACAGTGAATGTTATGTTATTACCATAGTTTTGTGCTGGTCTGTGACCAAAACAAAGAAATAAATAAGAAAGCTACTGAGGCAAAACTTCTAAAACTCCAACAAGTTCATATTACTCCAGGTTTCTAATCACTTCTGGCTCTCTGAGAGGTGTGGATGAGGGGAGCTGTCATTGCTTATATACTAAGTGCACCACTGATTTCAGGAAGTTTTCTGGAAGTGCCATGTTAACTTCTGCCAAGAGATATAAATGTAACAAAGTGCAGTAAATAAATAATAAGTCAAAAGAGTCTTGGCTCAGAGTCCTCTACTCAAAATAGGACCCAAAATGTATCAAATGACCTCAAACAAAAAGGCATATAATTTAAAACAATTGTCTGAACATCATACATAGCCATTCTAAATGTAAGCTAAGGTTGGGCCCAACTCATGTTGATACAAATAATTCAAAACAAAACGTTAAGCTAATCAGCAATATTTGTTTGGGTTTTGTCTCAGTGTGGTGTATGAATGCAGGCAATTTATTTTAAATGGGCATTGTGTTATGTGAAAATCTTGTTGTAGTGTCCTGTTTATTCATAGTATAATGCATTGTGCATCTCTGAATGAGAGGCAATTTGATCTTTGAATGATATGCAGATGACAACATTCTAAAAATTAAATGAGGGTATGCTAAAGAAGTGGGCAGGATAAGGTAAAAAACTAACTTTGATTTAATTTAATTTACATTTCAGAGTAAATAAAATTTGAAGTATTAAATACAGATTAAAACACATACTTTAATTTTTTTTCCTTCGGTCACGTTAAAAATTAAAATTTTGTGGGAACCGTTGAAATTTCTGAAACTGGCACATAGGTTTTAGGTCATGTGTCAGAAAGGATGGATTTCAATCCACAATGGTTTGCTTCATATTAAATCAAAAGGCAATGAACCACATGCAAGCCTACTGTAATCCCAATGTGAGTTAGGAGTTCAGCTTTCTCCTACGTGGAAGTATAATTCTCAGAAGCGGGCATGAACAAGGAGCTTTTAAAAGTTATCATCATATTCTGAGTTTCAGGAAGAATCAAAGCCTCTCAAATGGTTCCAAGAATAAATTGTGCAAGACTTTTCAAAATGATGGCATAATTGATGGAGAGAATTCATAAGAATTACCAGATTTACTGCTCTTTGTCTATCATCAGGGTACATAGTCAATTAAGGAAGTTAATTGTAGGTACCAGAAGTTAGAATGGCAGGGACTTTTAAACATACACACACACACCTCAATGGATGAGGGTGAAATATTAAATAAATAAACAAAAACTGCTAGTTTTTGCTTTCTTTCAAAGGCATCTTATGGAATAACAGTAGGAAAGAACTGTTATTCCTGTATTCTGGTTGTGGCTTCCCTCAAGTTGCTGGTGGATCCCTGCAGGAATCAGAAGCAGGATTAGATGGACTTATTACTTGATCCAGTAAGGGTTCTCCCATGATCATGTGATCAAAATTTAAATGCTGGCCAATTATTCCATATTTATGAAGGTTGTAGTGTCCCAAGGTCATGTGATCTCTTTTCACGACCTTCTGACAAGCAAAGTCAATAGGTCAGCCATGTAAGGAAGATGTAATGGTACTACATCTACATGGAGGGAAGTAAGCAGTGGGGTACCACAAGGTTCTGTCCTAGACCTAGTACTCTTCAATATCTTCATAAATGACTTAGATGAGGGAATAGAAGGGGACTTTATCAAATTTGTGGATGATACTAAACTAGCAGGAATAGCCAACACCTAGATGATAGGCTCCTGTAAATTGCAGATTACAGGAACCCAGGACACTACTCAGGTGACCCTGAGAACTCAGATAAACCTCCAAGTGCTTCAACGACCCTCTAGAAGGATGCAAATGACCAGCTATCTGCAAGGAATATTTTATTTATTTTATTTATTTATATTTACATTTATATGCCGCCCTTCTCCGGAGACTCAGGGTGGCTTACAGTCTTTAGAGCACCATGCTAAGTGCTCGGCAATAGCCTTCATTCCATTGTATATGCCTGCTTATTGGTAGGGCTTTTGGCCCCCCCAAGCGGCATTTTTACAAAGTCAGCTTATTTCCCCCAACAATCTTGGGTCCTCAATTTACTTACCCCGAGAAGATGGAAGGCTGAGTCAACCTTGAGCCTGGTGGGATTCGAGCCTGCACTAATTGCAGGCAATTGAGCTAAGTGCTACATGATTAACAGCCTGCACCACCAAGGCTCATATAATATAAATCATAATATAAATCCTCATAATATAAATCCTCCTTCCATTCCCCACTATCCTGTCAGAGCTGAAGAAGCTTCTTGGATGAGAAGTGAAATGTCTTCAAAGAAAAAACAAGAAACTCTAGTTGCCTCCTGAAAAAAGCACTTTTGGGACAAGCAAAGTTAGTGTTTGCATAGAGAATTAACTTGAGATCTCAGGATCCAGGACAGATTAGGAAGTCAAAATGAAATTCCCCAGAAAAAGTTAATGGCAACCCAGTTCTATTTACATGCCAAGAAAACTGAATAGATGCAGTAATCAGAAGTTAGAGAGAGACTTTATTATTTTTATGCAGGACTGCTTCTTGGAAGACCAGAGTGGTGGATGTAGTAAGTGTTTTAATATTTGGAACAAAAAAAAAAAACCCCAGACATTTTACTAAACTTTCACTGGGGAGCATTCAAGCTTTGGAAAATGAAATTGATAGTGACTGTTGGGAAGTAATAGTGGTATGAGGAAAGCAAAAGGTCATCTGGGTACAGAAAGATATTAATACAATATATATTTCAACTTCCACTCTAGCTCACTTTTCTCTGTCACAAAACATTTCTCCCTGCTATTTCTTTCAGATTCAGAAAGTTGAAAGGAACACACGAGGCCCATCACTATTGTGCAAGTTTTCAACACACGCAGAAAAGAAACATTCAGAAACAAATCTTCATTCTACAAATTTCTATATGAATATCCTCTATAAAAATAGCAAACGTTCTAAAATGAAGCAGTACAAGAAACTGGGTTAACACTGAAAATCTAATTTAAAAGCAAGAAGATAAAAATGAGTTTTTCTAGTGCACTTCCTCCAATCTACCAGTCCAACACCAAAAGGAAGAGATACAAATTTCACAAATAATAGTAAATAAAATAAACCTTAAGGAACGTTCATCAAGGGCAAAGACTTAGGCACACAAAAATTATGTTATGCTGTATGTGTATCTTGATGTGTGAACATGTGCACCTGTATTCTGTAATCTATTTTCACAGCTGTTTTCATTATTGCTTTTTTCTACCTGTAAAGGTATTTATCCCTCCTCCATTCTGCTAAAACTTGACAGAGCAACTGAAAAATTTGAGGGAGGTAATCATCAGCCAGAATATAACATTTCAAAAGGAGAGTAATTATTCCAATAAATTGCTGGATTTTTTTGGGGGGGGGGGGGGGGGGGCGGGGAATCCCCTAGGTTTTGATTCTCTTCCAATAAACATTATTGTTGCATTTAGGTGTTACTGTATTACTTTATAATGTGGAGTCTAACAAGGTCAGTTATAGGACCTTTTTTTTATGGAATTCAGGGATGTCAAACTCGCAGCCCGCAAGCCGGATGTGTCATTTGCTGGCCACATCCACCCCCGGTTTTGCGAAGGAGGGGAAAAGTTGCAATATGTCACGTGACGATGACGCGTCATCACAAGTTTGACACCCCTGATGTAATTGAAGTCCAAGTTAATTGGGAAAGGTTGCCGTATACACAGGACCCATTCAGTATACACTAATTAGTTTTTGAAGATTTGAAGCAGCATGCTGAGAACCGCTGGTCTCAGTTATAAAACAGCTAGTCCATACAGAACGTCCATTTATTTATTTATTTATTTATTTATTTATTTATTTATTTATTTATTTATTTATTCTTTTATACTGCCCCCTCTCCCGACGGGACTCGGGGTAGTATACAGCCGAATAAAATGGAATAGAAAATACAATACAATATTTAAAAGCAATTTAAAAAGATTAAATAAGGTGGCTGATAAATAACTGATAGATAAAAACAATCAAGGTTAAAAGTTATAAAATTAAAAACCGATTAAAACCAATTAAAAACCCTGCACAGAACTCTAGGCCAGACCGGCTTGGTGAAATAAGTGGGTTTTCAAAGCGCGCCGGAAGGTCAAAAGGTCAGGGATGGTCCTCATCTCTGGGGGTAATTCGTTCCAGAGGGAAGGTGCTCCCAGAGAGAAGGCCCGCATCCTCGGGGTCACCAGCCATCCAGCCGGCGGCACCCTGAGGAGGCCCACCCTATGGGAGCGCACTGGCCGACGGGAGACCGCTGGTGGCAGTAGGTGGTCCCGTAAGTACCATATGCAATTTCATATGGAACAAGTTAAGAAAAGTAATTAGTGGATTCTCCAACTGTGTTTCCCCACCCAGCAAGTGTCACAGCGATAGAAAAAACTGTCTCAGTTATGTGCCTTAATATGTGATGGAATAGGGTTGGGGGAGTATAGAAAGTGCCTGTGGGTCCACATGTCATTCATTTGGAGTAACAAGAAAAATAGAACTCTTGTTGATTTGACCAGGACGTTTGTGCATACTGAATGGTTGATCTGCACAGAACAAGAGAAGACAACTTGAGTAATTCACAGAACCATCAAACCCTAAAACGTTGCAGCTGGAAGGGACGTTAAAGTTCATCTAATCCATGGGTGTCAAACTCACGCTGTCACGCTGGTGTCATGTGACATTTTGTGATGTTTTCCCATTGGCGGAGCTGGGGTAGGTGTGGCCTGCATGTGATGCATCCAGCCTGCGGGCCACCAATTTGACACCCCTAATCTAATTAAACAATCTTGTCAGTGTAGGAATTCAGCAATAAAGCATACTCAACAGACGGCAACCTCTGAAGAAAAAAAAGTCCATCACTTTCCAACAGTTTGTTCCATTACTGAACAGCAATTACCATTAACATTTTCCTGATAGCCAACAAAAATCTATTTTCTTAAAATTTAAACCCATGATTTCTTGTCCTGTCTCCTGAAACAGTTTCTGGATAGTTATGCTTTATCTACTTCCTGACAATCCTTCAGATATTTGGTGACAGCTATTGCCTCCCCACAGTTTTATCTTCTCAAGGCTAAACATACCCAATGTCCGTGCCTCCAACCGTTCCTTTTTTCTTCTTCTCATCTTGACTGATATCTTCCAGACATTCTTGAGTTTCTTGATGTTCTCCCTTAAACACACATGCCTACAATTGCATGTAATATTTGTCATTTGACTGTTGCAGAACAGAGAGGAGAAAAGTCTTATTTTCAGTTTGACAGTATACTTCTGCTGATGAAGTCTAAGATTGCATTTTGTTTTGAGAAGCTGCTTCATACCACTGGCTTCTGCATTCAGTCTAGAGAACTATCCTATATTAATTTTTAAATCTAAATGTAGGGTTTTGCATTACATTTTCGGGTTTCTCCTGAGCTTGTTAAGATACTCTTAAATCTTGACACTCTTAAGATGTTTGGTAACCTCTTGTATGTAATCTGCAAATGTGATGCTATATTTTCTAATCTATCAGCAAAGTCATTTATAAATGCATTAAACTGCACAAGACATTGAATGGAGCGTGGTATACCATTCAACCTTTGCTTTCAGTTTAACACAAAGCCACTGACACACATTAATTGGATATAATTTTTCAACAATTCTCTATTCATGGTGATAGCATAGACTAACCTGTATCTTACCATTTTTCCTACCAAAAATTAATATAAGATTTGACTGAATCAGGGGTGGGATTCCACAGGTTCGCACCTATTCATTAGAACCGGTTGTTAACATTGTAAGCAGTTCGGAGAACCGGTTGTTAGAAGAAATTACTGGCCTAATCCTGTAAGGAAGGCAGGAAGGAAACATTCTGGTGTTGCTTACAGAAACTGCCTCTCTGTTAACCCTTATTACATTCTTGGCAGGACTAGATTTCCTGTCTCAGGAACTTCTCTGGAGTTTTTTCCCTTCCTTTGCTGGTACTTTGCTTGTGTGGAGTGACCATTCAAAGTTACAATGGCACTGAAAAAAGTGACTTATGACCATTTTTCACACTTATGACTGTTGCAGCATCCCCACAGTCATGAGAGGCCAGGCGAGGAGATGCGTGCATTGATGTGAGTGATGTTGAGTTGGCCACACCCAGCCAATAACATGAGCACCAACCCATGTCCACCCAGTCACATGACCACCAAGCCACGTGCACCACTTAAGCCACGCCCACAAAACCAGTTGTTAAAAAATGTGAATCCCACCCTGGACTAAATGTTTTGCTGATGTTTACATCCACCACATTCCTATGGTGAGTTAAAGTGTTGCTTTATCAAGGAAGAAAACTAGTTTGCCATGATTTATTCTGTGGAGTCTTGGATGTTCTCTGAGTTTGGCTGTTTGCTTGTATGCATTTCATTACCCAAGTAGGCAATATCCTCCAGTTCTACTGAGTGTGGGTTTGCTCTCTGTTTATATACAACTAAGAAACAACCAAGCTCAGAGAGCATCAAGGACTCTACAGTTTAACCCTGAGTCACATATATTCTCTTCTATTGGATGATTTATTCTTCCTAAAGCTATGCTAGCTTCTGCCAAGGAATGCATTCTTTTCTAAATGCTCACTGTTTAATAATCTGTTCCTGTAATAAACTCAAGAGGAGATCAAGACATCTTCAGGAATTTACATTATTTAAAAACAGTTCACTGGGAATTTTATGCTCTGGTAAATGGGACATGGAGATGGACATTATTTCAGCTCTGAAGCTGCTCAGGTTTCTTCTGTAAAGCAAAGCAATAGACTTTCCCATGCACTTTCCTTGAGATGATTGTCCATCCAATTAGGTTAGATAGGGTGGACCCAGTTCAGATCCCATCCTCAAACATTGCCATCTTGTGCAGCCTTGAAGGCATTACTCCTCTACCACGACTCCAGCCCTTTGGAACTACTCCCCACTTGAGATCTAAGGAGCCTTACCCTACTCTACCCTTTTAGCCTTCCAGAAGATCATGAAGACCTAGCTTTTCACCCAAGCATTGACTAGGATGAGAATGAATTAAGAAGCTAATGGTATGGGTCTTAGTGAGAACTTTATGTTGTGTTTTATCTTGTTGTTTTTGTTTTGTTTTGAGACATTCAGGGTTAGTCTGCAAGACAGATGACCATATAGATTCTCTAAAGAAACAAATAAATGTATAATTTTTATTTAAACAACCCTGTCAAACACTACTATCTTGTTCACTAACAACTTTTCTCCCTCAGAATTCCTGATACAGTTCATTAAAAAAAACCCAGGAACAATAAATATGCTCTAACTAGAACAAATATACAAGGAATGGTTGCAGTTCTTGGGTTTGGCTAGTCTAGAGAAAAGAAAGACTAGTGGGGACATGATAGCAGTATTCCAATATTTGAGAGACTGCCACAAAGAGAAGGGGGTTAATTTATTTTTCCAAAGCATCAGAGGGCAGGACAAGCAACAATGGACGGAAACCAAACAAGGAAAAAAGCAACTTGGAATTGAGGAAAAACTTTCTAACAGTGAGGACAATTAACCAGTGTAACAGCTTGCATCACCAGAGGTTTTTAAGAAGAGACTGGACAGTCACTTGTTTGAATTGGTATAGGATCTTCTGCTTGAGGAGGGCGCTGGAGTAGAAGACCTCCAAAGTCCTTTCAGGCTCTATTCTGATTCTGATTCCTGCTTTATAAGACAAGTTTTGTGGCCATTCTACCCTCCCAGCTTTGTTGGCTGAGGAATTCTGGGAGTTGAAGCCCACAAGTCTTAAAGTTGCCAAGTTTGGAGACCTCTGAATTAGAGCATAACATTTTTTAAAAAATTAATAAAAATGTTAAAGAAAACCAAAATGTGCTGATCATCTAACTTATTCAAAGCTAGCTCCCAGTTTGTCTTAGATACTATATGAAAACACACCGAGGCACGTAGTTGCCAATATGTTTTGCCATTTTACCAGTAAGTCACATTTTCTCACTGGTAAATTGGACTTGGCAGGTATCCTCACCTTCTTCTCTTTGATCTGGTTCAATCTGTTCAGATCAACAATGGGGAGACATGAAAAATAAGGGGTGGCAGTGATGGTATTCAATTTTTTTTACTACCAGTTCTGTGGGCGTGGCTTGGTGGGTGTGGCAGGGGAAGGATATTGTAAAATCTCCAGTCAGAGGTGGTATTTGCTGGTTCTCTGAACTATTCAAAATTTCTACTACCGGTTCTCCAGAACTGGTCAGAACCTGCTGAATATCACCTCTGAGGAGTGGCCTCTATACCTATACCTGCTCTTTTTCAAGAGGAAAGGAACCTCACATTCCCCATCAGTATGAAATCTTCATCATTCTTTTATGATGATTATAATCATGATTTATCAGTTGTTGCTTGTATGTACACTGAGAGCATATGCACTGGAGACAAATTCCTTGTGTGTCCAAATCCCACTTGGTCAATAAAAAATTATATTCTATTTCTATTCCTATTCCATTCCATTCTATTCTATTTGCCTCTTCCATTTGCTGGAAAATGATAGGCTTGTTCTGCCCAAGGCTTATTGAGACACTAACAAACACACATTAGTCCCAAAACCCTTTTTTCTTTATTTCAATGGCTGTGAATTTTAGTCATTCACAGCCTGTAATGAGTCTCAAACAGTTTGTAAATAGTCCCATGGAAGTCTGCCAAAGTCCTTCAGGATAAGCCTGATAAGCATGCACCTTTATCTTCCTTGAAATGCTGCCAACGACTAAATGTCCAATTAGTTATACAAGGTCAACTGGAGCACAAATTCAACACAGAGCTTCAAGTTTCAAACCAACCAGTACAAAGTTGCTTCCTGCAAAGGTTCATGTCCCTTTGTTCCTCCTTTATGTCTTTTGGGGGGGCCAGTCGCTTCCAAGTCTTACTCCTGAGTCGCCCCTTTTGTCTTAACTGTTCTTGCCTTCTGGCAGCTCTGCGCATGCGCGCACTGGGAACAGGCTCCCCTTGTTCCTCTGCCTCGCTGCTGTCAGATCCTGGAGGCCCCAGAGTCAGTACATAACTCCCAGATGGCCTTGGTCCCATCTCTGTATTGGATACAGGACCCTCATCCAAGTCCTCCCCAGTCTCATAGACTGGCCCATGTTCCTCCCCACTGTCCAATTCTGCTGCCGTCTCCGGGAACTGGAAGCCACCACACACACACACACACACACACACACACACACACACACACACACACCTCTGGAAGAAGCGTTGCAAATTGCCTCACACAGTATTAATGGCATTTAATAGCACAGCTGTTATTGAGTTCTTCAAGTCCAGTTGCTTCATGTGGACACACAGAAGGTGGCAGATTGAAGCACTTCTGGAGTGTGACAGAATCCTATGCAGATGCCTTTTGCACTTGGCTCTATGTGACCCATTCTGGTGTACAAATAAAAAGGCATATTAAATCTGGCACAGCTGAAATCAATCTATCCCTAGAATTTTGTAAAGAGAAAAAAAAACAGACCCAACGTGGCTTTGATCCTGTATTGAAAGCGTTATAAGGGTGGAGAAAGTAGCTATGAAAATGCATGTTTGTCTGATGACATGCTGCTCCTAGCATGATCTGTCCCAAATGAGTGAATAATAATTAATTTTAATTAATCACAGCAGAAACACCTATAAAAAAGTCGTGTAGCCAGCAGTCAGTTATCCTTGGTCTTTCTTCAAATGAAAACAGGGATAATAATATGCTGACAACATGCTATACCCAAATCACAAATTACTGTTCAATATCTCTCTGCCTCATAAGCATGCTTTGTTGTATTACTTGCCTGTGTCTTGCTGGGTTCTGAAGCAAGAAGCAAACGCTGAGATGAGAAATCAGCTGTAGCTACAGAACTGGGGGCAGGAAGAAACCTGATGGAATCTAAAAAATAAAATAAAAAGGTTCTCAGCTGCCCTTCAAATAGTTCTACAGGTAGTCCTCGACTTTATCCTCACAATTTATGTTGCTAAGGTTGCAACATTTGTAAAGCGAGTTTGTCCCATTTTACAATCTTTCTTGCCACAGTTGTTAAGTGAATCACTGCAACTGTTAAAGTTAGTAACGTGGCTGTAAAGGGAATCTGGCTTCCCCATAGACTTGGCTTGTCCGAAGGTTGCAAAAAGATAATCACATCACCCTGGGACATTGCAACCGTCATAAATATGAACCCGTTGCCAAGCGTCTGAATTTTGATCCTGTGACCCTGGGGAAGTTGCAACAGTTGTAAATAGGAAAAACGGTCATGTCACTTTTTTCCAGTGCCGTTGTAACTTTGAATGGTCACTCAATGAACTGTCGTAAATCGAGGACTACCTCACATGGAAACACAAGAGCAAAATGCAAGGAGTGATTCAGATAATCAGCTGATATGGTCCAATGAATCATATTCAATTACACTACTCATTTCAGGGTGTGTGTATGTGCGTTTGTTTGTGTCCATACCCATTCTTGAAACTCCATCTTTGACTTGTCTTCCTGTTCAAAACTCAAGGCTTCCTCTTCTGGCAAGATATTATGTTGCTCAGGGAGAAATTACTGCATGTGAACCAAAACTGGTTTATTAAGTACAGTTCATTAATGTGTGACCTATGGAAAAGGCATATTTTGCAGGGACTGTTATGGTTCGCCAGCAGCCTGTGCAGACGACAGCGGAATCGGACAGTGGGGAAGAACAGGGACCAGTCTGGGAGTCTGGAGAGGACTCGGACGAGGGTCCTGCATCCAATGCAGAGATGGGGCCAGGGTCATTTGGGAGTGGGGTGCTGACTCCAGAGCCTCTGGAGCCTGGCAGCAGCGAGGCCAAGGGGAGCCTATTCCCAGTGCACATGTGCACAGAGCTGCTAGAAGACAAGAGCAGCTGAGACAAAAGGGGTAACTCGGGAGTAAGGCTTGGAGGTTATTGCGCCTCCATAAGGCATAAAGGACAGGCAAAGGTGACGAAACCTTTGCAGGAAGCAAAGTCGTTCGTTCTGTTCAGTTTAATCCTTGAAGCTCTGAATGGATTTTGTACTTCGGTTGGTTTTTTTTATAATTCATTAGGCACTCTAGTTGTTGGCAGCAATTCAAAGGAAAGAAAGATGGGTGCTTATCTCGAAGGAACTGTTTGGGACTCATTACCGGCTGGGAATGAAAATAATTTCCAGTGTTGAAATAAAACAAGAGTTGTTTTAATTAAGCATGTGCTTAAATTAGTCTTGGGAAGCCTTGCTCAGAACAAGGGGTCTTCCCCTATATCTCCTTTAAAGACCAAGAGCTTATGTGAAATACAAGCATTCTGTAGAAAATAACAGGAGGAGGAGAGGGAGGAGTTCTCTTTAAAAATAGGCTGCGAGGTGAATTCACATATTTTGTACCCAGCAGTGACAATTACCAGGATGTAAAGATAGCATAATGCAAAAATTGGGCAGAAAAAAGCAAACTTCAAGAGAAAGGGAATTGTGCACAGTTGTCAGAGTTTTAACTGGCAATTTGGGTAAAAGAACTAATTATGTCCAAATGTAGCAACTTCGAAGGATTCAGGCTATTCTAGTATAATGGAGTTATTACATCAGATTTTATAAACCATCTGAGTATTTAAACATAATAATGCTGCAGCAGATGTTGATATTACAGATCCATAAGGAAAACATAGATACGATGAAGCGATATTAACATCAAGTAAACACTGTTTAGCCCTAAAAAATGAATCTGATAGGAATTGAACCTGAAGTTAGATTTAATTTTCCCTGGACCTTATAAAAGATTCAACCCCCTCATCATTTATGGCTGGATTTAGTTTCTTACAATGAAAAATATATAACATTCATTTCTTTGAATATTCTTCTGGTACAATTCCTGTATTTGCATTGAAAAACCTATTTCTCATCTCCAAACATTTTCTAGATTTACTTTTAAATATATTTATTCATTAAATTTTTATCTCTCCTTTCCTCTAAGAGTTAAAAGTGGGTGCATACCATCTCTAGCACTTTCCCCTTCCCCAACAATATGAGGCACATTTAGCTGAAAGACATTCAATGCTTGTAGTGTACTTCCACCACCACAAATGGCCATGAAAACCAATTCTTCCCAGTCCTGCTGTAGAATCTTAACTATTATAACAGTTGTCTATCAATTCTTTCAGCACTGAGCAGCAACCAATCTTCAATTTATTTAACCACTGTGAAATCAACAATGTTTTGCAAGAGCTGAAGTCCATCAACTTATATGGACATCAGCAAGTAAGCTGGCAAGTAGCAATCCTGCAAAAAGGAACAGCTGCATTGTAGAATTATAGTCAGGTGCTAAATGCATGCTTTTACATATTTCAAAACATCCTTTTCCTTTCAAATCCAAAGTACTGCATATGTATAATTTGCAAAGTGTTGAATCCTATAATTTTAAAGAAGGAGGAAACCATAACAATGATCTAGTCCAGTGGTGATATTCAATTTTTTTTACTACTGCTTCTGTTGGTGTGGCTTGGTAGGCATGGCTTAGTGGGCGTGGCAAGCGAAGGATACCGCAAAATCTCCATTTCCATCCCTCTCCAGGGGAAGGATACTGTAAAGTCCTCATTCCCTCTCTACTCCACTAACCCGCTTTCCAGCTCCGTTCTCCTGTGCAGGGCAACAAAAGAAGACCCAGCCAATCAGCTGGGACTCCAATCAGCTGGAACTTGGTAGGCAACAAATAGATGGGAGCAGGGCCAACCAGAGGTGGTATTTACCAGTTCTCTGAACTACTCAAAATTTCTACTACCGTTTCTCTGGAACCGGTCAGAACTGGCTGAATACCACCTCTGATCTAATCTAACCTCTTATTTATGCAAAATGTACAATGCAGGACAGACCTATAGTAGTCCTTCACAATCTGGTTTGCTCCATCTGTGGTAGACCTCAATTCCCATAATCCCATAATCCACAGAGAGCATGATACTAATTTCACAGTGCTTCTTTCCCTGCTTCAGCTAAACCAGAAGTCCGTTAGTTCAGCTGCACAGTAGAGTCAAACATGTGGGACCAGAGCAGTGAGAAGCTGACCCAACAGAAACCCAAATGCTGTGTGTATTCAATGTTTTACCATTCCATCGAGTCATTCTACTCATAACCAATCATCTGACAAAACCATCATATCAAATAGAAGGAGCCTAAATTGCTTCAATGTGCCAACCTTCAGAAGCATTTGAAGGTGACCCTCCATTATATTCACTTCTACTTATTAGACATGCTGAAAACAAGGACAAGAAATGACTATGCTCTATGGGAGAAAACAGAAGGGTAATTTGCACTATTTCTCCTACAGTAAATGAAAGGGGAGGGGGGAGTCTCAGTTTGGCTAATAATGGGGAGCTGCAAAGTTAGCTGTCTCTGGAGGATGGGGAAAAAAAATAAGCAGCTGCAATCCCTCAATCAAAGCCCCATCTCTTTTTTATGTGTGGAATATTAAAAAGTGACTGGATTTTTGTTGCAGGGTGATAGCAACCATGCTTTTTGCACCACCTCTGCCCCTGGTTGTTAGAGAACTGAGTGTGCACTCTAGAAGTAAAGAGGAATTGGCAGGAAGCCATCCATCTCTCCATCTTGTGATAAATGGGTGTTTGTGATTAGCCATGACTGTGTAAGTGGTTTTTATAACTTGCTCTTAAAACTCCAAATGAAGTTGAAATGTTTTAGACGTTACCAGCCACTCTGAGGTCTGAACAATTCCTTTTTGCAGTACTGACTTTCACACTTTGGACTGATTAAATTTGCTTCTGTGATTATTGTTCTTATTTCCTTATACTGAGAAATTACAAATACTTTTTAAAATATATTTGGTGTGGGGCGTGTAAACTGGAATCCAACGTTCCTGTTCAAATGTAAATAATTTATATGATGTGTTTAATTTCACAGTGGACAGGAAACTGCAATCCAGTTGGAATTCTTCTACTGATTCTGCCTTTCTCTCACAATTCTGATTAGCACCTTCTCAATAGTGCTATCAGTTGAATAGCTTTTATGCTGTCTGGGACTTCTCCAAAGCACCTTTATAAAATGATGGTTGCTATGCAGTGGTGGGATTCAAATTTTTTTACTACCGGTTCTGTGGGCGTGGCTTAATGGGCATGGCAGGGGAAAGATACTGTAAAATCTCCAGTCAGAGGGGGTATTTACCGGCTCTCTGAACTACTCAAAATTCCTGCCACCGGTTCTCCAGAACTGGTCAGAACCTGCTGAATACCACCTCTGTCGCTACGTTTGGAGGGAGTATTTATTGCTTGTGAAATAGCTGTGTATCCAATTCAGCATTTACAAAACTAAATTCAATGCTTGTATTTGTTGGAACTATGTTCCTAGATTAGATGTGACCAGGTAATGTATCTAAAAGAGAAAAATCATGAGTACACTTGTCTGATCTGTTGAGATAGATGATAATAGATAGAAGATAGGTAGATAGATGGACAGATGGATGGATGATAGAGATAGATAAAATAAGTGGTGAACAGTCGAAATACCTGCTATTATTTTTGCTTGGTTGTAAAAAAAAGCAGTTCAATATTTTTTCCTTTCTCCTCATCCTTAGGAAGAATAAGGCTGGGACACAGTACATACTTATAAATATGTGGTTGGCATGACTCTGGCTTAGTGTTTTGGATGAATCTATCCATCGTGGTCAATAAATATCATTTATAGTAAAATATGTTATATGAATCAAGCCTTTCACAGTCTTATTTATGGAAACAATAGCATATAGTGTGAATGCAGGCTTGTAAATAAAGGAATGTTAATATCTGTTAGTAAAATGTTTTTTTTTTAAATCTTCATAATTACAATCTCAATTCTGAGAAATGAAGGGAGCACAGTTTAAAAAAAACATAGGCAAATCACTTAATCTAGAAGAGTTATGGCATGTGCTGGCTTCTTCTATTAACCCCTAAAGTGATTTTGGTTTGGTGTACTGGGAGAAGCTGGAGAAGCATTATTTTGTAGCACATTGTAAGGACTAATTTACTTGATCATCTAACGTTTAGCAAAGCCTGACCTGCTATTAAAAGCAAGGAATAATTAAATGGTGTTTTTAAAGACCTTCCAAACTATGCAGTCAATTTATTTATTTACTAATTTATAGTTCTTATAGCACCATTCCGCCAACTCTGTGAGATGTACAATTCTATAATACATAATTTTGATTTAAAATAATATAAATAAAATTGTATTTGGTTACTATGGCAACCTAAAACAAAACCAAAACCATACATTCTAGTAACATAAAATATAAAATAATATAAATAAAATTGTATTTGGTTACTATAGCAACCTAAAACAAAAACAAAACTGTGCAAGCTTGGTGTAGTGGTTAAGGCACCAGGCTGGATCGCAGGAGACTATGAGTTCTAGTCCTGCCTTGGACATAAAGTTGGCGACCTTGGGCCAGTCACTCTCTCATTATTCTCATTCCTAGGAAGCAGACAATGGCAAATCACTTCTGAAATCTTACAATGTTTGATACCATAAATTATTTTATATATTTTAATCTTTAAATCTTTCTGATGCAAGAAATCGTTCTGAACTTCAGAGAAAACCAGCTGTTACCAAGGGGGCGATGCAATGGTCATAAGCATGAAAAATTATCAAAAGTCACTTTTTTCACTGCCTTTCTAACTTTGAATGGTCACTAAATGAACTATTGTAAGTCAAAGATTACCTGTATTCACAGAACCTACTTTTGCAAATAGTGGGAGCCTTTTCAAGACTTCTTAAGCAATTTTCGTCTGAACAGTTAATTGACTTTTCTAATACTTCCAAAATAGCCATAAGCAACAGATCCCTCCATTTATTTGATTTACATTCTATTCAGTTAGGTATCAAAAAGCATTTCTGATGAACTGGCTACAAACTAGTTCTTATATTCTTTTTATCTTCAGAATGAAATTGCTGTGTTTGCATGACCTGTTTATCCACTGTTGCCTTGTGGGTACATTTGTTTCTGGTTTAACACTACTGAACCACAAACTAAGAAACCACATTCACTTAGCAAGTTGAACAAATCCAGTCCATCTATTAATTTATCATTCAAGGATGTCATGTGAACAGAAAAAAAGTGGAATGAACCATGATTAAGTTAACCGTGATAAATGGTGTGTGAACATAGTTCAAAAGTAGATCTGACTAACATGCTAGGTTCGAATGCAGCTGGCTAGTTTGGAAGTCACAATATCCAGTGTAAATCTAGCTGGTCTCAAGATCCTTTGAAACCCTTGTATATGTTGCTTCTGTTGCCAAGCCCATTGGTTGATGGAAATGTTGCTCAGACAGGGAAATGCATTGTAGGACAAGGTATTTCATTAGCCTGTCATTATTCAAGGCCAATTTATGATTACTCTTGCAGAGAACTGAAGTTCAATCTGCAAAAAAGCTTCTCCTGTCAGATTTTGCCTCTTTTGACCTCACTGAGTATGTGTTGGACATGTTGTCCATTAATCAGTAGCCCATCTATCTTGCTCCTTCCTGTGCTCTCCCAATCACATAAAACAGCACAAATGAGCAAATGAATTGCCAATCTTCAAGAAAAGCCTTGCTTAAAGAAACATCACATCCATACTTGCATCTAATCATGGCCCAATATATCATGGCAATATCTTTTTTTCTGCCATGTCTCCATGAAGTTGACTTCACCTCATCCCCAACTTAAGGGAAGGACAGCCTGCTATCATGTTTGTTTCCCTGTGAAAATATTTCCATCTTAGAATAGAATAACAGAGTTGGAAGGGATCTTGGAGGTCTTTTTGTTTTTTTAATTACATTTGTATGCCGCCCTTCTCCGGAGACTCAGGGCAGCTTACAGTCCATGGAGCACCATGCTAAGTGCTCGGCAATAGCCTTCATTCCATTGTATATGCCTGCTTATTACTAGGGCTTTTTTTGCCCCCCCCCTGCCCCCAAGCGGCATTTTTACAAAGTCAACTTATTGCCCCCAACAATCTTGGGTCCTCAATTTACCTACCCCGAGAGGATGGAAGGCTGAGTCAACCTTGAGCCTGGTGGGATTCGAACCTGCACTAATTGCAGGAAGCTTGCACTAAGTGCTAGATGATTAACAGCCTGCACCCCCAAGGTCTTCTAGTCCAACCCCCTGCTTAGGCAGGAAATTCTACACCACTTCAGACAAATGGTTATCCAACATCTTTTTAAAATACTTCCAGTATTGGAGCATTCACAACTTCTGGAGGCAAGTGGTTCCACTGATCAATTATTCTGTCAAGAAATTTCTCCTTAATTCTAAGTTGCTTCTCTGCTTGATTAGTTTCCGCCCATTGCTTCTTGTCCTGCCCTCAGGTGCTTTGGAGAATAGCTTGACTCCTTCTTCTTTGTGGCAACTCCTGAGATATTGGAATACTGCTATCATGTCTCCCTTAGTCCTTCTTTTCATTAAATTAGACATACCCAGTTCCTGCAACCGTTCTTAATATAATTAAGCCTCCAGTCCCCTACTCATCTTTGTTGCTTTTCTCTGCACTCTTTCTAGAGTCTCAATATCTTTTTTACATCGTGGCGACCAAAACTGAATGCAATATTCCAAGTGTGGTCTTACCAAGGCATTATAAAGTGGTATTAACACTTCACGTGAACTTCCGATTTGTTCCTCATTGGTGTCGGTGCAGAATCCGCGATCGTGCACGGTTTCACCTGAGCTCTGTTGCTGGAGGGTCCCGATCAGGACCGAAGCCACCCTGGTGGGGTAGTGAAGAAGGGGAAAATTGCCTGGAGGGTCGAGGGGAGCCACAAGTCCCCTCCATGACAGGAAAATCCCTCCCGAAGGAAAGCTGCAGTGATGGTCTTAAAATGGCCACCACAAAGACGAAGAACATTACGGGAAACTAAGTTTTGTGCTGGAGAGAGAAGTAGAGAGCAGAGTGTGAACCAGGCAAAGGACATTGCTTTTGAGGTACCCCGGTATCAAATTAAAGGACTATTTTGGAGGAAAGTGCGTGGAAGCGGTGACCAGAGAAAGTGAGAGAAAAAAATGGGTTTTTAAATTTGGATTTGATTATTCTACTGGACTAATCTAGAGGAGAAGTTTAAAGGAAAATACATTAACACAACAAAGGTTTAAAAATTAAACTGGACAGATATTGAACTGTGGGCACTTAAAGGGCATAACTAAATGCTGGAATTGAGTGTTTTGAAAAGAATAGCTAATGATTGAAATTAGCGAACTTAATAAAAATATTATATTCAACAAAGAAAGTTAAAAAGAAAAAGGCCACCTGATGGTACAGGAAAACTTTAGTATGTTTTAAAACAAGTGTCTGGTCTTTTTGAGACTTTGGTTTTTGGAACTTGAAAGAAAATAAAAGGAACTTTACTATTGCCAGTAACTTGGGAAACAGCTGAGAGGCCAATTAGAGGATTCGGAATAAAAATTCAAGAGTATGAATTGTTGAAAATAAACTCAAAAGATATTGGCTGAAATAATATACTGGACTCTGAGATTGAATATATCTACTAAAGAAGAGGATTTCAGCTATTAAGGAAGAGGAAAGAAAAAGAAAAAAGGAGAAGATATAATGGAGGAGCTACTTGTTGATATAAGACAGGACTTATAAGACATAAGATCAAATATGAAAGATACAAGGCTCATGATAAAAATCAAGCTTGAAATGCGTAACGAATTAGAAATGGTGACTCAACATACACAAAAACATAATAAACCAGAGGGGGAGGAGTTTTATAAAGAAGAAGCCAACTCAGAAGAACAAAACGAACAACAATTATTTAAGCAGGGGAGGAAAGGAATTAGAATTAAAAATGTGTGGTTTGATGGGATGACAAAAGGGAGAATGGTTCAGAAAATGGTTAAAGAGAGAAAGGAAAAGCAGAAAAAGGAAGCGCAAAAGAAAAATCAAAAGAGGGATGAGAAAAGGAGGGGAATAAGAATGGGGAAAAAGGGAATTAAGAGAAAGGACCAGAAAATAAAGAGGAACAGGAAACAAGCAAGGATGAAAAGAAAGTACACTGTTCAAAAAGCGAGAGATAATGGGTGGAAAAAAAGGAGATAAGGAAGGGGATTCCTCAAGGCAATGTGTTGGGGTGCATAAGAATATATTGAAAATAGCATTTTGTAATGTATAGATGATTTATAGAGAAAATATAATGTGGAATCTGAGAATATATATATATTTGAGTTTTATATTAGATAGGGAGATTGATATTAAGGAAGAATGAAGGTGGTTAGCTCAAATTATTAAATAGAGGGGACAATTATATTTACAGATAAGGATTGATAAAATGACAAATGTGACAGAAAAAAATAACATGAGAAATGACAATAGAAAGGAGATGAGATTTTTAGATAACATTCTAAAGTAAGATATGAGAATATATTAAGAAAAATGGAAGGAGATATATTAGGATTTAGAATTGAATAAATGAACATAGAATTGAAATGAGAATTTTAGATAATATTGTAAAACAAGATAAGAGAATATGAATTGGGATTGGATAAGATAAGCTTAATATTTAATAATGATAAGGATGACGTAATATGAAATTAAACAAATAAAATGAATAGGTAACAATGGTCATGTTTGTATTGAGATGTGAAACCTGGAACCATACTGCTTGCCAAATGAGAATTTTTTACTTAAAAAATAAAATGAAAACAGGGAGAAAATTGAATAATGGAATTACTAGGTATGTTTAACTGATATGGTGGTAGGCATTTGGAGAGAGTAAGGTTGGAAATAAATATTGAAGAAGTATGAATTAATATGATAATATGCAATGAGAGATGTATGATATATTGATGCCACGCTGTTAATGTATTGTTGTTATATGTAGATTGAAATAAAAAAAAAATTCTGGGAAGAAAAAAACACATCACGTGATCTTGATTCTATTCCTAGGCAGCCCAGGACTGTGTTGACTTTTTTGGCAGCTGCTCATATTTGGCTCATATTTAAATGGTTGTTCACTAGGACTCTGAAATCCCTCTCACAGTTACTACTATTGAGCAAGGTATCACATATACCGATTCTTATCTTATTCTAACATCATCAAAGAGTAGTCTCATAATATGTATAATATGTTTGGCTTTGTTACCTAATCTTGGAAGTTTTAGATATCTGTCAATACTCAACAACAGAAGCTCTAGAGGCACAATGGGGATTGGCAATGATGACTGCAGATTTCATGCCACTTTTGTTTTCCAGTGACTAATGTCTTGGTATGTTAGTTAATATCAACTTGATAGTAGAGAGAAGCTCATAGAGCAGTGGAAGATGAAAAGACGACATTCCTGTCATTGTTGTGATAGGGCATAATAATGGAATAGGTGATATGGGAAAAGGCCATAACATGTTTTGTAACCCCATCTGATTGTAGGTTACTCAGCAAATCGTAGCTAAACAAATCATGGCTTAAATATATGATTTAGTCTTGACCAGCCTTTCTCAATGTGATGTCCTCTAATTATGGATAAAAATTCTCATCAAGGCATGTGTCCCATCAATATATTCAGACAAGGTGCCATGATGTGAGGCTTCAAGATATAATAGAATTAATTGTAAATGTCCTCTTTATGGTTGTAGAACAGGTTCAGTGTCTTGGAGGGACTGACTCAGATTGTGGTAGAATGCAGGGCTGTAGTTAGTTCCCCAAATATGTACTGTGCCTCATAAATTGCTCAACCACCCATGAATATCCTTGTGAAAGTTAACAGTAACAGGTCACAGGGATATATAAACTACATGTGCTATCCTAGGAGTGCCTATAACTGCTGCCTTCTGGATCAGTTGGAGCTTCTGAATACTCTTAAAAGACAGCCCCATGTAAAGTGCATTGTAAAGTGCATCTGAAGGTGACTGTAAGCAGGGCTCTCTCATCCAAAGCAAGCATAACTGGCAGACAAGACAAAAATGTGCAAAAGCCCTTCTAGCCATGATTGCCACTGACTCATGAAGCAGCAGTCGTGAACCTTGGGGAACTCCCAGACTGCATACAGGGCTGTCCAGGATAATGCAATCCCATCCAGCACCAAAGATGGCATAATCTTGAAATTAGTGTGCCCCAAAACCCAAAGCAACTCAGTTTTGTCAGGGTACAGCTGAAACTTGTTCACTATCCACACCCTGCCAAGCTCAAGGCACTCAGATAAGATAGGCATGGCAACATTTATTTTGCCAGGGGTGGAGATGTACAATTGTCTATCATCAGTATGCCGATGATATCTCACCCCATGGTGAGGGAGAAACATATTTGACCTCATGTAAATGCTAAAAAGGAAAGCACCAAACCTTGTGGCACCCCACATAATAAGGGCTGAGGATGTAACCATCCCTCCCCAATCATCACTGACTACAATCCCACCAAAGTAAGGAGGCAAACATCATAGCACTGTGCTGCCAACCCCATCCCTCTAGGTCTATCCAGAAGGATACCATGGCTGATGATATCAAAAGCCACCTAGAGGGCTGCACTATTCCCATCGTATCTATGCCAGAGGCCATCCAAAAGTAAAACCAACGTAGTTTCTATCCCTTACCTGGATCTGAGTCCTGATTGAAAGAGATGTAGATAATCTGCTTCCTCCAAGGTCCCTTGAAGCTGTTGTGCTGTCATCTTCTCTACTGTCTTTCTCAAAAAAGGAAGGTGAGTGAAAATTTTCCAGTACAGTGGAGTCCAGCAATGGCTTCTTGAAAAGGAAAAAAAAAACAACCCATGGCTTCTTTAAGAGATGGAGAAACTACTCCTTCATTCAAGGAAGAATTAACCATTGCCAGAACCACTCACACAGTATCTTCCAGGAAGGACATACAGTGGTGGGATTCAATTTTTTTTTACTACTGGTTCTGAGGGGGTGGCTTGGTGGGCGTGGCATGGCTTGGTGGGCGTGGCAAGTAAAATCCCCATTCCCTCCTCACCCCACTAACCTGCTTTCTCCTGCGCAGGGCAACAAAAGAAGAGTCAGCCGATCAGTTGGGACTCAGGAGGCAGAGAATAGAAGGGGTGGGGCCAGTCAGAGATGGTATTTGCCGGTTCTCTGAACTAATCAAAATTTCCGCTACCAGTTCTCCAGAACTGGTCAGAACCTGCTGAATACCAGCTCTGCCGCTCCAACACTAGAGGTTTTTAAGAAGAGATCGGACAATCGTTGGTCTGAAATGGCATAAGGTTTCCTGTTTTGAAAGGGGATGGGAATAGAAGACCTTCCCACTCTATTATTCTATTCTAGATCACTCATGAAGATGTTCTCATACTGTGAAGACATAGATGTCCATGACTGTGATATTAATTTACAACTATAAGTTGTTGACAAAGTTACAAGCAAATATAGTCCCACGCAACATGGTGATGATATTCCTAATGGTTTGAAGTCCATCTTTGTGGGAGCTATTGAGATACCATGGAGCTCAGCATCCATGGTACCTAAAATTGTGTTGTTGTGTCGAGTGCCACTGGATTTCAGTCTTCTTAGGACAGAGGTCTCCAAACTTGGCAACTTTAAAACTTGTGAACTTCAACTGTCGGAATTCCTCAGCCAGCTTTGCTGACTTGAAGTCCACAAATCTTAAAGTTGCCAAGTTTGGGACCCTGTCTTAGGAAGTTTGCTAAAGCCTTGGATCCATCACAGTCAGCAGACCCATTATTAATCCAGTCAGATCATCAGGGTTCACAGACTCTGTACTCAGACTTAGATCACCAGCATTCTTATGTAATTGGTATATAAGAGCCACCATAGATTTTCCTAGAAGACCGTAATTCAGTTGCAAACCGCCTTAACAATACTATGCCTGTTTAATGAGGGCCTCAAATAAAGCCTGCAGTTTTGTTTGAGGTCCAAACTTCTGTGATTGCTAATTCCAATGGCCATCTGTTCCAGCAGCTCAAGTGTGTCTATTATGAATAGTCAATTTATCAGCAAAGAGAAAACGGTTTACAGAAAACAAGACAACTTTGATAAAGCAAACTGCAGTTGTGAATTTAATTTGGGCAGTGTTTTGTTCATTACTCAATTCAAGCCTGGAATCTGTTGTTCGTTTCTCTCTTTTCCTAACAGAACATTATTTTGATTTGTAGTATTTTGTTACTATGCTGTTCTGTTCTGGGAATCTTTTTTCTGGAAAATTAAGTCACTCTTTACTTAAGTCCTCTCTCCAGTGACCTTTCCCGAATTCCCATTCTCTGAAAGTAAACTGTATAGAGTACTACTATGATGAATTGTGTTAATTAAAAATAACTCTTCCTCAAGCTTTTATAAACTGTAAAGCAGTTCATTATATGGAACAGAATTCACCAAACCAATATTTTCTTTGACCTGCTATATTTCTGGTGCTTTTAAATATGGGAACAGTCTTTGTCTGTGGTTTAGGATTATTTAAAAAAAAAAACCCACTCCTTTCTGGCTGGTGACAGATAAATCCAATTTGTTTTCAGATTGTTCACCGTGCATATCTATACCTGAATTAGAAATAAGCACTTGAGTACCTTCAACCAATTTTAAGGAATAGACTTTAATGAAACAATGTGTAGATTTCAAGGAAAGAAACCAATGTCTGTCAGTTAAAGAGTTGGCTGGGTTTAGATTTAATCGGCCATAGAGCAAACTGGATCAGTCACTCCTTAGTTTGGCCAATCTTACAGGATTGTTAATGAAGAAAAATGGAAGAGGAGGGAAGGTGCTACATACTTTATCTTTGGCCCCTGGATGAAAAGTTAATATATCAATATAATTAATAAATGAGAAAATCATGGAGTTTTAAAACTAAAAACTCCGGCAGCCAACATTGCTGGCAGAGTTGATGATACATTCAAATAGTCTCTAGACAATTATATGTTTTGCATAGGAATAATTTTCATTTTATTGCAGAGAATATCAATATAGTTTGAAGTACTTGTAATGCAGAGCATCTGAAACTGTATGTATGCTAATTCAGGTATCCTTTTTTTTATTCTTTACAACTGGACAGAATTTGAAACAAAAAAAAAAATGCCCAGGGGCTCAGGACTTTGTCAAGTCTGTCCATCCATGTCAGTCTGTCAGCATGATAACTCACCAAGAAAAGTACAGAATAGAAGAAGATTTGACGTGGAAAGAAAAGCCAGCTAAAAACAGGAGAAAATGCAGCTGAAAAATAGACTAGACCTTCTTGGGAGTAGCAAATTGATCAGCAGAATACTGGAAAAGGGGAGGGGGAGGGGGAGGAGGCGGCAACAATGGAAAAATGAAATTTGAAAACAGTCAGAGAACTTCTGAGAGGGAAAATAATCAGAAATAAGTCTCCCACTCCATCCCTATGGGAGAAACAGATGGATAATTGCTCAGAATTGTTGACTTCTCCATACTCAGCCTCCTCCATTCTAGTCACAGGATTCCTAGTAGAGAAGATGCATCCAGCTCTGTGCTTTCTAGTGTACGTATTCACCTCACCAAGCAACATGAGGGAAGCACAGATACACATTGTACACAGGCACCACACATATATACCCTAATTAGCAATATGGATGAACACCCCACTGATTCGTTTTTAGTGAGATAACATGTGTACACACACACACACACACACATACATATATATGCAGTAGTATGCATACAACTGTGTTGATGCAACTTGTTACCACAGAGAAGAAAATGCATACGGCTCCTGTTTCCAGTGTTAAAAGAGATGTAAAAAGAGTTCCAGAAGCTGTTCTTTGCATGCTTTCCCTTCCTTGTTTTTTTTAAAAAAGTGTCTGTGTGTGTCTGTGTCTGTGTGTGTGTTGCTGAGGAGCATCAGATCTGGAGGGCTACTGTGTTCACACAAGTATTAATAATGGGTCTGCTGTTTCAAATCCGATGTCGACCATTCTCTGGTTTTAATTTGGGAATCCAAATTAAAAAAGAAGCATTGTTCCTTGCCAATGTCACCATTAGGCGTATTGCATTTGGCAAGGAGAATTGTGAGATTAGGATTCAGCTTTACTTTAAGTCTGAGTTACATTCAGTCTAAGAGACATTCAGTCTATGACATTCAGTCCATATGATCTTGGACATATTGTAGTTGGGAAGGTCTTTTTTAGAAGTCTTTTGTTTCTGGCCATATGCCTGAAGTGCAGATCAGGATCTGATTTCATTGGAAATAAAATAATTATTTTAACATGCCTCCTGTAGGAAGAAAGGCTGCCAGTTTATCCCTCAGCCTAATTTCTACTACACCGTATTATTATTTAAATTTTGAAATACAATACATTATGCCTGGTTAAATTACATTTCTGAAAGCATTTCTTGATACTAGAGATTTTTGCTTGATATTTTCAAAAATACTGATAATATGAGAGAAGAAAAATAGGGCTGATTGAAGAAAAATACTAATGCATATAGCATGTGCAAAATAAGGTGTAGAAAACGCTTACACAATAAGATGATTTGTTCAGGGAAAAGCAAATAGAGAACGATTGATAAGGTACAAGAGAATCTTCCTATTTTATGATCAGAACAGCACTGACACACTTTTAAAGCATTAGGCTTTAAATGTCAATTTTGCTTTGTCTGAGTAAAGTTAATGGAATGTTCTCAAATATATTTCAGATAATAATTGACTTATAACCGTAACTGAACTTGGAATTATGGTTCTAAGTCACGCCAGTCCTTAAGCAGGTCATCACATGTCTCATTCAAATTTACAACTTTTGCAGCAGTCATTAAGTGAACATTAAGTCATTAAGCAAGCCCATTGGTCCAGAATGTAGCGTCCTGGGTGTTACTGGCTCCTGATACTGAAGGCCTATTATGCTGATACTGTTCACCTTGCATGCTGTTGCCAATCCTATTCTGGGTACAATTTAACCTATAAAACCTTTATGGCTTTGCCTCTGGGTACTTGAAATGCGTCCTTTTCCAAACTGCATTCGCCTGACCTAATTAGAGCATCAAGAAGAAGCCCCTCATTATTCCTGACTTTTAGAAAGGAGCTGTTCTTGATGGCAATGCTGATACTATGGAACAACTTATCCTTGGAAATCAGGCTATCCCCTCCATGGTGGCCTTCAGAGGGTTGTTCAAAATTTTTCAGAGGGCATTCCAGTCCCTCTTCTAGGGGGTTCAGTGTTTATCTATTGCTTGTTACAGTGGAGGGCTGCTGCTGGTTTGGAACAATGATGGGATTCAATATTTTTTACTACCGGTTCTGTGTCTGTGGCTTGGTGGATGTGGCTTGGTGGGCGTGGCAGGGGAAGGATACTGCAAATCTCCCACCCTACTCCAGGGAAAGGATACTGTAAAATCTCCATTCCCTCCCCACTCCTGGGATAAGGATACTGCAAAATCCCATTCCCTCTCCACCCCACTAACCTGCTTTCCAGTTTTGTTCTCTTGTGCAGGGCAACAAAAGAAGACCCAGGTGATCAGCTGGGACTCAGGAGACAGAGAATAGATGGGGACGGAGCCAGTCAGAGATGGTATTTGCTGGTTCTCCAAACTACTCAAAATTTCCACTACCGGTTCTCCAGAACTGGTCAGAACCTGCTGAATACCACTTCTGGTTCGGACTGGTTCTAGCAAACCGGTAGTTCCAGTGATCAGCTGGCCCTGCCTACCTACCCCTGCCCTATCCTGTCCTATATTTTCTTGTTTTTCAGCTCAGCTGATTTATGCGGCACAGTGGATTGTCATGCCTCAGCTGTTTTACTCACCAGCAATGCCCTAGAGGCTAAAATTAGTGATTTTTGAACGCTGCGTGTGCACTCACAAAATCAGTTGTTAAACCAGTTGTTATAATAACTGTTGTTATGTTGTTATAATAAGCAATAGGTAAACACTGATCTAATACCTATTTTGCTGTTATATGTGTTTATTAAATGATTTAGTTTATCATGTTATGGATATTTAAATTCTTCTCTCTGCATATTATATAAATCAAGGGTCTTCAAACTTGGCAAGTTTAAAACTTGTGGACTTCAACTCCCAGAATTCCTGAGCTAACATGACTGGAGGAGGGATTCTGGGGGTTGAAGTCCACAAGTCTTCAAGCTGTCAAGTTTGAAGAGCCCTGGTATAAACCATCGGAAGTTGTAACGCTGAAGCAAGATATAAATTTTATTTATTTATTTTATTTACTTATTTGATTTGTCAGTTGCTTACAAGATAATAAGTATAAACATGAGTAAGAATACAGGAAATAGGTACAAATAAATGGGGACAATAGGACAGGGACGGTAGGCATGATTGTGCACTTATGCACGCCCTTTACAAACCTCTTAGGAATGGAGTGAGGTCAATAGTGGATAGTTTATGATTAAATGAGTGAGGGTTAGAGGATGTAACAACAGAGTCAGTTAGTGCATTCCAGGCATTGACCACTCTGTGTTGCTGAAGTCGTACTTTCTGCAATCAAGTTTGGAGCGGTTAACATTGAGTTTGTATCTGTTGTGTGCTCTTGTATTGTTACAGTTGAAGCTGAAATATTCATTGACCGGTAAGATATTGTAGCAGATAATTTTGTGTGCTACACTTAAGTCCAACTGTAGGCAGTGTAGTTCAAGGTTGTCCAAGCCCAAAATCAGTCAGTCAATCATCAAGGCAGGCCAACTCCTCACTGCAGGGTTTGATCATAGAGAACATTTTGAAAGATTGGAAAGATTCTTCTCATGGAAAGAAGTTATAATGGCAAATGTCCCAAGCTAGGCTGTTTTGAAGCTCCCACCAAGCTGTGGTAGATCAATTGACACACAAATTTCTTCACCCTTGCCTCCAACTTCACAATCAACAGAGGGGATGGTGGGTTTGTGGCAGCAGGCCTATGGACTCCATTTCTTTCCAAGACAAGATAAACAGTAAAGCACATAGACATTTTGAGGCCTTTAGTTATGAGGAAAGAATGGCTTCACCCTGCTTTTTTGATAGGCTGTAATGTAGGGAATAGAGATCTTGCCAGTGATGCTATTTTTGGCAATATGCCATCAACAGAGTGGGCAAGCATTCTGTAATTTCTGCCACTATTAAAGCTTCGGCTCAATTACTTCACTGCCGTGTTTGAATTGAGAAGCAGTTTGCAGCAAATGGATTCTTTCCTTTTTTAATATAATGTACAACATCACAGAGACGAAAACTTTTTAGAGTGTATTTCTGGGATTTGACAAAATTGCTTTTTTACATGTGGTAAGGCTGCTTCCCATAGAATTGAAACCACAAACGTGTTTTATTTGGTCTTTATAGACTCAGAAGTTAATGCTTGAGAAATAATCCTGTTTGTTTATTTAAATGCATGAGAGGCTCAAAGATAAATAGAAACAGAGCGGAAGTGCAGATTTCATTTTTCAGGCTGTGCAACTGACCCTTTCAACTGGAACAGATAAGCACTATTGAAGAACACGGTGCTTCTTTTACTCTTAAAACAGAACTTGAATAAATAGATACTTATGAAACAGATTCAGATGGGCATTAAATGAGTGTTTACATTTTTCTCTGTGCTTCTTATTCTCAAGTGACAGCAGTTTAACGTACTTTCCTTGGAAAGACAAACTAATTATAAAGCATTCCGGGATACAATTGGCTAAGTAACGCACAACTCAAAGGCCAAGGATACGTTCTCAGCACAGCTATGTAGGGAATTCCCGAGTTGAGTTCCTTAACTCACCCCTCAATCAACATGATAGATGCCGTCTTTTTTTCTTAGCTGGAAAAAAAAAAGTACTTCAACATTTCCTGGAACGTACAAAAGAAGAATACATGTCTTAAGTCTTTCCAAACAGAACTAAACTTTAGCATTTTCTCTCATTATGGAATAATAGTTAAATTGTGAAAGAAACTACTTCTGAAAATGAATGTATCCTGAAAGTTCATGAAGAAAACCAAATGAAAATAAATAGAATAGGAAAAAAAAACCTGAAATGTAATTATATTTTAATTAAAGCTCAATTTACACTAAATTACATAGCTATTTTTTTTCCTAGAGCTGTATGAAATCAGTTACATTTATCAAAGAGAAAGGACTTCAGTCACTGAAAATAAAAATGCTACCACTATTTTCAATTTCTGAGGGAAAAACTGGAAGAGTGAAATGGCTTTCTAGAAATAAGATTCAATAAATAATAAACAAAGAAAGCTTGCACCTTAATGCTAAAGCTTGGCTCATCTTTCAGGCTGTGGTCCAGTGTATTATGCCATATTTTGCTTTTGCTTTATAATGTATATAAATTCAATGCAGTATATTTGTTTGTACTATACAGAATGATTTATGGCCTTTTTATATTGGTCAAACCTCTTTGTTGTTTAATGACCCTATAATCCTTGCGCGGTGAAGTCTGAGCAACTGAATGGAGATGAGTATTTACTGGCCTATGCCCTTCCTGTTTCCAATGTGGAGTTGCAGCAGATATTATAAACTCATTGTGCCCAGAGACAGAAATGTCTGCCTCTACTTAGGATCGAACTCACAGCCTCCTGATTGTGAGGCAAGAGCTCTACCTCTAGGCCACTGCACCACTCAAGGGTCAAATCCAACTGATTGTGATTTATTATGAGAAGGACAGAATCATGGAGTTGGAACGGAACAATGAAGGACAACTTCCCACTCAAGCAGAAATTCATATTAATGCATCCTGAACAGATGGCTGTTTTAGTTTCTATGTGCACATTGAAAGTGAATCTCACCATTTCTTAGAGTAATTGGTTCCTCTGTTGTTGAACATTGCACAATATTTATTTAATCAATTCATATATTGACCCATTTATATATTGATATTCATTTATTTCATCATCATATATTCTCACAATTGCAACTCTGGATGGTGTACATAGGTTAAAAAAATAAAATACAGTAAAAAAAATAATGATGGCCCAGCTCAACTTCAGTCTTAAAGACAAGTTAACAATGACAGGCTTACCATCCATTCCAAGCTCCATGACCAAGTGAACATCCAAGTCTTCAAGAGCTTCCAAAATGCTAGCAGAATTGCACCTCCAAAGGTGCTACAATAGAGAAGGCACACACTTCTTGAATCCTGCCAGATCACAGTACTTAATAGATGGGTCTGGATCCAGTGGGATGGGCAGAAACAAGTGGAAAGGGCTTGTCCCTTTAATAACCTATATTATGATTATATTTTGGGTATAGCCTTGAGTTGGATCACTGGTAAAAATTGTGGGAGAAAAATTACAAATTAACAATGTCAGCAGCCTACAAAGAAAATCTGTACAAAATGTTCTATCGTTGGAATTTATCCCCGGCAAGATTGGCCAAAATGTTTTCAAACAGATCAGCAAAATGCTGGAGATAAACAAGGTACTTACTTTCACATGTGGTGGACCTGTCCTAAAGCTAGGAAATACTGGCTTAAAATAAAGAATTGGTTAGAAGAAATTACTAAACAAAAAATTGAGATGAAACCGGAACTATTTCTATTGGGCATACTAAAACAAAATATCTGCAAAAACTGCAATACATTATGATATATATAATAACAGTGGCCAGAATTGCTTTCACTCAAAATTGGAAGCAAGATGACACTCCTTTTGAGATAATGATAATAAGAAAGGTTCTTGAATGTGCAGAGATGGACAGGTTAACTATAGAGTTAAAAGACAGAGAAGAAATGGAATACTATAAGATCTGGAATGTATGGTATCAGTAGTTAGAGAACAGCTGTAAAGTTATTATATGAAGAATATGTAGGAGTTATATAGTAAAATGGGGAAATATTGTATATATATTTGTAAATACTGCTATAGTGTAAGTTAAAAGTAGAAAAAACTACATAACATATAGAATAGTAACAATTATGTCAATATGAGTGAATACCGTAAGCTGAACGCTGTAATGAGTGTAAATGTGGTGTTCTAGTTTGAAATATGACTAATAAAAATTTACTTTGAAAAAAAAAACACCTCATACTATGAAAGGATTTGCAAGTGATCTTTAACTGGACCTGAAAATCCACTAGGAGCCAGGACAGTTCACAAATCAAGCATGTAATATGAGGAGAGCAAAATGTGCCTATAACTGCCTCTATCAGTACATTTTGGACCAGTTGTGACATCTAAGTGATCTTTGAGGGTAGCTTTATGTAGAGCATATTAGTATTACAGTTGTCCTCTTGGGAGGCAGGAAAACATGTGATGGTGAGCAGTGTGGAGAATCTTCGTCACTGGATCTATCAAAAGCAGACAGCTACAATGCAGCTGATGCAAAAATGTACCCCACTGTATTCAATGGCTGCATCTAAAGGAAATGAGAACCCAGGAAAATACTCAAGATTTTAGATGTCACTGATGATGAGAAACAGCTATTGACAAATGTTCCTGAGTGCAATACTTAAACACACAGCACAAGTTCAATCCCTTTTTGTTTCAAATCAAAGGTAGGGAATACATGGCCTCCCATTTGTTGCTGAATTACAGCACCCTCTGTCAGCCTGGCAATTTCACTCCTTTTTAAAATGAAGAGTTATGTGTTATACATAGGCTGCCACCCATCTAATCGCATCCTAAAAATAACTATCCAAACTTCTCTAAACCTTTGAGGAAGAAGGCTTATTTTTCCTCATAGGCAGTTTCTACCTGATCCTTTTAACAATCAAACAAAATTTCAAAATTGTGGTTGCATCAGCATTGAGTCTTGATTTCTTCAAAATAATGCCTGAAGCTCTATAAAAACTTGTTTGACTAGAGGCTTTGCAGAGACATGAGAAATAAAGCATGTACTATACCCCTCATTGCTCTGTAATATTCTCCAAAACTACTATCTATGTGCAACTTGTGAAATATAGGGCTCATTCTCATGTCCCTCTAAGTATGGCATAAATATGACCCATAATCAGGAACATTTCATCAATTGGTTGCTTCCGCAATCAGGCCTGGAATATGCCCAGCTGTGATTAATGCAATGAATAGAATAGAATAGAATAGAATAGAATAGAATAGAATAGAATAGAATAGAATAGAATAGAATAGCCATAGTTTGGCCAAGTGTGATTGGACACACAAGGAATTTGTCTTGGTGTAAATACTCTCAGTATACATAAAAGAAAAGATACATTCGTCAAGAGTCAAGAATTTTATTTATTTATCTGGATAATTAATAAGAAAGCCAGTTTTGCTTGGTTTTTCTTTAAAACTAACACACAATTCAATCAATCCAACTATACAAAATTACAAAAAACAAGCCAAGCCAAAACCAAACTATAAAAGAGAAAAGGAAGAAGTACCTTTCAAAACCATTACTCTGCCTTACGATAACACTAGTTTTTTTTTTTTTGCAAATCACTCCTGATGGAGTCTGATGACATCCTTGTGTATGCAGTGTCTGGGTCGGACAAATAAACAATATTGAGGCCTGTTCTGGTTATCCCAGAAATGACCATCTTTTTTCCTATTCATGAGGTGACAGTCATCTCTGAGACTATCATTTCTTGGTTTGTTTTTTTACTGTTTAGACAAAAAGTGACAACCTCAATGGAGCTCACAAAATTTTGGCCTACAGTGGGATCAGGGGTGGGGAAAGGAAGAGGCAGGTATGTCTTTTCATATCACCCATCTATTCTGTTTTGCTCTTGTTCTCCATCTATCCACAACTCTATCATGGGGAGATACTGTCTCCATTAGTAGGCCTAAATGAGAGGGAATAAGTTCAGAATAACCCATCTGAGTCTAGATGAAATAGGAAGCCCAAGATGAAATAAGTTATCCAAGACAAATCCTTGACTAGCAACTGTGTTTAAGATAGGTGCCAATTTCAAGGTTGCCCAATGCATAGGTCATAAATTAACCTGACACAGGAAGGAAAGGAAAAAAGGTATAAAGAGAAAATAAATTCAGACAGTGATTCTTAAATGTATGAGTATTTGGAAATTTTTGAAGGAGAGGTAGAGCTGGACCATCTTGAAAATATAGACTCTACAGAAGTATTGCTAATAGACTCTAGAGAAGTGCTGACTATGGCTTTTATCTCTCTCTTCTGTCAATTATCTATCCATCTCTCTATCTATCTATTAATCATTTTTCTATCCATCCATCCATCCATCTCCTGGCCAAATTCTGTTATAAAATGGGTGATAAGGTTTCTGGAAGATTCTAGAGTATTTTATCTAACATCTTTCCCTAAGCCCAAAGGGAAGCCTCCTGACATAGTGGCTCAAAAAATAGTTTTATGTTATTCTGAAAGATACAGTACATGTTCAGAATTAGCCACAAACTGGCATTTTGATTGAGGCATCATCCAACAGCAGCTCAGATTGCCTGTGTTATCCCTCAAATTCAGTTAGGCGTGTGTGGTCTACGAAACCATTTGCTTCAGTTCAGCTATTACACTCCATTTGCATTAACAGAGAAGCCTGGCATTTTAGATAGGAAAAGAAAATGCTTTCTTGGTCAAGAAATAAGCTATTTGAGCTTTTCCCAAGAGTCTCTAAGACCAAACAAGCATGACTCAGCAAGCAGAATGTGCTTTTATCCCAGGCATGGAGCCAGGTGAATCAATGGAAAAGGAAAGGAATTTGACTCTCTTTTAAGGTCTGGTACAGTCTCAGGAAACAGTGGAAGAAAACACTACTAAAAACTAGGTGCCTCTTGTTTCTGTTTTGTAGCACATAATAGGTAGAAGCAAAGTAAAATTACGATGAGTACCAAGCTGCTCTTATATTTCCGATTCTACCTCCTTATCCAAGCAAGATATAAGTGAGCAAATGGCTCGTCCAGATTTTATTTCTATATGGTGCCAGTTTGAAGAAGGTTGTCTTCATATACTGCATCTTCATGTAGATTTTAAGGCACTTTGGAGGTAGCTTCTTTCCCTAGATCTTGTAGTCTCTATGCATAGAGGCTGTTAACAGAAAACTGATTTTTATTTTTGCCTTCAAATAGTAGAATGTACAAAGGTAGTAAGAAATAATAGATTAATTTTCTGATGTACACAACTTTTAATATAGACTCCAACTGGTACAAAATGCGGCCGCGAGGGTAGTTATGGGGGCGTCATGAAGCTCCCATGTGACGCCTCTCCTGCGCGAGCTGCATTGGTTGCTGGTGGTTTTCCGGGTTTGCTTTAAGGTTCTAGTTCTGACCTTTAAAGCGATCCATGGTATTGGACCAGGTTATCTGCAGGACCACGTTCTGCCGGTAATCTCCAACAGACCTGTGCGTTCCCACAGGGAGGGCCTTCTCCGGGTGCCGTCGGCTTCTATGTGTCGACTGGCGGCTCCCAGGAGTAGAGCCTTCTCTGTGGGGGCCCCGCCCTCTGGAATGGTCTGCCTCCAGAGATACGCACTAACACGGATCTGGGAGCTTTCAGATGTGCATTAAAAACTTGGCTCTTTGAGCAGGACGGCCTAGGCTGATATAGGATTTTTAATTTAGTATTACGTTTTAATTAGGTTTTTAATATTTGGGTTTTAATTAATTTATGAGGGAAGGGCATAACTTTTAGATAGCCTAAATTATTTAATTTGTTTTTAACTTTTTTATAGTGTACTAGGGTTTGTGATTGGCTGTGCACCGCCCTGAGTCCTTCGGGAGAAGGGCGGTATATAAATATTACAAATAAATAAATAAAATAATTCAAGTACTGATGATTTCACAGAAACCACCAGGGGTGGGATTCTATTGGTTCTGACCGGTTCTATAGAATCCCTTGTTAACTTTCTAAGCAGTTCGAAGAACTGGTAGTTAGAAGAAATCTCCTTTTGTTTTTTTCCCACCCTTATTACATTCTTGGCAGTATGCCTAGACTTACTTCACTGAAGGAGGTTTCTTTCTTGATACTTTTTTAAAGGGGAAGGGTTGTTTTATTTACACTGCTGTTGGGAGCAAATACTCCCCTGGAAATACATCTTCTTGGCTAGCTAGAAAGATTGACATTCAAATGTGAGTTTACATACCCTTTCTGAGTTTTGGTCTAAAACTAGTTTTTGGTGACGTTTAATTCTGTGCTTGGTGACGTTTAATCCTATGTTTATTGATAGGATACTTTTCCCTATTCAGCTTTGTTTGGAAGGAAAAAGATTAATCTCCCTTCCTGAAAAGAAAGTGGGTTGAGAAATCTGGCTAGTTCCTGTGTCTATTTGTTCTGGTGATTGGTTTAACAAGCAACAGCCACTGTTGTGATTTAATTATTTGTATTGTGTTTGAATTTTTTCCTGCCTCATAGTTCCTTTTTCTATCTGGGTAGGGGGTCTTCCTTCACTGCTTTAGTGGTATCTGGCACTGTCCTTTTGGGCTGTACTTCCAAGAGGCAGGATGCAAGCTTGACACTGATATTTTTATTGCCTTTTTGGGGGGCATGTGACCTTTCCTTAAATCTGGATGATTTCCTTAGGATATTTTGTGAGATGAGTGAGACCAGCTAGTATCTTTAGATTGGTGCAAATAGATCTAAGGATTGCTTTTCCTGGGTGTGTTCTTTCTGGAGAAATTAAATGATCTCTCTGCTAAAGGGTTTCACTTTATGAGCAAGAGTTGGCTGCTGATAGTTATCATTGCATTTTAACTATTTTAATTCTTCCAGGTGCTCTGGCACCCTGCCTGATTTGTAACTCCGGCTTGCAGTATTTTTAATCTAATGATTGGTATTTAGGGCAGCTTTTTGCAAGCAACGAAGCTTTTTGTATTTTTGTATAGGTAATCCTTGACTTACAACAGTTCATTTAGTGACCATTCAAAGTTACAATGGCAGTGAAAAAAGTGACTTATGACCGTTTTTCACACTTACGACTGTTGCAGCATCCCCACTGTCATGAGAGGCCAGGCGAGGAAAAGTGTCCCTTAATGTGAGTGATGTCAAGTTAGCCACGCCCACCCAATCATATGACCACCAAGCCACACCCACCAACTAAGCCATGCCCACAGAACAGGTTGTTAAAATTTTTGAATCCCACCCCTGGAAACCTCCATGTAGTTCTCTTGACAATCACACAGAAGTGGTTTGCCATTGTTTCTGGATTTTTAAAAATTAATATCCAATTTAAGGGTTGAACAGACACCTCCAGTACTGCATATCAGGGAACTTATGCGTCTGAGGTTCAGGGACGATTACTTAAGTGTTCCATTTATATTTCTGCAAATGTAACATTCTGACTAAGTGCCACTCAAAATGCAAAGCACAGGACAGGAAGTCAGATCAACCAATCAGCACACAGGGTACACACTTCTGCACAATGCACAATTGGACTTTGGGAGGTGTGCCCATCAGCCCAGTTGCAATCATCTGCAACCTGTGATTACACATCAATCCCTTCACAGTGTACATATGCAGCAACACCCACATGCAGTTGTCGGCAACTCTAAATCAAGCTTTAACCAACAGCTATGGTTCCTGCATAGCAACCCATAGTCACAATCTTGCGATTTACAGCATTTTCGTCAAAAACCAGCAGTTGCTTTCAGTGTCAGCTTTAAAATTCAGCTGTCACATTTCATGGAAGGGGAGGTGGAAGAGTTGAAAAGTTCAAGGTTATTCTGTATGTCATATTAAGAAATTCCAGTTGCAGTTAATTGGTTCTCGTGATTTATGAAATGTAGAAGTGGGAGGAGAGAAGGGAGGAGAGAAGGTGGATTCTGTGTAAAGCGCGAAAATAATTTCACTTTGAGAAATTGCCTTTGCAATGCCAGATCTGTTTCTAAATAAATCAATTGGAGAGAATATGTCTCGGAGTGATTGATATCATGGATACCTTCTGGATGCCTTACATTCAGTTTGTGACAAAACACCCCTATTGAACAATGGGTTCGTTTAATGACGATAGTGTTCAGTAAATGACCACTGCAAAAAAAGTCACATCATTACCTGGTTTATGACTATCACGACTTATGACTGTAATTGGCAGGGTGCATTACGGTCGTAGGTCAGGGAAGTCTCTAAGATTCTCTGCTGTGTTTATCTCAGATTTAGCACTAACAATGCTTTACTAAAATCTATGAGGCTCCTGCTTCCTTGATCTTGCCTAGGTATATGTAGGGTTTGAATACACAATAGAGACAGATTATTGGAAGTCAAAACTGCAGTAGTTCTTATCGTGATAAGCACTGCTTTGTGAAATCAGAAAATAGTATTGATCTGACAGTTTGTTGTTCCTCTCATTCAGGGACAAGAATAGCTTGAAAAGGCATACCATCATGCCCAAAGAATGGAAGTTTTTATCTAAAAGGAATTTGGAAATTAGAAGTAAATTTGAAGCAAACACAAATTATTGTTGGATGACCTACTTCTATTATTTAAAACATAGCTTGGAGATAGCCTATTTCACATTGTTCTAAGCCTGTGAAATCTGTCTCCCACTCCCACCCAACAACTGAGAGTGTCATTTTTTTAGAGTATGGTCCTTATACTTCATTTGGGATTACTGAAGCCTTTGCATCAGTGGTGGGATTAACATTTTTTTAACTACTGGTTCTGTGGACATGGCAAGGGGAAGGATACTGTAAATCTCCATTCAGAGGTGGTTAGCCGGCAGCAAGTACAGATGGCTGAGGAGAGCGAGGACTCAGATGAGGGGCCAGGACCATTAGGGAGTGGACTGCTGCCTTCAGAGATTGCGGGGGCTGGCAGCAGTGATGAGGAGGTTCCCGAGGAGCCTGTGCCAAGTGCGCATGTGTGTAGGATTGCTCATAGGAAAGAGCAGCTGCAACAGCACGGGCGACTCAGGAGTAAGGCTGCAAGGTAATGGCCTCTCCTTCAAGAAGATAAAAGCCAGCTGTGAAGGGAACGTTCTTTGCAGAAAGCAAAAACTCATGGACATTACAGTATCTTAAGTTAGTAGACTCTTGTGTTGTGAAATATTTCTTATGTTATTCTTGGCAGACTAGCACAGTTTTGGCAAAGCTTGTGCTTATCAAAGTTAATTAGTTTGCAGCAGCCTTTTAACCGGGGATTCGTAAGAATCATTAAAAGATTTCTATTCCCTTTGGTTCATGTTTGTTTTATTGGAAAAGGGTTTGGTCAGAACACCACTTCTCCAAACCACTCAAAATTTCTGCTACCGGTTCTCCAGAACTGGTCAGAACTTGCTGAATACCACCTCTGCTTTGCATATTGACATGAATCCCACTGAACAAAGAGCTTCCCTCCAAATAAACATAAATAAAATTGAGCTATCAAATGTCCTTTAGCCTTCTCTTGCTTTTGATTTAAAGGAAAATATTAAATGGCAGCCAGACTTCAGGAATCTACACTGATTTTTCAGTAGAACAATGATATTGATTGGTCAGAATCTATCCATAATATATATTGTGAGTCACCAAATGTGTTGTGCAAATAAGAACTGAACAGACATTACTTCAGTTCCTCACATTTTTTTCCTTTTGGCATGATGTAATTCAGACTGTAGATATAATTACAAGAATATTTTGTTTAGCTATTGGAAGTCAAAGAATTTTGCAAATCAAATGCAAAACACAGAGATTAAATCTATGTTTATTTTGTGTCCATGCCTCAATTGTCCGACAACAACTTTGTTAAGAAATATATCAAAGTAAGCAACACATTAGCAAATTATACTGATAGCAGAATTTTGTGTATAAATGAATGTTCAGTTATGTATAATTTTGGGATTGAACTGTCAAAATAGGGAGATGCCTTATAGTCTTGGCTGAATGTGTCCTTACAAGAGTTGCTACTGAATTGTAACCTTTAATATATACTGTAAATAGCAGACATTCATATAACTGTTTTTCTTTAATATAATTACATATCTATTCTGTGCAAATTTTGTCGTATTTATTTAGATTAAAATATATCATATATTTTATATCATTTTTATTCCTATCCTACAGTCTTAATAAAATATGACCATCAAATACCATTCATACTACCAAATATAAATTGTATCTCACATCAAATGGAATTGGGCATTCTTGTTTGAGGGACAGGTGATCTTCTGCCTAAGAAGTCCCGCTGGGTGCTTCTTCATAGGACTCCTCACATTTCAGGTCTTCACACAAGAGTTCAAAATCTTGCTTTGGAAGTATTAGAGATCCAGTTGTCAAGGAGACTTACATTTTTGCAACTGATCACCAATCTAACCATGGCAAATTCTTTACGCATTATTTCCCAGAGATTCCTGGCAGTCGATACTTATACTTATACTTATGCAGTCATTTCAAGTATATCGAATGAATGAGCTGGAAGGGACCTTGGAGGTCTTATAGTCCAGCCCCCTGCTCAAGCAGGAGAACCTATACTATTTCAGATAAATGACTGTCTAGGCCCGTGATGGCGAACCTATGGCACATGTGCCACAGATGGCACGCAGAACTATATATGCGGGCACGCGAGCCCTAGCCAAACTTACCTGCACTGCACATGTGCGCACCTCCCAGCGGATTTTTGGCCCATTTGAGGCTGTTTTCGCCCTTCCAGAGCTCAAGGGAAGCCTCTGCAGCCTCGGGAGGCTGAAAAAAGGGCCTTCTAGAAATACGGACCTATTTTCAGCCTCCCAAGTCTGCAGAGGCTTTTGTCAAGCCTCCCGGAGGGCGAAAACGGCCTCAAACGGGCCAAAAATCAGCTGGGAGGCACACACATGTGCAGTGCAGGTAAAGGGGCAGGGCAGGGATGTTGCATGCATATGCGCAGGGAGGGTGGGATGCATTGCATTGTAGGTGTCGGCACGTGCACGCTTTCGGCAACCACAGCAAAAAGGTTCACCATCACTGCTCTAGGCTCTTCTTAAAAACATCCAGTGATGGAGCGCATTCCATTAGTTAATAGTTCTCACTGTTGGGAAGTTTTTTCTTCATTCCAGGTTGCTTCTCTCCTTGATTAGTTTCCATCCATTGTTTCTTGTCCTGCCCTCGAGTGCTTTGGAGAATAATTTGACCCCCTCTTCTTTATGGGTATCAGATACATTATCAAATTATAATCACTATAACATTTCTATAAACAAAGTCAATAATTGTTAACCCTAACACAGTGGGCAACCCCCCCCCACCTTTTGGGCATGAGGGACCGGGTCTGTGGAGAGAGTTCAGAGGGGACGTGGTTTCATGTGCTGCCTACATCCTGTGGATGGGGCTTTACTTGTTTCCACGGCCCGGTTTCTGGCATGCCATGGCCCAGTGCTGGTCCACGGAACGGGGATTGGGGGAACACTGCTCTAACACTACTTTAAAAAGAAAAGGAACCCTTAAGAGTTTATGGCAGTGATATATATTTCTTTCATGGCTTGATTCAGTGTTTTTTCAAACTTGGCAACTTTACGATACGTGGTCTTCTATTCTCAGAATTCCCTAGCTACAAGGAAATATAATTTAATACCTTTAATATAATTTAATATATTCATTTTTTATTATTTTATGTGCATTCCCTTGACTGATGGATAAAGATTAAGAAGAACTTCAGGGAATATATAATCCAGTTTCTTAAGCACTTTATCGCATGTTCATCCCATGTTCTCTGAGTTTTTGACATTATAGTTTCCAAATTTCCCAGGAAATATGGAAAATGCAGGTTTTATCCAGGTAGGGAAAAACACTACACTATACCAGCAATATTTCATACCATACCATATTATTATTTTTATTCAGTGAATAGTTGCCTTTATTCGCCCATCAGTTCTTGCCATTTCTTCTTCCGCCAACAAGTTCAGATTATTTTGATCTCCTTCCCCTGATACTATCATATTTAAGACGTCTTATATTTGCCTGAGCCAAACTGGTTTCTGAAATGTTTCTTCAGAACACTTTCCACCCCAGATATGCGGCTATAATATCATACAAGTTTATTCTGGAGATTGCTAAACTATTAAAGCCTCATATTCTGTTTCACAAGGAGTGCTTTGTGCTAGTAATTCATAATATGCTGTAATGCTTGCATCCTACTGCTGGTCAGTTATGCATTTAATTTACCATATATTAGCAAGAAATAAATAGATGTATATAACTAGGGAGCTTTATTAATATCTCCCTCCATGTGGGTCTTTGGTTAGCTTCCAAAGTGGCTCAGGTTTCACCATAATGTTCCCAGACTTTAAGAGTTCTTTCTGAAAATCTCAATTGGTTTATAACATTGCATTATTGATATGATTAAAATGAAATGTATCCAGGCTTTTAATGCAAAGCTGCCTCAAGAACATTTTTTCCAAGTTAAGCTTAAAAATGTCTTACAGAGTGAAAAGTGTTTTTTTCATAATGTTACTATTGTTCCTTGCTACAGAAAGCTTGCAAATGAACCTCTGGCTATGTTTAAAATGACTGGCATGTTGCCTCTGATTTAGTTAATTTAATTTATTAAATTTATATGCCACCTGACTCCAGAAATTCTGGGTGGTTCACGACTATTAAAACATTTTAAAACAAAGAAGACAGACCCCAAAAATAAAAATGGCCGAAAACAAAACAAAACCCAGAGGGAAACAGAAGAGAAGAAAGAGGCATCAGATGTCGTCTACAACGGGCTAGGTCCTTAAAATCTTTCAAAATATCATTTCCTTAGGGTCTTGCGAAAGAATAAAGTGGAACAACGACTGATGACCTCCTTTTACCGGTCCACAATAGAAAGTGTCCTCTCATATTGCATTACGATGTGGTATGCTGGCTTGACAGCCGCGGATAGAAAGACACTACAGAAGGTGGTGAGCAGAGCACAAAACATCATGGGCTGTTCCCTGATACCACTAGATGACCTCGCTAGGGCTCGCTGCCTTAAAAGAGTGAGGAAAATTCTCAGGGAGACTCACACCCTGGTCAGCACTTCTTCACGCTCCTACCATTGGGTAGCAGATATAGAAGCATAGCCAGCCGCACCAACAGGCTGAAGAACATTTTCTACCCGTGGGCTGTCAGACTTCTGAACGGAAAATAACTTCATGTCAACATAGTATGGTAGACTTGCAGGGCCGGTGTGTTGTGCAACAAGGTCACCTAGTGTAATAAGATTGGGTCTAAGTTAGGGACTTCTGTCCTCACTATGAGTTGTGGGTGGGGGGGGAGGGGTGCACGAAGGGAGGCTCAGCCAATCTCATTGTACACATGTTGTACTCTGACAATAAAGATAATAATAATACCAGTAGGATAGAATCTCATTCCAGAGGGCAGTGGCCGCTCCAGAGAATGTACACTTCCAGAGTGCACTGCTTCAATATAACCCAGAGTGTGTCAATCCTGCTAGATCAAACTGACCAGGCAGATACTTTGGGAGACAAGCAACCAGGCCCTATGCCATGGAGGCTTTATGGTGATGACTGGCACCTTGAATCATGCCCAGAAACAAACTGACACTGCATCTCACAAAGTAGAGTGCATACGTGTTGATAATGTTGGAAGGATATTAAATAGAGTTTATATGTCACTTCCTGAAAGAGCTGTTGACTGAGGCCTTAAGAGAGGTTTCCCACAAAAGGAAGCAGGTATCAAACAAAGTAAAGCTCACGTACTTTGTACAGCTCAAACAAGGTAAAAATACAAAGCTCATGGAACAAGCTTATAGTCATGGGAATTCTGTACGAGACAAGAAATATATGTGCATGATGTTGACAGACATATTGTCATGCAAATGGTGTAAGCTAAGTACATCACAACAATTAAGGTACATGCTACATAATTCCCTTTATTTGCACAAAGATCCCATGGCATCCTAGCTCCTAATTTATATTAGATACCTTCTTTTAAAAGTGGTTGAGTTTGCACCATGTGCTAGGGGGAAAAACTTTGCTTTATAAGACAAAGTAATTGGGTTAGCACAATATACTTGCTCTAAATCTTATAGCTCAATGTGACCTATGAATCGAAATGAAGAGAAATGCCTTATCAGTGACATACACCTGTTTTAATCCTAACTTTTGATGCTTATTAGATAGCAGAGTTTAGTTGCCTGGGCAAGGTAATCTGTCTATCCACATTTTAGTATCTATCTGACAAAAAAGTCCCTTTGTATCTCCATCTTGCTTCTTTTTTTGTCATGTTAGCTGAAGAAGCAGGCTCTGCTATTTATTACCAGGTCCTGATTCCTATTTGCTGAATTTTGTTTTTGGTGCTCAAAAACACAACTGTACGCTTGACAGGGGTGAAGGAAAGGGGCCAGCAGCCATATGGCATTAAGGTCAATTCTGAGGCTGCTGTTCCTTAACCTCTCCTTTTCCCTGGACCTTTGACGTCTGCTCTGTATAACTGCATCACACAGAATGTATCGGACTGATGCATGGAGAAGAAACAAAACTCAGTGGGGGAAAAGATGCTTTCATGGTTGGATATCCACAGCAAATCAAGTTTTCTTTAAAATCACGAAACACAGCCACATCACAATAGGACCTCCACTCTTTATATATGTGCATTATATATGCTAACTGTTGATGTAAAAAAAAATCAAATTTGGAGTAATACAATTATCAAATAATTCCCTAAATCTGGACTCACCTAATTTTAACTACACAGAGGAAAAATCAAGTTTTAAATACTTTACAGAAGACCATCAGGGGGCGAGTCATCCAAATCACAAGTAATAAATAAGTAAATAGTTATCAGACTGTTTTTAAAAATACATTTTTAAAATAAGAATGTGAGCATCTACCATTCGGAAAGATTTTGAGGATGAAATCTAAAAATTATCCTTATAATCCTTGGGTTCTAGCTGTATGTATTCCTTCTTGCTCCAAACAAAAAAACCTCACCCAGATGAAGAAGCCTTTGAAAAATGTAGCCGTTCATCTGCTTCTTCATACCAAACACCATAAATGGAAGAAGGTTTAGAAAGCTCTACGGGAAATGAGATTGGCAAGAAAACGTGGCCCAAGTATTTATCCTCCTTGTCTTTTCCCATTCCAGGGTTGTAAAGTGTAAAGCTTTCTCTCTTTTTTTCCTGCACCCAGCAAAGGGCTGCATTTGTAGATTTGTGTCTCTGCTCACCTTGTTTGTCTTCCGAAAATACCTGACAGTTGTAACTAGCAGACTGAACCATGATTAAGATACCTCACGGAGGTTAGCAAACTGGCCAAAAGCAATCCAGACATTTTGTTCCTGGCCTTTTCGAATTGAAGTAACTCTTACGAGAGCAACATCTTCTGACATCAGTTTTAAAGCAGTGCTTTGGCAACTTGAGAACTATTGCCTTGCATAGTTAGTTTTTGTGGTTTAATGTGAAATCACTTTTTGCAATGGTAATGAATTTATGTTTTAGCTTGAAATGCAAACCGAGCCAATTGTAGTTTATTCTGTAAGCGTTGGCTTAGTACAATATTTGAATAATCTAGAATCAGTTTAAATTCTAGAGTGGAGGGAGACAGTTCATGCTTGTCAGCAAGGTTAAGGTTATACTTATAGACAATATAGAATTTGAAAAGATTAATTTAAAAATAATTTTTAAAATAACCCATAAAGATCTGACTAGAATTAATTTAATGTTTTGGGCCAGATTATTCTCCTGCCCTGCAGTATGTGTGTGAGATCGAAAGACAAAGCCAGCCTGCCTCTTTTTACATATCTTTCGGCTGGAATATTGTAACTTTATACCAATGACAATGGTTTGCTGTAAGTTCAAACAATTCAAGAACTAAGGTCTCAGATGGGAGCTGCAAAAATCTGAATGACCAAAAGATGATAATGAAGAGCTAGAGTTCTCTATAGCTTATGGCTGCTATCTAATGGTCATTCAGATCTTTGTGCCCCAAGAGGCTTGTTTTGAACCCTATTATCTCCAGTAGTCAAAGTATCTAAAACTGTTTGGGTTTTTTATCCACCACAATTACGTATAGTACAGGCAAATGTTTAATATTGTTTCTGTGAAGCCATCCTAAGATATGAAAATAGTTCTTCCAGAACATAATGTTTTGTTTCAAGTTTCTAATTTACTGGTTCTGTGCACACTTCTATATAAACTCTTCTTCCTTAAGTGAAGAATCCCATTGTGGAATGGTTACATTCAAGATTTTATAATTGTCTATAATATAGTGGTCTAGCATATATTTTCTGACAATATGAATTAAAACTTCTCAATTCTATTCAATTTCTAATTTAGAACATATTAAAAGTACGAGTCTTCAAACAATGTTAAGACTACACTGTAATCATATTTATCATTACATATTTATAAAATATACTGCTTTGGATGCAGAGTTGCTCTTGAATAAACATGCAGATTCAACAATATGTTTTATGTTCTTATAGCTGAGAGTTCAGTAATCCAACCAAAATATTATACTAATTTATTCAACCGATTCTAAAAGAAAATTTAGATGTGTTAGTTGAACTATATGATTAAAAAGAATTAAAAAAAAAACCTTCCATGAAGTAATGGGTTTTTTAAAACATGATGGCAAATGTATGTTTGTGTGTGTGCCTGTGCCTGTGTATCCATGTAATATTAGGAATGTTTTGAGTGGCTAATATCATGTTATGCATGTTAACTCAACTCATTTCAATTGTAACATCTATGTTATATGCCACGTGTCATATTAACACAGATTAACAATAGGTTGTTGAATAAATAAAAATTACAATTTCCCGAAAATACGACCTACCCTGAAAGTAAATCTTATCTTGATTTTTTTATGTGCACCCTATATAAGCCCTATCCCCCAAAATAAGCCCTAATTAAGATCTTGCCCACTTGAGTGCAAGGGTAAAAATTAAGCTACGGTGGGGATGGTGGGGAGCTGCCCTACTACTTACCTTTGGACAGTTGTAGTCAGGCCTCGCACACCCCGACCTGCCTTGCTGGCCCATTTCTTCTGCAGCCAGCAAGGTGGGCAAGGCTTTCCTGAAGGTCTCTGTAGCTGATAACAAAGCTCCGGATCGATCTGGAGTTCTGTTATTGGCTGCAGAGGCCTTCAGGAAAGCCAAGTTCCTGAAGGCCTCCGACAGTGAAAAGGAGGCTGGGAGGCGATGCACAAATGAGGTTAATCAGTGGATGACTTCCCCCCAAAATAAGACCTGGTGCCTTTTTTGGTGGCAAAAAATTATAAGACAGGGTCTTATTTTGGGGAAAATATGGGTAGTTTTATTTCACAATTCACTAAATTAAATCCAGATACAGTAGCCTGGTCCATACAACATGGTAAGCCATAATTGGTTTGATTTTGGTTTAGAATCTCATGTAAAATTCAGCTACCATTCTATTGACTTAAGTTCACCTGGTTTTGATTTTTTCACTAAACACTGCAATGTAAACAAATGTGATGAATGAACCCAGCGAATTAGCAAGATGGCGTGAACCCATTGATATAACTTGAAGATTGTTACTAAAACAATCTAAACTAAATTTTTCTAGCTATAGGGGAATGTCCGAGTGAGCTTAATGAGGCTGAATTCAGATTAAATCTTTCTTAATGAATATATTTGTAAATAATAAATAATAAAGCAACTGGTTGCTGATAGCTTAAGTACTAACCTGGCTAGTACTTGAATAAAAATCATGAAATTCCATTGGTGAGGCTAGAGTGGGAAATTATAAAAATCCTGATAAAAGGCAGGGGAGAATATTTTCCTAATGTTATAAAGAAAACTACATGGATGAAGTCCTCAGGAATTAACTCCAGGTTTTTAAATGATTTAATTGAATGAATTACACCTACCTCCTCCCCAATATAGCTTAAAATTGCATGATTCACCTTTTCTTAATTCCAGCAATTTAAAGTTTGTCAATACTTTCCTGGAAATTTTTGGAACATCGTGTTATGATTTAGGGCAGTGTTTTTCAGCCTCAGTGACTTTAAAAAGTGTGTACTTCAATTCTCATTATTCCCCAACCAATAGCCTACACATCTTAAAATTGCTGAAAATAAGAAACACTCATTTAGGGAATAGAGGCTAGAAACATGAATTGATGTTATAACTCTGGAAGTAAAACACTCATCACTATAATTTCATATGAAATATAGATGTTTGGAATACAGGAAGAGGTACAAGGAAGTTCATAACCAGAGCGAGAAGGATGAAGATGTGATGGGTTTACATTTTGTGTAACCTAACCAGGAAATATTATATCATAGTTCACTTCCAAGTATAATTTAAAAAATAATGTGCATTTTTTTTTCCTTTGGAAATTTTGTCCTTTAATACCCATTGGTATTGAAACAATGTTTTTTTCTGACTCAAATAGCTCTTATTTTTTTCAATTTAAGTCACTTCCCACAGCAAGTATCTATATTCTAACTTCCTTGGAAATTGTTGTGCAATAAACAAAGAATTAAACGTAGATGCTTGAGCTATTGCTCAGGAATCCAAAAATGGTGTTGCAAAGCCAAAAAGCCAGGCAACAATATCCAAGGGAAAAGCAGCAGCATAATAAAAAGTATGAAATATGAAGCAAGTCACCCTTTAATTACAGCTGAAACTAATAGACCTGTTTGTTACTTGGATGGAAAAAATGAAAGCCTAATATATCACTGGGCTATTTAATTCCTTGGTTACCATAGTAACAAATACTCATTTAATACCTTAATTGGAGTGATTAAAAGATAGCTATGAAGACAAGAGATACAGTAATGGTTACATTTTAGCATTCCTGACAGCTAATTTCTTCTAGTTGAGATTTCTTACAGCAGTAACACAGAACTAGGAGACTAGTAATGCAAACCTGGGGTTAAATATTGTGGTAAGCTAATTCTGACATAGGATTAAATGGTAGTTTAAAAACCAGAATTCAATTGCTTGAACATCAAGCAAAAGCTAAACAAGCAACTTGATTTATCGCAAGTCACTCATGTGACAATTAATGTAACTGGTGCCTATACCATCTTTATATACTGTATTTTGATTCTTTGTGCTCATATATTGCCAGATTCAACAATAAATACCTCCTGGCAAGTTTCAATGTAGAAATATAAAAGCCAATAAGAAACCAATTATAAAACAATAAGTGCGATGGTAACAATTTAATTTCCAATGGAACTAAAACAAGTCCATCTTTATGTGATTCAAGGCTAGCAATGAAGATGCCAATCTAGTCTCAAGAGGAAGATTGTTCCTAATATGGAGACCACAACCAAGATTGTTAGCAAGCTTTGCATCCACTTCATTGTCCCCACCTGCAAGTTCTTTAAAACAGCTTTAAAAGGTGATAGTGAGAGATTCGCCTGGATTAATTGGACAGATCACCTTTATGCAGAGGTGATCTTGTAAGTATTTTAGCATCAAACCATGTAAGGCTTTACAAGTCAGAACTACTGTAGCATTTGAATTGTATCTGGAAATTTACTGGCAACAAGTACAATGATTGCAAAACAGGTGTCATGCAATTATGGTGACATTGGTTTGCATTACATAGCTGGGCTTGAATTCTTGCAGGAGAAATGAAGGAGCCCTCTCAGAAACCTATTTATAGAACGCATGGGAGATCCTAGTTTTGAAAGTCCCATCTTAGTTTCAAACAGAATTATGGCCACTAACTATAAAGGTTGGTCATTAGCTTTTTCCTTCTTAATAAAAGTTGTGCAGGTCAGATAACAAATCAGGGAATAGTGATATTTTGTCTTTCTCTTGTTTAAATTAAATTTATTGTGAACTTCCTCCTCCTTGGGCAATATCTTGAAAATGTGATGTGGATTAAGGGTCTAATTCACTCTGGAAAAGCAGATGATAAAGACATTTTTAATCTTTGAAATTATATCCTTTTACTATGCTATATGCTAGCTGAGGTGATAACCTTACTTTGCAGTTAGATCCCAAAAGTGCTCTTTCAAGAGGCAACTAGATTTTCTATTTTTTCTTTGAAGACATTTCCCTTCTCATCCAAGAAGCTTCTTCAGCTCTGACTGGATGGTGGGGAATGGAAGGATTTATACTGCTTGCAGACAGCTGGTCATTTGCATTCTTTTAGAGAGTCATTAAGGTCACCTGGAGATTAATGACTCTCTAAAAGAATGCAAATGACCAGCTGTCTGCAAGGAGTATAAATCCTTCCATTCCCTACCATCCAGTCAGAGCTGAAGAAGCATCTTGGATGAGAAGGGAAACGTCTTCAAATAAAAAACAGAAAATCCAGTTGCCTCTTGAAAAAAAGCACCTTTGGGATAACCATGACCTGGATGACTGAGAATCTCCATAGACATTTTGCAGTTAGATGTTAAACATTGTTCAGTGTGCTATTTGTAAGTTAGAAAAAAGTGGAATAGATAGCACCACCACTAGATGGACTCACAAGTGGCTGGCAAACCATACTCAACGCGTAGTCCTTAATGGGTCTAAGTCTACATGGAGAGAAGAAAGCAGTGGGGTGCCACAAGGTTCTGTCTTAGGCCCAGCACTCTTCGATATCTTTATTAATGACTTAGATGAGGGAATAGAAGGGGAACTTAGCAAATTTGCAGATGATACTAAGCTGGCAGGAATAGCTACCACCCAAGAAGATAGGCTCAAGATCCAGATGGATCTTGACAGACTAGAACACTGGGCCGTATCTAACAAAATGAAATTCAATGTAGAGAAAAGTAAAGTCCTACACTTAAGGCAAGAAAAACCAAAAGAACACATATAGACTGGGTGAAACCAGGCTCAATAGCAGTAACTGTGAGAGGGATCTTGGAGTCTTAGTGGACAATCAGCTAAATATGAGCCAGCAGTGTGCAGCAGCAGCCAAAAAAGCTAATGCAATCCTAAGTTGTATTAACAGAGAGATACAGTAAAGATCAAGGGAGGAACTAATATCACACTATAAAGCCTTAGTAAGACCACACCTAGAGTACTACATCCAGTTTTGTTTACCACATTATAAAAAAGATGTTGAGACTCTAGAAAAAGTACAGAGAAGAGCAACCAGAAGGATTAGAGGACTGGAGACTAAGGCATATGAAGAACGGTTACAAGAATTGGGCCTGGCTAGTCTAGTAAAGAGAAGGACCAGGGGAGACATGATAGCAGTCTTCCAATATTTGAGGGGCTGCCACAGAGAGGAAGATGTCAAGCTATTTTCTAAAGCGCCTGTAGGCCAGACAAGGAATAATGGATGGAAACTGAACAAGGAGAGATTTAACCTGGAAATAAGGAGAAACTTTCTGACAGTGCGTACAATCAACCAATGGAACAGCTTGCTCTCGGAAGTTGTGGGAATGCCATCACCTGAGACTTTCAAGATGAGATTGGACTGCCATTTGTCAGAAATGGTGTACAGTAGTGGTTTCCAAAGTGGGCGGTACTGCCCCCTGGGGGGCAGTGGGATGCCTTAGGGGGGCACTAAGAGGAGGCAGGGGGGCATTTGAGGCGCCGGTCCTGCAGGTTCACTCATTGACTGTAGCACCACTCCGGAGGTGGCGCTTGCAATGCGGAAGCAGTGGCAGGTTATGTGCTATTGTGGCCATGTTCGACACGCCCCCCACCACCTCTTAGCATCCTCAAGGGGGCCAGCAGAGGGGCGCTAAGAGGCGGCAGGGGGGCGTTCGAGGTGCCAGCTGGCCCTGCAGGTTCACCCATTGAGGCGCTGGCTCCAGAGCAGTGCTACAGTCAATGGGTGAACCTGGAGGGCTGGCGCCTCGAATGCCCCGTCACCTCTTAGCGTCCCCAAAGGGGCCAGCAGAGGGACGCTAAGAGGCGGCGGGGGCGGCGCGTTGAACGCAGTACCACGTAACGTGCCACCGCTTCTGCATTGGAGGCGCCCGCTCCGGAGCGTCAATGGGTGAACCTGCAGGGCCAGCCGGCACCTCGAATGCCCCCCTGCTGTCTCTTATCACCCCTCTGCTGGCCCCCTCGGGGACACTAAGAGGCGGCAGGGGGGCGTTCGAGGCGCCAGCCCAATAGGTTCACCCATTGACTGTAGCCCTGCTCTGGAGCTGGCGCCTCCAATGCGGCAGCACGTTGGGAAAAGCAGCTGCCACTGCTTTCCCAAAGTGCCGCCACTGTCACATTCTGTCTGTCCGTCCGTCCACCCATCCAAAAGGTCTGTCTGTTTGCCTGCCTGCCTTCCTACCTACCTGCCTGTCTGTCTTTCTGTCTACCTACCTACTAACTAATCAATATATCTATCTATCTGCCTGCCTGTCTACCTGCCTCTCTCTATATATATCCATCCATGTTCGAAGCGCCGGCCCTGCAAGCACATCAGGAAAGTAGAGCAAAGCCAGTCTGGGAGGGAGGGAGGGGGAGGGAGGGAGGGAGAGAGAGAGAGAGAGAAAGAGAGAGAGAGACCTGATGCATCAGATTGAATGAGGCCTAGTTTAGACTGAGGCCCTTTTCCACATTGAAACATTTTTGCCAGCACATTGAAACCTCTTTGGCTTCTATTAAAGATTTTGTGGACAAAACATGGTCAAGACTATCAGGAAGCTCACATTTTGTTGAGGCTTTAAACAGGATCCATTGAACCAGATCTCCACCCTAAAAATTATTTTTCCCCAATGTATTACAGTGCCAATTGTGAAGAAGGCAAAACCAAAACGTACTGGTAAATTACGAGAACACACACACATTCCCTTCTAATCCTGCTGGAGCAGGTGATTGGACTAGAATAGATACCTCATTATCTTTCTCGTCCCTCCCTCCTTCTTTATTTCTTTTTCTTTCTGTCCCTTCCTTCCATTCCCCTCTTCTTTGTCTGTCCCTTTTTCTTTCTTTCCCTTTTCTCTTTCTTTTCTTCCTCTCTTTCTCTCTCTTTCTTTTCTCTCTCTCTTTCCCTCTCTCAGGCTCACCCCTTTAGATCAGGGGTTGCCAAACTTGGTCCTCAGGGACCACCAAACTCATAATTTTAAATCCCGGAGACCACTAATATGAATTTTGACTGACAGTGGCTTTCTGGCGTTGGTGGGAGAGAGAGAGAGATCTGATCCAACCTCTCTCTCTCCCTCTCTCTCACACACACAGGCAGGGGTGGGATTTAGACCCCTGATCTAAAGCTGTCAAAACGCCAAAAACAGGTCAAGTAGCTTTGGGGAGGCCAGTCATAAATTAGAACACTTGCTAAACTGGCCATTAAGTGAGGACCACTTGTACTTGATTTGCCAGTCACCTGGCCACACTCACCGTCACATGACCAGCAAGCCACACCCACCCGGTCACGTGACTAACAAGCCACACCCTCAAATTAGGCCACGCCCATAGGAATTTGAATCCCACCCCTAGGTGGGGGGCACCGAAAATGAGTTTGTAGCACCAAGGGGGCGGTGGACTTAAAAAGTTTGGGAACCACTGGTGTAGGGTCTCCCGCTTGGACAGGGGGTTGGACTAGATGACCTACAAGATCCCTTCCAACTCTGATTATCTGTTATCTATTATTTGTTTTAGAATGCAGAAATTGCTTTAAATTGGTGTTTCCTTGAGTCATTCCCTCACCTTTTTTCCCTCTGATTCTTTTAATAAAGAGGATAATCTAACATGTCCAGATTACTCAAGAATACTCTTGTTATCAGGACTCAGCTTTAGCCTTTTGATTTCATTACCTAATTGAGAAACATTTTTTTTACTTAAAGCTGAAATATATTCTGAAAAAAGACAAACTCTATGAAGTCTATGGAGGGAGTTATGATTGTAAAATTGATGCTCAATGTACAAAGCAAAGTACATCAAATTGTTTTTGTAATACTAAAAAGAAAAAAAATACAAAAAATATCTACACTGTTTATAAATATTTAGGAAGAAAAACAAAAAAGATGTGACAAACATCCCTAAAGATAATATAAATATTTGATTTTTGACTTTTCCCTCTTTTGTTCTCCAACTGATTTATGGTACCTAGTGATGTCAACTTATGAAACCCTCCCTTTTCCTGTTTGTACTTGCCTTGCTGCTAATGAAAGCAATCATCTCTACAACTGATGCAACAAAAAACTTCACCAGCCTCATAGTCACCAGCTTAGTAACTATGTCATGAAGTTCCTTAGATGTGCATTTACTACTTACTCCATGGCTAATGTGAAGTTCCTTAGATGCGCATTTACTACCTACTCCATGGCTAATATTTGCCTTAAGCTTGAAGATTGACTAAATCTTCAAAATGCAAACAAAATACAAAAACACTACTCCTTTTAGCCAATTATTTCAAATATATTGTAAATACCCAAAACAGGTTTATTAGAAAAATCAGCTGCAGTCCTAGAGTTGCCAATATCTTTGTTATATGTTTTGTTTTGATTATAATATGGACCAAATAGTTAAATTCATATTATTCAGAAACTGCTATGCATTCCTTCTGAATAAAATTGGCTATGTTAATCTTTAACTATATGTTTTCTTTAAATGAATCTTAATAAGCAACTATAATTATTGTAATTTGATGTATGAGAGATGAGAAATCTGTAATGAATCTGTGCAAAAAAGTGACCATGAAGAACTAGATTTTATTACTTGCTTTCTTGAGTTTTCTTGATTTAAAATTGTATCATAAATAGAAACATACATGTAGTTTATACGACTTTATTTGGAATACCTTGCCATGCTTGGAATACATCTAATAATTAAATTAATAGTTATGCAGTGTAAAATAGAAAAGAAATAACATAACACAGAAGTTTATTTTTTACAAAAAGACACCCTAAGCCTATAATTCTTCTAATAGCTTATATCTTATTTCTGCTGCATTCACTTTTGAGCAGTTAATTTGTTCTGTTTGTACTCCTGAATTTGCTGTTTATTATTTTAAACAAGATCCTACAAACTTCAAAAAAAGAAATGCTAAATTGAAAATCCATATGTCTTTAAAAAGATTGAACGTTGACCAAATTGTGTTCAGGATGTTTTGTTAACATTAAAAAAGATTCTAAAATTGGGGTACAAATAGTCCATTTCCAATGTTTCCTCCAATGTTAAGTAAAATACAAAATATATTACAGAACATTTTACACAGAAGACTGCACCTTAACACAAAATTATTTTTCGTTAGAATGAACATGAAAAACTTAGTGTGAGATAAATCAATCACTTGCTTCAATTTCTAGATTTTAAACATGGTTTATTAATTACTCATTTGGATATAGAAGAAGAGAGATCAGCAATTATTTTTTCTTTTGCCTGGATATAAATAGAACTCTATGAGACAGTGTATTCTCCAGCACATCTGGATTCATTTTCAGATTTTTCAGTTCAGCAAAAAACCAGACATTACTTCCTGCACCATTAAGTGCCTGAACCATCAATCTTAGTTAGATAATCTTAGTGAGGTTATTAACGAGATCCTATATTTAGGTATATTATTTACTTCAAAGTATAGTTTTAAGCAGGTCTCATTTTACATATACAACAATACACATGTTAAGAGATTAGGACATGGAGTTTATTGCAATTAAATTATTTGGAAAATTAGTTTAAAACTTATAATCCTTTATAAACAGGGCAAAACAAACCTTTCCACAATCATGCCACAAGTTTTATACAATACCTCTATTCAAGTTTTCAAGTCACTAACATCTTATTTGCTTACTTGTAAAAAAAAAAAATCTCCCCAACCGAAAGAAAAATTCCTAACAATAAGTATTGATATTTCCCAACTCATTTGGATTAACTAAATATTGGTCTTGTTCCAAAGAAATGAAAAACTGTTAATATTTCAAGTGAAAATTATGGAATTATGCAAAAATTCTCAAGTGCTGCTTCTTGAAAAATATGATATCTGTTTTCTTTACCAAAGAAATACAAATCAGTTTATTTTCTGCTGGAAATTACATTTTCTGTAGAAAATGACCACCCTTTAAAGACCCACAGCATTAAGACCTGATTCCATAACAATTTTTAGAGACGTTCTATCTAACCAATTGGTCTCCTGATCATAAACATTTGCGTATCAAGGAAAAGCTTTCCATAACTTCTTTATATTGTCACATTTTATCAGCAGAGACTACAATTAACGATAATCCAAGAACATGTTAGATACAATTGATGAGTAACTTTCAGTAATGTAGCTAAGACTAATGCATCCTTTATTTTTGGAAGGGGTTCTTTACAATGTTGGGGAAGGGGGGGGGGGAGGCGTTGTGTGTCTAAACCTTACATGCAGCTACCAACATATGCCCAACAGAGAACAAAGTGAGACATTACAAATAGTAGTAAGACACTATGAATTTACACTGCCTTTAATGCAGCAACTCAGGCTGGTTTTCCACAAAGGGGAGCACTCCACTAACATAGTATGCAATTCCAAGAGACAGCAAAGCAATGACAACAAGCAAAAGCAGCACTCGCCAAAAGCCCAGGTCCTCTACGAATTCTTGCCAGGTTGTTCGGAAGCTGGACAAAACACCTTCCCCTTGCTGCAGGTTGGGGTTGAGGAGAGAGTGGCTTTCCATGGCACTGTGAAAATAGAAATAGAAAGATCCCTGAGGACAGAATTTGGATACCACCCATTAATCCTGATCTACTTATATACCAGAAACAGGAAGAAGAGGTGAGTAATAATAGGGCTACCATTAAAATTAGAAAACCTAGGCTTTGTCAAGCCTATTTTTGCTTCAGATGGCAACTGTGCTTTGCCAGCATTATAAATGCTTTAATGCTATTTTCAGCAGTAAAGCATGTTATAAAGGAATTCAGAATTCAATTTATTTAACTAGAGTAATTTTCATAAAACTGTTTATTGCCCCAATCCCCAAACATATACCCACTTTTATTGCTTTTATCACATAGATCACATCAACCTTAGCAACTTTAAGATAGGTGCACATCAACTCCTGAAATTCCCCAGCTGGCTAACATACTTTATAGGCCTCTTATGAGGAAGGCATAACTAATCCATTTAAAAAGTTTCTGGGCTGTTTGCACAGCCAAAATAACTACAAAACAGGGAAAAAAGCCAGTGCTATAGTCCCAAATTCATTAACATTAATTCCAAAATGAAGGAACTTCCCAATTCTTAATACTCATAATACATAGAAAGGAAGGAGAGAAGGGTCTTCAGGTCTATTTAAAAGAAAACAGAAATATATGTGAACAAAACATGTACACGAAGAACCTATTTCTATAAATGAGAAGCCATCCCTGAACAAGCCATATCTTGTATTGCCGACCATATAATTGTATCTGCCACACTCCGAGATCAACCATAGGCTTTGATAGATCCCTATATGTATATAGAAGTAACACATCAAATAATCCAATTCCATACACTTTAGGCTTTAATGATCAAAACCAGCACTTTGAACTGGGCTTGGTTGTGGAAGGCAGACAGTTCATTTAGTATAATATTGGACTGACATGTCAGGAATGCTAAGCTACCGCAAGCATCTGGATAGCTACAATTTGCAAAGCGAGAAACTTCCAAACATTTTTAAAAATTAAATCCATATGGAACGTATTATAAGGTTCTAGACTGAATGTTTCCAAGGCACAGCAACTAAAGTAAAACCTTTCATCCGTAGATCAACTCCCAGCTGCTATGCCTCCCTAGACTGAGAAAAGGTAGCCTTATCGCTGTAAAAGTCAATGCTTTCTCAATAGCATCAAGTCCAGCCTTATCCCCAAGCTACAAATTTGGGTCTCCTGAGGAAAAGAAAACTCCATTCAAAGTTAATGGTGCACCACCAAACAGGTTAATCAATTTGTCTTATTTGGATTAAGTTTCAATTGATTCATCTTCATCTACTCTAAAACTATCTCCAGACATTTAAGATCTTTGACAAAAACAAGAATTGTGAACCATCTCTATATTAATTGCCTTCACTGTTCTTCTTCAGCAACAGCATCTAGAGGTTAAATAGTCCAGGGGCAAAATATGCCATCTCCCAAATCCTGAACTTACACTAAGTTATCTGTACTAAGTTTCTCCCACCAGAATGCTAATATGGCTCTGAGGCACAGTGTTATCAGTCCCAATCCAGTGAGATCAACATTGCAATAATTGATATCAAAGGCTGCTGCAAACTGCCCATCAGGACAGGCAAAAGTATCACTAACAAAGCTATCCTGATCCCAAGCTAAAAGCTACGGAAGCTCCTCTCCAATAATCAATAATTTCCAAAAATTATATGATTGAACATGCCATCCTTCTCTCCAGAATCTTTCCTAAGAATAGACTGCCCAAATTTGATTGGTTCTTCACCAGTACATATCTCTGCATTTCTCAGGTGTATGCCAGCAAATCACGTTTTGTGAGATAGTGATATTGTGTGTGCGTGCATGCGTGTACGGGCGCACACACACACACACAGAGAGAGAGAGAGAGAGAGAGAGAGAGAGAGAGGAATATATTTATTCCTTCTTAAACAATTTGGCAGGATCCCTACCTTGGTGTCTTTTATTTAAATAATATTTTATTTTTTAAAAAATTAAAAAGGCACCTGAACATTAGGGAAGGATCCCAGGAAATTAACTGAGGTTGCAGCAATGGGTCTGCAGCAGAGTATAACAAATTCTACTCCCACCTCGACTGGGTGACCTTGAAGCAGTCACTCTCTCTCATCCCAACCTTTCTCATAAGACTGTTGTTGTGGGGAAAATAGAAGGAGGAAGGATATTAGGTATGTTCATTGCCTTGAGTTATTTATAAAAAATAATAAAAGGCAGGATTTTAAAAAAATAAATTGGAAGGAGCCATCACAAGAATTAATATGCATAAAGTACATACTATTTCCCAAACTTTTTACTTTAGTTTTTAATACAGTATTTTCTTCCCTAGAAAACTGTTTGTAACTGCAGAACCAATGGTCTCATTCTTGTGAGAAAATAAATGAGGGAGCTTTTTTAGATGAAATAGAGAAGTATTCATTGGTGCATGACAGAAAAAATGGTTAAGGCTCAGACAGTTAATCTATAACTACTACAGAGGTTAAATGAAGGTATAATATAATCTAAGAGGAAAGGTTATGTGGCTGTTGAAAACAAAGTGGGCTCTTTAAAAAAAAAATAGGAAAACTGAGTTGGAGAAACTACATGCATTACTGTGGCAACCGAAGTGACCTCTAAATACTAAAATGGTAATAGGACTGAAATATCAGCTATTTTGAAGACATGGAAGTGGCTAAACATTTCTGAGTCTTTCTACTGGTAAGAAAAACCTTTTTTTTAATGTTACCAATACAGAGGTTGATTTTTAGTTGCAGACCTTTCTTAGGATATGTACAAAAGCAGAAAACACCTTCAGAGTTTAAATATAACTATCTTCACAGGAAATAAAGAATAACAGCTGGGCACAAAGCTTTAATAGCTATTATTTGAATTAGAGAAATAAAGTCACTTAATTTGATGGCAACAGGAAGAAGAAAAAAATAGGAAGAAAAAAAGTATCAGGCAAAGATGGCCTCTTTTTATATTAAAACTTCAATTGAAATTTGAATTTGTTTGATTCTTAGATATAAGAACTGCTGACTGGCAAGGTTCTATACAAAAAAATACTTAAAATACTTTATAACCTGATTTATAGGGAAATTGGAAACCCTTATTGCTTAGATTCCTTCAGCAGAATAAGATATTTTTCCACTTGTAAGTTATATAGTAAATCTAAAGTTAGCTTAGTTTTACAGATAATTTTTTTTTAAAATCACACTTTCATTAGGTAAAGGTTTCCCCTCTCCAGTCGTGTCTGACTACAGGACATGGATGTCAAACTCACGGTGTCACATTGCCATCACCTGATGTACCGCAATATTTTTTCCCTTTGCAGAGCTGGGATGGGCATGGCCCACACATGATAATCCAGCCCATGGGCCGCCAGTTTGACACCCCTGCCCTAGGGCAGTGGTTCTTAACCTTTTTAAAAGAATCGCCCTCTTGAGCCACTGAGGAAGTTATCATCACACCCCCTCCCCCAACATAACCTCTCAGTCACAACACAGAGAAATAATTCTTCAATTTATGTAAACACGTTTTTTGTTTTCTTTAAAACTGTCATCAGGACATATCGATGCAAATAATTTATTTCCAGTCTTTTTCCCATATCTCAACTGTGTGAAAAATTCTGATGCCACCCATCACTTTACTCCCAAACTTCGTGATACATGTATTTCATTATTATCTTATTTATTCAAGACACTTAAATGCAATGACCACTGAAAACAAAATTCAATTGCAGGAAAATGAAATGCCCGAAAAAAACAGTAACATTTAATGATTTAATTACAAGTGAATTTTAAGACGCAAAAAGAAATATAAAAAGGGCATAAGAACAAATCGCAAGGCAGGAACTAAGAATTTCAAGATGAAAACTCTGAAACTAAATTAAGATTCGAGGAAAATATATATTCATGCACACTGTAAAAAGGATTAAAAAGACACAAAGAAAATTTTTACAGAGGAAAAGCAACAAAAATCAGACTGACAAATTTAATGGGTAGAGTGATAGAGGCTGCTGCGCAACGTGCATGAAGATGAGCAATGCGTATTCCCATATGTACGGCGTTCTGTACTGAAGCTAGCTGAAGGAACATTTTAAAACACAGTTCAATCCACTAATAGTGAGCGATCTGATGTTTTTGTATGACAGATATACAGCAGTTCACTGTACGAAAAAGTCTCAAACGTGTCCCCAAAACCTCTCGCTCCATCGCCCCCATATCGCCCCCTTCTATTCCTTCGCCCCGTGTCGCCCCTTTTCATTCCATCACCCCCCTGAAAAATGAAATCGCCCCCTGGGGGGCAATATCGCCCAGGTTAAGAACCACTGCTCTAGGGGATGGTGCTCATCTCCATTTTTTAGGTGAGGGAGCCAAAATTGTTTGAAGATATTTTTCATGGTCATGTGGCCTGCAGGACTATATACCAAGGCCAGGGGTGGGATTCAAAGTTTTTAAAAACCAGGTCTGTGGGCGTGGCTAGGTGGGCGTGACCATGGTTTTTTTTTTTTGCAGCACCCTCCTTTTTTTTTGCCTCCTGGACCTCAGGGAAGCCTCTGGGGGGGGGGAGTGCTTTTGCTCCCAGAAGGCTTCCTTGGGGCACTAGGAGGCAAAAAATGGAGAGCAGGGGGGGTGCGTAGTACCCAACAAACCCCCTCGCATCCCCACCCCCGTGCCCCCTTTTTGCCTCCTGGGCCTCAGGGAAGCCTCCTGGGCAAAGTAGTAAGACAGCGAAGGGGATCCTGGCACAGTTGATCATCAGGAGAAAAAAAAAAGAAATACCTTAAGGAGTGACTGGGCGGAGGAGAACGCAGTCAGCGATGTCGGGCATGTGCACGATGTCGGGCATGTATGATAAGCACTGACTGGGCGGAGAGGGGCGGAGCCAGCCAGGGGCACGCTTTGCTGATTCTCTGAACTGCACAGAATCATAACAAGTGGTTCTATAGAACCGGTCTGAACTGGTAGAATACCATGCCTGACCATGGCACATCGAACTCTTTTATCTTTCTCTCCGAAAGTGGTACTTCTTTATCTACTCGCATGTGCATGCTTTTGAACTGCTAAGTGGGCAGGAGCTGGGGCAGGTAATGGGAGCTTGCCTTTCATTAGGTACATGTTATTAGCACTAGTACTAGCATTAGCACTTAGACTTAGATACCACTTCATTGTGTTTTATAGCCCTAAGTGGTTTACAGAGTCAGCATATTGCCCCCAACAATCTGGGTCCTCATTTTACTGAAGGATGGAAGGCTGAGTCAATCTTAAGCCAGTGAGACTTGAACTGCTGCAATCAGCAGTCAGCAGAATTAGCCTGCAATACTGCATTCTAACCACTGACCCACCGCTTACAAGCAAACATTCACTTAGAATTGAAGATATGATGGAGACAGACAGTTTGATCCTCTATGTACAGGTAGTTCTTGACTTACAGTTCTTGACCTTCCCCTAGTAGGACCAGAATCTCAGTCATTGAGTAAAGTGATTATTGAGACATCATGTGACTGCTTCGCTCAACAACTGCAATCCTGGCACTCCTAATTGAAGTATTTATGGGTCATTGAATAGACAGAGATCCAGGTAAAGAATGCAGGATGACTCAAAGAGGTGAAAGAGTCCTTGGGACTCCCCCTGAGATTTGGAGGAAGTGCTGTGGACAAATCTCTCTGCCGCTCAAGGGCTGAAAATCTGGTCATAAGTTGAAGATTACTTGTATGGGAAAAAGAAATATTCAGAAAAAGAAACATTCAGTTTCTAGTTGAGAGAATTTTGAAAAAAGGTTACAAAAAAACCTTAAGAAAAAAACAACCTATCAATATTACTCTGTTGCTATCATAGAATAAAAGAAACTGATTGTGTTTTATTGAAATGGCCAAGAGATATACTTAATAATGACTCATTCCACAAAGCAACATAACATTTCTTGTAATGAACTGGCAAATAGAGAAAGAAAAAAGCTTAATAGAAAATATATACATGTATACATTTATTTGTTATATTTACAACCCTCGGAATCAACTTCCAAACTGGAATTGTACATAAGTACAAATGCTGACTGCTTAAAGAAATACATTCACAAAGACAATAGTTTTATCACAGTTAATTCTTAATGCAAAAAATAAATTCATCCAAATCAATGTTGATTTATCATCTGCCTGAATATTTTATTTGGCAGTAGAATGCTTAGTATACTACAAGGGTGGGCAGTCTATACGCTGTGGTTCCTAGGTCTCTGCATGCAGCCCTACAGAATTTCAACAGCAAAACACTCAAGAAACAGTCACATGATTTCCTCCCATCTCCAGTGGAAAAGAAAATGAATTAATTTAAGCTTTGATATAGGCTTAACCCTCCTAAAAAATCCCAATTCTGAAAATCTAGGGGGGAAAAAAACCTTGAAAATGTTGATCCTACCCATAAACATTCTCTGTCTTTTATTTCTCTAGACCTTGGCCACCCAAGAATTCAGACAGAAAATAAGAGGTGACCTTCGAGGCAAAAAGAAAAAATATTTCATAATAGGACAATACTTTCTACAATACTGAAACTCAAGCAAGGTCCCCAACTTCCCAAAATAACAATACCGAAAGAGAAAAGAAACTGAAAGCAATCTTGCCTTGTTTTCATCCTGTCTTATCTTTTTCAGAATGAAGATCCAAACATATGTATGTTCCAACTTGCTTTGTATAAATATGAAGATATTAAGATAGGCATATCTACATATGTCCAAGGAAGATGTGGTTGTGAGCATTCAGTCACAGTGCCAGAAGCGGTAGCTCTTTTCTTTGCTATCTATCTAAGAATGCTTAACTACATAGCATGCAGCTGTCAGAAAGCTGTAAGTACAACTTCTACCTAATCCTCAAGATCTCATAATATATTTGCAAAGGCATTAGCTTCCTTTAAAATAGTACAGTATGTCATGTGATGTGCTCTGTGAAACCCGTATCTTTTCTAGGAAAAAACTGGCCCACAAGTTGCATTTGAGCTATATCACTTCAGAAAGCAGACTGGAGCACAGTGGCTTCTCTATTCAAACAATCTAAAAAGAGAAAATAATCTCAAGGAGAAAGAAAAACTAGAACCTTCTCTCCAGCGTTGAGTTTTCTATGTGTAAGTATTTATTAACTGTACAAAGGACTGTCAAGTCATATTTCAAGTCAAAGACAATGACTTACTCCAAATATGCAATTTGAGCTGACTCCTGAAGTTCATTGGCCATGTGACAGTCCAACTTCTTTAGAACTCTTTCCAATGAAGAGTCTAAACATCTCCAGCTACAAAATTTGGGAGAAAAATGTCACATAATAAACCCTGACCTTTTCCACTATGCAGAATAAGCTCCACATAATAAGACAATTTTTCCAATGATGTTTAACCAGTAAAACAGAATCCAAACAATGGGGGTAGGGAGGGCAAACCTTTCACTTTCAGCTGTCTGCATTGTTTCCAGCTTTGAGTGTGCTCCTCTGTTGAACCCTTTCACTTCTTGCTCTTCCAAAGACTCAAGTAATCGAATCACATCTTTATTTACCCCTCTTCGTTTTGCCAGGACAAGAGGTGTTGCACCTTGATGATTGCTATGTGAAGTGGAAAGAGAGAAAAAAAGGCAATAGGTTCTATCAGAAAAATGTATACCGTATTTTTCACACTATAAGAAACACCTGACCATAAGACGTACCTAGGTTTAGAGGAGGAAACAAGGGAAAAAAATATTCTGAGCCAAATAGTGTACTACTATACTTATATTAATACATCCCCATCAGAATGCGCTGTATATACAGAGTGCCAAATATGGAGCTGCAGTGTAGTGCAGGCAGGAGGCGGAGCCTGAGAGGACCACAGATAGGACTCCTCTCATATGCCAGCTCTGCCTATTGATTCCTGCACTGGGGAAAAAAGACAGAAGAGGCGGGCAATGACAAAGACAGAAGAGGTGGGGTTGAGCTCTGTAGAAAGGACCCCACCGCCACGGCCCGGCTGCTATTCACCAAAGGACCGGCACCGGTCCACTGTTGGGGACCCCTGAAGTAATACACTTCATGGTCTGTGACACAACATTTGCTCCATAAGACTCACAGATATTTCCACCCACTTTTGGGGGATGGAAAGTGTGTCTTATGGAGCGAAAAATGTGGTACTATCAATTGTATGGGGGGGGGGAATCAGTTTATCTTAATTTATTGGAAACATACCTCATTATTTTTCATCTACAACTCTGAAAGTGCTTCAAGTAATAGGGCCATAATTGTAGACAATAATCGCATGTTAATAATCTGGTTGAATTTGCATTAAATTGCATTATACTTGAAGTCAAGCACTTTGATCTAACAGTTACTCTGATTTTGTTACAAGGATGTTATATTCTTCTGGATTTTAAAACAAAAGGTAATTTAATTAAGTCCTTTGAAAAGCAAGCTGTTGATAAATTGCTGGATTTCTCCCACAAAATGGTAGAAGTTGCTTTGTTTAAATGAAAAGCTGAAAATCTCTAGTAATAATACAAACATGTAAATAAATCTAGTTACTGTATTAAGCAGAATTAATTAACTAGAGATAGAAATACTTGAATATGTTTCAACTGCATCAGATTTAAAAGTCAAGAGTATATGTAAAATGATTTGATATTATTACATTATAGTGTCAGGTAATCTCTATCTAGAAAGCAACAATATTTGGAATGATATAATTTCCTTCTGAAAACTCTTAATTCCTTGTACATAAATTGGTCACAAAAGACCTTGTGCAATTGAAATTTATTTTCTCTGTATTATGATTTAAGAATTCAAAAACAGCAGATATTTGGAAGATATTACCTTATTTATTTGATCCCGCCTTAATTATTTTTACAGATAACTCAACATATTCAACACACTATTTTCCCCACAACCACCTTGTGAGATGAATTCAACTGAGAGAGAATAACTGGCCCAAAATCAACCAGTTGGCTTTCATGGCTAAGGCTGAATTGAACTCACAGTCTCCCACTTTCTAGCCTGGTGCCTTAACCACTATACCAAGCTCTTTTTACCTGAAACTTCAGTTGACATTATAAATAACTATTACTTTTTTTTTAATCCTCCAGGTATTTCAAAGCTATAATTTCTTTTAACATGATCCTTGAATTACAATTTACCAAATAGCTCTATGTTTACCGTCCTATACAATATTAGCATAACCTCCATTCTTGTCCACTGAATCATGAAAAAGCCAATTTTATAATGTTATTAGTGGGAAGCCACTTTGACAACCTACTAAGGTTCTACCTATTATTGCAGTTTTAAAGTCAGCCTCCTCTCTTTATTTAGCAACCATAACTGGGACACAACTGTACTTATGATCTTACTACAGTTTCCCTTTGCTTTACGACCTGCAAAGGTCATAAATATGAGGACTGATTGGCAATAGCAATAGCACTTAGACTTATATACTGCTTCAGAGTACTTTACAACTCCCTCTAAGCGGTTTACAGAGTCGGCATATTGTCCCCAACAATCTGGGTCCTCATTTTACCGACCTTGGAAGGATGGAAGGCTAAGTCAACATTGAGCCAGTGAAAATCGAACTGCTGGCAGTTGGCAGAATTAGCCTGCAATACTGCATTCTAACCACTGAGCCATCATGGCTCATAAAGTTAATTTTTTAACTGCAAATGGTCAGTGTACAGGCAGCCACTAAACTCTACTCATTCTTAAAACTTTGGTGTTCATTTCTAAAATAGAAATGCAAAGACTTTTTTATATATACAAAGCACCAGAGACAGTCTTCAGTTAATGACTGCTCTCAGCAACTATTGGAATTTGCTTTGGTGCTGCACCATTGGTACTTGTGATTCTTGGAGCTCCAGTCATTGCAGCGTCTCTATGGTCACACTGCAACTTCCTGGGGTCAGATGGTCACCATTTGCAATCTTCTTTGTCGGCTTCTGACAAGCAAACTCAGTGAAGAAGCCAACAGAAGGTTGCAAATGGCAACCAGGTGATGTTGCCACTCTTAACTGAGGATTACCTGTACTATAGTGAAAAACTAAGATGGGTAGTTGGCTTTTTTAGTTTTACTACTTATTGAAGTACCTTTGTTCTTTGAATTTGAGACAACAGACACAAAACGGGGAATAAAAGCAACTTTTAGGAAACAATATTCAGAGCTAAACTGACTGGGTTTATTTATACTTAAATAAACTAGGCAAACAATTTATTTTAAATTCAAGTGTAAAATCACATTCAAGCTTTAACTTTTGTACTTTCCACTTTCTTCATTGTTTTTTTGCTATTTAGATGGTAAACAAGGCAGGAATTTATTTTATTTTTTTCATATGATGATAACAGTTGCAGCACTGATTCTTGTTTGAAACTTCTGTTCCATTATCAAGAAGTCATTCCCAAATTAATTATGACAACCACTGCAAAATTCAAATAAGTATATGCTAATCTCATAAGTTTCCCCTCTTTTGACCCAACTCAGTCATCACCTCCAAGCAAAATACTGTAGCTCAAATATAAAAATAAAGAATAGAGGCTTAGCGTCAATCATTTAAGAACAAAGGTTAAGTTTCAAACCACTAGGAAACATGAACAGAGAGTTCAAAGAACAAACGATTCTGGGATTATTGTTAATTGTGTTTGTCAAACAGCTATTTATCCAGTACACTAAGTGCTTTTGTCTGGACAACTGGCATATGACAGATGCTAGGAGCCTGGTAGAGTGAATATACAACATTTCAGAGAAAGATTGATTCATTAATTCTAAGAGTCGGTTGGGTGAGGACTGAAAAATAATGAAACAGAAAGGACGCCTTGAGCCAGTTCTGTTTACATTGGAATAAATATACATATATTTCAAGTTATTAAAAGAGGTCAATTATTCTGAGGTATCTCCATGTCAAGGGTTGGCATCAGAATCAGAACAATGCAATGTACGCACTTACTCTGGAAGAACCAGCGCAAGTGCCCTCAAAATGTTGCCGGGCTGCAACATCAATCCTCATCACTATTGGCCATGCCGGAAAAAACTGAAGATTAAATATTTGGCAGCTACACTGTAATTGTAGCAGTGCTGGAAATGGTCACTGATTGCTGGTTTATTCATAACTCCAGTGCAACATGATATAAGCTCATTTTTATACAGAATGTTTGTGACAAGAACACACTATCAAGAATAGTTACAAATAGTTTCTATGCTGACAGTAATCCCTCTGACCTGAAAGAACCATAGGGTAAGTGCTACCCAAAAGAAAATACAACAGAAAAGTCATCATATATAAATATTTTGGTCTTTCTATTCATAATAAAAGTAGTATGTACAGTGGATCAAAACTGCTTTTAACCTTGAATTCTGGATGAATAAAGATTAAGAAAGCTGAAATACATTGTCAGGAGCTATTCAAAGTGTTAATAGATGACTGATTTTTAGGCATACGGTAGAGAGACAACCTTACCAAATATCTATCTTGAGTCCATTGGAGACGAGGAATTGAATGGTATCAACATGTCCACACAGGTGAAGAGCTGTGTTACCTTGGTAATCCGTGGCCAAAAGATCACCTCCAAATTTGTGCAACAACTGAGCAATATCAACGTTTCCTCGAGCTGCTGCTAAGTGAAGACCTGTTCGGCCACGGTTGTCCCGGATGTTTGGGTCGAAGCCACTCTCCAGCAGCCTTTTTGAATAGTTAAAATCTCCATCAATGCAAGCTTGTAGCAGAGGCACATTTGTTTGAGAAGAATCATTTACAAACACGTACGACATGACTGAATGGGAGATGTAGCCAACCTGCAGCTGAAAATGAAATGGAAGAAATTGTGAGCCTTTGTTAATAAGAATAATGCCAAAGTTTTAAACAATTGGTTTTTTTAAAAAATAAGAAAAGCTATTGTTTAAGTGCAAGATCTGAAAGTTGAATAATCTACATGCGATGCTCCACACTATTCTCGGAACAGAAAATATTTCTTGTACTTTTGATGGTGCTACATTTGTGATTCTCTCATTTTTGAGAAGTTAGTTTTGGCCACTGCAATGATAAGGCATTCTCCAGAATATTGTACTTTGATCCACAGGCTTACAGTATAAATAATATACAGATTCCTGAAAAAAAGAGAGAAGGAATATACTTTTCTTCAATTGTCAAAAAAACATTAGCCTAGGTACAGTGCTCAACATTTTGTGAATCCTTTGGAATGTTCAATATTTCTGCATAATTCTTTGATCATTTTCCTCAATAAATATATAATTTTAATCTATTTGTTTAATTGGGTTTTCTTTATATAATTTTAGGAATTGTGTGAAGAACACATCATACTTAAGGTCATATTTATGCAGAAAAATTAAAAATTCAAAAGGATTCAGAAACTTTTAAGAATCCTGTACCGGGGCTACCTCAGAGTAACTTAATGATAATACAGACCAGAAATTTTTGTAGTTGCTATTAATAACACCACTCTTAATAGGATCTATTTCTCAGGGAACTGCTTTTTATTTATATCAGAAATTGTTAATTCAGGCAGAGGAGTTGACTAGCAACTGCTAAAAAGATAATCGTCTTGGTATCCGTCTCACTGGACTTGCCAAAGCAACGGCTGCTGCATTTTCCATTGAACATTTTTATTTACACAAATAATTTCATTCAACTAAAATAGCCAACGAGCAGTCAAGAAAACGGAAGCAAAAATCTAAGATTTGATTTATACATCGTCTTTCGTTTTCAAAAGGAGTTTATGTGACAATCTGCAGAAACTAACAACAGCTGTGGTTGGTTGGCAGGATGCATTTATGATCTCTTTTAAGCAAACAGCAGCTGAGGAAGATGTGGTTTATAGTAAAAGGAAACCTGGCACTACAGTGTGATAAGCACACACACCTTCTGAGTTTATGAGCTTTACAATAAAGTTCCCACGATTTCTTGGAGATTTTGTGCTATTATTGATGGCTGTTAGACTTTCGCCATCATCAGAGTGAAGTTTGCATATTGTTATCTTTCACTCCTATGAGAGGTAATAAATGGTGGTCAGAGTATTTATTTAGTTGTCGCTTAGCAGAAAGCCCAGGGTGATGCTGAGAATACTGATTAAGGTCAATATGCTTCTTCTCTTTCCTGAAGAGAATTTTTTTTCCCAGTTGTGGCTGGATATAAAAACTTTGTCTTTATCCTTGCCTAGCAAAAGCTGAGGGCAAGATATGCCCTGCCTATGTTTTCTGCTATTTGGAAGAACTGCTGGAGGATGAAGGAGACCAGGAGGGAATTCTAGTTAGTATAATTTATGGGTTGGTTTGGAAATATGCTAAAAATTGCAAAATCCTGCCAGGATTTTTAACTATATATGTTAATTGTTCTGGTTTTCTAGGTCAGCCAGATAAAAGAGAAGAAGCTTCAACACCTTAGTCGAGGGAAGCTTTAAAATGTGGCTCTTCAACCAGGAGAAACAGCTGCAATTTGCAGAAAAGCTGCCATTTATATAAGAATTAAAAGTATTTGGTGACGCTGATCCCTCAAGTGAATATCATTTCTCTACTCAAAACTTTTCTGTCTGCACTTTACCACTGAAGCAAAGAAACTACTTCTCTTATCATTAGAACAAAGGGATTAAACATTGTTCCAGCTTTTTAAAATTTCACAGCTCTGCGTTTCGTATCTCGTACCAACATAAAAAAGCAAACCTTTTTGAGTTAACTACTTTGCATAGGACGTTAAACTAAGAAGAACAGCGAATACAGTCTTAGAATATATTAACTGAAATACATCACAATTTTCATTTTTGTTATTTGTATTTGAAAACAATTCCTTATCTAATTTAACTACCTTTTTTTTAACAGAAGTTAAGTAGCACTAACAGGACCTGAGAAGTTTTATAGAACTTGAGCTCCCTCTAGAGGCTGTTATTGCTGCAACGTCAATTCCATCTAATATGAGAGAACAATAAAAAGGTGGCAAAAACTGCTTTAATTTCCAATTTCCACTATGGAATTTTGGTGAATTGTAGAGTTAGCTAAAATCTCAGTGGAAGCAAATCAGGCTTCTTTCGTCATCAATATGTTGCAGCTGAAAAATTCACCCCAGCTTTTTTAGCCACTGTAAACTAAACTCTCAAATGCTTCTATTATCTAAAGATGAACAGCTTCCTCCTTTCAGAGCTCACAAAACCACACTGGTTGCAAAAAAGAATTTTTAAATCACTTTAAAATCACCACTTTAAAACCATTATCAAATATGAAAATTTTTATCAAGTTTGGTACAGGTAGCAGCAAAAATGTTAAAATCTTGCCTTCAGCAGGTGCAAAATATGGTCAAAGATTGTTAAATCTGCTCTGACCCACTTTACGGTCCAGTGCACATCTATAACAGAAAAGAAAAATCTTGTTAAAGATATTCAGTTTTCTGATAATACTATAATGTGTTTTTAAATTAAAAACCAACCAACTTTTTCATATGCTTCAACCAGGTTGTTTGTAGCAGTATGTAACCAATCAACTAAAAACATAAGTTTTCACTTTACTTATGTAAAGTCTGCATAAGCAATACTATGAAGCTTACATACAGTGCAGTATTCCTCTTGTAATAAGGAATTAATCATTAAGTTTGACATGGGTAGCTATAATCAATTTGCTAAATAAATAAATAAATAAAATGGAGCAGCTTAAATTATCCTAAAATCAAATCAATTTCTGATTTGCCTTTCTCATCACACAATGTTTTCAAATGCCACTCTTGTAATATGATAAACACATATTTCAATGCAGTAGCATATGGATGGATCTAGATTCCTTCTATTTTCTATAACTTTGCTGCCTCTTGAAAGTGATTGCTCTATTCTTGCTGCTCTGTTCTTCCTAACCTACCCTCAAAATGTGAAGCAGCAAGAAAGAGCTCCTGAAAGTAATTTGCAGCTATAGGACCAGACGTAACAAGGAGACTGAAGCCACCAAGATTGCTTGCTAGGCCAATCCCACCCTAGCCCTGTACAGGCCAGGTAGACAGTCCCCTCCTTTGGAAGCTGAAGGTCAGATCAGATAAACTGCTAACCTGTTCTGACCCAGGCTTCATTCAAATTAAGAAAACACACGCTGTGCGTAAAAGCAAACCTTTTTTAATGTGATGCTGGGAATTATTTGAATTCTCAGTCAAGACTCATTAAACACAGTTGTCTGAGATAAGAGCATGCCTTTCAGAGTTGTAAAAGGCTGCCAAGAAACAGATGTTCACTTAATTAGCAGATAAACCGACAGAAGTTCCAGCAAAGACAAATCAGAGTCTGCAGGGCTGCGAGGAGGAATCAGAATCTAATTAACTTCTTTGCTTCCTGCAAAGAGCACATCCCCGAGGGCTGGCTTTTATCCCTTATGGGAGAGGCAATCACCTTCCAGCCTTATTCCCAAGTTGCCCCTGCTGCTTCAGCTGCTCTCTCCTTCTAGCAGCCCTGCACACACGTGCACTGGGAACAGGCTCCCCTGGGTCCTCTGCTTCGTTGCTGCCAGACTCCAAAGGCTCCGAAGGCAGCACCCCACTCTCAGATAGTCCTGGCCCCATCCCTGCATCAGATGCAGGACCCTTGTCCAAGTCCTTGCAAACTCCCCAACTGGTTCTCTTTCGTCCTCACTGTCTGATACCTCTGCCATCCGCACCGGATGCTGGCGAACCACAACATAATCGACAGGTCACAGGTTGTCTGGTATATTTATTATTATTTTACTGAAGGGACTCAAAAATATTCCCCTACATCTCCCCATTACACTTATGTGATATCCAAACTTGGTTTCTAGCTATTACAATGGGAGTGTTTGGGTGACATTTTGTGATCACAAACTTCAAATGTACGATTTTGCATGATAGTAACAAGTTATTTGTTTATTTACTTTCTTTCAATATCTATATGCTGCCTGCTGTCAAAAGGTAAGCTATAAGTGGCTTACAATATTGTAAGCTATATGTGGCTTACAATAACAATGCAACCCTCTCCTTTAAATATATATAAAAATAAAATGCATATAAATAAGTCATATGTGCTGCAGATCCTACCTGCATATTATATAAAACACCCCCCTCCCCCCGGTGCAAGATGGAAGAGAAAAGATTTTTCAAGTTTCCTAAGCATTAAGACAAGGCAATTCCAAAAATGGGAGCAGCGGTAGAAAAAACACAACTCCAAGTTCCCATCAGATAACAATCCCACAGGTTTGGGACTTGGGAGAATTGAGAACAATGAGATCTGGTTGGACAGGTAGGTAAATGCCAGACAAGACGTTCGCTCAGATAACCAGGACCAGAGTCATGTGGGGCCTTAAAGGTGATAACTAGCACCTTGAATCATATCAGGAAACTCACTAACAATTAACAAAACCTCCAAGCCAAGAGGTCATCTTTGCTGTTTCTTGATCTGTTCAAAGGGGTGAGATCTCCAGATCCTGATATCCTCCATGCCCTGGGTTAGCACTTCCACTGCATCACTTGTTGAGCACTGAGATATATTGCTGAAAGTCATCCACACACATTGATGGAATTAGACTACATACTGACAAATCACCTCTCCCAGCAATTTTATGTAAAAATAAAATAAGTGTTAAAAGTAAGTGGAGAGTGGACCCTATCCACTTCCTCAGGTCTCACAGACTGAAAATAATCCCATATTATATCACAAGAGAAAACCAATCCATGGATACTCTCTAACTACTGTAAAGTCTAAGTCTGACCAAATGTAAGCGGCTTTGTCCACTAAATGTCATGCAAATTTCTCACAGCGCTCGTCAGATAATCCTGATCACTCTTTGCTAAAAGGGAAAGGGCTGCCTTAAATAGGGCTGCTGGTTGGCATTCATGTTTTTGTAACCTAAATTCCCATTATTTGGGCTTGTGCGTGAATTCATACCAATCACTAAAGACAAATCACTGTCCAACAGTACTCTTTCTCCGCCATTTCATTTCCTAGAGCAGATTAGCACATAGGGAGGCCACTCCAGTGCAATCCAGTCCAAAGCCTTGGATATCTGATTATTCCAAACCAGAAATTTAGCCAAATTTCCTGCCAAGAGATCTCTGAAAACCCATCAAATCTAGTAGAAACATGGGATAGGCCAATTCACTAGATCCCCCTTACTGTGTGGTAGGGTGCTATGCCAAATTCCATAGCAATCAGAATAATCTATCCACGACAAGCAGATTACAACATACAATCCCCCACTCTGAGACCACACCTTGTCTTTCACAAAACGAACAGATCTAGTGTGTGTTTTTTATGTGGAATGGGCTCACAATAAGTTGAATCTGATGCATGACTGTCATGGCTACTGTGAACTGAGTTGATCCAAACTCCTTCTCAAGATGAATCATGTTGAAGTCCTCCAGGATTAATAAACGGAGAAACACCATTACTACTTAAACAATCAGATTGAGCAGTTGTTCTAACCCAACCTGGTTCCAAGACAGCAAACACAAGACAAAGGCAGCAGCCCAACCTTTTAATGTTTCATCTATGAATTCTGTTTCTTCACAGATAAAAGGCTGCTTCCAACTAATTAAGCTCCGACGAGAAACACCAGCGCGAGAACAGCGGCAGCGCCGGCGGAAACGTGGAAGCCACACATGCGGCTTCCTCGCACGAGAAGCAGCAGAAACGCTTCCACGTTTCCGCCGGCACTTCTGCTGTTCTCGCATCAGTGCCGGCGAGAATTGTGGAAGCTATGGAGGTAGCTCCCCCGCCCAAGAAGCAGTTGAAACGTTGCCGGTGGAAGAATGCGAAGGAAAAGCAAGAGCAGCAGAGGAAGCAGCAGCAGCAGGCGCCGAAGGTCTCGCGATTTAAAGTGCCCTGCCAAGGCCAACATCCACGTGCCGCCACCTGCCTGCTGACCCGGCCTGCAACCAGCACCATACCCAGGTCTGCAGCAAAGGCGCTTGGCAGGGGTAGGAAGCACTCCGCGCTCAGCCATGATCGGCCGTTAGGAGCGGCTGGTGACGAGGCGTGGCTGCCTGCAGGGCAGTGTTAAAGGCAAGTTTCCCCCCCCTGCCCTCCCCCCCAATTTCGCATATTTTAAACTAGGCCTAAATTTGGGGGTAGGGGCTTAATTTCATTTAATTTCATGCCTAGAAAACCTGCTGGGTCTTCCTATTGGGGGGCGTATTGTTGGAGAAACATGGTACTAAGGGGCATGCAGAAGTGCACAATCGTGCCTACCATCACTGTCCTATTGTCTCCATTTATTTGTACCTATTTCCTGTATTCTTACTGATGTTTATGCTTATTCCTATTATCTTGTAAATGATTGACAAATCAAATCAAGTAAATAAATAAAATAAACCAAATATTCTACATTATTTCATAATTTTGAACATTAGAAATTTAGAGGGTTGGGGTTTTTTTTTGCCATTTCTACCAGTATATCAAAGAAAGCATGCAGGCTTTATATTGCTAGAGTGATATTTATAATTATATAAGTCAATGTTGTGGAAGTCACATAATTTAGAGAGTTTATAAATAAAAGAAATGTAATGATTAACAAAATAACTCCTGGTTAGATAAGAATGAGATTTCCACTTTTGTAGACCTCCAAAATTAGCTGGGGAATCAATGTTAATACACCTGGAGGTTGTCAAAATTGGGAAACACTGAACTGGAACTTGGTTTCAATTGTTGTAAAATGAAACCCAATAAATACTGGTATCCACAAGAAAAGTAGTGATGGAAAATATACAGCTGTCTTTAGTTTCTATATTCCTGTGTTTGAATTAGCAATTATTTAAAGCACTATGAAGCATAACAGCAGTAAAATACAGTTGAAACAGACAGAACAAATACACCGAAACATACAAAACATTTTGTAAACCACCCTTCCCCTTGAAATTTTCCTGAAAATACTTTTTTAAATGAATGAGCAGAAATAAATAAGTTTAGAATGCTGTAGAAATTTCTCATCAACAGGATCTTCATCATGGCAATATTATTATGTATTTGAATCCACCGATTGTCCAACTCCAGTTGAGATTATTTACAATCCAAAACTCAATTTGAAGGGGGAGGATTTTATAAACAGTTTGTCCAACTGCACCTCCCAGCAGCCTCAGCCAGCTCGGGCATGGGTGGTTGAGGCTGGGGTTTATAGTTTGGCATTGCTTGAAAGGTCAGAAGCTCCCCATCCAGTTAAATGTAACCAATACTAAACCTGATTCGATATTTATATATTTCTTGGTGTTAAGAGAGTCACGGTGAACATTTGATGAAACGAATATTAGCATTTCCAGCCTACAAGATGGATGGATAATCTGCTTGTAGGCAGGAAATGCTAATATTCGTTTCATACATACATACATACACACACATATATATGTACGTACATATATATACACACACACATATATATATATGTATATACATATATGTATCTATCTGTGTGTATATATATATATACATATATATATATATATATATATACATATATGCTATATATATATGTATATATACACATACATACTATCTATATCTATCTGTAAATATATGTATATGTATCTGTATATATATATGTATATGCACACATACATAATATGTATATACTATACTATACAAATGTATGTATATACTATACAATATACTATACAAATACCCGCGAAAATCTCCGAAAACATATACTATATCTATATCTATCTATCTATCTATCTATCTATCTATCTATCTATCTATCTATCTATCTATCTATCTATCTATCTATCTATCTATCTATCTATATATACACACACACATACATACACATATGTGTGTATCCATCCATACACACACACGTATTTTTAAAGCACGACCCTCGGTTGTCAGAAAACGTATTCCAATCCAGGCAGCCTCGCAGGCTGTGAAACCAAATGGCGGCTGGGTTTTTCTACCTGTCGTTCCCATGCCTTGCTAAACCAACAGCACCGGCTCCCTCTCCAAGAACTCCCTTTTCCCCGTCCGCCTCCTCAGAGCCAACCCGCATCTAACCGGGCAAACGCAGCGACGGAGGGGGAAAGACTCGTGTCGCCCAATTCGAGTGAGTCCCCAAACCGGGCAAAGGCTTTCCGGGGCGGCCTCCCGATGGCGATTCCACGGCGCCTCTCCCGCTTCCTCAGGGCCGGTCGGAGAGAATCGCTCCCGAAAAACCAGGCCCCGCTTAAGAGCCAAAGCGAGGCACTGCGATCTTTCCCGCAGCTCCCGACCCAGCACTTCCGGTTCCTGGTCGCAGCGCTTCGCCTCTTTGCGCGTGAACAGCGGGAGTGCGTGGAAATGGGCGGAACGCGGGGATCGGTCCGGGGGAAAAGGGAACTGGCTGGCTTGCGTGGCTTGGGAAAGAAACTATCAGGGGCCTGGAGGTTTCGTGGATTGGTGGATTGATGACGTGCCGCCAAGTCGGTGTTGACACTTTGATTTGTGGGCCATCAAGCCGTTTTCTTAGGGACCATTTTGCAGTAGATAAGAAATTTCAGGGGTTTCCAACCTTGGCCACTTTAAGCCTGGAGGACTTCAACTCCCAGAATCCCCCAGCCAGATTCTGGGAGTTGAAGTCCTCCAGGCTTAAAGTGGCCAAGGTTGGAGACCCCTGGATAAGATTGTCTCCGTGATGGTAGGTCCCCTAAGAGTACTCATCTCCACCGGGAGTCCATCCATCTTGCTGCTGATCATCATCCTGTTTTCTTTCTTTCCACTTTTTCCCCTCAGCATTAGAGCCTTTCCCCCTCCCCAAATAGCTGGGTCTTTACATAAGAGACCTGAATTAGGACCATTATTGGCGTCTGAACTGAGAATTCTGGATTGTGTGTGTGAGTGGAGGCACAGCCCCTTTGGCAAGGATCTTCAAACTTAGCAGCTTTAAGACTTGTGGACTTCAACTCCCAGAATTGCTGAGCTAACATAACTAGAGGAGGGATTCTGGGAGTTGAAGTCCACAAATCTTAAAGCTGTCAAGTCTGAAGACCCCTGCCTTTGGGCTTCTGCGTAGCTCTATCCAGGCAGCGAAGAGGGGATGCGACGGGCGCCTCCTTCAGGCGGCCTGACACGGGAGACACCCCCTTATACCGGGATTCTGCACTAAAGCAAGAAATTGTTGCTGTTAAATGGCAGAGAATCCCCGATGATGGTGTTTTAAATAGGACTTCCTATGCTGTAAAACCCAACTCCAAGATGGAGGATATACTATAAAGTCACCTGAACGTACATCTTGCCTCCTGGGTGTTCTCCTTCCTTTTGAGAAGGAATCTGATTTTGTAAAATATTGATAGTTGCCCCCTTTGTTGCTCCCTTGGCATGACCTATGCCATTTTGCATTTTTTGGTGTGTGATGGTGTCATGAAGTGACATTACAGCTTTTGCTAGATGCAGTCATGTACAGGGTAGGACTTATGCAGGATGTGGAATCATATACCAAAGCATAATAGCAATCGCACTTAGACTTATATTTATCACAAGACTTTCAAGAAAAGATTGGACTGCCATTTGTCAGAAATGGTGTAGGGTCTCCTGCTTGGGCAGGGGGTTGGACTAGATGACCTTCAAGGTCCCTACCAACTCTGATTATCTGTTATCTGAAATACAACACATATACCGCTTTATAGTGCTTCACAGCCCTCTCTAAGTGGTTTACAGAGTCAGCATATTTCCCACAACAATCTGGATCCTCATTTTACCCACAGCAGAAGGATGGAAGGCTGAGTCAACCTTGAACCTGGTGAGGTTCGTTCTGCCAAATTGCAGGCAGCTGGCTGCAGCAGAAGTACAATACCTTGCAGCACTGCACTCTAACTACTGCACCACCGAAGCTCTGAGATTTATTGAGTTTGGGTTGTGTGGATTTACAGACAGCTGTTACATATAAACTGGGTTGACAAAATCAGAAATGAAGCGATAAGCCATCTGGGAAAGCCAAGAGAAATCATCAAAACCATTAAAAAGCACAAATTAAGAATATTTTGAACATGCAATGTGACACCCGGGAAAATACGGCCTACTTCACTTAATCCTCCAAGGAAAGATTGAAGGCAAACAAGGTCCAGGCAGAAGAATATCATGGCTTCAAAATCTAAGGGACTGCTTTGGACAAAACTCAGCAGCACTTTTTCGTGCGGCTGTTGATAAAAATAGGATTGCCAACATGATTACCAATGTCCAATGACGGATATGGCACAAGAAGAAGTTGAGCTCGTTTATCATGGACTATTCACTAATTGCTAAGATAAAGCAATAATTTAGCACTGAGGACCCCAATGTTTTTGTGCCAGAAGCCGCATTTGAATAATATGGCACCATAGATCAGGAGACAAAGCCTTCACTGCAGCCAAAGACATCTGGACTGAGGGTAGCAGAGACATAGCTAGAAAGGAAAGGTGATAGTAAAATAAATGGAGGTTCTGTCCATCAGCAGGGAACCGTCTGAAAGCAAAGAAGAATGGGAACAAATTTGGTATGGTGGGAAAAGCCACTAAAAGGAAGATTGAGTGGAAAATCAGCCTGGAAAAATATCTCATTAATGCATCTCTGTGGGAATAGGGTTATCAGATACCTGGCAAAGGGAGGACTGTGTTCTTTTTGTCCTCTGTCCAGCAAATGTAGGCTTAAAATATTTCTCTGCATTTTTGACTAACTTTTGGAGGTTGGGGGACGGTTGTGATGTTTATGCAATGATCGTCATTGTGTTCTATGCATTGACTTCTATATAGTGTGACCTTGTAAATTGTTTGCTTCTTTCCCATGTCTGCTGACGGTCTTGAAATCTGAGATTTATGTTGCTATATTTATTTCCGTTTCTAGCAATCAGCTTCATTCTAGCCCTTCAAATCTATGATCACTGTTGTTTTGTGGATCAATGACTCGACTTCCAATTCTATGGTGAAAAAGCAAATCTTGTCGCTATATCACCTTATATCGATCATAAGTTCTTAACAATAAAGATTTTTTGGAAAAATACTGAAAAGCAACTGAAAAACTAGTCTTTCTGAGGTTGAAAAAAATTCATGTACTGTACCTGGAGACCTAAGTACATTTTTGGCAAATGTCTATGGAGATTTTCAGTCATCCAGGTCATGGTTGTCCCAAAGGTGCTTTTTCAAGGAGCAACTGGACTTTCTGGTTTTTCTTCTGAAGACCTGAAGAAGCTTCTTGGATGAGAAGCGAAATGTCTTCAAAGAAAAACCTTTTGCGTATCCTTTTCTCCCTGTTTGTCCTCCTTTTGTCTGTTTTGTCCTACATTGTCTGTATCTTCCTTTGTGTGGTATCTGGTAACTCTATAGGGAAAATGCAGGTGAACGACTCAGGAAAAAGTATTCCTTGAGTTAGGACGACAACTGGAACTGGAGTTTCTGTCACGAAGCTACGCAGTTGCAAAGTGCAACAGCACATGATCGCATTGTTTAGTGACCGCAATATCTGCAGTCCCATTGCTCTCATTAAACAAGGAAAGTGCCAATTTCCAATAACCAAAGCAGGCTGCAGGCAATAAATGGCCGTATCAGATGGGAGAGAGAACGAGGAGATGCACAAGTGGCAGGGAAGGCATGGCGCAAGCATGATGGGGCTTGGGTTGACTGCGAGAGAGTGAGTGAGAGAGGATTGTATTGCAGCACTTGCTTTGTCAGTTGCTCCATGCCCTGTAGAACGATTGCAATCCATGTTCTGCAAACAACTATTATAGCCCATATATGCTATTGGAAGTATTTCATGTATCTTCTAACGGGAGTGTGTGTCCCCAATCCCTTGTTGCCCACTACTAGGCTGTGGACCATTCAGAACCAGGTTGTGAAACTGGTGAGTGAACATGTGTGTACAGCTCCATTAGTGTGAGTACTGGGCGTGCACACTTGTGCACGAAACTCCATTTGCGTGCGCAGCAGGTATGTGCGCCCATTGCTTGTGCAAATGAAGTTGTGTGCAATGACACGCGCGCCTGCCATTCACACAGAACATCCCTTCTTCCCCTCCCCCTCCCGACTGCCAAGCCAGAAAGGTTGGGGACTGCTGTTCTAGGGTTTTCCACACTGGAAGACAACACAATAGATTTTCTTAAGACACATTGAGATTTCTGGACCATTGTTGAAGGCATTCGGCCTATTAGAAATGTGGTTCCTTAAAAAATTCCAATCAGTATTTTACATTTTCAGAATATTTATCACACTTGTACCTCCCATATTACATTACTATTTTAAAACTCTTCACCAAAATACTACATTTGACAATATTGTAATGCATTGGAATAATTCCAACAGTTCAAACGGCAGTTTATTTCACTTATCAGTATAAAGAAGGAAAAGGGGGAAGAGTAATCAAACAACGTAGATTTTTCAGTGAAGAATTCCTAGATGAAATTATAGGGCTATAAAAACGCCCTATAAATACCTTTTCGGCCTGTATAAAGCAGTTCCAGTTCAAATAGGAGATTTTGAGACACTGTACTTTCTACATAGGAAATTCTTGCTATCATTCAGCGCATTGCATAATTTTTCACCTGATTAAAGCATCTGGGAAAGTTTGTATCCCAAAAAAACAGTAAAGAGGATTTGGCTGCCCAAACATTAAGTACATTTTGTCTGACAATTTAGATGTTATTTTGATCTAAGATCTATTTCTCAGTTTAAGGTCTTTTTATAAAAATACAAAAGCAAACATGTGGGCAAACTATTTACAAATCTCCTAGCTGTAGTAAATTGTCTGCAGCAGGATCTCCAGTGCTTGAGGACTGTTGCATCTTCTCTTGCATCGGCTATTATTAAAACAATATAAAACCGGTCCTCTTGTAATTTTGACGTAGTACAGGTAGCCCTCAACTTACAACAATTTCATTTAGTGACAGTTCAAAATGACAACGGTAGTGAAAAAAGTGGCTTCTGACAATTTTTCACACTTATGACCGTTGCAACATCCCCAGGGTCATGTGAACAAAATTCAGACCCATGTCCACTGACTCATTTTTATGACAGTTACAGTGTCCTGGGGTCACATTTTGTGGGATTTCTGACAGTCAAATTCAATAGGAAAACCAGATTCACTTAACAACCATGTCACTGAACAACTGCAGTGATTTCACTTAACAACTGTGGCAAGAAAAGTCATAAAATGGGGCAAAATTCACTTAACAAATGTCTCACTTAGCAACATAAATTTTGGGCTCAATTGTGGTTGTAAGTCAAGGATTCTCTGTAATGGCTGGGGCCCTAAATGATGCAACTTGCCAGTAAGGATCCTGGCTAAGTGATATTTCAAAACCAGCAAGAACGAATATTCTTTGTATCACTGTTGATCACAAATCTTCTTCGCTTATCTTCTCAAATACACAATCATCTTCATTTGATCTACTACTGTGTAGCCATTTTCTTGACTTAAAACCAGAATGAAATATCTGTAGAGAATAAAAAAATATGATTCATTAACCAAAAATAAGTATTGGGAGGAAAAAAAAGGGCTACCAAATTTATGATTAAGAGAAAGAATTTCACATTGAGCTTATATTTAAATTTAAACTAACAAAGAAAAAAAGAATTTCCAGAGGTCTGATCCAGCAAATGCTGTACGGCTGTCACTGTAGCAAGTGGATTTAAGCATGGCAAACAATATCATACTAAAAAGATAATAATGTCCATATAACAATACAGTGTATTTGTTCTTGTGTTTCAAGTATCCCCTTTTGGCATTTAGGCACTAAAGAAGAAAGAATTGTAGATGAAAAAAACTTGTGATGCTATCGGAAGTTTGAAGCAGTTTGATTTGAATCAGCAAATGCTCTAATAAATTCAGCCCCTACATTTCATTAGCAATGAAGTCCCACAAACTATTTGCAATAATCCTGCGAGGCAAATATTTTAAGTTTGGGGATTGCTCTGGTATCCACAGAATCTTTGTGGCTGCCCAGTGGATTATGATCTACAATAAGCTACTTTTGAATGTTCCCGTTCCCTCAACATATAGACTTCAACTAAATGTGTCTGAATGGTCAAACAATTGGCAACTCCAAAACTCGACCAACAAATGCTCTGTCCTACACATTGGTGAAAAAAATCAGTACACCAAATACAAGCTAGGCAGACATGACCTCATTGATGATCCTTATTCTGTCAAGGACCTTGGAGTACTCATATCAAACAACCCAAGCGCCAGAGGTCACTGTAACAGCATTGCCGAAAAGGCATTAAGAGTTGTAAATCTAATCTTACAAAACTTCTCCCCTGAATTACTAACAAGAGCATACAAAACTTTTGCCAGACCAATACTTGAATACAGTTCATCAGCCTCCCGCCGGCCAATACACTCCCATAGAGTGGGTCTCCTCGGGGTGCCGCCGACTGGATGGATGGCGACCCCGAGGGTGCGGGCCTTCTCATTGGGGGCACCCTCCCTCTGGAACGAATTACCCCTGGAGATGAGGACCATCCCTGATCTCCTGACCTTCCGACGGGCGGTGAAGACTCATCTACTTTGCCAAGCCAGTCTGGCCTAGGGTTCTCTTAGAGTTTTAATCTGGTTTTATCTGGTTTTTAATCCTTTTAATTCCCCTTTATATGCTTTTATTTCAGCCACTATATCTGATTTTAATTGTTTTTTAATGTTGTATTGTTGTGGTATTTTTAATCATCTGTACACCGTTCTAAGTCCTGTCAGAGAAAGAGGGCGGTATTTAAGTTTAATAAAATAAATAAATAAATAAATAAAATCAGTCTGGAATCCGGACTGTATATCGGACATTAATACAATTGAACGAGTTCAGAAGTATTTCACGAGAAGAATACTACACTCCTCTGCTTGCAACAGAAAGCCCTATATCACCAGGCTTGAAATTTTGGGCTTGGTCAACCTTGAACTATGCTGCCTACAGTTGGACTTAAGCAAAATTATCTGCTACAATGTCCTACCAGTCAGTGACTACTTCAGCTTCAACTGCAACAATACAAAAGCACACAACAGATACAAACAACAGAATGGTCAATGCCTGGAATGCACTACCTGACTCTGCTGTTACATCCTCTAACCCCCACTCCCTTAACCTCAAACTATCCACTATTGACCTCACCCCATTCTTAAGAGGTCTGTAAGGGGCATGCACAATCGTGCCTACTGTCCCTGTCCTATTGTCCCCATTTATTTGTACCTATTTCCTGTATTCTTACTCATGTTTATACTTATACCTATTATCTTGTAAGCGATTGACAAATAAAATAAATAAATAAAAATGTATTCTCTCTTTATTGCATTAACCCTACTGACTCTTGGGAAGACAGTTGTATCACCACTGTTTAGCCATGGAAAAGAGCTCTCTTGCTATTCTCAACCAGCGATCCTTATCAAGATTGAGAAATGGTGACTTGTTCTCCATGGTTTACCCATGGTTAATAATCTGTCCAACAGGAATATTGAGGTTGCTTGGCTAAGCACTGCTAAACCTGGGATATCCATATTTGCTTTAAGTCATTGTCATCAGAAAAGATAGAAATACAATGGCTAGTTTATACACACTCCGGTTTCTGACGTAGCATAATGTATGACCTCATAACAGTGATTTATTAAGTTAACTAAAGTCAAAATTAGCCATGAGTTGATGCAATTTATAACATTAGATGATGAGGTTCAATAATAGCTTCAAACTTACAAACATAATTGTCATCTCAGAACCTCCCCTACTCAACCCAGTTTTTTTCCACCCATATTATGTAATTTAAGTTACAAACCTGACTTGGACGGATGCTTACTTTCTTAGCTGTGTCTAATTCTGGATGCTCAATCTGCTAAATTGATAGGTTAAATGAGAAAAAAACACCATTACACAAATAGGAAACACAGGTAGCCAGAATGTTCAGTCAAGTTTATTTCCTTGAGCAGAATTCTTTCAAGGTGGCTGGATCCCCACCTTGAGTACTATGTCCAGTTCTCCGCATCATTACAGTTTTAAAGAAATTAAAACGAGGTCTGAGCAGGGGGAATGAAAATGACCAAAGGACTTTGTTTTAGTCTCTGATAAGAAATGAAGGCGCTAAGAATGTTTTTGAGAAAACAAAAACAAAAACAGATGAACTTAGAATAACTTTGTTACTTTAAATTACTCATTTCATTGCATTTTGATCCTCTAGCAATGATAGATATTTGAAAAGATGATATATAGAAGGTCAAGATCAATTTTACATCCTTCTGATATACTGTTTTTCAGTATCAGGAACTTTAAGATGAGTGGATGCTGGCTAGGAATTGAAATCCACACATCTTAAAGATGCTGGGGTTCAGATACAGTACTCTAGAGTAGCAGTTCTTAGCTGGTGGGCCTTATGGCTACCTGGGAGCCTTGGATATTTCAAGGGGGCCACAGGCATAAATCATGTAACCGGGACCATGGCCTGTGCAAAGGGGACAAGTGAAAAGCAAAATATATTATATTGCAAATACTGTCAGAATAGAATATACATGTATTCTATTTTCAGGCCAAATGGGTAAGTGCTAATCTTTTTTTTAACTGATAATGGGATTGAGACTGGAAGGGGAGAGGGGTGCAGGAGAAAAATGAATTGGAAAGAGGCCATGTGAGGAAAAAAGGTTCAGAAGCACTGTTCTAGAGAACAGTTATAATAAAAACAAATTACAGGAAAACTGGTTCTAATTGAATGATAGGATTTTTTCCCCTAACAGTTCAATAGTGCATGGATTATCCGGAGATGTGTATGCTGCCTTTAACTGAATGAGATTGAAAAAGCAACTGTAAAGGTTGCTTTTATACTGATAACAACCATCATTGCTATAAGAACTTCTTACAGCAACAGCATTCATGAACCAATTAAAGAAAGGTGTGTGTAATCATTTCCTTTTTCTTTCATTTTGTTACCACTACATAGAAGATGGTTATTGCTAGGAGTCAGAGAGAAGGCTAAAATTACTTTGAATTAAAAAAAAATATTACACAAACAATACATCATTCTTTATACCATGAGGTATTGTGGGGTGGAGGGTTCACAATCATATCAGGACCACATTTTTAAAAAGAGTTGAGCAGAACCAAGAAGCGGACAGTACCAGGCGAAATAAATTAATAAAATGCAATTAATATGGCTCGACATGTTTTCCCCTTCTAACACAGCAGCTGTTTTCTCCTTGTAGTCAGTCAAGGCTGAACTGAGAGAAACAGCATCAGCAAATGAGAGGGGAGGGTTTGGATGTCAGCCAGAAAACCAGCCAGGTGCAACACCAGAAGACTCAGGTATTGAGCCTAGATGTTGAAGAAAGGAGCCTTCAGTGACTGGCACACTGCACCTAATAGGACAATATGAACCAGGGGGCTTGTAAAAAAGACTGACTGATCTCCCATTCTACCTGATCCCCATATTCAGGATTTAGTGCATGTTGAGTTACTTCTCCCCAGTGGTGGCATGCTACCAATTCGGACCAGTTCAGCCGAACTGGTAATAAAAAAAAAAGCCAAAGATCAGCTGAGAGGAGGAAAAAATCTTCCACAATCAGCTGAGAGAAAAAGAAGAGAAAAGCGCAAGATCGGCCTTCATAACCAACCCTGCGCTTTTCCCTTCTTTATCCTCTCAGCTGATTGGCGCTGCAGGTCTCAGCTGGTGTGGGGAAAACTGCGCGCCGGCATTAGGCAAAGCACGCCCACCAAGCCACGCCCACCTAACCAATGGTAAAACAATTTGAATCCCACCCACCACTGCTTCTTCCCTACTTCCTTGTTTCACCAAAAGAGAGCACTCAAATGGATTCAGGAAAGCAGAGGAGGACAAAGGGGGAACCTGATGATTTTGCAACCCCCTGATTCTGGTGGGAGAATGAGGAGAAAATAGGTGATGGATCCTGTTAATGAGAGCAGAGCCAACGGGAAGCCATAGCATTGCCGATAAAATGCCAGTTTTGTTCTGATATCAAATAATCAACACAGAGCCAGGAAAATATCGCCTCAGCACTTGAAAGTATCCAGTGCTATATCATCACACAAGTTCAGAGCACATTTGGAACAAAATCCACATGTGGAGATGCCTCTATTTACTGAGTCTTACCTCTTAGAAACAGAAAATATTCTGGCAAGAAAGCCACAAGAAAATCACGGATATACACACAGTAGGTCATCACACTGCATTACAACTTTGTGCTAACAACTTAACATCCATGTTCAATGAAGTAAGATTATCAACTTTGCTCACCATCTCTTGATCATTCTTGGTTGATGTCATCAGCTGCTCTGATATAATCTTTTTTAAGCAACTGCTCAGAAGAAATGCCTATAAAGATGGAATTGAGTTTTCATTAAAAGTATTTTTTTATTGAATTCCTTTTTATAGTTTATATTCATCTCAGCCTATATCTGAAGATGGTAATGAATTGAAAACACACCTCCCCAAATGATAAACATTATTTTAAAAAACCGCAAAACCCAGCTTTCTAACTTGTGAGCCAAGAGTTACCAATTACAGGTAAAAACCAATCTTCTATCTATACAGCACAAAAAAAGCCAAAATCCAAAAACACAGAAGAGAGATCATAGATTTTCCAGGAAACTAAATATGGGAGGAAGAAAATAAAACCCTATTTAAATGATATTGTTTAATTCACTGGGCAAACATTTATTCCCAAATAAACACACTGCACATTCACCTGTTTTCCACATAGTTCTCTCTTCAGTGAATGGATGTCTTACTCCTCCAGTTCATCAGTAATATGATAATTTCAATTCATAGATAATTATTTGGAGAAAAAAGATGCTCATTAATCAAAAACGTTATTTTAAAAAATCCCAGCTGATGTTTACATATTCTGGATTGGTTGCTAAATGTAACATTGTATGTTATTTTTTTCTCCAATGTATTAAACTACCATATCAACTGAACTCTACCAAACCCATCCTGAAGTGAACCCTGTCTCTTGTAACCAGTTAAAGAAAGGGGGAAGAGATGTAGCTCAGAGGCAAAACATATTTTTGTTTGTAAAATATTTAGTTAATTAGGAAAGAGGATTTGCTGAATCCTTATTTGGATCAATATTAACAGGAATGTGTACCTAGGCTGGAAAAGATTAGTAACCCTGATATTTATCATATAATAATCTTTTATATGAACCCAAACAAACCTGCTTTGTGTTGAAGACAATCCATCTCCATTTATCGGATTCATTGTACTCAATTCTGAGTTCCAAGAACTGATCAAGTCCATGGCCTAAAACGGATCCCTGAATAGTCAAAAGGGAGAAGAATATGAAGAACAAAAGCCATGTAACAGTATATCCTAAATTCTTCCATCCAGACTGTGTACTTCTTTTTAGGGAAAAGTCACTTCTGCAAATCAAGAAAAAAGAACAAGGACCCGGCTTGGATAGGCTGTGTGGAACTACAGAGATATATAATGTTAAGATGTCAGATAGAAAATGGAGAGAATAAATAATAAAAGAAAACAAATCCTAACCATCTAAAATCAATATTTGCAGACTGTTAAAACCTAGGCATTGTGATCCTGAAAAAATGCCTTTTCTTGAATTTAACAGGGATATTTTGGAAGGAACGGACTGGAAGGATCATGTTTCTATTTCATAGAGTCCAGATTTACCTTCCATCACCAGGCAGTCTCAAGTTTGAATAAAATATCAAATATAGAAAAATATAGTCTTCCTGGCTAGAGGCTTTTGATACTACAAGATTCTATCAAGAACTCCATCAGGTACACATTTTAAAGAATGAGGATAAACTGCAAAATTTTGAAAAACAGATGTCCTTTTTCAGACCCTTTTATAAAATACCATATATACTGTAGACATGCATGTATAGCCAACAGTTAAAAATCATGATTAATTGATGGGTTCCTGAGTTGCTTGCTGTCTTCTTGGGCTGTGATTAGATCACCACATTAACCAAGAGGCCTTTGTAAAGATAAAGACAAGATAAGGGACAGATTCTGCTAGCCACCAACAAAAGATGTTAATGCTTGCCCGGGAGTCTTTTTTTTCCTGCAATAAAAAAAGGAAGAAGCCAATCACTCTGGTTTGTTCTCAGGCAGTTCCTTCTGCAGAGACCTGGAGGGATTAATATTCTGCTGTCCTGAAGATGGGATTTTGAGGAAGAAAAGAGAATCCCTGGAAGGATTCATGAGCCAGATGGAGACCTGGTTTGTGGGCTGGAGATTTTACCACATCTGCTCTAGCTTTTTTGGAATATAGGTAGTCCTCAACCACGATTGGGACCTGAATTTCAGTTACTAAGCAAAATGGTTATGGAGTGAGTCATAGCTGATTTTGTGATCTTTTTTTTTTTTGCCATGGTTGTTAAATAAATTACTGCAGTTGTTCAGCGAATTATGCACTCGTTAAGCAAATCCAGCTTTCGCTGTTGATGTTGCTGATTGGAAGTTGGTTGGGAAGTTTGCAAATAATGATCACATGACCTTGGGATACTGCAATTTTTGTAAAAATATATGTTGGCTGCAAGTGCCCAATTTTTGATCATATGACCACAGGGATGCTGTGATGGTTGTAAGTGTGACTAGTTGTAAGTCACTTTTTTTCCATGCCATTGTTACTTTGAATGGTCATTGTCATGCCCTTGTTGGAGTCTGATTCTGAGGAGGAGATTGAGCAGCTGACAGGGAGTGGGAGCATGGCTCCAGTGGCTGTGGAAGAAATGGGGGAGGGGCGCAGTCCGGCTGGGCATTCAGAAGAAGACCCAGAGCCACCCCCTCTTTATCCTAGGGCACACAGGGAGGAACGGAGAAGGGAGCAACATGGCTTACGGGAGAGAAAAGGGCCCTGATCCCTTTCATTAGTTGCAGCTGGGAGAACAGGATATAAGAAGGGCGTTTGCACACAACACCTTGGCGGAAGCAAAACGTGCATTATCTTTGTTGAGGCTTATTTGGGTTTTGGTGTCCTCCCAACTGTGCTTGCTTCATTATCTTTTGGAAGTCTGCAATTTATTATCCTGGCCTGTCATGTTAATTACTTCAGCGTGGTTTGTGTTGGTTTTTTTAATTTTTAATTTATCTGTACTTTGGGTTTGGACTGCATTTCTTTCTTTGTAGACTGCTTTTGGAAGAGTTATCCTCCAGCCGAGGATAACTGGACATTGGGGGCCAAGTTGGAGGTATTAAAGGGAATTTATCTACTTTTGTGACTTTGTTATTTTTGTGCCACGCCCCGGGTCATCACAGTCATTATATAAATGATTGTAAGTTGAGGATACCTATACAGCCCAGGAATGCTTCATGTCTGCTACTGAGATGTTTATATGTTTCAAGCAATACCAGCTCCTGTTACTCCATGTGAGTATCAGAAATCATAACACACATTTGGAGCTTATACTTTGAAGCTGAGTTCTTATAGCCTAAATAACTACCCAGAAGAAGAAGAAAATACTTGGGAGAAACATCTCAATCCCCCATTTCCATCCTATTCTTCTAATCGAGAAGCAGGAATAACTACTAAAAAGCTTGTATATTTTTGTTCCCTTTACAAGCAGCCTATACCACAGGGATTCAAAACATTTTGGTACCAATGGATATGTTGAAAGCATGTTACAAAACGGCTGTCCTCTGAAAACAAGCTGATGAAGTGATTTCCCGCCAAATCCTCTAACCTCTAGTATCTCAATTTATCTGCATGTTTGAGGGCCACTGTGTATGTTTCCAAAGCAAGCACTGAATTGCATCCCTTCTGACTTTTATTTCCAAGAATGCTTAGGCAGTTTATTTCGGGCTCATCTGCATTCTTGAAAATAAAGATGCTTGAGGATAGTTTTTTGCCCATTTTCCATTTATTTATTGGGAGGGGGGGTTAATAAATATTTTTAAAAAAATCAGAGGGAGCCTAGCCAGTGCCAACAGGTAGCTCAAAGGTTACATTAGACTCATAGGGATCAAGTTGAGGGCCTGGGTTATAATTGGCATACCCTAATAGTCTTTCCCAACTTGGTAGTCTCAATGTGTTTGAAATACAACTCCAAATTTCCAGGCTTTCTGAGAGTTGCAATTTCAGGAGAATATCAGTTTGTCCTAAGGTATGGTCAGTGAAGTTTGTCCTAATATATGATCAATGATGGCATACAATGATTGCACAAATAGCTTCTTACCAGATGTTCAGGATGTAGCAAATACATACACACACAATCTATGTGTTATTGTTCACAGTCCTATTTATATAAAGCAAGAATATTAATGCACATAAGAGGACTTCTGGAGGAGGTACAACAACAGCAGCAGCAACAATCAACCCCCTCAGAAAATAACCCTTAAACAAGTACTTGACAGATACAAAGTTATACAAAAGGTACTTACAAGAAATGTGACTTGCCAGCACCTTATCCTGTTGATTTTGAAATTGACCTCTTTGATCTGATTGCTAGGCAACTTTATGCAGCAGCTAATCTCATTATTTCCCACATGAATAGTAGCAGTACAACCAAGTTCAGGGTAGTCACAGGAACAAGGAACAAGTTGTATATATCCATAATGCTGGCTCTCTCGAACCAGCTCTAAAAACTGTGCAAGAGAAACGTCAATTAGAGGAGAGCAGTAGGTTACACACAGGGATGGGATCCAACAGGGTTAACTACCAGTTCGGTCATTTACGAGGTTCGGTGATTTACGATGTGCTTCCCTGCACGCTGCCCTCCGCGCGTCTTTAAATCGTCATCAGCATGTTGTGTGCAGAAAAGCAGCCTTTCAAAAAGCCCTCTTTTCCTGCTTTTTTTAACTGCAGCTGTGCCTTGCACGGCAGCTGAAGTTGAAAAAAATCAGAAAATAAAGGTCAGGTAAGAGTAAAAACATCAGCAGACATAGAACCAGTTCTATGTCTGCTTCTCTTCAGAGCTACCGGTTCTACAGAGGTGGACAGAACTGGTAGAAACCCATCCCTGGTTACACATAACATCTGTAAAAGTGTGCAACCCAACCAACTTCACAAGGATCTAGATGGCTCCAAAGCCCTTTGTTGTCACACAATATGACCAAGGGCAGTGGTGGTATTCAATTTTATTTACTACCGGTTCTGTGGCCGAGGCTTGGTGGGCGTGGCAGGGGAAGGATACTATAAAATCTCCAGTCAGAGGGGGTATTTGCCGGTTCTCTGAACTACTCAAAATTTCCAGTACCGGTTCTCCACATCTGGTCAGAACTTGCTGAATACCACCTCTGACCAAGGGTCAGCTAACTGAAGAGTATGGGATTCAATGCAGTGATTCAATACAAATGAAAATACAAATGCCAAATGTTATATGGGAATGTATAATTGATGAGAAAAATCTGCATTCCAGGAGCAGCCCACCAAAATATATTTCATTCTCTGGATAGGTAACTTACATCAGACATTACTTTTCTACATCTTCAGATGTTAAGAACTCTCCTTGACAGTTACATACTATACTTTATAGTATAGTTATCATAGGGAATAGTTCTAGATGTCTGAAATTCACCCACATATTCTATAAAAGTCTACAAAAATAAGTCTTATTTTCTTATAATATATGATTTGCAATCTATAATCTTGCTGGGTATATCTATGTTCCAGTTCTTCCAAAAGTGTAGTCCCAGTTTAGCTTGAGCTAGTACCTAAGTTCTGCTTCTCTTCTGTATTTTATAGCATTTGCTCTTTTGAGTATATATTAGGAAACGGAATAGTGGAAGAATACCACTATTCATAAATAGGGAACTGAAGCTGATCAGAAGGCTGGATTCAAAGTTTGGTACAAGACTACATAAGAGAAAACTCTAATCTCTGCATAGGAGCCATTCTCCCTCTGGCAACCTTGTTGTCCTCTACTTCTTCCTGCACAAATAAGTTTGCATCTCTTCCAAAAATTAGGCCATGACAATGACATACAAAACGAATCCAGCTGGTGCTGCCATAGAAGCAATGACCAAAAGACAATGCTTCCAATAGATTGGAATCTATTCCCATTTTTAATATAATAATTTATAATTTTAACTATTAGCCTAGGCATTTTATAAAAATTAACAGTCTTCAAAAAGGAATGGTTTGCATACACTGCATTATGCACTCTAATTTATGTCTTGTAAGTTGCAATTTCCCCTTTCTTTTAATTAGAAAAAAAATGGAAAGAGATGCTCATAAATTTCAGTCTATACATTTCCTTATTTGAGTGGGGGAATGAATTATAAATAAATTATGAACATCAAGGCATGATGTAAAGATGGATGAAAGTCTAGCTATCCTTTCAATATAATTAAATGCAGTTCTGGCCCAGACCCCTGCATGAATATATAAATTCCAGTTGCAAGAAGAAAACAAAACTCGGCTTCCAAACATGAATCCAATTATACCAAATATACTCTAATTATTCCAACTCCAAAGGACGTGTGTGTTTTCTTAAATAGCCTTCTTTTCAGTTTTCAGATCATTTGCAATTTGAGGAAGCTTCACAGAAAAGCATTTGCATGCTGAGTATCTTTTACAAGTCTTCAGTTTAATTACTTCTGAAAGAGAGGGGAAGAATCTGGTGGGGCTTCAATAACAGAAGAAGGAATCACTCAACTTCACTGGAACTATGGAGGGATTCGGGATATGGGGATAGGGATATTAAGGGGAAATCCTTCTGCCCTAAGAGAAGGGTGCTTGATAATGTTACAGCTAAATTGACAAATAAAATGGAAACATTCTTCCTAGTAAACTTCATTGTGATATTTGTTAGATGCACTTAATTTGGCTAAATCTTGCAAAAAAAAAAAATATTAAACTGAGAACAGTTAAATAATTTGGATATAATGGCAGTTTTATCTGTAATATTCTAGAAATACATACAGTTGCTTCTATGAACCGAATATCTGTGTATCCATTTTCAAAAACATGGATGGCTATATATTATAATGAGTATCCTAACTACTGTTGCATGACAGTATTTCACTGTATTGAACGAACGTCTCAGTTGGGAGATCAAGAATGAGGTGACCTAGAAATGTAGTAAACACAGCCATAAATATCATCAGCATCATGCTCAAACCTGCCACTGATGATTTGATGCAAATAGCAACAACTCTCAGTGGCTGATTCCTCTCCATACAGTTTGATATGAGAAGAACAACTTAATCCAGTGATGGCAAACTTATGACATGCATGTCAAAGGTGACACGCCACAATATTTTGGGTGCCATGCCAGATTCACTAAAACCTGATAACTATTCTCAAAAGGGTATCCTGTGTTTTGTCAGAAACTGCAGAAAGAGTTGTACAAGGATGGGATGTGTTCCAGGCCCTCTGGAAGTTGCAGGAGAGGACCATGCTCTCATGCAGCTCCAGAGCCTCCCAAAAGCTGTGGATGCCATGGAAGATCATTCTACAAAGCTGTTTCAAGAACCTTGTGTGACCTGGAACAGCCTCAGGTGCTGTAGATCCCACAGGGACCTGTCAACAGAAAGAGGACATCATCTGAAGGTAAGTAGCATGTGGCAGATCCTGGGGAGCACTGGGCTATTGAGCCAAGATTCATGAGCCTTGGGGAATGACACAAAATGGCCTTTAGAGTGACAATGGTGGCCCCAGATCTAAGGTCAAGGCCTGGAGGGGATACAATCTGCCACTATTCAGGGTAGATATGGAGAAGATTTGAGAATTGTTTTTCTTTTGTTCAGGGAATTGGAGGTGACATGTCAGCAGAGTCAAGTTAGGCATTTTCTGAATTTTAGACATGGTGATTTTGACCTTCAGTTCTAAATGGCTACATTTGATATTTAAAAATCTGAAAAACTCACAATGACAGGAGGTTGATATTCTTCCTCAAATAAAACTGAAGAAAAAGACTGGCCTTTAAACAAGGATCCATTCTCTAGTATCTTCACATGATAACACGTATTCTTTCTTTTTTTGCTCCATGAACCATTATATTTTTGGGGTTTTTTAAGGGTTTTTGTTTGTTTGTTTGTTTTTTACAAATATTTATAAACAAAAGGTTAGAAACCTTAACAGTACAGTTGCTAATTTCATTATATAAAAGAGAAAATACAAACGTGTTCTACACTGACATATTCTATAAGGGACACATGTCTCTAAAACCCTGGCTTCAGCTCTGCCCGTCCCTCTATGCTGCTTGTTCTACACCTACTGGAGACCCAGAAGACATAGTAACCATGTTACTGATATTCTTGAAAAGGACCGTCCTAATTTAAAAATCATGTTACCTTCAATTTATTTGGTGCTTTTTGCAGCATTAGAAGCTTCTGCCTCTGTTCCTCAGTAGGTTTGACCCAACTCATCTCTAGCTCCTGTACAACCTTTTTTGAAAAAACAAAATATATAAGCAAATAAATATTAGACTAGACTACATATGTTTACTTTCTGCAGACTAGTATAGGATAGAGTTGAGAAACGGTGTTAATTTGCAAAGTTAAATAAATCATAGGTCATTTCATCTCAAAATTTGCTTAGCAATATTTAAAAAGAACACACTTCTTTTTAAGCATACCTGCATATAAAGTAAGTTCACCGAAGTTCTACAGTCCATCAATACTTTATCTAGAGAAGGATCCATATACCTGCCCAAAAATGTACAAGAGAAGAGAAGCCATTAAGCCAGTGGCATACATGCAAAGAGAAATGTAACCAAAATATTATAGGTAAAAAAAAAATAAAGCAGCTAGTTCACACTTTTTATTGCATGATCATGCTTGATACTACATGTATGATACGTTCCTTAAAATCATTTTGTATTCTTGGCTTTATGTATGTGCCAAAAACATGGGGAAGAACAAGCTTATTTTGTTCTTGTTTTTATTCATCAGACTGATGAATCTGTTGTACAGTATATTCAATAGATGAATCTATTCTATATTTCAATTATAACACTATGTTTACAGAATTAGTGGGAAAAAACTCATTAGGTACTGGAGAAGAAAATATAACTGGCCACACATCCTTAAATGTTCTTTAATTCCTATGAAAAGGGCTTTACCAGATTTTCCAACCATGGACTTTCATGGACAATCCAAACAAAGGGTGGAATTTAGATGCTAACGGACAATTTGGATTACATTTCTACTTCAAACATGCTGTCCAATTATACTTCTAATACCTTGACTGATATGACAACTCTCTGAACTTTTGGGAATTCTGAATGTGCTGCTTCCAATGCAGTTGGAAAGTGCCAAATTAAAAAAATAGGTTACTGTTCCACAGGCTGTAACATACATGGAACTGATATTATGACTTTCCCCCTCCAGCACATTGGTATTGTAAAAATATTTCTTGCTCATTTCACTTCTTCTTCCTGCTCACCATTTTCTGATCCCAATCTTACAAGCCGATTCTTTTGCACTCCGGAGACTCACATAAGGAAGTTCAAATTCTGCTAGTTTTTTCAACACTGGAGGGGGGTGGGTTAAAAAAATGGGGGGAGGGGGGAGAAGACATAACAATTTTTAAAAATTCTATTAAAAAGAGACACATTTACATCTAAATGTAGCGCTAATTAAATACACGATTGGTGGTGCTAAGTATTCTGTGTATGTGCCACAAGTCATTGACTTTTGTGACTTTTATAAATTATGCAAATCTGCTGATCACAGGAAGGAGAAACAAGGAGCAATTTAAATACGGTTTTCACTTACCCATATATTCATTTATTTTGTGTTTATTCACTTCTCCTGTCTAGATTCTAAGGTATTAGCAGACTTTCTCCATTTACTTTCAGATGTGTCCTCATAGCCATGAAGTGTTAGCAATAGATGTTGTATTGGAATGAGGGAGCCTGAAATTTTTTCATACCCTCTGTGCTTCTCTGTTCTGCCAGCGTGGTGGGATGGGGGGAAAGGAATGTTTTTGGGCTGTCTTTTGCACTATATGCAGAGGTGGGATCCGACAGGGTTAACTACCGGTTCAGTGATTTACGAGGTTTGGTGATTTACGATATGCTTCCCTGCACGCTGCCTGCGCGCCTATAAATCGTCATCAGCCTGGTGCCTGGACAGCTGAGCAGTGCTGCGTGCTGAGAAGCAGCCTTTCAAAAAGTATTTTTTTCCTGCTTTTTAAACTGCAGCTGTGCCTCGCTCGGCAGCTGAAGTTGAAAAAGCAGAAAATAAAGGTCAGGTAAGAGCCCAGGTGGGCGGGTGGGCAATAACATCAGCAGACATAGAACCGGTTCTTTGCTGCTCTTCAGAGCTACCGGTTCTACAGAGGTGGACAGAACTGGTAGAATCCCACCCCTGACTATATGTAGGTTGAAAGATGCTAGCTGAACTTTCTGCAGGTTGAGCTGGCTTAAGCATAATCAATTTGCCACTCTCTGGAAAATGCTGTGTTTTGTACTTACATACTTCAGTCTTTGGTAACTAAATATGCCACTTAAAAAATAGTAAATTGTGGTCCGGTGACAGCAAGCTACTGCAAAGTACCCTAAATGCAAGCTGGTTACCATATGACCACGGGGGTGGGGGAGCGATATTGGAAAGTTGAATTTGGGTTGTTAAGTATCTTTTGGAAGGGGAGGTCTGTTGTAATTTTGAAAGATTGCTAAGAGACCAGCTATTAAGCAAGGACTGTCTGTATACAGGTGGAATGCAACACAAAAATAATATGTGGTACACAAAAGTTTTCTTACCAGATATTTGTCCATTGTTGTGATCTTGAATAAGAAATAAGCCGAAGTATCGTATTAGCTCCCTAGAAAGTTCAATCTTGTATGATATCACCTGGAGGAAAACGAAAGATGCATTTTCTCCTTAAACTGTTGAGTTAAAGTTATCAAATTAACTATTTTAAGTTCCATAGCTATTTTGTTTAAAAAAATTAGTGAGCTTTTATTAAGAAACTCTTGCCTGCCCCTCTGCTAACTGAGTATAGATGTCTTTACAAATTCTCTCCTACAGGAAATTTGAATACAAAACATTTTTTTCCCTCCCAATTCTTTTTCAGATAGAAAAGTGAGATAAAATATTTTAAGTAAATGAAATGTTTTTTAAAAAAAAAACTTACCAAGTTCTCTCTGGTGAAACCCTAAGTATTGTCATGACAAATAAGCAGTTTGTTGACTGGCCTATCTCTTTAGCTAGTCACAAGACACCCTGGCCTGAGAAAAATAAGTTGAATCCTAAACCAGTCTGGATTGGTTTGTGTCTTAGCACTCAGTCACTATGGTTTATACAGTAACAAGGATGTCTGTAAGGAGGGGTGGGATTCTAGCGGTTTGGACCAGTTTGGGTGAACCAGATGTTACATTTGCATCTGATTTGCCAAACCGGTATTTGAACCGACCGGCTGGCCCCACCCACCCCTCCCCTCCCCTCATAGAGTGGCCCATTTTTGATGCAGGTAAGTGCAGGATCCACATGGAGGGTCTGGGAGGGGGAAAAATGGGCCTTCCAGAAGTACCAGAAGTCTGGAAATGGGCCTGTTTCTGGCTTCCGGAAGGCCTCCAGAGCAGTGGTGGGATTCACATTTTTTGACTACCGGTTCTATGGCTGTGGCTTGATGGGTGTGGTAGAGAAAAGATACTGTAAAATCTCCAATCAGAGGTGGTATTTAACGGTTCTCCGAATTACTCAAAATTTCCGCTACCAGTTTTCCAGAACTGGTCAGAACCTGCTGAATACCACCTCTGCTCTTGAGCCCAGGGGAGGCCATTTTTGCCCTCCCAGAGGCCCGAGGGAAACTTCTGAACCCTTGGGAAGGCAAAAAATAGCCCTCCTGGAAGTTCCAGTAGGCCACGCCCACCATGGCCACGTCCACCCAGCAACTGGGCAGCGAACTAGTTACTGGGAGTTTTGAATCCCATCCCTGCTGCAGAGCATGGTCTTTAAAGATAAGATGGCGGCCACAACAATGCAACTGAAGCTCCATCTGTTTTTGTATTATTTTTTAAACCATACCCTGCAGATAGCTCTGAACAGTAATTCCACAGTATGCTGCGCAAACCATTGTGGCTGGGTTTTAAGATTTATGGCTTATTCTATAAACCAATAAACCACAATTAAGCAACCCTCACTTTGTGTGATGTGTAAGCCCGTTTGCTGTTTTATGAGGAATCTGTAACAATATACTTCAAAAATGGGAAGGCTGCTAATTATGCTTGGACACACTTCGTATGAGATGCTGCCAGATCAATGTGTATATATTACTTGCCTCTAGCACTCTTTCAGCAGTATCTGACGTCTGAACATCAATCCTGAGATACCTTCCATCAGGAAGATAAACATCCAAAAAAGCTTGTTGGGTTTGGATTTTAAATGTTTCCTGCAAGACATGAAAGCTTAAGGTTGAAGGCATAGATGGGTGATCTCATCAGCATACTGAAAACATGGCTTTATTTCAAGAAAATTTTTTTAGTGCTAAACTAGAGGGAAGGTAAAGGAACCATTAAGCTTGTATCACCTTTTCCAAGAAACCAATCATTTTTCTGAAGTTATAATGTTCAGGCAAAAACTAGAAATTTTACAGAGGGGAGCAAAAGGTGCAATAAACTTGTTCATTGATTTATTGCTCATAAAATTGCAAGACAATCTATAAAATACCTTACAAAAGAATATATCAGGATATCAGCACATTTCCACTACGTTCATTTGATACTTATTATATTATCATATATTATCTCAAATTAATTAGATTGGACTAAATAGTCTTCAATGGATTGTTGTACATAAATGGCAATTGTGCTGTGATGAAATGTATTATTGTTCTCATAAATCAGCTTTCCTATTGAAAAAAAATGATATGCAGCAATATATGCTATTATTTTAGTGGACCCGGGAAGAGATTTTTTTCTGCTGTGCATCTGCAATGTGAAATGTCAACCCCTCCCCCCAAATTGACACCGACCTTCCCAATGTTTAAAAAGACCCTGAAGATAAGACTCTGCTGCAGGATCTGGAGGTGCAGCCATGGTAAGAAGCTTTCACAATGGCTGCACTGAGCTGATGCAGATGGAATTCTGTTGCTGATCATGACTTTCTGTTTTGAAATTGATTATGCACAGTTTTTATGTTTGTATATTGATTTTTTTTAAATTTGTTTTATTTGTTTGTTTTTTTAACATGTGGTGAGCTGCCCAGAGTGAGATGGGTGGCCATGAGCAGCCATGCAAATCAAATTTATAACAAAGAAACATTGGACCACCAAGTGAGTTGCTGCAAGAAGATTGCAGGAGCTGACTAGAAACAGTGTGACAATGATAAAACTAGCAACAGTTATGCATTGGGAGATCTGCAGAAAATACCATTTAACTCCAAGGAAGAACTGGAGGGAAGAGGCTGGAGGGTGAAACCACAAAATAGACAAAGTAACAAAAAAACAAAAAGAGGAATCTAAAGTCCTCTAGGATTTTAGAGTTCAAAGAAACAAGCACCTGCCAAACATTTCAGACTAACAATTATTGATAAAAAAAGAGCAAAAAAAGTCTGTATAGTGGATATAGATGTACTCTAGAAAAAGCAGAATAGGAAAAAGGCAAGGAATGTTGTGGGTCCCATCCCCTAGGGAGATACACCTGCTGAGACCCAGAAGAAGGGCCTTCTCCGTAGTGGCTTCCTCTCTCTGGAACATCATTCCCAGGCCCAGAGATTAGAACGGCCCCCACTCTAACACTCTTCTGGAAGGCACTGAACATCTGGTTCTGCCAGCAGGCCTGGAGCCCATTAAATGGCTCATATGATATGTTGTTGCCAGGGTGGGGGGTTATTTTATGATGCTATTTTATTAATTTATTATTCTCTCTTTTATTAGTTTTACTGTTTTATACAGTAAATACATACATACACATATATACATACATATATAGATACATATTTGTTTTTGTAGATTTTCACAGGTAAAGGTATGCAGGTTTTGGTGTGTTTGAGTCTTTTCCCATGTAAGATTGAGAGTATTTTGGCAACGTTTTGATGAGGTCCTATTCGCCATCTTCAGTGCTTTCGGCTTCGTGTTTTTGCGAGCAAAGCGTGATCGGAGCTGCTGTCTCTCTATAAATACTGGTGGGGAGGTGTGGTGTGTTGGCTCTGTTGTAAGTGGGCTGGTTGGCTGTGTTGTTATTTCTTGATTGGTTGATGGAGCTGGTGTTTGCAGATTGGTTGGCTTTTTCATAAGAACCCGTGTGGCTGAGGTACTGGCTGTGTGTCATTACAACACAGGAGGCTGATAGACACACACCCAGTACCTCAGCCACACAGGTTCTTATGAAAAAGCCAACCAATCTGCAAACACCAACTCCATCAAACAATCAAGAAATAACAACATAGCCAACCAGCCTGCTTACAACAGACCCAACATACCACATCAGTGTTTATAGAGAGATAGCAGCTCTGATCACGCTTTGCTTGCACAAACATGAAGCCGAAAACACCAGCCTGAAGATGGCGAGTGGGACCTTGTCGAAACATCACCAAGATACTCTCAATCTTACACGGGAAAAAACTTGAACACGCCAAGACCTGCATATATATGTCTGTCTTGAGTCGCCATGTGCAAATAGGTGACAATATAAATTTCCAAATAAATAAATAGATAAATAAATGAATGGAACTGTAGAAAATAACAAAATATTAAAAACTGCAAATAGTGGCAAAAGAAAGCAAAAATAGTACCAATAGTATTATTGGTGCTATAAAACTAAATAAAACATCTGGAGCATCATTTGAACACCATTGAATGCCAAAGTCACCATCAGTCAATTGTAAAAAAGCAGCTTTACTTGAAACAGTTTATATTCTGGAATGATTACCTTTAACACTTCCAGCAAGAATATCTGTCTATCCTATGTCCTTGGGAAGGACTTGATAGGTAGACAAAATGCCAAGTACTGTCTAAATATCTAACTGACTGTATGACTAATCATAATCATCACATCCACATCAGTCTCAATTAGCCAAGAGACATATTGTAAAGAATACAATATGCTAACTGGGCTCACAATTTCACTAATACACAAGGAGAAAATATGCAAATGTTAAATTACAAGTTTAGGCCAAAGCTTTTGGGAGATAATGTGGGAAATACATTTGATAATTAAAAACAATACTTGGGATATTCATCCACTGCTTAATTAAAAGTTAGCATTGTTGAATGCTACATGATTTGCAGATCATTTCTTAACGCTAATTATAAAGTTTAATTTTATTTGTTTAGACTGCAGTAGAATGAGAATATTTGTTTTCCATATTCATTATATCCCAGTGATTTGATTGTGCTGTTAACTAATTACAGCATCAGGAATATTTATTACACTTATTTTATAGAGCAATACTCTAATGCAGTGCTCTTGGGAGGTGGAGAGAAAGGAGGTGGGAGGTGGAGAGAAAGAGAGGCTCCCATTAAACTATTGGAAGAATCCTTATATTATTGACAAATGTACCAACATTTTAAAATGATGTGAAAGTGGCAAGATGATATCCCTAGAAAAGATGGCCAGACCTTATCAATCAGAGATTATTCCACTGATATGCCAACCACATGTCCACATGACAGGCAATAAATGTACAAGTTACAAATGTACGGGCAATCCTTTTTATGCTTCTCAACTCAGATGGAATGAGCACACAAAAAGAGAAAACACTGCAAGCCAGAACACACAAGAAGGAATCTACAGAGAATCTACAGTAAGTGCAGGTAGCCCTCCTTGAAAGCACAAAAGGAGGAAAGGAGATTATTCTGACAAATGAAGAGTTTCAGCTACTGTATAAGCACAAGAGATGGTACCTACACTAGGGGAGAAAGAAAATAGGTTTTATACAGTTTTTTGCATGCATGCATGCATAAAATGGACAGCCATACAGGTAGATGGAGACATCCATCCCGAAATGACAGTCATCAATCATACTAGTTATTAAGCAGGCCACTATCTGACCATGCTTGATTAGATGACCTTTTTTGCAGATCTCGCTAAGCGAATAGCATCATCATTAAGTGCATGCATTTTAGCCAAGTGGAAGTAAAACACCAGTTTGTGGCAAAAAAAAATTATTGTAAATTGTGGTCACATGATGAGATGCTGCAAAGAGTTGTACATGTGGGCTGGTTGCTAAGCACTCAAAAGGTGACCGTAGCATGAGGAAGCGACCGTCAGAACTTGCAAATCAGGTTGTAAGTAGCTCTGGAGAGACACGTCATAATTTTGAATGGTCATTAAGTGTCCCTACACCGGTAGCGTAGGAAAAGCAGAGGTGGTATTCAGCAGGTTCTGACCAGTTCTGGAGAACCGGTAGCAGAAATTTTGAGTAGTTCGGAGAGCCAGCAAATATCCCCTCTGACTGGAGATTTTACAGTATCCTTCCCTTGCCACGCCCACCAAGCCACGCCCGCAGAACCGGTAGTAAAAAAAATAAAAATGAATCCCACCACTGAGGAAAAGACATTGGCAATGTTAGGCTTTTATGGCTCTGATAGGGAACCATGAACTAACGTTCACTGGCAGAAGGCCTTCCTAACATTTTCACTATTGATTTTGCTCTAAAGATTCGCCATTGATAGGATGTGATTTGCACACTAGAAGAGCAGCTGTGTTTCCTCTGTACTGGCAGAATCACTGCCCCATTTGAATCATCGCTTTTTAGGGGGCAAACTGGCAAACCATCCAGATATGACTAGCAAAGCTACTGGGTATTCCAATGATGCATGCGTTAAAATAGCAGTATAATTTTATCAGGACAAAAGGATATATCAGGGCAATATATCTATATATCTGTCTATTTATATCTGTAGCTATCTATCTATCCTTTTGCCCTGATATAGTTAGGCTGATTATATTTTTTAATATAATATAATTTTATTTCATATATATTTTAACTGACTTCATGTATTGCAGGCCCAATTGGGAAAAGAAAGCTCGGGAGTATATAGGTTGGAAACATGCAGAAGGAGCCTTCATGCTGCAATGGATAGACAATGGCTAAAATGGTGATACACATACACACGCACATATGTGCGTGTGTGTGTGTGTGTGTGTGTGTGTATGCACGCTTATGTGTGTGTGTGTTGGAATTTATGAGTTGTGCTACTGACTACCGGTGTGGTTCCTTCAAAAAAAGACTTGGACTATTTCTCTGAAGTATGGGTGATCAATGGCTATTAGCCCTGATGGTGGTATGACAGCCTCTGAAAATCAACCAGTAGGAGACTAACAGGACTTGCTTGTGATGTTTTTGGTCACTCTCTGAGAACAGAGTGTTAGACTAGAAAGAGTCCAATCCAGCAGGGCAATTCTTATGGTTTTATATAGCAGGGGCTGCCATCAAATTCTTATTGCTTGGAAAAGAACCTACTGAACATCCCATAAAGAGGTTGACACCCTTCTTTCAACTTCTCAGCCATGGAGAGTTCAGAAACAAAAATGCTACAACGATGCCTTCAAGTGTGTATCAAGCGATAAGTGTCAGCGCTCTTGTAACATAAAGGAGATGTTGACATTTTTTACGTCAACACACCTCTCACCTCTTGTCCTGCCACAAGTCCAAAATATTTACTTAATGCCGGATCTCAAGAAGCTTATCATACTTCAATGAACCTTTCAAAATGTTTTCTGAGAAACCTGTAAGAACCCAAAAGATATCAGGACTTTTACAGTAAAACCTTCCTTCGGTCAACTGAATGCAAGGGGAAAAAACCATGGTACACTCTAATAAAGAAGATTATTAAACTGAAAATCTCACGTATTAGTGTTTATTTTTAAAATCCCCGTGTTTGAGCTGCTTTAAAAGTAGCAATTTATCACTGAATGTATTCTAATTTTAGCCTCGAACAAGCTTAATATGGTTAATTTCAAGAATAATTTCAAAAAATCAAAGTGGTTTGAACTCAATACTCAGTACCTAGAAGAAAGTAATTAAGATCAGCTCACAGCTGAACATACAAGTGGTCCTTGGCTTATGACTGATCACTTAGCAACTGTTTGAAGCTATTACAGACCCCAAAAAGATACTTATGACTCGGATTAGAAGTTTCAATTTCCCAGCTCCCCCATCCTGTGATCATATCTTGAGTACTGAGCAACTGATCCACTCTGGATATCACTGGATTTCCCATTCTACTACATCATTTATGTCCATTTGCAGTGTCTTGCAGTTACATGGCCACAACTTATTAATTATTTTTTGCTAGAAACCAGCATTTACTTTTTGGTTTCTGACAAAACAATGCCCACCATGGATAATGGGATCACTTAACAACCACAGATGACCCTTGTGATTTATTTAATGACCACTACAAAAAATGTAGCATAATCAAGTTGGTCAGAATTAACAATTCTTAACACTATTTATTAGCACGATTAATTACTGTAATTCCAGGATCAATTATAATCATAAATTAAGGACTACATATACTAATGCACACAAAATGCTGGCTGATTGTTGCTGTGAATGGAGACAAAAAGTCAGGCAAAAGGAACAGAGGAACAGAAAATAGCTACCTGATATCCTGAACGTCAGTACTTCATATTTAAATATTTTATTATAGTCCTCAGTAACAATAAGCCAGCTTTTAGTCTACAAGGACAGGAACACAAGTAACTGTCTTTCTCTTACCACCTTACTTTGAAACAAAGAAATCCTTACCTGTTGTAATTTTCTAAAGAAATTAATAAAGACATCACTGTTTGTAACACTTGGATCAACGGAAACTGCAATAGAAGAAATTGCAACAGAATAGAACATGTATCTTAAAATATTCCACAGATGGTAAAGATAGACACTGAGAAAAAATATGCATAATTTGTTAAACAAATTGAATTTTAAAAAAAAACTATCCCACATCCTAAAATCTTGATATTCATGGAGAAAAATCTATGTGGTTGCTATGAGTCGAAAATGACTTGATGGCACAAAATAATGAAATAATTAAAGTTTTGATAAAGGCATATAACTCAAATGAAGTTTAGGATTTTCATAAATGAAATGTTTTCTTTTGTTTTCTATAGATTAATGCTTAATCTCAAGAAATCAGATTTAGTTTATAATATTTGTACTGGGTGAGTTCTTTGCTTTTTTTCCTAGACTGCAGACTCTTCTGAAGTCAGAACTTCCACTCCAGGTATCACTGGATTTCCCATTCCACCACAGCATTTTCTGAGCGTACCAAGACCTCATGAAATACTATTTAAAAAAACCAGTGAGCTCCAGTAGGAAGGATATAGTGCAGAATTCCTTGCCCTTAAGAACTGCAGTAAAGCAGCCCGTTATATCTGTTGATAAATTTCCTTTAAAGTCCAGTCATCTAAAACATCTTTTTCTGCACAATTCCTTTCAACACTTTCTAGGTCTATGAAATCATAGCATGCACAAATTCAATATTTGCTTGAATGCTCATTAAAAAAAAATCAGTTGCCAAAGTAGCATTCAGTATACCGTTCTGTAGATACTGTTCTAGCTGTTTTCTCCTTTCATCAGCCATTGACTTTGTCATTGTAAGGAAAAATTTTGGAGGAAATGAGGGCATTCCTTTTCCAAAGACTCGTCTTAGCTGAAAAGATAAATAATCTTTAAATGGTACTAATCTATTACCAAATATCAAACATTTATTACTTGAAGATGTTCATTAATAAATTCCCAAAGATTACTTCCTTTAAGGATGTTGACATTCATAAGAGATCTGAATTGGTCTGTTCTTATGTTACCAATAGAAGAGAATATATGCAACTCGGTGTTGAATTGTGCAGTCCTTGGTACTCTCTGAAGTAGGTTGCTTTCTTGCAGACATTTCAGTACCTAGCTAGGTAACAACATCAGTGCTATTGAGTATAGGATTTGATCCCTGGTTATATATAGTAACTTGCTCTGACAGTGTTGCTATGAGCATGGTTTTCTTCTTGTTAATTCCTTGATTAGGGTATTCTTTTCTGATAGATTGTCTCATATCAATCTCTGCCTTCAATTTTCTGGATGTTAATTGCTGGACAGAATGCATTCTGGTAGCAAATAAATTAGTAGTACACAAAAGAAAAAGCACTAATGCTATTTATGACACCATACATAGGCTATATAATCTAAAAATATACTGTACATAGATATTTTGGGAACCATAGATTGGGTAGAATGAAAACAATTGAGTGCAAGATTTAAGAAAAGGCTTAGTTTATAAAAAGAATAATGAATACTATCAGAATGAGATTCAGCAATTCAAACTTACCAAAAGGTAAATCAAAAAGGTAAAACTATTTTCTATTAGAAAAACGAATGTATCTTTTCTTTATATATACTGAGAGTATTTACACCAAGACAAATTCCTTGTGTGTCCAATCACACTTGGCCAATAAAAGCATTCTATTCTATTCTAAATACTAATTTTGGAGCAAACCTATATTGCTATGGTCCCTATATACATGTAAGTGTAGTGGTGTTCCCATATTTTGGGGACAGCCACAGAGAAGAGGGGAGTCAACCTATTTTCCAAAGCACCAGAAGGCAAGACAATAACAATAAATGGAAACTAATTAAGGAGAGAAGCAACCTAGAATTAAGACAAATTTCCTAACAGTGAGAGCAATTAACCAGTGGAACGACTTGCCTCCAGAGATTGTGGATGCTCCATTCTACTGGAAGCTTTTAAGAAGAGACTGGACAGGCATTATCTGGAATGGTTTAGACTAAGTTTCCTGCTTAAACAGGATGCTGGATTATGAGACCTTCAAGGTCTCTTCCAACTCTGTTATTCTCTGTTACTTTCTATAAAGTACTAAGTGCACCGCACTCACTGAATAATATCATATTCTTCTTCTTCTCTCTCTCTCCCTTGCACAATTGTTCAATCTTTGGTGGGAAAGTTCAAGTAAGTTAAGAAATTGGCCATTACTATACTCCAGAAGTCTGGGTCCTTTTTACATGTAGCCCATTGTATGAAAAGAAAGTGGGTCTTTCATTGCATTCTCACAACTGCAATTTTGACTTTTTTGATCTCCTTCATAGATACACAATTGGGTAGAAGGACAAGAAAACCTTTCTTTCTCTAGCTTATATTCTTACTTCCATAGTTTCATTGGAATAATTAAAGCTTCAATGACGCTGATGTTATTTTCACTAAAGACCTGTTTTTTTTAATATAGCTTTGATATGTAAGATCTTCACTTCTTTCATGGAAAGTCCCAGGTCTGAAAATACTCTGAGAGATTATTATCCAAAGGGAAGGGGGAGTGTCTCTACTGATGTGTGTATGTCTTCGCACATCCACAAAGTTTCATGCAGCAATAAATTATTAATGTGTGAACATTTCTTTCATGTACAAAACTAGAAAGATGTCAAACATGCTGCAAAACTTAAGTCTCAACTTTGTCGATGACCCTATGCAAACAAACCAATTATTGATGTTATACAAGCACCTTTCCTTTGTGAAGAACATTTTGTGGCTTTTTGACAATGAAACATTCCTCCTCCTCCCCCCAAGAATAGTAGCTGGATGAGAAAATAAATAAATAAAGGGAATGAATTCTTCATCTTACCTGTTCATTCCAGCGGTGCAACTGACTGTAACGTAACTTGCAGAAAAGGAAGCCCTCCAAATAGACAGAATAAAGCTGAAAATACACAGTGTTTTCCAAATAAGTCATTTCAGGATTGTTAAAAGAACTCACCACTTCCTATCCATTGTGTTCAACCTTGCATTCCTACTGGCCAAGAAAGAGGAACCTCATCCCTGTGGGTATTAAATTGGCCCTGGCATGACCCAGGTCATAGTGGAAGCCACAATCATGCTAGGTGTATACAAAAGGGTGGAGCTTTGGTTGCATATTGTGGCCACCATCTTCACATCTCTCTCTCTCTCTCTCCCCCTCTCTCTCTCACACACACAGTGAATGCCCTTGCACACAGATTTGGTATAGCATGACTATCTCATTACTCCTTATCACCCATCCCCTCCCACTTGTGACTGTATGACTGTAACTTTATCTTGTATCCTTACGATTCATATTGACTGTTTCCTAGTATAATTTGATTACTTATTGTACCCTATGACTATTATTAAGTGTTGTACCTTATGATTCTTGACTCTTGATGAATTTATCTTTTCTTTTATGTACACTGAGAGCATTTGCACCAAGACAAATTCCTTGTGTGTCCAATAACACTTGGCCAATAAAGAATTCTATTCTATTCTATTCTCTTTATTGAGTATGACTGGCCCTTGAGACTTTCTCAACTTCCATGACTTTAAGACAGGCAGACTTTAATTCCCAGAATTTCCCACCCAGCATTTTAAGTTACCAAGATTGGGAAACACTGGACTAGTTCCATGCTAGAAAAAGACATCCATTCCTTCAGTCTGGAATATTTTAAAACCTATCCCAGCCTGCCAAAACAAATTAAAAGGAAGCTTGCGAATTTTCACAGATCACCTGAAAGGAGCGTTACAAGCAACAGCACAAGAACACTTGTCTTTTCTCTTTTTGTCCCCACACTTCCGTTGCGATTTTTAGTACCTATTTGAGCGCTCGTTCCCATTTCTGTCACAAACTTGCTTATAGGGTGTTATTTCCTCAAGCAGCATTGAGCGCTGGCCAAGTCGGTGAAGTTTCAAGTCAAATCAAATCGAATCAAAACTATCCTTCCTTCCTCTTTCTTCGCCCCCCTCCCTCCGACCCAATCCCCCTGGTTCCCTCTCGGAAGCTCCTTCTTGTCTCTCTCCCCACCCCCCGCTTTTCCTCTCTCTTCCTCTCAAGCCCCTCAACAGATGCTTCTCCTCTCAGGCGCAGAAACGCGCATCCAGGCCAGCTGGCCATTGACCAAGAGCCTCGCTCTTTCGCTCCAGGAAGCTTTGACCCCCGGCAACCACGCTCCCACACCGCCCAGCCCACGCTTTGCCCGGGCATTAGCTGCGCCCCCCTCCCCACCCAACCACCCCCGCCCGCCGCCCCACAGAACCATCTTTGCTCTCCTTTCTTCCTTTCCTTTCGGGGCTGCAGGAATGGGTGGGGCGCGCTCCCCCTCTCCCTGATCGCCGCCACAGTTTTAATCTCACCCAGGCCGCCAGCCCCGGCCCAACTGTTGATCCTCCGACCCACCCACCCACCCGCCCCTTTTAAACGGGGATCGTCGGCCATCAAATCCACCTGCTCGGATGCCAACGCTCTCACCCCCCCGCCTTCCTCGCTCCGTCCCTCCCCACCCCGCCGCACAACGCCTCCCTCCGCCTTTTTTTTCCGACAAGGGTCTCGCCGGGATGAGGCAATCGGGTGTGGAGGGGGGAGGCAGGAGGGGAGCGAAGGGCACGGTTCGCCCGCGGAGGAGATCGCCAGCGCGCCCGAGGAGCAAAGCCTGGAGTACCTGGCAAGGTCTGGCACTGCCAGGTTACTTCGCCCTCCCCGCCTCCCCTCGTGTCGGGATCCACCCCTCCTTCCCTTCTCCCTTTAAGAGAAGCTACTCCACCACGTAGCGGCCGCCAAACTTCTCCAGCAGCTCTTCGGAGAGAGGGATGCTGAAGTGCATCTTCATGGCGGTTGCCGCCCGTCCGCGTGGGGAGCCGATGGAGCCGTCTGGCGGGGCCGAGGAAGTGGAGCAGGGCGGCCGCGGGAGGATTTGTTTGCTCCACGTGATGGAGGGAGGGGCGCGGTTGCCTCCCCCCCACCCTCACACGCGCGCGCGCGTGCGCGCGCGAGGCGGCCAAGGAGCGAGGCGGAGTGGCGGCAGGTGGAGGTGGCGCTGAGGAGAGCGGGGTAACGCGCTACCGAGGGAGGAGGGTCAGTAGTGGCCGCGAGTCTCGACGGAGCCCCGAGTAAGCTAATGGGTCAGATAAAGAGAAATCGCTTTGCATTCGGTTATTATAGCAATGTTCCAATATTTGAGAGGCTGCTGTCACAGAGAGAAGCACCTGAAGGCCAGACAAGGAACAATGGATGGAAACTGATCAAGGAGAGATTCAACCTAGAAACAAGGAGAAATTTTCTGACAGGGAGAACAATCAACCAATGGAACAGCTTGCCTTCAGAAGTTGTGGGAGCTTCATTACTGGAAGCTTTCAAGAAGAAATTAGACTGCCACCTGTCAGAAATGATGTAGGGTCTCCTTCTTGGGGGAGAGGGGAGGTTGGATTAGATGACCTACAAGGTCCCTTCCTACTCTGTTATTATTTTTAAGGACAGCTGCTTGAACAACCCTCCTATGCTTATGGTGTCTCCAAGTTCTGCTCTTGCAAAGCCACCTTTTATTCAGTTCATAAAATCTCAGATTTTATCGGAAAGCTTGCCTCACCACAATAAGTTCAGTGGTGATTTTGTGCCAATGAAAGTCAATGTATAGTAACCTGGCTTTGGGTTAAGAGTTTGTGTGTCCTTGCAGTATCAAAGGCTCTCTTTAAGGACTCCTAAAGAGAACTTCAATGTACCCTATAGGTATATATAGTTATATATACTGTATAATGGTTATATATTCATTGATTGTACTCTATGACTATCATTAAGTGTCGTACCTTATGATTCTCGACTCCTGACTAATGTATCTTTTCTTTTATGTATACTGAGAGTATTTACACCAAGACAAATTCCTTGTGTGTCCAATCACACTTGGCCAATAAAGAATTCTATTCTATTCTATTCATAGGTCAAAAGCTGAAGTCTGAATTCTAGAGACAAACTACTGAAAGTCAAAGTAGCATCTGCAGCACTGGTTTTATATGAAAGGAGTATTTCTTGCCTGCCAGCAGACGAACTGCTGCATTCTCCATCAGTGCCAGCTTCAGGGTATTCTTTAAAGCAGACCCAAGTAAAGCGCATTGCAGTAGCTGATGTGGGAGATAGTGAGGGTAAAGTATGGATGATCATTGCCCTGGCAAATGCTTCGGAAGGGGATACAACAAGAAAGCCAATTGCACTAGGGGTGAAATTTCCCTAACCATACAAATGCCTGTTCAGGAGGAATGCTGAGTTGCAAACCTGCTTCTCTGGGAAAACCGCCTCCCCATACGGAGACATGACTGGAGCAGGAGAATTGCCAGATATTTTCTGAATAAGCAACACACTTGTTTCTTCTCATTCCAATTCTGTAACAGCCTCTGGATCCTGAGCCAGGACTTTTAACTACAGTCCAGTCCAGAGTGGTGATGTATTATGGAGTGTCACTAATATTTTATTTTTCTTATCTGTACCCATTTCATGTATTCATAACTATGTATATACTTATACCTATTATCTTGTGATTGACAAATCAAATCAAATAAATAAAATAAAATAATATACTGATGATGGGATACAGTTTGCATCCCAAACTGACAAATGGCCTCCAGGGGCTTCACTGGTCATATTAAATAGTAAAGGTAGTGAATCCTCTGATGCTTCCTGAGCAGCAGAGTACTATCTACTCAGGAAAAATGAGAATTACTATGTAGAAGAGGGCCTTTGGCTCCCAGTTCTCAAAATGGGGCTGTAAGGATAACATTATTGATGGAAGTCCAAGAGAACTAACGGTAGCTAGGACTATATCCTGGACCTTCACCTAGGTTGATGTCTGTTTATGCACAATCTACAAGATAATGCAAGAACACCAGAAAAGCATTCTTTAAATATAATTCAGTGGTCTGGAAGTATAGAGTGAAAAAGAATCAGAATTGCAATGTAAGTGGGTTAATAGCCTGGGAAAAAAATGCTGGTACTTGTTATTGAGCACAACATAAGAAGCAGCAGGATGGTTTGCACATAGATCATTCACAACAGATATTAGAAGACAAAGGAAAGATGTGTATGATCTCATTCATAATAGACAGCATAATAGGCAATCTACCATAGACCACAATTTATGTCCTTTCACAACAAGGGTTTCCATCTTATTTTGATTTATTTTCTTTCATCCAATCCAGTGCTGTCTATAGGCAGGTATTCAGGGAGCTTTCATGTTGCCTGATGACGCTGTCACGAAGAAAAAGACATGAATGCCATAATAAACCTACAGTATCTCCTGATATTCTTGCAAGAGTTTATGTATATTTTAAATACATCAGGGGCAAAATAGTGCCTTGAGAGGCTTCATATAATAGGTCCCACTTTGTGGCCTAGTTGCTAGCCACACCATCTCTATCTAGAACCATCCCAGCATAAAGAATTGCAAAAAAGGGATCCCAGTTGTGAAACCTGCCAAGCACTCCAGAAAGATCCTTAAACAATAATACCATAAGCTTCAGAAAAGCTGGGACAGTGTTTTCAAACTTGGCAACTTTAAGATATGAGAATTCCAAATCCTAGAATTCCCCATTGAACATGCTGGCTAGGGAATTCTGGGAGTTGAAGTTCACACAGCTTGAAGTTTGAAAAACACAGATCTAGGCCAATGGTGGGATTCCATTTTTTTTACTACCGGTTCTGTGGGCGTGGCTTGGTGGGTACAGGGGAAGGATATGTAAAATCTCCAACCAGAGGTGATATTTGTTGGTTCTCCGAACTACTCAAAATTTCCGCTACGGTTATCTAGAACTGGTCAGAACTTGCTGAATATCACCTCTGATTCTAGGCAAGCCAAAGGATTTGACATGTTTGGTCGACATAATCTAATTATTTATGACAGTATGAAGCTGACCACCTTGTCAATTTTCTTGCCCAACCATGGAAAATTGTAAACTGGCCTAGACTGAAAATTATCTAAGTCTGAGGAATCCAGAAAGGCCTTTTTAAGCAATAATCTAATAAATGCCTACTTTAAACAATGAGATAAACTAGCAAATGAAGGGGAATTAAAATGCTGCTCATATTCATATATCATTAGCTGAATTGTGTAGAACAAAAATGATGGGTTATGAAGGAGAAAAGTAATATGTCATTTCCTTTTCTTCTATTAAATTGAATGTTTGACTGACATAAAACTGTATTTAAAAATCTTATGTAAGAACTTAGTTTCTTATCAAATACTGTAAATCCAATTGCATGTATATGACAATGCAAAACTTCCCCAGGTGTCATGTTTATTATCCAATATGTCTTAGATGTTTCTCCAACATCTACCTTTCTTTCAGTCTCTTACATTTGCATCTTAAATCAGAGATAGGTATGAGATACTGTAGATTGTAACATTATGATTTATCATTGCAGATTGACAATAGCTTGATTTGCTTTGAAAATTCTGGCTTTTGATATAGGATGAGTCTTAGCTGTCCCCAGACTTCCTCAGTGATTTATATCAGTTACTCGAGACCAACAGAGAAACTAGAATGATGGATATATTGCTTGTACAAAAAGCATGGGATGTTTGTGTGAATTAACAAATAACCACTTGAAGAACCAGTTATGGCATCTTGTTCTCTACCTATGATCTATGTATCTCTCATGTATAGGTGAAGCTTTAATTACTAGAAGTAAAACAAGCAGATTAACGATGACATCACTGTCAGTCCAAATCTAATATAAACATCACCTTGCAGACTGACAAAAGAAACTGACAATCATCAAAGCAAAGAGCAGATGCAGGCTGCCCTTCCTTATAAAAGCAACAGCTGTCCTCTCTAGCCACCATAATACCAGGAGAAAAGTCAACCATTTTGTCGTCATAATTGTGTCTTTATATGAATTCTAGCTTGATACTCATGCTTCGCTATGAAACCATGTGGTCGGGCTTAGTTTTTGGAGAGGAAAATAAGAGAAAAAAATTCTGCCTCTGCCTACCAACATTCATTGGTATTCATCTGGCTAGCATCCAGTCAATGTGTGAGAGAGTTGAGGGCTGTTTGGAAATGGAAACAGTATTTGCTGTGTGAGCAAGGAGACAGCAAGGAGCCTGGACATGGCTTAGCTCAACTGTTCTGCACTAAAGCTGCATGGTGCTGTGAAACTGAAACTGAAATTCCTCTGCTTGTGTTTTGCATTTGGAACAGATTTCTTTTCAGGTGGGGAGGGACAGTAGAACTCCTTAGTATCAGAGCGTGTTAATAATAATATACGAAATACTAATGCTCTGATGGTCATTTTGAAAAATCCTTTCTTAGTGAGCACCTAGAAGCCAAGAGGAATATATGTGCCAAATTTCAAGTTTATAGGCTTTACAGTTCTGGAGATTTTGTGATGATGCGTGAGTAGTATTTCGCTTAGATAGATAGAGAGAGAGAGAGAAAGAGAGAGAGAGAGATGTGTATTGTCTCATTAGAAAGTAAAGCACTCTGGAATTGTCTTATAACCACATCCCTCCTTCTAATAAAAACCATTTTTCTGAGAATCTTGTCAGAATCATTCCTTGAATTGTTTCCTGTCTCAGATGCGTAAAAGAAAGCCTGACAAATAAGGCGAGTCTTAGTTTCCAGAAGATAGTGTCTTATGGAGGTAAGAATCTGTGATCAAGTTGCAGCACAAGCGATCTCAAAAGCATTCCATCCTAAGATGCCATAGCATAAATCACTGAGGATGCTACTCATTGAGCCCCATCACTTAAAATGGTAGAATCATGTCAAAAAGGCCTTCCAGTTTGAGCTTCTTCGGCGACAGACTGAAATCTGCGATTGTGTGTGGTTTCAATCTGTGCTCGTTGCTGGAATGCCCTGAGCTGGCTGGTTTTGGGCCTAAGCTACCCCACAGAGGTGGTGAAGAGGGGGGAGACTGCCAGCAGGGTCAAGGAAAGCCACATCTCTCCTCCCCAGCTGGCCTTATTCCCTTTCCCGAAAGCAGTTGTAGCGGTGGTAAGAAATGGCCACCTTAAAGAAGAACTCGACTGGAAAAGAATGTGCAGGAGGAAGATAAGAAGAGAAAGTTTTGGTTGACCAGGTTGAACTGAAAAAGCAACAATGTAAGGTACCCTGGAATTTGAATTATAAAAAATAACATTGTTCCCAAAGAAGATTTTGAAGCAGTGAAGGAGAGAGGGAAGGGAAAGGATTTGGCTTTTTTTTTCTTCCCTTCCTTATAGTGACAGCTAAGAGATTTAAGTAAGAAATTGACAAAAATCCACTTTGACATCAATAGGCATTTAAGCTGAAAATAAAATGTCAAAGTGATAATAAAGACTTTTGGATACTCAAAAATCTTTAAAAGAAGGAGAGAAAAGGAAAGAATAAGAATAAAGAATAAAAGGGTGGATCTGGAAAAATGGAAGAGACTGCCTGGAATTAAAAGGAACTTACAGTGAAACTTTAACAAGATTCCTAAAGATACATTCTAACTGAAACTTTGTAAAAAAATAACAGAACCCCAGGAAGAGAAAGTGGAAAAAAGAAGCAAGAAGAAACAGCTTTGGATTATTTGGATTACTTGGTGATTTTTGGATTTTTCGCTATTGGATTTAAATGACTAAAATCAATCGGGTGGTTTTTTAAAGGTGTTTAAAATGGCATCACTTTTGGAAGAACTGAAAATGGAACTTAAAAAATACAAAGAAGATGCACAAGAAGTAAAAGGTTTTTCTGTCTTCGTATTTCAATTTTTAGAAATGGAGATCTGGAACTATGAGGAACAAGAAACACTTGTAGAACAAGAAGGTAGGGACAAAGAAGAAGCCATCTTTAATGATCAAGTAATTTTATGTGGGGAAAAGAAAGGAAAGGGGGAAAAGAGAGTGGAAGGTTTAAGATTTGAAAAGACAACCAAAAAAAGATTGAAAAATAATTACAATATTAGGAAGCAACAGAAGATAGGATTACAGAAGACAGAATTAGAAGTAGAGAGACAAGGGGGCAAAAAGGGGAGGGAGAAGAATAGGGGGAAGAAAGAAAGGAAAAGAAGTTATAAAAAACAGAAACAAGATATAGAGAAACAGAGAAAATGTATAAGGACTGAAAGTATAAGCCTGTTTAGAGACAATGGGTGAAAATTTAATTGAAAAAGGGATTTCTGCAAAGGTACATAAGATAGTATTGTTATATTAGAAATAGAAATAATTTTAGAAAATATGAAACAATGTATGATTAAAATGATGAATAAAATACTTACTGTAATGCAATGGTATGTTTGTTAATAAATAAATGAAATAAAGAGGATGAGAGAATAAAATTAGGAAAGGATGGGAACATGTTATTTATTAATGATTTATAAAATTATAAGTGAAGAGAAATATGGAAAAAAAGAATTAATTATGGAAAGTTTATAAGTGTTCCCAAGGAAGTATGATACTCAATTGAAAAGAAATGTTAAAGAAGTTAAGATTGTAACTAATATGATAGAATTGAATTGGAATGGAATGAGTGTTTTATTTACTATTGTTATATATATATATATTCTAAAGAACATAATGTGTATTTTAAGAATGTACCAAGCAGAATTCAATTGGAAGTTATGTGCTGTATTGATTGTTATAATTCTAAAGCCATAAATTGAAGTTTAAATAAGAGTTGAATGGATAAAATTAAAAGATATAAAGGTGTCATACTCCAATTAGTAACTACAGAGGAAAATTTGTTTAATGAGAAAAGATAATATGAAATTGAAACAGAACAGACAAAAGTATAAATATTAGAAAGACATTGAAACTTAGAAAAAGATATATAATTGAATTTAGATATGAGATAATTAAAAATAAAGTTGAGAAAACCATGGGAGGGGAAAAATTATGGAGAAAATGTTAAAATAGTAATGAGATATGGAATAGAACACAAAGATGAATATGAAATTGAGTTTGTGTCTGTATGAAGAAGTGATAACTGGGATCATGCTATTCTCAAAAAAAGATGTTTTATTTGTATGTCTTTGTGAAAACCCAAATAAAATTTATATTAAATGAAAAAAAAAGGCCAGTCAAGAAGACAATAATAATCACCAAGTGTGCTAAACCAATCTTTAGATGCCCATAACAAATCAGGAAACATTTATTAGAAAGAACAAGTTCTGCCAAGAAAAAGAGCCAAAGCCTGCTATTTTTGTAAGGAGCATGAAGAATTTTTTGAGAATGATTCAGAAGGGAAAAAAGCAAGAGTTTCCTGGTTTATGTTAAGAGGAGGGAAATTTTAGGAAGAAATTGGAAGTGAGATAAAAGCACAATTTTATTCTGGTGGAGCACAATATACGGCGGATCTTCAAAAAGAGCCACTAATTCATCAGAAGTTACTAATCAAAAACATATTTTCAACCAGGAAAGATCAATTGCAGTTAATGGTTCAAATACTTTAACATTAAAGTAGAAAGAATGCTCTAGGAAGTAGCCAGAAGTAAAACCAAAAGATAAAAGTTTCTAATGTCCTTTGAAGAACCACTTTATAGTCAATTATGAAAAAAAAACTGTATAATCTTCTATGGGAAGAAACTGTAATGGTTGAAAGACAAACCTTTAAAGAAAAAATGTAATGGTATGTTGGAATGACCTTGGAGACAACAGCCACAAACTAGACAACCATAACATACAAGGTATCTTAGGTATTCTCCACTATTGCAAAGGTATTTTTAGTCCAAAGGAGACATGAGAAGCCCTTCAGAAGGATCCTTCTCTAGTTTTTCAGAGTAAAAGAAAAGGAGAATACTTTCCAACTTGTAACATTCTATTAATGTGATTTACAATAAAACAAAGTAGTAGTATTCATTGATATATTTGTCTGGACTACCTTGAAGGGCTAATGAGGTGGAGTAAAAGGCAACAATTTTTGAGTTCTACAGAAAGATCCAGCAAAGGAAGAAAGTGGATTGACATTTAGAGAGCATATGAGATTTTCTGATTTCACAGAGCATAGTTGGTTGAGTAAATTTTCTTTCACTTTTAAAATTAATAAGTTCAACATCTTGCTCATAGAGAAAACATTGGTCACTAAACAGAGTCAGATGGTGGTGTAGAGTTAAAGAAGGAACTGACTCAGAAAGGTTTTGCCTAGGTGTTTGCTCTTACAAGAGATCATAAAGCTTATCACTTCACCCCAACCAAGATATTCCTAGTAGGTGGGCCATGCCTATTATCCTGTTTCATGTAGTGAACTGCCAATCAGTAAACTCCTGATCACTGTATGTAAATTAGGTGCTAGGTAGCTATGTTGGAAATATGTCAAGATTGGCTGGGGGCTTCTGGCTGAGGAATGTGTAGGCTTTAGAACAAGTGAATCTTCTGTGGACCAGGTATTACTGTTATGACATTTAAAAAAAATTAGTAAACCCAGAGCAGTCTGTAAATAACATTTGACAACTTTGCTCCTAAGTAGCTTGAGAAAGTTTTCCCTATGGGGTCCTTGGGGGTCTCTGAGCTTGATTGTTTTCTTGCTGTCAGACATTTCATTACCAAAGTAGGTAACATCATCAGTGCTAGTTTTTTTCAGTTTTATAAAAAGGGTACTTTATCACAGGCACCATATTATTTCTAATGATTAGAAGAGAAAGTAGTTGTCAATATTGAGCAACATGGACAACAGACACACAGTAACGTTGAGCAGATCAAAAGCTTTCAACCATATGGTGTTTGTATTTCTTGGATCAGGTAAGAGGGCTTCATCTAAATTTGCAAAGCAGACAGTAAAGTGATTTGGATTTTTCTGTTTAAAAGAAAGTGGTTTCATTCTTGAGTCATTAGATTATTTGATACTAAGTTACTGGCTCAAATTTTTATATGGGGTTCACTGAAGATCATGTCCCATTATTATCTCCAAGAAACACTGCATTTTCCTTTTCATATTCCTAATTGTGTCCTTAACATCTCTTTGTGACTGGAGGTCAGTTTAACCAAGGTGGAGATTCATGCTTGGCTTATCTTTAATTTCTGGCTAAAGCTTGCTATCTCTCAGTAAAGTATTGTCTTGCTATGTTATCTTTTTTTTAAAGGAATTTTTATAAGCTTATTTTATTCCTTTTGGCAAACTTTCTAAGAGGAGCAGTTTACTGCTTGTAAAGCTACATTTCATGACAATATAGTGAGCAATGTTTAACACCAACTCTCCAACAGGAATTTTTAAATTTGTTTTTGTTGTTTTACTGTACCATTAATCTAGATCAGGGGTGTTAAATTCACATCATCACATGACATATTGGGACTTTCCCCCCCCCCCTTTATTAAAATGGGCAGGGCCCGTGAGTTTGATACCCCTGATCTACATGTTTTTAATTTTTGTAGGATATTCTTAGTTTGCTTACAGAAAAGGATTCATTTGATACTGACAATAGCAGTTGGAGTTTAGGTGGCCAATATAGTATGATTAAAAATAGAACAATAGGTATGGTCAATAACAGCATTAATCAGGATAAACTATTTGGAGTAACTAGAACACGATGAAGCAGTGGTGTGGTAGCACTTGATCAAAACAAAGGCTCCATATGACATAATCTATGCCATCATATCAGTTCATTGCAGGACTCGAGTGACTTGGGATCTTGACCTTGTGTGCCAAATACATGAAATTATTTATTAGAAGAGCATTATCTTCTTGGAGATTAATGAAGTCACTTAAGGGTCTATTTTGAGGATTTCAGCAACAGAAGCTTGTGGCAACCTAATCATATGTGAAAAGAAACAATGCTTCAAGATTCCCAGAGAACTTTTTTCTTACAAATCTTTTTGTCCTAAACACGATTGCAACCAGAACTTTAGATCAGTTTGAAAGTTCTTGCAGTGATAGTAACATGGAATGTTCTGGTAAGGTGCCAGAGCTGGAGGTTTGGGCATTGATCTCTAGATTTCTATGCATGTTTTCATCTACCAATTTTTAGAGTTACTTTCCTGACCCCAATCCACCATTGTCACAACTTGGAAAATCTGAACCCAGAAACAAGCTTGGAGAAACAATGAATGCTTATAGTGAAGTGTTATGGTCAAAAATGTGGAACGCAGTTCAAAAGATTTATCAGCTTACTGCCAGTCTTCCTAACACATTACAGAATGTGTAAGCATCAGTAAGAGGTCAGCTATTCTTCTGCTCCATGCTTCACATTTGATGTCATCACAAGTTTTGGATGAGTTCAGCCAATCCAAAGTAAGCACATCCAGAAAAGTGCACGCTGTTTTCACTTTCCTCATTCAGGCAGAAATATTTTATTTTAAGGGCTATAAGTTTGTACAATATGCTAAAATTGCACAACTTAAGATTTGAATGTCAATTATAACTACCTATTATTTATATCAGGGGTCTCCAACCGTGGCAACTTTTAAGACTTGTGGACTTCAATTCCCAGAATTCCTCAGCCAACTGGTTGAGGAATTCTGGGAATTGAAGTCCACAAGTCTTAAAAGTTGCCACGGTTGGACACCAGATTTATACCATCACTTTAGCCAGTGTCTATCCACTGCAGAATGAAAGCCGCTTCTGCATGTTTCCAACCAATACTGTCCTGAGCTCTTTTACCAATTGTCCCCACAATACTTTGGTGATGTCGTCAATTCATCTTGTTTTAGGTCTCTTTCATGGACTTTTTATCAAGTGGAATCCATGTAGTGGTCTACGTGGACCACTACATATACCTTGGCCAACAAGTCTCAATGGAAGGTGATACAATGAAGGAAATTGAACAGTGTGTTAAATGTGGTTGGTAGGCATTCTGTAAGATAAGCATAATTTTCAAGAAGCTCCCCCTATGCCTGAAAAGTTTTCGATTCATGTGTCCTACCAGTGTGTCCCACCTGCTCTAACATATGCCAGTGAAATATGGACACTAACCTCACAATCGATACAAAAGCTAAGAGTGGTGGCAAAGAGCCATGAAAAGATACATGTTTGGCATTACAGGACAAGATAGAAAGACCTGCATAATTAGAGAACAAATGAAAGTATACATTATCAAGAGAGTAAAAGAATTGAAACGGGCTGGTCGCACAGCAAGAACAACTGATGGCAGATGGACCGAGACAGTCACAGAATGGATCTCACTTGATTATGTATGTAACAATATTTCTCAAATACTTTCAGGACTACCCCACCACCTGGTGGCATGCACATATATACCATAAGTAGAAAAACTTAAAAAGAGATGTTATCTACAAGTCTAATGCTTAGCCTAAACGTGTATATCCATTTCCTAAGAATTCAGAGTCTTGATGTCATTCTGCAGAACTGATTGTCAAATAAATACCATTTATCCTAACTAAAAGACAGGATGGCATAGCTTGATGTTCACAAATGAGTACCAAACAACTGTTTTTGGTGTGCTGTGTTCCACTTTGCTTCTACACAACAGTAATTTAATCCTAGCTTGAGTAAGTCATGCAACAATGGGAAAATATTGATTTGCAAAAAAAACCAGTGCATCTGGTTCAATTTACTCCCTTACTCTTACTTCTTACAAATATTTGAATGTTACCTCATTTAATTCAGGCTGTATCATTGTCAGTATCTGGCTCTAATTCATCTATCTGTTCTATTAGGTCTGCTGTCATTATGAACGTGACTATTCTGATTCCCAAATGTAGTATCTTTTAAAAATAGCAATGAGGGATAAACCTATTTATATTATTTTAGTGTATCCCTAAGAATCATATTACTGAAATTAAAGCAAAACTAACCAATGAGTATCCAGTTTTAGTTAATAACCTGAATAAACCAAATAACTTTTTACTTTCAGAATTCAGAATTAATAAAACTAGCTGTTTATATTCCATTTTCAAATTTGCAATCAATCTGTTAATAGTATTATATAAACTTATCTGAACTTGTAGTACAGAACTTTATAAATTAATGCTATTGTTTGACAAGGTCATTAGAAGGAGAAAAAGAAAATTCAAAATGCCAATGTTTAAGGAATTTTTATTAAAGCAAGAATTTTATAATCCAAATTATGGTTCTTTGCTCAGCTATCAATTCTTACTGCTAACTACAACAGTAGTGATATTCTGAGCTTTTCCACAGTAAATTACAAAATTAAAGAAAGGAATGCTTTAAATTTTTTGTACTGTGCTGAAAATTCTTTTCCCCGGGTTTATAAAACATTAATTTGTTTTTTAACTTTTGCTATTTTTTTTTGGATTTTAAATCAATAGGTAATCTAGGACTAGCAGTTTTGCTAGTCCTGGCATTTGTTGTGTACATAAGCTTCAAAGTTTCCTTTCCTTTTTTTATTTATTTTATATTTTGCAATGTTTTTCTCAATATTTAGTAGTTTTTCCATGTTTAGATTTTTTTCTTCGGTGAAGCGATATAATAATACGTAGTCCTGGGTCTTCTGTAATAATAAAAAAGTAAGAATAAAGAAACACATTATTTTGAGGCCCATTTTCACTGTTAGTACATTATTTCTAAGTCTCAAAAGCATTCTATACCCACTTCTTAATAAATCTGTGCTTTAAACTGGAAGTGAAATGGCCACTAAAGCAAACATGTGATGGAAGAACTGCAACGCTCACTGGTTGCTACTATATCATTTCATGAACAAAAATTATACAAGCAGTTAAATATTTCCATTAACAATGACTGGAAGCTAGATACATGCCATTGGCTTCCTGAATGCTATTTTCTAAATTAATCCTGCCAGCCTACAGATTTCATATATGGCAATGTATACTTCTCAATTCTGACAAAATTAAGGCTTGCAACTTATCAGATAATCTTGTTTTGAGCCAAAAACCAAGGCCTGTTGGATACAAATCCGAGAGATAGTTGAATTCCAATAATAATCTGCTACTTGCCAAGCAAAGAAGTTCCCACTGTTCTACATGGAAATCCTTATCTATAGTTACAGTATCTAGATCCCAGGATATGGATACAGTAGTAATTGTTGCAAAGGAAATTCAGCATGAATAAAATTCCTAACTGGACTTCCAGTGTCCTGGATAAAAATTAACATACTATTATGATGCAGCAAAGCCAATTCCCTGAAATGAAATGCAATTCCAATTTATTTCACATATGAAGCCTATTCTCATTAATACTTACATTAGACACTTGGAACTCCTGCTGGATTGTTAACTGCTTTCTGAGCAGCTTCTTTAGCTTGATGGGCTTGCAGTACGGCTACAGCTTCATCAACCTAGTTAGGGGAAAACTGGATTAGTACTATTTCTGTTAAAAAGGAAAACAGGAAAGAAAGAACGAACGAACTAAAGAAAGAACGAAAGAACAAAAGAAAGAACGAAAGAAAGAAAGAAAGAAAGAAAGAAAGAAAGAAAGAAAGAAAGAAAGAAAGAAAGAAAGAAAGAAAGAAAGAAAGAAAGAAAGAAAGAAAGAAAGAAAGAAAACCAAAACTAACCAAAGAGTCTACCTACCTTCGAACGAAGAGATTCAGGAGACTCAAGCATGTGAAGAAGTTCAGAGTTGTCAATTTCTAGCAACATACCAGTTATTTTACCCGCCAAAGTAGGGTGCATGGCTTGGATAAGAGGGAACAGACGTTCTCCTAGAAAACAATTCACAATTCATGACTTTACAAGACTACATGATCTATGTATCTATCCTAAATGGAACTATTTCATTAGTTGTATTCTACTACTACACAAATTAGTTTTGCTTTTGGCAGAACAAGTTAGTTAAGAGAATAAGTAGCAGTAGTACTGCCCATAGCAGTAGGATCTTAAAAGATTGAAATTATGAACAGCTAATGCCAGTATCAATAAAATAATTAGGATTATTAAGATTGCTTCTCTTGATATCCTCCCTGATCCTGTAACTCTGTAACTAGTTTCTTCCATCTAACATTTGAACATTCTCTTTCCTCTATGTAATTTTCAGGTGAGTTAACCTGATTTGTAATAGTGGAAATTTAAATAATGTCAACAAAGTTTAAAAAAGAATGTCAGAAGGGATGTGTGACCCCCTCTTTCTTAGATATCTGAGGAATGAATCCAAAATGCATGCCTGCATAAATGATTTCTGCTTACAGTAATGTAATTTCACTCCTTGCCTTCAGATAATGCAATAAGAAAAACTGAACTGCTTGCAATGCTTTATGCAAGTGGACAGGAGCACTGATAAATAGGTGGTGCCACCAGCTCTTATCTTCCTTCTGCACTCAAATATATTCCTTCCATTCCCTCAACATGACATACCAAAATCTGCTTTCCCATTCTCCCCATATTCACATGATATTAAATAGCAACTTACCCAACATCTGTTTTTGTTCTTGTGGAGGGGCAGAAGCCAACATGGAAGCAGTCAATGGTTCCTGACCTTGTACATGGACAGCAGGCTAGAATTACAAAACATTGAATAAATTAACTAATTTGTTTGATGATTTTATATCAGATAATATACTGATTAAACCTGCATTACCCTCATTCAATCACTAGATCTGAATACCAAAGAGCAGAAGGCTGCATCTGAATGGCAAACAGTTCACTAGAGAGTAACAGACTCTATTTGGAGATGTGCTTAGTGACAAAATAATTTTACTTTAACCTATGGCCAGCAAGTTCATCCTTTTCTTGAGTAATAAAGAAATCTTGACTAGAAATCCATCCAATGCCTGCTTTCACAATTTTTATGTGTTTTAGATATTTCTAACTATGTCTAGGTTCCAGCTGTTACCCCAACTTTTAAGGCTGTCCCATAGTTTTCATGCTTACCTGCTGCATAGCAACCTGAGGCTGTGTGTTAAGATGTTGCTGAGGATTGCGAACCCCTGCAGCATACTTATACTGTGGGACAGCGCGTACAGCTGGAGTAGTTGCAGCGGCTGCTGCTGCTGGACGTGGACCCATGGTCTGTGTTGATGTGTTTGCTGAAAAGAAAATGATTTCAAGGTAAGAGAGAACACCTTTCAACTGTCCAACAGTAGGTCTGCTTGCCCAATTTTTGCTTAAGGGTTTTTAAAAATATGTGATGTTCAAACTTGATGTAATTAAAGTATATACATATTCATCCTGCAATTCTCTTTTGGTATAACGTTATGCATAACATAAATGTCAAAAAGGGGAATGAAAGAAAACTAGGTACACCACTCACTATCATTCTTCGTATTTTTCTATCCTTATTGCCAATGCTTCCAACTTGCCTTCTGTTGTTTAAAAATTGAAGTAAAAAAATCTTCAGAACTCACCAACACGCTGTGTTGACATGACTCGTGTAACTTGTGAAGCTGGCCTCATGGTACTAAATGGTGGTCTGGGAGCTGTAGGGCGGATGGCACCTGGCATATTCTGGAAAGCTGCTTTTAAGATAATTGAAGCATGTATTTTAGAAATTAATAAAAGTAAGCCCACATTTCACCTGGCAGAGCCCAGGCTTTCTTTGTCATGGCTCCCACCCTCTGGAATGCTCTCCCTCCACAGGTAAGTACCCCTTCCTTCTCCTGGGGTTTCCAAAGAACTTGAAGACCTGGCCGTGCCAACTTGCATAGAACTCACTGAGCAGTATGCAGCCCTTGGGGTGGTTGGCACCTTGACAGCCCTTTCTCCCACCCTGTAGCTTATTCCGTTCTTGTTTTTATCTGGCTCTTTTACTGATTACATTTTTATTCAGTCTTTAGGGTTGCGGTTTTGTGTTTTAATTGTACATTGCCAGGGTCACTCTGTGAGATGGGAAGTATCTAAATTCGACAAGTACATAAATTCTGTAAGAAAACTGAGTCACTTACGATGAGGTCTGGCACCCTGAGCAGCCCAGCGAGGACTTGGTCTAAGTTGAGTAATCTGGCTAGTAGGATAGTAGGCTGCACGGTTTTGTGTCTGTTGAGGAAAAAAAATAGTCGATTCATATTCTGCCTTTCCTTCAGGAGCTCAAATCAGTATTCATAAGGCTGCAACATTATGAAATTAAGCATTATTCCATTTAAGCTTAACTATTCCATATAAAAATTCTGAAAGCTTTCTAAAAGCAATAGAGACAATTATTTTCATAGCCACCATGTATCTTGTACAAAGCTACGACTATCTATCTATCTATCTATCTATCTATCTATCTATCTATCTATCTATCTATCTATCTATCTATCTATCTAATCTATCTACACACACACACACATAATTTAATGAATTTAAGCTTAATAGGGAGAGGTTCAAACCATACCTGCGGGATAGCTGCCATGAAATAACCTGAAGGAGGTGCTGGTTGGTAAGGATTGATGACAGGATTGGGCACTGCTCTCACACTTGCCATTCTCTGCATATATTGGTTGGTGAGGTGAGCTTGGCGTTCTTCTTTACGTTGAGCTAAAGCCACATATAGTGGTTTGGTGGCCACAATTCTACCATTCATTTCTGTTACTGCTTTGGTTGCTTCTTCCGGTGAAGAAAAGCAGACAAACCCAAATCCTTTACTGCGGCCTCCTTCCATCATGACCTATCAAAAGAAACACACAAGCTTAAAAGCGTTGTATCTGAGCACTGAATCACATTGTACTTCTGTATAGACTGTAACCATTTGCACTTCTACTGATGACTGACTAAACCGTGCTAATACAGATGTTACACTTGAATTAAGCTGTCCTTCCATGTAGCCTAATGATTGGACTAATAACATGATCAGGTAAGCAATTTTCCAATCAACATTTTATCGGCAACTGAGTTGCTTACCTTTGCACTAGTGATTGTGCCAAATGGTGAAAATTCTTTGCGCAGACGTTCATCATCAATTCCATCATCTAAATTTTTCACATATAGATTTACACCCTTGGGGAAGGAGAAAAAGTATGTCATAAACTGTAAAGAATATAAAAATACAGCAAATACATTAACTATCAAAGTGAAATTTTACCTGGTATCTTGTAATCCTATCCTGCTTCATTTGTTCAAATTTGCGTTTAAGCTCTGTTTGTCTTTCAACCTTTTTCTGAGCTCGGCCAACATATATTTGCTTCCCATTGAGTTCCTTTCCATTCATTTCATCTACAGCCTTTATAAATAAAAAATATATTTTAAACTGCTGTAACTCAATATAAAATGTATTAAAACTCAAAGCATAAAGAATTTTTATAAAAGATTTGATAATATGAAATCAATACTGTATAAAAGCACAAATAAGACATAGTGTGAACTGTATCAACAAAAACAAGAAATCCCAAAGTTAAATTGGTCACCACAATATTCCACACTTTACACAAAACCATATGCAGGCTTACTTTTTGGGCATCCTCATGTCTTTCAAAACTGACAAAGCCAAAGCCTTTGGATTTTCCACTTTCATCAGTCATAACTTTCACACTCAAGGCGGGTCCTATAAAGCATACAAAATTTGTTACATATATTTGCCATTCACCCAAGTTTAGAGAAAAACTAAGCCATAGTTTACAAAGATTCCCCCAGATGAGAGGGCATCAGAAAGACCAACAATAAACCCATTTTGTCTTTCTTAGATTTCTCAGACATTACAGTAACAGTAAAAAATTATTACAAGTATTATGGACTGAACATATATTTTTTATTCTGGAAAGCCCTTCCCCTATCTACTGCCCTCCAAATAGGTTCAATTAAAATCCAAACGTCCCCAGCTAGGACATCAATGGTTTAGCTGGGGAAGACTGTGTTGCTTACATATTGTGTCCAATGTTAAAAGCACTACTTGATGTGGCTATTTAATGTAGCATATCAGAGATTTATGTTTAAAGGAGTTAAGTCAGAAACAGGGTGTAAATCTCTGGGTAAACTATTCTGTGTTCCTCGGAAGGTAAGTGTTCATTAGGTACAACTTTAACATATTTGAACCCTGAAATCAACTCTGAACCCACCTTTATAGCTATATTATGCCAGCAAATACTAATGATATGCATAATCCCATCCATAAGATCCTTGAGTTTTTGACAAAAATACCATGAAAAATATGAGTTAGCTTATCCGTGAATGATACATTTTCCATGATATTTTGGTTAATAATTCGACTGTCAGCTTAGCTCTAAATATATATATAAGGTACGTTGAACTAATTATGGTACTTTATTCTTTTTACCGTTATCAGACTTTCATCAATGGTCTTTCGTGGAAAGGCAATACAGCATATAAAATTTAAAAATGAAAACAGTGACCACAAAATCACATTCATTAATTCCTATGTAGAATATTACTAGTTCAGTTATTGCTATCTCCAGTTAAAAGCTGGACTATTGGAATGCGTTCTACATGAGACGTATATTCGGAAGCTACATGTGGTGCTGGCAGTTCTTGGGGCTCTTAGGTTAGCCCATGTTACACCACTGTTTTTTATGAGTTGCGTTGGCTGCTGATTTTCTTCCAAATATAATTTAAGGTGTTGGTTATCACACTTTAAAGCCCTTCTTTAACCTGGGCCCAGGCTAAGGAATCGTCTCAGACCAATGAGATTGAGCCACTCTCCACCCATGCTGAGAGAAAGGGCATACTGTGGAGCTACTGGTCAAGCAATTTTGGCTGGCTGGGTCCAGAAAAGCCTTTTCTGCCATGGCTCCTGCCCTTTGGAACATCATATCCACCAAGATGAGCTCTGCATCCTCCCCAACCTTCTGTAAAGGACTGAAGACCTGGATCAATCAGTTGAGTTGGCGTTGGGCTCCAAAATGAGTACACCCTCTAGAGGTGGCTATTGGATTAAGAAAGAACCCACCTCTCCCTATGTACTTTGTGCTCTCTTTCCCCATGTTTCAATTATAAATTATCATTATCATTTTTAGTTTATTGTTTTAATGTTTCCAGTTGTTAATGTTTGCAAACCATCCAGAGTTGCCTCTAGATGAGATGGGTAGCATGCACATCTAATAAATAAAAGCTAACATTAGGGAGTTGAAGTTGGATAGAAATATTATAGTAAGATACCAACTCTTCTCGTTTTTATATACATGAAAAGATCAAGACATTACCAAACTTGCCAAAGAGTTCTTTCAGTCTCTCGTCATCCATGTCTTCTCCAAAATTCTTGATGTAAACATTAGTGAACTCCTTAGCACGAGCTCCAAGCTCTGCTTCCCGTTCTTTGCGTGATTTAAACCTTCCAACAAATCTAGTTTTAAAAGGCAAGACAAGAAGCTACTTAGGTATTTTGAAAATGCTCACTATATGACTATGTCTAAAAGAATACTCTTTATGATCAATCCCTGAGGTGCTCACCCATACGTTGTATCATTTCCCTGCATGCGAGCAGCTGCCATAGCACACTGCAGTACACCTTCAGGGAAATAACAGAGTACTAAGCTTGTCTAGTCTCCTGTCTTACAACACACTGCTCAGGATGGAGCAATTATACTACCCCGCTGTGCTTTCCCATCCAGGGAAACATAGCAATGTGGCATGACTCCTCCTGATTGTGACATATTATGTCACTCACAGTTCCTGTGCAATACATAAGTTTTCCCTCTTTGTTTCCCCCCACCCCCCGAATATATATTTCTAATAATGTAAACCAACATTGGAACAAGGGTGTCTGGTTTAGATTTCTGTAAAATGAGATTTCTAAAAACATAGTTTAACTTTTAAAAGCTCAAAGAAAAATACTTTTGTACTTACACTTTGCGATCGTTAAGCAGCATTCCGTTCATTTTTTCAATAGCCCTTTCTGCAGCTTCTTGTGTTTCAAAATGTACAAACCCATAGCCTTTGGATCCATTCTCATCACATACAACCTGTGAAAGTATTGGAATGCTTGTCAGATCAACTGAATGTAATCATGTTAATTCCACAATCTGAGGCATTTTCCCATTTTTTGCTTTCTTTCACTCACCTTACAAGAGAGGATGTTTCCGAAAGCTGAAAATGTATCATACAAAGCTTTATTATCAATTGATTTATCCAAGTTTTTAATAAAAATGTTGCCAACACCACTTTTTCGAAGAGATGGATCACGTTGAGACCACATGATACGCACTGGCTTGCCTTTAATGACATCAAAATTCATGGTATCTAAAGCTCGTTCAGCTGTAAAACAAAAGGATTGTTTTAATCCTAATAGAATAACATCATTTATAACTTCAACTTTGTTGTTTGCTTCTTGAACTCTAGAGAATGATTAGACTATTCATTCATCTGAAAATTATGGAAGGAGCAAAAAAAGGTTGACAGTTTAGCAGATGCAGGCTACACATTTGAAAGTGGAAGACAATGTCATATTTTGCATTCACAAAATTAATTATATTTTAAATTAAAAAAAAAACAGGTAGTAATATTCACTTTCTAATGCTGACATTTAAAAAAAAGGTAGTTAATGAATATATTATACTGTTGTACTACAAGTTGTAATAAGCATATAAACAATCTACGTCACAAGCTTTTAACAGCTGGAAGATCATTCTGCAGTTATTGGCTTGCTACCATACTAATAAAGTAAATTTCTACTCACAAGCAAAATAACTAAAAGATTTATTGAAGTATGGCAGATTTTCTTAGGAAATAAAAAACTGGAATCATGGTACAGCATTTCCAAAGTAAAATAAATTCTGTATTACCATAGCATATAAAGAAAACTGGTAAAACAAACTTTTAAAGTTTCATTTTTGCTTAAGATATGTTTTCAAATTCCTACTTCATCTGCAACACCACTGTATATTAGCCAATTCAAAAAAGGGGACAGAATGAGAGTCAATGGGACTAAAGTCTCAAAGCACTACCTCAAGTTCAAAAATGAATCTGCAGGCAGTGTCTTTTTGTGCAAGATTGCATCTTCCTACTCATTTATGCTCAACATAGAACAATGTACCAAGAGAAACAACTGGAAAAGCTTTCCCCTATTCCCCAGCAGTCTATGAATTGTTTCCTTATACAGTAGCATCTAGAAATTGTCTATCTGGAACAGAGAAACAACCTACAGCTGCAGCTCTTGTGTTCTGTGTTGATTTATACACTATTACATACCAGTGTTAGAATTTGTTATGCATTGTATGTATTATTACATAGGCTTAGTATGTGTTAGAATTTGCTAAACACATATTTTTATACCCACTATTATTTCTATCATCCCTAACAAATCTTATAAAGCCCAGTTGGCTATAGATACAGGTAGTCAATATCAGCAGCTAAAAAGCTTAATCAGGTAACCATGAACAAAAAGTGTTCTTAAGATTTATTGCCCTTTCAGGAACAATGCAGAGTGGAGCAACACAAATGGCAACAACAGAGTTGGCAAAGAGCTTGTTAGGAAATGTGGCCTGGCTCTGGTAGGCCCTCTAATGGAAAAAGGGAGAGCAAGGTAAGGCAAAGGTCCCTTATTCTAATTGCTGGTCTGCAACAGGAGCTTAGAGCTTTTTACTCTTAACCTGAATATGGAGTGCTACTAGTTAAATATGCTACCTCAGGTTTTTTTTTTTTTTAGAAAGCAACTCTGAAACAACAGCTCCACCTGCTGCTTTCAAAGCAGAGCATATACACTGGAAGTTGCCAATTCAGTAGAGGTAGCTCAACCCTCCTCTTCCATATGTACAAAATTTGCACTGAAGGCAAAGAAAAGAATACAGGCTGAGGTCAGTTAAAAAAGGAGAAAACGCACAGTGTGCCAATTTAAATTATTCTAACAAAGGGTACAGAAGCTTTTCTCTATAATATTTACTCAAATCCTAGTACTAATAAGATGAAGCAAATTATAAGAGTTTGAACTCTCAATATTAATGAGGAATATAGTGATGCAGAGATATTTTGTATACATATTCTATTAACTCAAAAAATACAAGTTATTTAAAAAAAATCACTAAAGCACTTAAGCAAGCCCTAAATAGTTTTTTTTTTTTTCAGTAACTTTGTATGCTATAGTCTGTATAGTATTTATATATATTTTCCTTCTCTAACTCTGGATAATAATGTCCTAATAAAAGAAAAAAAGCATTTCAGAATTATCTAATTAAACAACTTTATTCTTCACTTTTAAAGCCATTGAAAATGCAAAGCTTTCCTAAGGTGGTAATTTAGTTATTAATCATTAACTAAATTTGATGTGACAGTAAGCTAAAATTTCAGTCCAGCTTCGATTGGGAATAAACAATGTATTTGGTGCATGTAGCTTCATAGTTCTCATTTTATTCCCTCTGATATCATCAGTGGTTATTAGTTCCAATTAACTGCAAAACTCTAGTATTTCTCCAATATCATCAACCATTGTTTGCTATAGGCTTTTAGAAAAAAAGCAGAGCATTCTAAGGGTTTAATTAATTTAATCCAAACTCTGGATATTCAGGTTTATTTAGATAATTTAAAAAGAACTAAGTAATAGCATTTGTAGCATATATTAAGATATTGCTCATTCATACACAGGCTAGAATTCTAAAGAATTCTGAATTCCAACTTACTGTGATGTCTGAACACAGCTATTATTTTCTGGAATAAATGTATCCTCAGCTGAGATGACATCTCAGCAAACTACTGAAGTTATCTAGAAAAAACTCTGTAATACTTTCTGAGAAACAGATCATTAGAAATAATCCTATTTCTAGACAATCCCTACAGCCTCAATAAACAGACTATTATTTGCTGACTGAATGTATACACAATCTGTCCTTCAATATACTGCCATGCTTGGTCAATCCAGGCTTACAGGACTAAAAAACAGTGGCTCTCATTTTCAATTCATGCAAGACAATGTAAATTGGAAACCAGTTCTCCATGCCTTATGATGATTTACTGATCTGCAAAGTGATTTATTTTTTCCTTAATGCATTGTGTATGACTTCACAAGAAATAAGATGTATTAAATAATCCAAAATAAATAAACAATTTTATTCCATTTATTCCTCACTGGTTCATCTCATTTATTCTTCACTGGTTCATTTCACTGGTCATGGAAAATATAAGTGCTTATTAAGGTGTGTATATGAAATTAAAAAAATCATACTCATTTTTAGCCCAATAGATGTTTTATTGCTTCAGTATGTCAACTATTCTTGAAGTAGAAAACAAAATCACTTTGAGAGGATTTAGGAATAAAATCCAACTCCTGGTGTCCTTCATTTAACAACAGCTCACCCATCCCCTTTCCATCAATATGAAATCTAGCTATGCTGGTTTCCCTTAGACAATGACAAGTCAGAGGAGTTATTCTCAATTTCTGGTCAGTCAGACAGTAAGCTATGGAATTCGGAGGAAAACGATACTATTTTACTCTTTAATGTATGTCATGAGGCCAAAACATTTTTACATGCTTTATGCAAACTTAACCACCACAACAAAAAATTAAGTGTCAAAAGGCTTCAAAAGCAATAATCAAGAAAATGTTCTTTTAGACGCGGGGCAGAAAAAAAATTGTAAAAGTAGGCTTCTAAACAGTGTTTAAAAGATGAAGGTGTTTACTTTTTAATATAGGGAATCGGAGTCATCGTTGCTCTCCAGCTCCACGGGGCAAAAAAAAAAATACTCCATAGGAGGAAAGGATAATTAAACACGGTCTATAACTGGTTTCAGTAACTGCAGGTTCAGGGCCTCGCTTCCTCCTTATTCTTCCTCCACGACTTTAAAACTTATAATTAAACTGGAATTTCCGCCAGGCTGCCTTTCATCAGCGGTCCCGACTCAGCGCCTTCGCCGGCGGAAGCGAGCTCCAGACACGCCCTTGCGGGGGACATTTTAAGGCCCTGCCTCGTGATCCCGAAGTCTGCGTAAGCCTTCGCGGAAGTGAAGGGCCGAAAACAGGCCCTTCAACAGCCAAGGCCTCATCCTTCACTTTCGGTGTCCTGCCACGAGGGTTGGCAAATCTCCCTTTCCTCCCCCCCGCCTCGTTTCCCGCAAACGGCGTGGCCGATTCCCTCTCAACAGAAAAAGCCCAAGTCAAGGAGGGGGGGCATCGCGTGCGGGCCTCCCTCGTCGCCCTTTCTCCTCTGCCTGCTACCCCCGAGCGCGGCGGGATTCCAGCCGAGCCAGGCGCGGGAAGGGATAGGCCCGAGACTGGGAGACCGCGCTGACTGTAAAAAAAATGGACGCGCTCGCGGGGAAGGCTAAGCGGGAGTTCGCGTGGGGACAACGAAAGAAAGGAAGCGGCGGTTGGCCAGATTCCCCCCCCCCCCCCCGAGGGAAGAGCCCTCCCTGGCCTTCCCACGCCGGAGACCGAAACTCGGCTGTCTCGTTTCCCACGTGTCCTCCTCTCCATGTGCTCGCTGGGCAAAGTGGATCCCGGGAACGCCCGCGTGGGGGCGAGACCCCCTTTCCCCTACTCCCTCACCACCATCCCGCGACCCTCCCCCGCTTCCTCACCGTCGGCGGGCTGCTGGAAGTTGACATAGGCGTAGCCTAGCGAGCGCCGGGTGATCATGTCCCTGCAGACGCGGATGGAGAGGATGGGCCCGGCGGGGCTGAACTTCTCGTAGAGCATGGCCTCGGTGACATCGGGGTGCAGGTCGCCCACGTAGAGCGAGGCCATCGGGTAGCTGGGAGCGCTGGGGTTCATGCTGGCGTGGGGACGGGGAGGGGGAAAGAGGCGGCTGGGTAGATTCGCGAGCGCCGAGGAGGCCGCGACGGCCCGGCGGGTTCTGAACTCAACGGCTCCGCGGCGACGGTTGGCGGCTTGCTCGAGCGCTCGGGGCTGCTGGCGAGTGGAGGAGCAGGTGGTCCTGTTGCTGCGCTGCTACCGCTGCTGGCGGGTCTTCTTCCTGCTGCTGCTGCGTGGATGAAGGTGGTTTGGGCGGGTCTCCTCTCGGCTAAGCCGGGTCCGGGACTTCGCTTCGCTTCACCGGGTTATTTTATACCAAACCGGCCGGTTGCAGGTGGGGGCGGGTCGTAAGGCGAGGGATTTTTTTAAAATATTTTTTTCGGATTTTAAATTTTTTTTGGATTTTTAAAGGTTTTTTTTTTCTTCTAGTAGTAAATGGTGCGGCAGAGCTGGTGTGTCCGGGGAAGGCCGGAGCACACACACTGTGCACACAGCACCGTCATCGGCCGGGGGACAAGGGGGAGGCCACCGCCCCGGCCACGCACTATATATAGCCGCCCCGCCCCCAACCGCCTCCACCGCACAGCACGCCACGCACTGAGAAGCCTGTGTGCGCATGCGTCACCTCAAGAGGCTGGGGGAGTGGGAAGGGCGCACAGAGAAAGGGGCGGGGCAACAGCGCGTCGTCCTGAGGTAGCACGTCTCCCTTTAGGAGACGCAGGTGCCCAAATTTGGGCAGCCGAGGGCGCATGAGCAGTTGGTAGAGGCAAAGCAGGGTTCAATTTACAGACCTACGACCAAGGAAGGAGGCTATTACCGAAGGGGCTGTCTAGAAGTAGCCCGGGAAACGCATGCGCTTTCCGCTGGCTTGCGTAACGGCATGCCCGTCATAGTCTTCCTTTTTGGGAAAAGCAGCGTTATGCAAAGCTTGGACAAGAAAGACGGCGAATTATAGTTAAGCCGACGGAAGCGGAGACAGACATGTGAAAGATTTTTTTAAACCAAAATCTTAGAACTGAGTTATCTATGGAGATTCTCTGTCATCCAGGTCTTGATTGTCCCAAAGGTGCTTTTTCAAGAGGCAACTGGACTTTCTGGTTTTTCTTTGAAGACATTTCGCTTCTCATCCAAGAAGCTTTTTCGGTTCTTCAGAGCTGAAGAAGCTTTTTGGATGAGAAGTTCTTCAGAGCTGAAAAAGTTCCTTGGATGAGAAGTGAAACAACTTCAAAGAAAAATCAGAAAGTTGCCTCTTGAAAAAGCACCTTTAGAACTGAGTTGATTTATATACTGTAAGTTTCCTGATGAACAAATTAATTTACTGCTTTTTTTTTTCTTCTGTTCAGTTGTGTCAGATTCTCAGAAACATCCTGGACAAGTCCCTGCCCTTTTCTTGGCAAGATTTTTCAGAAGTGGTTTGCCATTAATTCCTTCCTAGGGCCTTAAAACACCCATACCTTAAACCCCCACACCAAACTGGCTCTCACTGATAATTTCCTATAAAATCCACATCAATTTACACCAATCCTTTTGGTGTGAAGTGGTGTTATATAAAGTGAGAAAATGAACAGTAGTGAGCAAAATATATATATATTAAAAAGCAGGAGGTGAAACAAAAAAAACCCAACAATCTGGATTATGCCAATTCTTCATACATTACCTTTCGTTCTTTAACATTGTCACTGTTCTTTCGTGAGAATTTCATCAACTCCATCTAACATGGCTTTCTCTGTCTTCACCTTAGAATGTTTCTGTGTCATATATTTTACTTTGTGATTTAATCCTCATACTTTGTATTCTCAAACCACAGCACACTTCTTTCATACCCGTTATTCACATTTGCCTTCAATCCTTAATTCATCCAGTGCCTGTTTATTCTAGACTTATCCTCCTTTATCATGTAGATATTAAGGATCTCACTATATTCAAATGCTTTTTTTGTTTTTCTTGATGTATCTAATCCTTACTTTCACTGAGCAAAGTAGACAAAAGTATACTCTGAAGCCATTTTCAGACAGATATTTGTGTCCATAGATCACTTACTATCTAAATTTTACCAGTATTTTTGTATCTTAAATTTTTCTCCATTGATTTTTCATTCTTTAATACACATTTATGAGATAGATAGATAGATAGATAGATAGATAGATAGATAGATAGATAGATAGATAGACAGAGATAGATAGATAGATGATAGATATTATGCACTCTATTTTCCCTTTAAGCAAAATTCATTTTTTTGATGCATTGATCTTCAGATTCATACTGCAAATATTTGCTAAAAATAATTTTCAGCCAACAGCATGTATCATATGCAGACAGAATACAAATACATTCATGTTTCAAGCCAGTAACTTATATACTCATTAACTATACTAACTATAATTATACTAAACAACCAACGAGACATCTATATTGTCATTTAACTCCATGCACAATTTTAAACCATTTCCTAAATATTCCATTTGTTCTCATACTGTTTTACTTGCAACAGGTGATACTGTGATCAAATTAATGGGAACTCAGGGGCTCCTTGTAGCCACAGAGTCAAGGCACACCAAATAGCCCCAGATCCACATATTTTGCATAATGTCAATCCACCTAGTTAAGGCAGGCAGGAAACATAAGCTAGTTCTCTTTTATTGTAAGGCTATGTTTACAGAGAGGGACGCAGTGGCTCAGCTGAGCATGTGGATCGGAAGGTCGGCAGTTCAGAGGTTCTAATCCCTAGCGTCACATAATGGAGTGAGCTCCCATTATTTGTCCCAACCAAGCCAACCTAGCAGTTCGAAAGCACATAAAAAATGCAAGTAGAAAATAGAGACCACTTTGGTGGGAAGGTAACAGCGTTCTGTGCGCCTTATCGGCGTTTAGTCCTGCCGGCCACATGACCACATAGATGTCTTTGGATAGCGCTGGCTCTTAGGCTTAGAAATGGAGATGAGCACCACCCCCTAGAGCCAGAAACGACTAGCACGCATGTGCAAGGGAACCTTTATATTTACAGAATCTTATAAGTCTGAAGATAGAAACTTTGTGCCACCACTTTCAGCTGCTTGATCAATTATGGAGAGTCCTTCTAAGTTTCTTTCTCTGACCTTTAAGTAACTGTGGGCTCCTCTCTCCTTTCTCTGATCTCTTTCCCTCTGTCCACAAGGTCCTCACACATTCCATTACAGGCTTCTTGCCATTGCATGAACAGGGTTCAGGGCAGCCAAAGGGGTCAAAATGAGGGGGCTGAGGGGAGTTGAAAGGGAGGCAGCCCCTTAGCTTGACAAATCAAGGTTTGGGCTTGGGGCTGAAGGGATCAAACCCAGAGCGATTTGGATTGGTGTAGGTCCCTATCTAACGACTGGGAATGCTGGAACTGCCATTGATAAGCAATGCAATCATGTGATATCATGCTTTACAACCGCCATCAGTGGTGGTATTCAGCCAGGTCACACCGGTTCGGGCAAACCAGTAGCAAGGATTTGGCATGGATCGCTGAACCGGTAGTAACTTCTGGCTGGCCATGCCCCCGACTCGGTCGCCCCTCCCCTCCCCACCCAATCAGTCCTTATTGCATATGCGCAACATCGCACACATGCCCGACATCGCTGACTGTGTGTTCTTCCCTGCCCAGTCACTCCTTAAGGTATTTCTTTTTTTTTCTTTCCCTCCCGACGATCAGCTATTCCTATGATCAGCTGTACCAGGATTCCCCTCACTGTCTTTCTGCTTCATCCAGGAGGCTTTCCTGAGGCCCAGGAAGGCAATCCCCCCCGCCCCATTTTTTGCCTTCCTGAGCCCCAGGGAAGACTTCTGGGGACAAAAACACCCCCAGGAGGCTCCCCTGAAGCCCAGAAGAATCCAAAATGGAGCATGAGGGGGTGCTGTGTGTGTCCCCCAGGTTCTGTTTTTTTCCTTCCTGAGTCCCAGGGAAGCCTGGCAGCAAAAACGCCACAGGACTCTTGCCTGAGGCCCAGAAGGCCCAAAAAATGGGGAGGGGCAATGCTGCAAAAAAAAAAACCCACACCCACCCAGTCACATGGCCACGCCCACCTAGCCACACCCACAGAACCGGTAGTAATTTTTTTTTGAATCCCACCACTGGATGGGATCTTTTCTTGTTGACATGAATTCATCATGCAAATGGAATATGCAAGGAAGCCCTAGTTTTAACTAGATTTTGTCTTATCTTCTGCTTTTAATTTCTTTTGCTCGTTATGCTTTCCTTTTTTTCCCCTGTAATTTGCACAACAATCCTTTAGCACATTCTGGAATCTCTGTGGTATCTCTGCCTGCTTGCCTGACTGTCTGTCCTTCCCGGGAGTTTATGGAGCAGGGAGCACATTAAATTTCTCACAGAGCTTTTTGACAGCAGATAAAGAAAATAATGACATTCATACCCTGAGAAAATCCTTCATGTGTGTCTGTCAGTTAAGAAAACCAAAATGTACACATATAGACTGGGTGGAACCAGGCTCAATAGCAGTAACTGTGAGAGGGATCTTGGAGTCTTAGTGGACAACCAGCTAAATATGAGCCAGCAGTGTGCAGCAACAGCCAAAAAAGCTAATGTAATCCTAAGTTGTATTAACAGAGGATACAATCAAGGGAAGTACTAATACCACTCTATAAAGCCTTAGTAAGACCACACCTAGAGTACTGCATCCAGTTTTGGTCACCACATTATAAAAAAGATGTTGAGGCTCTAGATAAAGTACAGAGAAGAGCAACCAGGATGATTAGGGGACTGGAGGCTAAAACATACAACGAACGGTTGCAGGAACTGGGCTTGGCTAGTCTAGTAAAGAGAAGGACCAGAGGAGACATGATAGCGGTCTTCCAATATTTGAGGGGCTGCCACAGGGAGGAAGGGGTCAAAGCTATTTTCTAAAGTGCCTGTAGGCCAGACAAGGAATAATGGATGGAAACTGAACAAGGAGAGATTCAACCTGGAAATAAGGAGAAACTTTCTGACAGAACAATCAACCAATGGAATACCTTGCCCTCGGAAGTTGTGGGAGTGCCATCACTTGAGACTTTCAAGAAGAGATTGGACTGCCATTTGTCAGAAATGGTGTAGGGTCTCCCGCTTGGGCGGGGAGTTGGACTAGATGACCTACAAGGTCTATTCCAATTCTGATTATCTGTTATCTGAATCTTTAACCAAAATTAGCCTCCAGTCAGAAGTGCAACAACTTGAGATATGTTAGAAGAATTTTTGGAGGAACAAGCACATGGAACTTTTCTAGCAAAAATGGTGAAGACTTATGGTAGCTGAGAGACCAAGAAACCACCAGTGTAATTTTATTCTAGATAATGTGGTCATCACAAATATTTTGAATTTCTTTTCTTCATAGTTAGGTTTTAGCAAGCAATGTAATTGCTCTATTTGTGTGTGTGTGGGGTCAATAAAATAAACAACCAAACACCTAGGCTAGTTTATTGATAAATTCATGGGATAAACTGTTGTCATAGTGACATAGTGTTCTGTTTTGCTGAGAGGCTTTCATTTACAGTAACTTATCATTTCTTCTGGGGATTGAATTTGGGTGTTTTCGGCATGCTAAAATGCGTAAATAACCTTATGGAATATTTAAGGAAACTTCCTTAGATTCAGCAAGTGACTGAGTCCAGCTTTGTCAGCTTTCCCTGCAGCGATCAGCAAACATCGATCACCTGTGTACATGGAGACAATGAACCTGCCAGTAGAGAAAGCTCTAGGGACTCTACCAGGAAATTCAGGCTGCTACAGCAAATAGTCTCCAGCTGATTCATGATGGCACGCCGTGATAACATTGTTGTTTCTGGTCTATAACCCTTTCAGTCTGGTTTAACTGCTTCTTCTTCCTCCTCCTCCTCCTCCTCCTCTTCTTCTTCTTCTTCTTCTTCTTCTTCTTCTTCTTATTATTATTATTATTATTATTATTATTATTATTATTATTATTTAACTGGAAACATAATCAGTTGTGCTAAATCATTTATGGGGTTCTGGTTTTGGCTCTGTCCCTTAGAGGCCATTTATTATTTGTTAGATTTGTATGCCATTCAAAATGGTACTCATTATGCACATCTTCCTATTTTCTCTACAACAGATCTGTGCAGTGGGTTGGACTGAAAGAGAATGATGACTGGCCCAAAGCCATCCAGCCAGCTTCTCTGTCTAAAGGAGGACTGCAATGTTTCACAGTTTCTGGTCCAGCCCTTCCATACCAAACTGATTATCCTTTCCTAATAGAACAAAGCACAGAGGAAAAACAATAACAACCTTTCTTTGCTTCTTTATAAATCTGTATTAGGTTGCTTTTTTAGAAAGAAGATGATCGTACATAATATTCTTCAGTGAAGAATTAGATTTGTACCTGATGGAGTGTTTGTTTCAACTGATTTCCAGTACATTTATTTCTAAATAAATAGTTTTTTAAAAATACTATTAATTTCTAGTGCTCTTTCCTTCTATAGGAAATTCAACTAGAGAAATTGTTCATGAATTTCTCATAGATCAGGATTCAGGAAAATGTGAAAGGCATAGAAATAACAGTTGGTACATCTGTTTAAGAAAAAATGGTTAATGTGTCCAGCTATTGCAACATATTCTCTCCTCTTATTCATGATAGCAATAGCACTTAGACTGATATACTGCTTCATAGTACTTTACAGCCCTCTCTAAGTGGTTTACAGAGTCAATATATTACCCCCAATAATCTGGATCCTCATTTTATTGACCTTGGAAGGATGATCAAGATATCTCTTCTGCCAGGTAAACATAAAACTTTTGTTTTTATATTTTTTAGCTTTTTAAAAATTATCCTTTGTATCCCATTTTGTTCTGCTGTAATAAATATGTGATTGATTGACCTCTTATTCAGCTTGTGTTCCCCCTTTTTTTCTTACCAATCATTCTTTGGCTACATCTAGAATCGGTCTAGGGCCAATAGAAGTAGTTGTAATTGGACACTAAATCAATGTTAACACACAAATTAGAACTTCTGTCACATGTTCAAATATTCCTTAGACTGTCTACTATTGACCTCACCCCTTTTGCATAAGCACATCAATGTGCCTACTGTCCCTGTCCTATTGTTTCTTTTTTATTTTTCTTATATCTATCCATGTATTCATAACTATGTTTTTACTTATACCTATTATCTTGTAAGCAAAAAAAAAAAAATAAAGTTTCTCTTTTAGATGTGCTGAACAACCTCACCAACGTAGTGCGTGCTTTCTCTTCACTGACATTGTGTTCTATAACAGAGAATTCTCAAACTTTTAACATCTTAGCAAACCTCAGATTCCCCACAGGCTCTGCTAATGATAAGTCTTTTCCATGGCAACCAGCGATTCATGCTTTGTAAAATTAACTGAAATAAAATAAGCTTGTTGCTGTTTTTAGCTAGATTTGGAAACTAGAAACGAGTATGTTAGATGCTGGCACTGTGGAGAAGTTCTTTAAAAACTCTGAGTTTTAAGGGAACAATTGCAACCTAAAAATGAAAGTGTAATCCTTGGCTGCAAATAAGGTCAAAAATGGGAATTCTAGGCCAGTGAGACAGAACAAATGGGAGCCAACCTACCATTGGAATTTGCTTTGGAGAACAAGTACACAAGCAAATTCCTGAGATCATTCAAACCGTCTGTCAAAACAATTCTTGGAAGTGGGTCATAATTCAAATATTTCAAGTGGCGTTCAAAGGTGAGAAGACGAAGGGGGGAGGCATCTCCTTTAAATGTTCTTGCCAGCTCAGCTCCTTCTGTTCTGCAAAACCAACAGGGGGGAGGGGTGTGGTGTGCTTGGCAAAAATTCCCCAGCTATAATTTGAAATATGCAGTTGGAGATATTTCTATAAGCAGATTTCCCATGAGGAGTGTCTTCTAACATTTTTAAGAAGACTCCCCACTATCACTTTTATTTCCCATTTTCCAATAGAGCCCATTAATGCTTTTCTCTCTTTACTAGTAGAAGGAAACTAGTATTAGTGATCTGGGCAGGAAACAATGCAAAGAACAATTCTCTCGTAACTCTGATTTGTAAAATTTACTCCAAGGAAAGTGTATATTTGACTTGGAAATGAAGCATCAATATAGAGGCAATATGCCGTGACAAAACTCTGTTCCATTTTCTCCCAATCTTCTGATGGAAGTGATTGGAAATCTGATATAAAGGCTTTATAAAGGCTCCACTAGGAGACACCATCAATATAATAACCCATTTGCACAGGTTTGGTGGTGGTAGGAGCTAGAATCTTCTCCTTGGTATCATAGATGCCTAATCCAATTTATGTATATGCATATATTGATTGGGGTTAGTTTTTGAGGAGGAAAATAGGGGGAAAAATACTGCCTCTGCTTACCAGCATCTATCAGTATTCATCTGGCTAGCGTCCAATCAATGTGTGAGAGATTTGAAGGCTGTTTGGAAACTGAAACAGTATTTGCTGTATGAACAAGAAGGAGACAGCAAAGAGCCTGGGCGTGGTTTAGCTCAACTGTTCTGTACTAAAGCTGCTTGGTGGTCTGAAACTGAAATAGAAACTCCTTTCCTCTGCTTGTGTTTTGCATTTGGAACAGATTTCTTTTCAGGTGGGGAGGGAATGCAGAACTCCTTAGCATCAGAACGTGTTAATAAAAATATAGGAAATACTAATGCTCTGATGGTCATTTCGAAAATCCTTTCTTAGTGAGCATCTAGAAGCCAAGAGGAACAGATGTGCCAAATTTCAAGTTTGTAGGCTTTACGATTCTGGAGATTTTGTGATGATATGTGAGTGGTATTTTGTGTGTATACACACACACAACACACACACACACACACACATACATACATATAAACACACACACAGATACACATGTGTCATAAATGTATGTGCAATAAATCATGATGAACTCAAATGCAAATACAATTCCTGTTTCTAAAAGGAGCTTTAACTCTTTTTAAAAATCCATTTTTAAAAATCTGCTAATTGGTCCTATCCTGCTTACAAGGGGAGACTTTGGGCAGGCACCTGGTCTGCAGTTCACAGAAAATGGGCTTCTGCTTGTGGGATATTTGAACATAACATAAGCCTATTATTTCTAGAGCTCTAAAACAGCAAGCTCCTGTATTTAGGTCAAGACATCACCCAAGTGGCTGGAGAAAAAAGTAAAAAGTGGGAGATCAGTTGTAGAAGTGTCATCAAGCAGGGTTGAATTTTTGATAGAAATCTTGAGTTCTCAAACAGAGGAACCAATCCAGATGTGAAGTGTTTAGATGGAAAGAGCAATGCAGGGCAATATCAAAGTCATTCTGTGGAAATAGAGTGCACCTCATGCCTAAATTAGTTCTAAATACTGTATCTCCTTTAAAAGCAGGATTTTAATGAGGATCCAGATTGTTGGGGACAATATGTCAACTCTGTAAACTGCTGTAAAGCACCGTGAAGCGGTATATAAGTCTAAGCGCTATTGCTATTTGCTGGTAGTTTAATCTGAAGTTTTAGAGAACTTTTTCCAGTCATAGGATGGCATTGTGTAGGGGTCATTCAATAATTAGAATAAATAGCAGAAATGTGAAATATGTGTAACACGTATACTGTGGCTGACTTTCTGATCTGCTGCCACTTAATATAGAACACATCGTATTTCAGATTTATGAAGAACAGAATTAAAAACCTCATTTGATGAATAAGCCATTTGAGCCTTTCCTGTTCCATTTAGGAGTTGTCTCAAAAATCCTACATCTGCAACAACGGAGCTGTTTGATTTTCCCCACAGCAATACAATTCCTGCCATTCTCAGCCAACAATGGTCCTGTTGTTTGGAGATGATGGAGATTGTATCATAACCCATCTGTGGAGTGCCATCGTATGGAAGGGTGATTTAATGCTACTGTATAGAATGCCTGCCTATTATACAATTCTGTAAGAAATTGTGCAGAGACAGAAAGGGGCAGCAGGTGACTCCAACAAGCTGATCTGTCCAAAATGTGGATTGGGAGGAGGCTAGCACTAATTTCAGCAGTCCTTGCTATGTATTGCAACAAGGACCTGAGTTAGGCACCATCTCTGGTGAACATTAGCAGGTTTTAGTCCAGTGGTTGTCAACCAGTGGGCTGGAAACCACTGGTGGTCCGTGAGAAAATTTTGGTGGTCTGCAGAGAAATGTTACCCCCAAGGTACCCTACAAAGCAATTAATCCAGACTGTGCCCCTCACAAGGCCCACGGGAACACAAGGCTTGCGTCACTTGCATTGCAAACAACACAAGGTAGCAAGGGGAGGGGGGAAAGAGCAGGGGGGAACTTGCCCCATTCACCCCACGTGCCTTGCCTGGCCACTGGGCTGCTTCTTTCCGCTTCTTCTTGTGCTTTTGGTTGCACACAAGGAAAGCAGCAAAAGTCTTTCTTTCTCTCCCCCAAACTCTGCCATAAATGAATCTTTGGGATCCTGCAAGGCATCCTGCTCCAAGAGACTGTGCTGGCATGATAAGTCTCACAAAGATTCATTTCTGGCAGAGTTTGAGGGAGAGAAAAAAAGACTTTTGCTGCTTCTGCTGCTTTCCTTGCATGAAGCCAAATGTCTCTCTCTCTCTCCCTGAGAACGGAGCTGATATCCTGCGATCCCAAATAAAGAACGATTGATCGGTAGGAAAACAGGGTGGGGAATTTTCGTGCAGACTTTTTTTGGGATTTTCTCAGGGTCTCTGGTTGCGGGATTTAAAATTGTGAGTTTGGTGGTCCTTGAGGTCCAAAAGATTGGTGACCCCTATTTTAGTCTACCTGCTTTTCTGCTCTCCGTTGGGTAGATTGGCTGAATCATAATCCTTTGTAATGGAAATAGGAATATGATTGTGTGGAGAATTCAAATCTGAAAACAGAGTTCAAGCACCATGAGCATGATTTCAGATTAGATACAGAAATGATTGAATTTGCCTACAAAATAATTCCAGCACATATAAAGCTGTACATTTAAATGTGACCTATTTGTAAATTCTGATTCCCATCATGTCTAATAATTAGATCACTTAATTGAGGTGAGTAGCTATTGTTTTTGGGTTTCTGTCTATTTCACTAGTTGAAAGCATCCAGTACGTGTGACAATTTCTACCTGTTTCTATGCTTGTGATTGCAGTAGGACAAAGTGCTGCCTTTTTTATGGGTTACAGAGCTAATTAAAGTAGACAACTGTCCTTTGGCTACTATAACCTTTAGCTCATCTTGCTGATTGTTGATTTTAGTCAGTCTTAAAACAAAACTTATAAATGAATAACTCTCCTAGGGAGATTTGATCTTCACTTCCTGCAAATAATTACTTTCATGGTCTAATTAAAATACACTGCATTTTATAAATCTTTCTGAAGAAAAAGAACATTGGGTGTCATTATCTAAAATTTTATGTTGTAAAAAGCAACTACAAAAGCAATTTCATTGTAGAACAAATCCCATTTATATATTTACTATTGCTGTTTCTAATGGTTTCACATAGTTTCTATTTCTTTTTCATAATCATAAGCCAATCAAATAGGTGAGTGTTATTGTTGCCACATAACTGAGTATTCTTAAAACTATGACAGTCTTTTTTCAATCAGAAGCCTTCTAGATTTCTTTCCTATTTTGAATGCAAGACAGTTATGATTTAATTTAATTTTCCAGGCAAGTAGTTTTTAGTCTAAAACCTAACAAAGCAAATGGATGTCTCTTTTATATATCTTTGAAGATTCTACAGATTATGCCTTTCCCCCAAGCTATTCAGCGTGCTCAGCAGTGGATCTAATTTTAAATGTTATATCCTGCAGACATCTTATTATCACCATTCGTAATGGTTTTGAAAGAAATCCAAGTATGGTGGGCTACCATAACCACTTTCTGTCATCTTCAAAGGTCTAATCGTTTTGTTAACTTCTCTCTTAAACTTCCATAACAGATCAAGATGTGGGAAAAGAAAATAAATTATATGATCATTTTGTGCTATTCATCAAAGCAACATGGTGATGTTGCTCTAGATAGTTATCTCATACTTTTATATTTTACATGGAGAATACTTAAATGGGATTTAGATTTTACTCTCTCCTACTATATGTCTTGTGTTGGAAGCAATCTACCTTACCAACAGCAACCTGGAATTTATACTATAGGAACAATACCACTGTACAGTGTAAGATAAAGGTTTCTCCTATCCAGTCAGGTTCAAATCTAGACCGAGGTGCTCATCTCTGTTCTTAGTCAAGGGGGCCAGTGTTGTCCGAAGATGTTTCTGTCAAAATGAAAACATTCAGTTTTATAAATTAGAGGAAATGAATCATGTTTTTCTGTTGCCAGCATACTTTATTTACAAAATAACTAAGAAACAAAGGAAACAGCAGTACCATTCTACTAAGCAAGCTATAAGAAAAGAAGCTATAATGAAAGATGAAGTGGAAGTAAAACTCCTCCCCTGCTCACATGCGCAGTAAAACAGAACTTCACAAGACACTCATATCTTGTTAGTATGGAGACTTGATAACCAGTCCGTCTCATTCTGTAAACTTCTGTGGAAGCTCCTCAGACAAACAAAATAAACGCAGTGACAGTTTCCATGGTCATGTGACCAGTATGACTTCATGCTGCAGCACAGAATGTGCAGCAAAAGATGGGACGCTGTTATCTTCCCACCAAAGCGGTACCTATTTATCTACTTGCATATTCATGCTTTCAAATTGCTAGGTGCTGAGGTAGGAATGGAAGCTTGTCCATTGTGTAGCTCTCGGGTCTCGAACCTAGGTTCAGCTTTCTAACTGACAAGCTCAGCTTCCTAACTGCTGAACAATGCCCCCCCCACTATACAGTATACAATTAATAAAACTGTAATTAAATTCACTGTGGCCACAATTGATTTGTCTCACCTATATGAGCACTGTTCTTCCAGCAGAAGAATTAAATGCCAAAAATTGTTCACTGAAGGATCACTTCAATCTTGAGATGATAGATTTTGTCATTTGAAATTTTCAATAGGCTGGTCACTTAAATTTTCTATCACACAGTAATTCATCATGAAGTAGTCACATTGAATAACCAATAGATAAATATTTCAATCTCTAGGAATGCTTCCTGGGACCTCGCTTATTTTTTTAGATTTATAATGTAACTATTGCCTTTGAAAGTCCTCTAAACTGCTTCTTTTAACAATGCTTGGCAATAATATCATGCAACCAAGATCTTCTACAGCAAACAAATCTACAGATTTGTTTGTCAAATCTGGCAGTTTTAAGATGAGTGGGCTTCAACTTCCAGAACTTCCCAGACAACATGCTGAAGTTCACACATCTTATAGTTGCCAAGTTTGACATACACTGCTCTACAGCAGGGCTCTTCAACCTTGGCAACTTTAAGACTTGTGGACTTCAACTCCTAGAGTTCCTCAGCCAGCTTTGCTTTGTTGGCTGAGGAATTCTGGGAGTTGAAGTCCACAAGTCTTAAAGTGACCAAGGTTGGAGAGTCCTGTTGTAGAGCGTCTTTTAAGGAAGGACTCTGTCTCCTTAAGCACTAAAAGATAATTTACTAAGTATCAGAAAGCAAAAAGCTTATTGTCCTGTCTCCATGGCTCAATAGTGATTAAAAGATAGGTAAAGTTCTTTCAACCTCAGCACCTTCAGCTGATGGCTTGCAATCTGAGAGCTGCTGACAGACAAGGATCATAACTGTCAATACTTTTCCAACCCCCCCACCCACCCACCATGCAATTGCCATCCTCAAGGGCTTGTTTTTAAAGGTCAGAAGATCTTCCTCATTGTGGTGGGAGCGTCAAGGCACCAAATGGTAAAATGCTGGTTGAAAATTAGGCACATAGAATATACCTCCCAGAAAAGATATTCACCATCACGTTTCTTAAATCCTGTTTAATTTTGCCCTGTTAAAATTCACCCCATTAAAGGTGGTCTGGTGATTCACATAAGCTTAGATGCAGTCTGGAAAGCCCTCTCCTTCAGTCTCTTCTATCAGTGTTTTCAGACCCAAGTCAATATCCTCTTCGGTGCAGATTTAGAAGTCTTACATATAATTTGTTATTATGTGAGCAAGATAGTAAGCATGTTAGAGTCTCTGAATATTAAGACAGCTGATATAGCTGAACTGAATAAATGTTGACAGCTGATATATATAAATGACAGCTGATATATCTGAACTGCATAAATCAGTAAGGATTATGAGAATTAGTCCAATCCATTTGGAGAGCACTGGATCCATAACTAGATCATACCTCTCTCAGGGTCAAGCAAATAAAGAGCCTTCACGTTTTTCAGGTCTACAGAACTTTTCACCAGGCGAGATATTGAGAGAAAACCAGCAAATCCCCTGATTAAACACAAATTTCATCCGTGAAGTTTGCTGTTTCGCGCCAGTTGTAAAACAAGAGATTATTTATTTATTTATTTATTTATTTATTTGTCAATTGCTTACAAGATTATAGGTATAAGTAAAACATAGTTATGAATACATGGATACATATAAGAAAAATAAAATATAAAAGAAACAATAGGACAGGGACGGTAAGCATGTTGGTATGCTTATGCATGCCCCCTACAGACCTCTTAGGAAAGGGGGTGAGGTCAATAGTAGACAGTCTAAGGTTAAAGTTTTTGGGGTTTGGGGAAGAAACCACAGAGTCAGCTAGAGTATTCCAGACATTGACCACTCTGTTGTTGAAGTCGTATTTCCTGCAATCAAGTTTGGTGCGATTAACCTTGAGTTTGTATCTGTCGTTTGCTCTTGTGTTGTTATGGTTGAAGCTGAAGTATTCATTGACAGGTAGGACATTGCAATGTATGATTTTATATACTATACTTAGATCGGACCGAAGGTGGCGTAGTTCTAAGTTTTCAAGATCTAGAATTTTGAGCCTGGTAAGGTATTCTGCAACGAGTAGAGGAGTGAAGAACTCTTCTTGTAAAATATTTCTGGACTTTCTCAACTGTGTTAATATCAGATATGTAATGTGGGTTCCAGACTGATGAGCTGTATTTGAGTATTGATCTAGCAAATGTTTTGTATGCTCTAGTTATTAGTGTAATATTACCAGAGAAAAAGCTACGTAAGATTAGGTTAACAACTCTTAACACTTTTTTGGCTATGTAGTTACAGTGGGCTCTAGCATTTAGGTCATTTGAGATGAGTACTCCAAGATCCTTGACAGAGTTTGAATCATCATTTTTTGTTGAGCGTCCCAGAAGCAACATTTCTCCTACCGTTTCCCCTCCCACTTTCGAGTTCTCTGTTAGGTTGCACCACATCCTCAAACGTTATTGTGTAAGCCCTTGTTGTGTGTCAGTAAGATAAAGAGGAGCCTGAAGCTTTCACAAGGGAGTGTCCGTTTCTGTTAACTGATACAGGGAGCTTTGGTAGCTGTATTTATTCTCTTGGCTCAGTCAGTTTGGACACGCCGTTCCGAGGTGATCTTTAAAGCAGTGCCAGTTCCAGTTTAAAAGGGATTCTAAAGGCCAAGGTCTCCCTTCCCCCCTCCCCACTTTTCTCTCTCCAGAGGTGATCACAATTTCTCATGCTGATGCAAAATAGTCCGGGGTGTGTTTTTCTGATTGCTCACCTAATTGAGGAAGGTTATAAAGAAGTTTTGCAGTGTTTTTGCAACAATGAAAATTTTCTACTTCACTTCCTGAACAAGTGTTATATAGCCCAATTGCTTTATAACACAGTATAAAAGCAGAAAGAAGGAATAGTCTCACGAACACCTGACAGACCAGAATGAAACAAATACAATACTGCAAACCCATGAAGCAGAAATGGCAGTTCCTGACTAGGGAAAATAAATGTTTAGTTTTGGTGCTGATTGCATGAATGCAAATACTTACTTATTCTACAGGTTAAGAAAAGAGCAATCTGTAATCTGTCCATTGCAGTGAGAAGTCATGATGGCCGTAAAGCGAGTCACCCATGTGACAGACCTGATTTTACAATTTATTTATTTTTTTTGCATAGATCGTTAAGCAAATACTGCTGTCCTTAAGCAAAGCCATTGCTCGCTATGGGGCATTTTCACTGAAAAGTGGAAGTAAATGCCGGGTTTTGGCAAAAACATCACATATAAAGACTGTTAAAAGTTGTTGCACAGCTGACAAAGTAGAAGATGGAAGCTTCCAAAATAAAAGACAAAAGCCTCAGTGAGGAAGGAAATACATAACTACTGATTTGAATGTTTAAGGGTCAAGATTAGGATATTTCCTTCGTGGCAGTGTCAAATATTGCCTTTATGTGACTGCAAGTGCTGCAAACAGCCCTAAATGTGGGCTGGTTGCTGGATACCTGAACTGCGGTCATATGATAGCGGAAGAGGGGGGACGACAGCCGTCATAACTTGGGGTATAAGTACCATTGGGAGTACTTAATCCTTTGTTACTTCAAATGGTTGCTAAGCAACCAGTCATAACTCAACTACCTGTAGGGACTGTGATGGGGCATTGGTTAATCCAACCTCTTTTTGCCAAGATTTAAGAAAAACCCACCAAAATCTGACAAATGTGTGCATGCACAAGGCACAAGCACACAAACCACGCAACAGCTCAGTGCAAGGGGGAACGTTAGACTAACGGAGAATTTGACAGAGATTGTCCATGACATTAATCGGTACTTCTCAAACCTGGCAACTTTTAAGATGTGTGAATTTCAGTTCCCAGAATTAACTAAACCAAAAACGTAGCCTATATGGTTTTGGTGTAGCTGTTTGTGAGTCCAGCTGCTGTGGCTTAATCAGAAAATCATAGGGGAAGCCACGCAATTCCAGACTAAGGAACAGAAGCACAACAACGGTAACAATATTTATTGAATTTATTTATTTATTGAATATTTATGCCACCCGACTCTGGACAGCTCACCCCAATCCAAGAAGTAACAATGGAATCAATAAAAAATAAAGGTAAAAGATGGCAAACATGATGGAACGAGGCCCCTCATTCTTTCTCCACAGCAGGCTTGGATGAAGAACCAGGAACAGAGAATCTCTAGAGGGACGCCATTCCCATCCCTAATCCTCAACCTTTCAATTCAGATCTGAAGAAGCTTCTTAGATGAGAAGTGAAATGTCTCCAAAGAAAAACCAGAAAATCCAGTTGCCTCTTGAAAAAGCACCTTTGGGATTGGTGCAATGAAGTCTCTTCTCTTTGGAACCACTTCTGGTAAGATTAATTGATAGATTAACAGATTCTTTCCTTGGTGTTCTTGCAAAGTACTACCACCCTAACTGCAGTCATCCCAGTAAAATGGGCTGTGGGAAGGAGGCCAGAAAGTCACAATGTATGTGCTAAAATATTCAGGCACTCTCACTTTAAAATAAAAGCTTGCTTCTATACCATATTGCAAGAATTTTTTTTTTTTTTACAAACTGCATTTGCAGCCATAGAAACATCCCGAGTCTGAGCCAATCACCAGTTCTACATCCTATCTTCTCTCTATGCTTTCCAGCTTTGCTGCAGAGAACTTGGTGAACACTGGAGCAGATGGATACCTGCAATGGGATGATATCTAGCTGAAGGGCAGGACATGATATTGTCTCTGCAACAAAATACAGATATTGGAATAGACATATGTACTTACACCAGCCATTGGCTGGAAGGAATAAGAATGGAAGCATTCTTCTTCATTTTCTACTTCTCAGTTCCATCACATGAGAAATATCCTTCAGGCTTTCAGGCCGGGCAGATGTTGTGTGAAACCCATACTTAACCAGGAGAAGGAACTACCTGGTGAAACCCCAAATATGGAATGAGATACCTGGCAGAGAGTTTAAATTATTTTTAATTTACTATAAGACTTTACAGATCATTGCAAAAAATCCCTAATTTTAATCATCAAATACATTTTGCTTTTCGTGCTTTTTAATATGCATGCAGCGATCTTCAGGCTCAGGTTCCGTTTAATAATTTCAAAACTGAGAAAGAGATCGGGAAGATCTGATTAGTAAAAGACGATTATGCTGAACAAAAAAGACAAATTACATGGTTGGTCAATGTGTTCACAAGAAGGTAGAAATATCAAGTTTGTATTTTTTTTGTAGGAGACTAAAGTATCTGCATGTTTGCTATAATCATGCAATGTTACAGAAGCTATTGTAACATGATACTGAATATCTGGAATCATTAAAATTATGAACTCTATAATCTGTACTACATCCTTTCCCATTTGTATTAAACAATGTGGTGTCATTTCAAATGGAAGAACATTTTTTAACCTATAAGGTTTATTGGTCAATGATAGAAATAGAAATGGCAGAAATGGACAGAAATTATGTCTGTCTACAGGCTTATTTTGGTAGAAAACATGCCATGTTGTATGATCTAATCAACTTGAGTCCTGAGGATATCTTGATTTCTTTACCATTTCAGATTTAGATTTTCTAGATGGTTTTCCCCTCTCTTAGCTCCAATTCCCCCTTGATTTTTAAACAAAAAATGCCATCAGAATTTCCGGTTTAGCAATTAATTCCAAATAGGTTGATCTGCTCTGATGTGGACTAAGTAGGGCTGCCTTTGAAGAAAAGGGCCACTGATTCAGAATGTGCCCATTATGTTATCTGCAATAGCAGATTAAATGGCATTATTGCAGCATGCCTAAATTGATGGCTACCATTTTATTTTCAAGTTCATTTCAAACTACTTGGACTGACTTTGAAACATTAGCAGCCTCTGATCTGTTTATCTGCCTGAACAGTAAAATAGGTTTTACACCTGGCTTTGCAGTCTTCTACTCCAAGAGATACTGTTGAAAGAAATATCCTTCTGGGTTCAGTCCCAAGTGGGGAAAAAGACACTGGAAACATGGAGGCTGCTTGGAAGGTTTAATGATGTACAGGGTCACATGGCCTGGAGCTCCAGACAAGTGTGATCACATACTCAAGGTGAGAAGGTCAAGAAAAAGTGCTGAGATACTGAGAGTGCTGGGTTTTATACCCTCTGTTGGGATTTGAATTGGAGCTTATATTCTAATTGGTTGTCAGACTCCCAGGGGCAACTCTGTAGGCTGTCCTGAGTTCCAGGCTTAGTCTAGCTTTGCTGGGCGATTATGACCTTAAAGGGCTTTTGGCAATTTCTATAGGTTTACCTGGAGTTCCTTCTTATGTATTCTGGCCCAGGCCTTAATGGCCCACCCATTTACAAAGGTGGGGGTGAGATTCTGCTTCTGGGGTGAGTTTCTGCTTCTTGAGTGAGTTTCTGTTTCTTGAGTTTCTACTCTTTTTAGGGGAAATATTCTGCCTTTTTAATATTTCCTAGGCTATTTCAATTTTCTAGGAGAGGGGTGGGTGCTAACCTCCTACAATACTACACATGGAGAGAAGTTAACTTTCACTGTTTCTGCCAGAAACAACAAAACACAGGGTTAACTCTGCTTTTCCTCCCTTCTAGTCTTTTATAGCATTATGCTTATTAGGCTGTTAGCCTGGAGGCAGGACTGCAATTTTTAAAATGTTCATACATTGCTTAGTGATAGCTAATAATATGCTCATTATGGACAAGAACAAGTTGATCTGTGAATTCAACATTGGAGACTCCAAAGTACAGATAAACAATCTTTGAGGCAGTGGGTGCATTTAGCACTAGAAGGTTGTGTTCCAATATGGCCAGCAATCTATTCACAATATGGCTGCTATAATCGGCATGGCAAATCATGAAATACTGCTTTAACAGGACATAATAATATTGTTACTTCCACTTTTAAAAAACATATTCTCCCTTACTTCCCAAAAATCCTTTGACCACGGTTTTATCCATTTCTATCTGAGCTATAAAAATTCAGACAACCATCTTTTATCCCAACAGGGCTGTTATGGGGGGAGGGGGGGGGAAGAAGGGAGGTAACACTATGCACATCACCCTATGACTATTATTAAGTGTTGTACCTGATGATTCTTGACACTTAATGAATGTATCTTTTCTTTTATGTACACTGAGAGGATTCGTACCAAGACAAATTCCTTGTGTGTCTAATCACAGTTGGCCAATAAAGAATTCTATTCTATTCTATTCTATTCTATTCTATTGTACATAGTGGAATACACTACACTCTGTGCTCTTGAATGAAAAATATAAATCTAATTAATGAACAAATGGGAATGAAAAGTCGTTGAAAACCCTTCTATCTAAGGTCATCTGGATTTCTGCAGCCCCAAAGCACAATTTCAAACAAGGACTAGGTGGTAACTATCAGAGGTGGTATTCAGCAGGTTCTGACCAGTTCTGGAGAGCTGAAATTTTGAGTAGTTCAGAAAACTGGCAAATACCACCTCTGACTGGAGATTTTACAGTATCCTTCCCCTGCCATGCCCACCAAGCCACGCCCACAGAACCGGTAGTAAAAAAATTTGAATCCCACCATTGGTAACTATCCTTTCACTTAAATTTTCTAAGGTCTCCTGACCCAGAATAGAGATGCTGCAAACATATGGATGACCACAAGATGGTAGCAAGGACTTCCAAACCTCAGACTTGTGAAGAAGTAGGTAGGAATGTTCATCCCATTGGGCTATAAAAAATGTAGACTATCCCTTTGCTGTCATCTAGTACTTCTGTGAAGTTTGGAAGTCCAGATCTGATACCAGTGTCCTAAGCCTTGATATTGTTTTTCTTCATTTACAAGTTACTTTCCACCATCTACAAATCTACATATTGTCTTCTCCTAATGTCTAGATCGCTAATAAATAGTTTCAAACATAAGCAGCACCTGATCATGGTGATAGCATGAATTCACAGCAGGTTTCTTCTGCAGCAGATGGAGATGAGGTCAGGGCTTGCATTGCAGCCAGGAATATTTCACAGCTGAAAGATCTGAAATACACTAAATTCTGCCTTTCTCAAATGATTATCCTCTAGTTTGCATTTTCCTTGTCCTCCCTAGCTGTCATGCAATATTTCTAATGGGAAAATATGGCAATATTAGAAACAAAGCCCCTCCCTCAATCCAGCCACACTGTTGACATTGCACTTTGATTTCTCTGTCACAAGAGGGCGCTGCTCTAATTAAAGCTGGCGAATACAAAGAAGAAATACTGCAAAATAAAATGTCATTCTTTGAATTCTGAGGCTGTTCTCCTGTAAGTCAAACCCAGAGGGGGGGTGAGCCAGAGCCGAATTATTCACCAAATAATACCTTGGCCATTAAGCAGATCTGTATAAATGCAAGGAGTCTCCTATTTTGCATCCATATAGTGCCAGAGATGAGCAAATCTCTTGGATTGTTTTCAACTGTAATTGAAGTCTCCTGCTAATCATTAAGAAGTGTTAAGAATTTGGCACTTTTTTTCAAGCTTGGTAGATGACACACCTCATCGATAGCTATCAGCTTCCTCTCAAGTGGCTGCTCTTGTTAAAAGGTCCTTGGTTTTTCAGCTGCATTTTTTTAAAAAAAGCCTTCACAGACAGACACCAAGCTATTTATTGGGAGCTAATTTTTTTGATTGAGTGCCAAAAAATTATTTTTCCATCTTGAGCTTGTAGGAAGTTAGCATCCACCCCTCTCCTAGTAAAATTGAAATAGCCTAAGAAATATTAAAAAGGTAGAATGTTTCTCCTAAAAAGGAGAAACTCACCCCAGAAGCAGAATCTCACCCCCCCCCCCACCTTTGTTAATGGGTGGGCCATTAAGGCCTGGGCCAGAATACTTTACATAAGAAGGAACTCCAAGGTGATGGGATTAAGGATGGCCCTCAGGAAATGATAGCATTACCCATCTCACCACATGGTCTGGGAAGATTGCATTAGCCAGCATTCAGGTAAAGCCATGTGGTCCAGACCAAGCCTACAAAGTTAAGATCCCCGCCCTTGGGAGTCTGACAACCAATTAGAATACAAGCTCCAATTCAAATCCCAACAGAGGATATAAAACCCAGGCACTCTCAGCACCTCAGCCCTTTTCCCCCTTCTCTTCTCACCTTGAAGCATGTGATCATTCTTCTCTGGAGCTTCAGGCCATGTGGCCCTGTAACCATTAAACCTTCCAAGCAGCCTCCATGTTTCCAGTGTCTTTTTCCCCACTTGGAACTGAACCCAGAAGGATATTTCTTTCAACAAGCTAAAGCTGCTTGTAATGTTATCTACACCATAGCTGAGGAATTCTGGGAATTGAAGTCTGCCTGACTTAAAATTGCTGAGGTAGACAAACACTTTATACCAGGGGTCTCCAACCTTGGTAACTTTACGACTTTTGGACTTCCAACTCCCAGAATTCCTCAGCCAGCGAATGGAATTTATACTAGGAAGACACTAGAGCAGAGTTCCCAGATTTTTCTTCATCCTTGAAGATTATTGTCTAATTCCTTGCCTCATATTCATAAAGAAATGAAATATTGACAATCAAAACTCCAACAACAGAGTTTATACTTGAGTTTTTGCCAAAGAAACTGGTGATTCAGGTGGCTTGAGAGAAAGTGACTGACCCCCCCCCCCAAATCTTCCTACCAGAAAAAATATTTCAACTTGGCTTTCTCTAGGTTTAATCTGAGGGCAGAGGATACTCTGTTCTGTCTCTCCAGAAGTTTTGAAGGATATCTCCCATAAACTCCAGCCAACATATGTAAAACTCAGGCAATTTGGGAACAAAATATCTAAGAAGTAGCTGATTGCCCACTCGTTTTGTTTTTCTTTATGACTCTGTAGTCCCTTAATTTGGGGTAGAGTTGGGAGACTGAATGGAGCTGAGCATTTACTGGTTGGATGCCCTTCCTGACACTTACATAGAGTTCACAGCAAATATTTTTACTTTGGGCCATGAAAAACATCTGCTGCTACCTAGGATTGAACATTCAACCTTCCGAGAGGGAGGCAAGTGTTTTCATCAGTAGGCTACTGCGCGGCTGAAATTGCCCACTCCTCTGGAGTCACAGTATTCCATTTGGCTGTGACACCATTTCACCACATACTTATCTCAGTCAGCCACTAACCCTGTTATAAATCTCATTATTACCAGCATCCAACCACGTTAACTGGGCCAAATGTTGCTGGTTTAGGAAGATAACTTGCCTGCCTCTTAGAAACCAACTCAGCTGGATCCACCCAGAGTATAGATTAGAAGGCTTCATAAGATACCTAATATTTCCCTTGCCTATTTTAGGCAGGCAGTAATAGTCACGGTTGACTGTTGCAAAGAATCAGTATTTATGAAATGTTTTCAGTTGAGGAGGTGGTATAATGGAGAGCTTTCCTTTTTTCAGTTCTTTTTCTTGAGTTTTCTTAGGGTTAGCAAAACGGGGAATGGGATAGTGGTGAAATTTGGGGTTTAGTTTAACCCTGTGCAAGACAAAATTTGCAGCTACATCTAACCCACGTTAGGGTTAGTTGACCAGAGCAATTCCCCCCTCAGTGTTCCCACAATGTACCACCTCACTCCACCTTCCAATCCCCATATATGAACCTTAAGCATATGGTAGGAATGGAGTCTGTTGCAAGTATTTGTTGTCAAAAGATATTGCTGGAAGCATTTCTACCTGCTTAGCAAAGGGATGTTCCCAATTCTTCCCTTCCCCTCTGGATATATGAGTATTACTAGGCTTAGGAGTACTAGCCAAGATTGCATTATATTAAAACTGGCTGGAAATTCTTGAATTGTTGTTCTAGTTTCTTTGAAAAAGAATATGCATGATTGTAAAGCTTCTATGGTTTCTCTTCCATCTGCCTTGGTAAATAAAGTAGATACAAGGCTTGTTGCAATACAGGGTCAACAAGCTGAGCTAGAGTTATGAAGTTGGTTTTTAGAGTGAAAAAGAGAGAACATCAGTTTTTGGACTAACTTGTTTTTCTTTCATGAATAGCTGCAAGCAAAGTGATGAGCCTCTTTCTGAGACTTCATATCCAAAGGGCAAGAAAGAGCAATAGCTTGTCTAGCTGACATAATCAATTATCTAGCTTTCTTGTGCAAAGCAAGGCCATGCCACAAAGACATAAATGATCATACACATTTAAAAATGTAATATCAATACTTTGACAATTAATACAATGAGTATCAGGTCCCAAAGGCAAAGATGTCTCATTTGGTTATATTTTCTCTGAAGAGTTCATACACCCAAGAAACGAATTTTTATTTACTTGCAGAGTAGTTTTGTGCAATGGAACATGTTTATAGCCTTGGGGGATGAGAGAAAGAGATGCTGCCTTGGAAGAAATCAGACAAGAGAGATAGAAGCCCCAGTGACTTAATGGCTAACTAGTAATATTAACAGATTATTAAAAAATTGATGTTTTGTTGTAAATGTAGAGAAAAATCTCCATATAAATTTTATTTATATCCGCTGTAAAAGAAGTTAAAAGTCATTTTCTCTTTTTTGTATCTTTGCATCTTTTTTTGCATTATTCTCTTTTTCTTAATTTCCTTTTGTTAGTTTTTATTTAACAAAATTATGCAAAAAAGACAAAAAGAAACTTAGGAAGGACCTGCCTTAGTTGGTCAGGCTGTTAAAAGTGATGGTAGGAGGCCTGTATCTTCAGACACACCAGATTCTGTTAAATGTGACTTTACAATCAAGTGGAATTAGCTCATGTAGTTGTTTCCTATCTGGTTCACCTAAGGTGGCTGACATTGGGTCAGCCACCCTAGGTGAACCAAATTCTTCTCCAGAGTATTTGGTCTACCGGTGAAAAAGAAATTTTTGGCAGAATGAATTCTATCTTTTTCCCAAATCTGCTCTGGAGGACGACATCCGATTGATGCTTCCTTCCTCTGGAGTGGATTACACTCCAGAGAAGAAACAAGCCATGGATGCTTGATGTGAGAAGTTTTCATAATATTGCACATTTCCAACTGATACAATGAGAGCTCTTCATATGAGACACCTATTTTATATCGAATTGTTGTGAAGTTATGTAATGAGTGATCAGTTAGATCTAAACACCATTGCGTTAATCTCGTCTTCAGGTATTCATATTTTTCATTTTTAATGGTTGCTGCTGTTTCTTATTGCTTCTTTAATTTTCAGATTGGTTGGAAAAGCAGTAAAAAAGTTAAAAAATCTATGCAAAGGTAAAAGTACAAAGAACAATGAGTTGTGATTTCCTGGGTGCTGGAGCACACATGGATTAAAAGCTTTTTTTGGGGGGTGATGATTTAAAACATTGCCTTCTCCAAAAGGGTGCTTTCCACCCTTGCAGGCTGGGAATTATGGGAGCTGTGATGGAGCAGTATATAAGTCTAAGTGCTATTGCTATTATAATAGGAGGGGCACCAGTTTGGTAAGGCTAACTGAAAACATCTGTGTTGCTAATTCTTCTTAGGATTTCTGCTTGTTTTGTGTGCGCTTTCTTGAAAAGCAATAGCTTCAAATGCTGTTATTATTACATAAGTATAATACATATAATATATATAATATATAATACATTGGATTTCAGGGCATCACTCGAGTCGAGAATCCAGTGGCTGATCCATATTTTCCATCTCTCAGATGATCCCAACCCTTTCCACAGCTTCTGGAGCCAGAGAGAAGTGGCTGCTAGCAGCCCTGCCAAATAGCAACTCCCAGCATTACACTGCTACTATTTATAATTTTGCCTCGGCCTGCATTGTGCTGATGAGATAATAGCATCACTGTTCAACTGTGCAAAGCTATTGTTCTCTCTCTTTCTCTCTCTCCTCTACACCCCCCCCCACTTAGCTGCATTGCAACTGTCTCTCAATTACTTTAAAAACTATGCATGCCTTTCTCTCTGCCTCTGAAAAAGTGGGTAGATCAAAAGCTGATTCAGAGAGCATCTTGTTTCTTCCCAAAGGCTCCATGTCTTTTCCAGCAATTTCGTAGCTGTCACACTTCAAGCTCAGTTCTGTGCTTCATCTCGGTTCCAGTGGAACTGCAAATAATTGTAGGAGTTTCGCATACAGACAGACAGACAGACACACACACCCCTTTGCTTCTCAGCAGCTGAGTGTTTGTTGCAGGCAAATATGCAAGACCAACGTTTATATCCTGAAATGCTGCCTGCGGTGCTTCATCCTGGCCATGCACATAGACAAGGCCTACTTTGAAATTGTGCGAGTCTCCATGGGGAAGAATGCTTATGAATGAAGGCTCCAAGTGAAATGATACGGAGCTCGCCATTTCGAAAGACCTGTCTTTGAACAGTCTGAACTGTGCAGACTGTTGAACCCTTCGGGCAAGGTTGCCCATGGATCAAAGGTCAAAATAGTATCCCTGACCAGATGATCAAAGCCCTGTGACACACCTAGGGGCTTTTTTGATTGTACAGTTGTAGATGCTCCCTTTTATTTAATCCTCCTCTTCCACTTTTGGAAACCCTTCTCCCTTTGCCTTCTCACCCCACATGATGGATAGAATGCTATGCTTCTATCTAAAAAAAAAAAAAAAGATGTGTAAATTCCTAAACACCATGAAATTGACAATACTCTTACGAGATAGTTTGCTTCATACTGGTTTTTTTACATTCTTTTCAATTGTGCTGGTCACTGACCAAGTAAACCCACCGATTGCTGATGCAGCATAATTGGGCTAATCCCAGCCATCTCTTTTTGAAGAACAGAAGAATTTTTTTTTAAAAAAAGTCTCATCCTCCCATCAGTGGGCTACCCTGAAAAACTACTAGAAAAGTGATGCTGTTGTGAAATACAGTAGCCTGCTTGATAGCTGGCACCAAATGTTGAGTGCATGACAGGCAAACTCTACACTGCTTATCTGTGGATTTCCTAGCCACAATAGAAAGTGCTGGTTGTGAGTCCTAAAGACCCAAGTGGCATCAACACTTGCAGAGAAATGGTGGACTTTTAAAATGTAATTAAGACATTAGAACAGACCAACAGAGTTGGAAGGGATCTTGGAGGTCTTCTAGTCCAGGGATTGCAAACCGGTGGGCAGGGGGGAAATTTTGGTGGGCTGCAGAGAAATCTCACCCCCAGGGCAGCTCCCCCAAAGCAATTAATCCAGGCTGCTCAGAAACACAAGGTGCGCAGGAACCCTCCCCATTCACTCCTTACTGGCAAACTTGCCTGCTAAATTGCTATTTTTCCGACCGTCAGGTGTTCTGCTGTGCCGGGAGATTTAGATTAGCTAGGAAGCAGGAAATGGATGGATTTCTTGCTTTCTAGATAGTCTTTAGATATTCGGCTCTGCTTTTAAGCTGAACCTCCCTTAGGACTGAAGGTTCTGTTATTCAGTGCAGACTCACGGCAAGCAAATTTTATGTGACAGACTCAGGTAGCCGATGGCAGATAGATGGATCACTGAATGATTCTATGAGTAACTCAATTTTCCTGCCTGCTTTGCATGATTTTGGGTAAAAGTTGCTTTTTTAAAAATATAAATATCAATATTTGTATCAATATTTATAATATTTACATACAAGCATGCCCAGCCAGTCACATGACCAAGCCACACCCACAAATTAGGCCATGCCCATAGAACCGGTTAGTGGTTCCTGGGATTTAAAATTATGAATTGGTCCCTGAGGTCCAAAAAGTTGGCGACCCCTGTTCTAGTCCAACCCCTGTTCAAGCAGGAAACCCTCTATTATTTCTGCCAAATGATAGTCCAACCTCTTCTTAAAAACCTCCAGTGATAATGTTGTCTTGTGAATTTTTTTGTTCTGTTCTGGTTTTAGATAGTATATTGGCATGCTTTTGATTTGTTTTTTATCATTTTTATCTTTTACCATGAATGTGGTAGATGTCAGAAGTCTCCCACCTGTTATAGTATAAAATTTCCTTAAAACATGGGTGTCAAACTCGCGTCATCACGTTGCTGTCATGTGACATTTTTCCAAGGGTGGGATTCAAATTTTTTAATAACCTGTTCTATGGGCGTGACTTAGTGGTCATGTGACTGGGCGGGTGTGGCCAACTCAACATCACTCATGTTAAGGACTGCTTCTCCTCGGCTGGCCTCTCTTAACAGTGGGGATGCTGCAAGGGTCATAAGTGTGAAAAATGGTCATAAGTCACTTTTTTCAGTGCCATTGTAACTTTGAATGGTCACTAAATGAACTGTTGTAAGTCAAGGATTACCTGTACAAAATTACAAAAAGCTTCTTTGCTTGCAAAAAGCTACCCTAAATACCAATCATTAGACTAAAAATACCTGCAAGCCAGAGTTACAAATCAGGCAGGGTGTCAGAGCACCTTGAGGAATTAAAATAGTTAAAATGTAGGGATAACTATCAAGCAGCCATATCTTGCTCGTAAAATGAAACCTTTTAGCAGAGAGGTCATTTAAGCTCTGTAGAAAAAGCACACCCAGGAAAAGCAATCCTTAGATCTATTTGCACCACTTAAAGACACCAGCTGGTCTCTTTCTGCCCCCAGAAAGGCAGTAAAAAAATCAGTGCCAAGTTTGCATCCTGCCTCTTGGAAGTACACCCCAAAAGGACAGTGCCAGATACCACTAAAGCAGTGAAGGAAGACTCCCTCCCCAGATAGAAAAAGGAACCATGAGGCAGGAAAAAATTCAAACACAACACAAATAATTAAATCACAACAGTAGCGGTTGCTTTTTGAAGCTGAATAAGGAAAATTATCCCATCAATAAACACAGGATTAAATGTCACCAAGCACAGAATTAACGTTCACCGAAAACCAGTTTTAGACCAAAACTCAGAAAGGGTATGTCAACTCACGTTTGAATGTCAGTCTTTCTAGCTAGCCAAGAAGCCTTGCTGAATGTCACTCATCTTGGTTCCATGTCATTAAAAGATTCTGACAACTCTGCTTCATTATTCAATTATTTCTTCAAAGTGCTGATTGTCCAGGGAAGTATTCCCTCCCAACAGCAGTGTAAAAATCTTAAAACAGCCCTTCCCCTTTAAGAAAGTCAAGCCCCAGAAGCTCCGGAGACAGGAAGTTTAGGCAAGAATGTAATAAGGCTGGAAAAAAACAAAAGGAGATTGCTTCTATCGCTCTCCAAACTGCTTAGAAAGTTAACAAGGGGTTCTACAGAATTTGTCAGAACCAGTAGAATCCCACCCCCGCATTTTCCCCTTTGCGGAGCTGGGTTGGGATGGCCCGTGTGTGATGCATCTCGCCCGTGGGCCGCCAGTTTAATACCCCTGCTTTAAAAAGACAAATATAATAGCTGTTTTTAGTTTAAGTTGCTCAACTATGGTTTATTAACCACCCAATGGCCGGATTCCCACAGCATGTTAAGCCATAAACATGTAAATCATGGCTTACCATACTTTAGAAATCCATTCACAGAAGTAGTTAGGAGACTTTTAGAACAGTGTTTGAGTTCTGCAGCGGTATGAGAGAAAACCCTTCCAAGAATTCTAAAGATGTGAGCCATGCCAACCCAAGTGATGACTCACCAAGCTGGAGGCAGCCTCATGGCTGAGTGTGATGGCCTACTGCAATCTCCATTTTTGCACTCTCAGGCAGATGGAAGATACTTCCTTGGTTGCTGTACTCGATTCCTCAACTCTGGGATGTCTCCTCCCCCCTCCGCCCAGTGCTTTAACTCACACTGTATTAACTACATCACAAATGCTATTAGGATGACATTTACCGTTGCTGCTTTCCAAAATGGATGAGAGGAGAAATGTACTTTTGATGTTAAGGCAGAGCTATGCAGCTGCCAAGCTATTATTATTAGTAACCACATCTTTTCCTGCAGTGCTATGCTCAGCCTGGAAGGGATGGATTTGTGGCTTCTGAATAGAAAAAGAACTTCAATAAGTGTATGCAGGGCACTTTAATTTTTATCACCGAGGAACTGCAGCTTAAACAGCCATGCAATTCCGAGGAAGATTTCCATACAAACTTTAGAGGTGGCTTTCTAAATATTTATTAACATTGCTGTTCCCATTTTCCCACTTCATAGAATGATATTGAAAAGAAATTGAACTGTTGATATTCAATTTCAAATGGTTGATATTAAAGCATATGCTAGGGTAGCGGTGGCTAACCTTTTTGGGCTCTTGTGCCAAAAATTATGGACGCGCTGGCGCACGCTCTCACATGCCAGCACCCAGAAGGCAATGCGCATCCCCCATGCACCCTGTTCATGCATGCAATCCTCACAGCTGCCCCCACCCCCTTACCTACACTGCACCCCACAGCTGATTTTTGGCTGGTTTGAAACCTCTGCAGGCCGGGCTTTTTCCAAGCCTCTGGGAGGCCGAAAAAGGCCTCAAATCAGTCAAAAATCAGCTGTGAGGCGCGCGTATGCACAGTGAGGTAGGTTTGCCTGCGGCTCGCATGCTGGCACAAATGGGTCTGCGTGCCACCTGCGGCACGTGTGCCCTAGGTTCGCCATCACAGTACTAGGGCATCCTTACTAACTGTATGCCAATGCTCCACAACCTACTTATTAACTTATTAAGCTTTAACTATGCTGGACAAAGTACACATAGCCCTCAACTTATGATCAGTCACCTAGTAACCTTTAGAAGTTACGATGGACCCAACCCAAAAGGGACTCATGACCTGGATTCAAAGTTCTGACAATCGGTCACAGGATTACATTTTGGGTGCTCAGTAACTGGCCTGCATTTATGCCCATTTGCAGCATCCCACTTGTCATGTGACCACAATTTTTTTTGCCAGAAATCAGTATTTACTTCCTTCCAGTTTTCACCCAAAAACACTCAGTGCAGACAATGGTTTCACTTAACAATCACATCGTTTGCTAATGATGATTGTATTTGCTTAATGACTGCTGCAAAAAAAAAGTGTCATAAAATTGGGCCCGTCACGAGTTGGGTCTGTGCCTCAACTCGACTTCAACCATCATGAAATACGACAAATTCCTGAATACATGTCTAGTTGGGAGAGGAAGGGGCGCATTGCTTTTACACCAGTGTTTCTCAACCGTGGCAACTTTTAAGATGTGTGAATTTCAATTCTCAGAATTCTTCAGCCAACATGGAATTAAGGTATGCATCATCTTAAAGTTGCCAAGATTGAGAAACATTGTTTTAAACAAGAATTCAAATATCATTTTTTGTCACTGTCCCACTGAAATGTGCGGTATGCTTGATTGCTTTGGACCATGTACTTTAGTTTGCTGGATATTTAGGTTAGTTCCGTGATGGCGAACCTTTTCCACGTTGCATGCTAAAAGTGTCTGTGCGCATGCGTGCCTGCACCTGATGCAATGCGCGCACGACCCCCCCACATGCCTGTGCATGCACAAGCAACCCCCTGCACTGCATGCCTCTGCACACGCATGCACATCTCCCCAGCGCATGCGCAGCAGATACCCAACAATCAGCTGGTTGGCGGGGCGCACATGCAGTGGGGTTCTTCCGGGCAACTTCTCAAGTGCCAGAATGGCTCTGTGCGCCACTTCCAGCACGCGTGCCATAGGTTCACCATCAGGGGGTTACTCCTTGCGCTAGAGCTGTCAAGTTGATTAGGCAGAGATGGAAGACAAGGAAGGCAATGGATAAGGGTGATCTACTAGACTCAAATATTGTTAGATGTCAAGTCAGGAAGCAGTTATATAGCTGATATAACTGCTTATATATATAAGAAAAGGGCCAAACACCAAGACCTGCATATATATTTATATATAATTTATATTGGTCTGGCATGGACAATTTCCTGTTTTTTCCTTCTGGATTTCCCTTAAGCAAGAAGGGTGGAGGAGGTTAGAATCTTATTTTTCAGACTCCTGTTTATTTTCTTTAATGAGATCCACGTGACTAAAAATGTGCCAGGCTTTGAAAATTTGGGAGTGGGGAAGCTGCTGCAGATGGAAATGGAAATGCTGATAGCTCAGACACAATATGTGGACCAAGGGTTGGATAACAGTCAGATTCCTTTCCAACAGCTGAAACTTAGCAGATTTGGAATAGGCAACATTCAGAACGCCATATAGAGTCCCTGATCTCCCAAACTCTTCTCCCCATTGCCTCTTTTAAGGAAAATGTTTCCTGGAAAAGAGTTTTAATAACTTGGTAATTGTCTGATGTGGAACAGAAACAAGGGCCTCTGTCCTCATAACCAACCCTTTCCTACTTAAAATTACTGCAAGGAGGCTGTCTGCATCTCAGAAGCCTCTTAAATTCATTATTACTTTTTTGCCTTTTCAAATGGTCTATTTGTTTTGCCTATGTGGTTTTAGACCTTGGTAGGGATTAGGGAGGTTTTTAAGGTGGGAAATGAGTGGTTTGCTTCCTTGGAGATTTCTTGTTCTCATTCTTACAACAGCGTCTCTCAACTTTGGCAACTTTAAATTGTGTGGCCTTCAAGTCCACAAGCATGGGGAATTCTGGGAATTGAAATCTGCACCTCGATGTTCTAGAGCAGGGTTGTCAAACTGGCAGCCCATGGGCTGGATGCGCCAATGCAGGCCATGCCCTCCCCGGCTCCACAAAGGCAAAAAACATCGCAATATGCCATGAGATGCAATCCAGCTTGACACCCATGTTCTATATGTCTCAGGGCTTCCAAAGATTATTTCCGTTACCAAGAGGGAAAGGAATTCTCTCTGTTCTTAGATATTAAATTGGACTTCAAATTCCAGAATTCCCTAGCCTGTATGCTGGTTGGGGAATGCTGGGAATTGAAGTCCATGTGTTTTTAAGACTACCAAGGTTAACAAACACTGCCTTAACAACTTAATATTTAGAAAAAGAGGCACAAAAGATCCTGTGCTGCCATCACTTTTCTAGTCTAGTTATATATCTTCCATCGCTCAGCTAATTGCTACAGATTTGTGCTCCTTTGGGCTAAGAACTTAATTTTAATATTATCTAAGCCCTGGCTAAAGTTTTGAATCAGAACCAAAATATTCATAACCTTTTTAGAATTGAACACCAACTTCAATATATCATTGTTTCCCTAAAAGAGGCTGCTTCTGGTTCAGAAGCTTTAAGCCAAGTCATAGAGTATAAAAGTCGTTTCACAGTAACTTCAGTGAAAGAAATGGCTACATTTTCTTTTTTTCTAATCTTGCTAGTATTTTGTGAGGATCATATATCTTATTTGTAGAGCTGGCACAAGGTCTGGATCACTACAGGGGAGTACCTTCTTCCCAGAAGTTGTTACTCAGTCTTGAAACATGTAACAAAAACAAATGAGATCCAGCCTGATTAGGATGAAGGCAACTCTTTAAAAGTAAAGAATTCAGAACTCACATAAGAGCTACATTAAGCCATGAGAATTACCCCCCCTCTTTAAAAAGTTCTTATCTTCCACAGAACTTTAGAAATGAAGTAAGAGTTTAAAAAAACATAGTGAGATAATGGATTTGACTATTGAACTGATAAATCATTCATCTCTTATACTTCTAAATGTTTTGCACTGTATATTTCTTGGTGGAAAAATCATTATCCAGAATCCTCTGAATATGCCTTAATGCAATAGGAAGGTTTTCCTCCATTGTCCTCAGTTGAAAGAATGTATTTAAAAAAGAATTGATATGCGTGGAGACAGGTGTGAATGGTGATAAACTTAGTTTCAGACTATGGCATACACATACAGCATTGGAAACATTCCTAGAAAGAAAACATTTGGAGCTAACTTTCAACAAATGCTCTAGGCCTGGCTTCTCCTTTGGATATAGAGCTACCAGCTCCTTACAGTTTATAATGTAGAACTACTTTGGTGTAAAATGATTTAGAAACTGGCCCACAAATGTCAAATTCCACCCTAGTCATGAAAACTAGCTGAATTAACTTTGCCCCAGGATATACATCCAATAAATAAGTTTTAACGACTAATCTTGGACTTTCTATGGTACTTCCAGGTGCAGAGTGAGTGATCCAATACTGACATATAACAGTATTTCTTTGAAAGGTTGAGATTAAACCAGCCCCATTCAAGGGAGTTAATGTCAATCACATAATCTGTTGCCTGATACTGAGTAACAGTGGAAGAAAGTTCATCAAGTAATAGAATGAAGTTGCTATTGGTCCTTTGACAGTGCTATCTTTTGAAGCAGCAGGTCAACCGATAGTATGAAAGAACTGGGTGAAGTGTGACACAGAAATATAACATAGTTTAGTCGTAGTGTTCCATTGGAGATCTGATAAACATTCAAGCATGGTAAAAAATTCTTGAAGTAGAGGTTAGAGGTCAGGCTTCAACTGGAATTGCTTTACCTTGAGCACAAACTGGGAAAGTAGCAATACATTGAAAATGCTTCTGAGCAATTAATTCAGAGAAAACAATTTTAAGAATTTGAGGCATACAATAGCATTCTGTATTTTCCTTCGTCACATTGAAGAACACAAAAAAAAAATCAAGAACATTTCTGAAGGCAAGACTTTTCTACTAATATCTACATTTAGAAGGAGATGACTGCCACTTAAACTTATAATGCTGGCTATAAAAGAACTATTAGGAGTAAGATTATGAATCCCAAAGGATACCACTCCATATTGCTTCCAAAATCCGTCTGATTAATTTCTTATTTATGAAGAAAAACAAGTGCAAAGAAAAATCTTCCTGATCTCCCTTGTTGGATATTTTAAACATTTTAGGAGATTCTTGGCATCTGTGAGAACTGTAACTCCCTCTGTTCCCCTCCACCTCTCCTCCCCAAAATCAAACTCCATCCTAGCCATAAGAAAGACAACCAGAAAACATAGGACAGATTCAGGTTGTCTACAGTGTATCATCTCATGCTTGCAGTTCATCCAGCTTAAGAAGCTTCCTCATACATTTTCAATATTTCCAACTTGAATAGGAGCCAACAATAGGCATTAACCAGAGAAAAGTTGGGCTGCTAACTGTCTCCTAGCAGGGAGTAAAATATTGCTCAGATTGATAAGCAATCTCCTGATGTTGAATTTTGCCAATGGAGAAACATTACAAACTTAGTTTTGTAAAATAGTCAGACAAATTGTGTTGATTTTAAGTAAATAAGCAAAGATGTCATGTATGAAAAACCACAAGGGTTGCCTCAGCATGCTTTTCATTCTGTCTATCAGTTTGAAATCTTCCAAAGACCTTCAATATCATCCTTCCACTCTCAAGATGAGGTTTCAGAAGGAGACAGGCTACAAAGAGTCTTTTACAGTTAAGAGGAAGGAAACTTATTATATACAAAACATCATCTTATGCTTCATCAGAAAAGGTATCATATGACTTTGTACCTGAGGTAGTGAGATATTCTCCATGTTGGGCCTGCATTTCTTCTTTGCTGTTTCCAGATCAATGTGTGCATAGGAAATGCACACGGTAATTTCCATAGAAGGAAATTTTCTCTGAATTGACAAAACCCCAATTTCGGCTATTTCATGAAGAGCAATTAATCTTTGCTGCCTGCTTTCTAAAATGGTAACGAGAAAGAACTCAGACCGTAGAATAAACAACTTATAATTGAGGGATCAGAAGACATAAAATCTTTAACAACCCTACATACAACTACTACCAGAGGTGTATTTAGATGTTAAAAATGCTAACATTACATACAAATTCTTTTTTGTATTTATAATCCATACACAATTGTAATTGTCTTCAATTTTAACCATGGTGAATTATATATTTGGGACTTCACAATTCATTGCAACTACTAATCTGATAAACAGAAAAAAATTGCACATCCTCTCTACCATGGCAACAATGCCTCCCAGTAAGAACTGAAATATCCTGGTAGACAGCAATCCATTGGGAAGCATATCTGATGTTGATCAATAATACCTTGCAGTGGCCTTCATTAATGACATCTCCCAAGCAGTTTGTTTATGAAATAATGGCAGCTGAGGAATAATATGCTATATTTTATAGTCAGATAAGGAGAGGGATTGGAATAAAAGGAGAACCACCATCTATTCCCTCAGCCTATGCATGATTATGAACTTGCTCTCATAAATACAGCAAATAATGACGGGAGAACAAAACCCAAATCTTTTTGGCCACGCTGATTTAGAACGTTATCTCAGGTTCAAGCCAGCCTTAATGATGGAATGAGTGTCTTTTTTGAAACAATTCATAATTTTGCAAATCTAGCAGCGAATAAAATAGGGCACAAAATACAACATCTATCAATTTTCTACAAGCAATGGCTTGACACATGATTTACTAAACATATTTTTAAGATCATTACAAAAATGATCTTTAAAATGTAATAATTAAAAATGTTTTAATAATTAGGGGCTGAATTCAGTAGCTGCAATTTGTAGGGTTTACATACATTAACCACTACCTAATATTTTACTGTCAAGTTTCTTTGGTAGCTCCCAGAAAGAGCAATCTCACAAAACTATGGAAGATTATGTTACAATTTTTCAGATTCTGAATACAGACAACTTCAGAATTCACTTAATCTGGCACTGCAGACAGTACAATGGAAGATATCTCCAACAGCAGTTGAAATGTACAGGAAAGCTACTGAGAAAATAGTTGAAAAGTCCATTCATAAAACTTTTATTCCACTTACATCAACTTAATACACATGTTCTTAACAGTTATGTTTAGATTGTTCATGAAAATTTTCAGGAGACATTAAACAAAGCTAGCCATCATCTCAAGTTATTTCCCTGTTAACTATTTTTACAGCACATGCATGTTAGGCAAAGTATCAAAAAAAATCACAAAAGCAAAACCCTAAAAAAGTTAAATACATGGGTTTGTTTTACTGCTGTGCTCGATATACAGTGTAATTATGATATCAAGCATTTCATTTTTTACTGCATCTTTACTTGTACATTTGTTCTTAGGTTGCCTAAACCATTTAAATACAAATAAATTGTGTAGCAAAAATAATGAAAGCAACAGCAGGTAACTTTACAAGTAATGGAATGTGAACCGTTTCTGCCCTTCTCTAGAGAAAGTTCATTTGGTTAGCAAGCCACTTTAAGGAACATCTTTCAGCTTTAATCGAAGATGTATTCTTGGATTGTAGATTCCACAGATTCACATGATTGACATGTAATATCCATGGGACATTAATTTTTCTTTGCTGTGCGTTCCAACATTGAAGTACCCACATTCACTACACCTATGTGGTTGCAACCATCATCCCTTTTTTTAACCACTGTGACAGACCAATATGCAAGCAGTTTTTCATTGCTCAACATAGGAAGTTGTTTAACATTGGCTTTTGTGGGAAGCCACAAAGTACCAAGAGTACTATGCCAAACATGTAAAACTTTTATAAAAATTCCACATCCCTATATTGGCCACCTTGGATGAAACAAAAGTTCCCCAAATGTTAACTGGCTCTATTCCCCTAATATTAAACATAAACCACATGGGAAATATAGAAATCCAAATAGAAGTAACATAAACCTGTCATAAATCGTAAACAAAAACTATTTGTGGGACAGCATGGATGACAAATGGTCTACTGTGTAAATTTTAGAATGAGGCAGACAAAAATTGGAAGGCTGGTTAATTCTCCCCTCCTTCTCCTGCTTCAGCTTCATCTCCTTGGGTATCTGATGTCCACAACTGTTTAAAAAAATGCAGACATGTGTTACTCTTTAACGTTTTAGTTATATAAAGTGTTCAGCATGATTATCTCCTAGAAAGCTATGCTTTGAGAAAAAAAACTTTCAAGAGTTAAAATAACTAAGTAAAATAAATTCATGCTACACATTTTTACTAATTAGACTTCAGTTTTTATTAACAATAGCTACTTGATAACTTAGCATTAAGATATTTATCCTTACTTGTATCAAGTATTTAAAATGTCCAAGTACTTACTGTCAAATTGTCTCTCAGTAACTGCATTATTAGTGTGCTGTCTTTGTATGACTCTTCACTTAACGTATCAAGTTCAGCAATGGCTTCATCAAAAGCCTATGGTTAAAAAAAAGTACATTTGTACATGCAAAACCTGTTAAAAATACTAAATGCAATGTAATAGTTAGATTATCAACTCACAGTCTTCGCGAGGGAACAAGCTTTCTCCGGTGAGTTCAGGATCTCATAATAGAACACAGAGAAATTTAAAGCCAGTCCTAATCTGATAGGATGTGTTGGTTGCATCTCTTTTTTGCTGATTTCAAAAGCTTCTTGGTATGCCTGTTGTGACTGCTCCACTATCCCTGAAAAAAGAGAGTAAACATCACACTAGCAATTTTATTTGGGGTTCAAAAGCACAAGTGTAGATTCAATTTATTCGTCACATACCACATACAAGATAGTTTAGTTTCAGAAAGTGATTATTTTTAAAATATATGCAATATTTAGATGCATGCTATCCCATGCAACTTTTTATATTGTTAAATTTATGTAATCTAGATAAAATTAACATACTTCTGTTTTCAAATTAAAATCTTAAAAAAGAAAACCTGAAAAATGTGACTTTCGCAAGTTTGTTACTTGTATAGGTTTTTTTTATGTGACAGAAAACCTTACAGAATACGAAGAACCTTGTTCCAGCAATTTCTTGGTGGAGTTGGTTTGTACCATCACAGCAATAGTACCTTTCAAGTGATAAATTGCATTTAAATACAGATACCTTGGTTCCATTGTTCTAGGAAATATGGTAATTTAAAAATGAAATATAATGTTAAAACAACATATAAAGAAAAAAAAAGTCCAAGTTTAAAAAAGGGTAAAACTGGTCAGCAAATAGTTTAATTACCGATACTTAATTTTACTTACTGGCCTGTTTATGCTTGGGCAGTCTTTTGAAATCTAAGGACAGCAGGGGTGGGATTCAACCGGTGTTACTGCTGGTTCGTTGACTACGTTTTGCACGTGTATAAAAATCCTTAGGCTGTGCCGCCCAGACAGCTGAAAAGCCACTTTTTTCCTGCTTTTTCAACCTCAGTTGTGCCACGCAAAGCAGCTGAGGTTGAAAAAGCAGGAAATAAAGGACAGGTAAGAGCCCAGGTGGGTGGATGGGCCAAACAGCAGCAAACACAGAACTGGTTCAGTGTCTGCTGCTCTTCAGAGCTACCGGTTTTATAGAGCCAGGCAGAACCGGTAGCATCCCACCCCTGAAGGACAGGCACCTGGATGGAATACACGACATCATATGTAGGCAGGGGGCTAGAAGAGCTTTTTTTTAAAAAAAATGTAATATTTTGGGATCAAACAATTTGTTTTAATTTTTATCCTGCCTTTTTTCCCCACTCAAGCTGGTAAACATACCCTATAATCCATCCTTCCTCCTATTTTTCCCCACAACAGCAACACTTTGAGGAGCTGAGGAAGAGTGATAAAAGAAGCGTTCTAGTGCAGAAGAGGCAAATGCTATAGAGGTTAATTATAAAAAATGACTTTGTGGCACAACCAATATGGAATGAATGATCTAGATCAGAGCATCTATTTTTAAAACAATGACAGGCACAACTTACTTCAGCCTTCCTGAGTTTGATGCCCTTCAGACTGTTGGATTACAATCCCCAGCCAACAAAAGATACAATAATAAAGGTTCTAAATAGTCAGCAAATGGTTAAGAACTGTATTTTAGGCTGGCAAATTTCCAGAGTCAAACACATATAGTGTGAAGCATATTTGGAGTGACTGTCTTACTAATACCCAGAATAAATGGTTTTCTAGTCACAACAAGGAGCAATTACATTTTCATTTTATTATTGCTTCAAGTTGTATCCAAGAAAAAATGGCCTTGCATTCTATAACCTGAGAGCAAGATAGAAAAAGGCCTTTTTCTGAAGAGGCATCGTGGACTTCAGGGCTTAGTCATGTTTATACAGAAATCAATAGCTGATCATACAATCAGATCCTAAATGTTTAAAATAGAAAAAAAAAACCATTTGAATTGGGTTCAAGGCACCATATGATTGCATTACAATACTGTTAACTGGCACATTTTGCACAAATTGAAACTTCATGATTCTCCAAACCTGTTGTAGCTGATTGCCCAAATTATAACATTTGTTAGCTCTCCATCTCCAGAAACAAGAGAAATTGGTAGGAAACGGCCTTAATTCCTTCCATGCTTCCTGTGCAACATGAGGAAACCATGTATTATCTGCACATTATTTATTATTCAGTACCCTGTGCGAGGGGTACAGTTCTACCTGTGCTATCAAACCTGAATACTCCTCAATGAACTGAGAACATCGAATCAGGTAGTTCTCAACTTACGACCACAATTGGGACTGGAAGTTTGGTCACTGAGCAAAGCAATGACTAAGCAAGACACCACATGATTACTTTGCTCCCTACTGCAACCTCATTTCTCCCAGCTGTGGTTAAGTGGGAAGCATGAAAAAAGCTGCGTGTTGGAGGGCAGGCAGTTCCCCCCTCCGTACACTGGAGAAACAAGGTGGTTATTGTGAAGATCCCCACTTCATCTCTCCTGCCCAGCATACAATTTCCTCTCCCCTCCATGTGGAAGGGAATTCATGCACTGGGCTGGAAAGATGAGTGGGGATCACGGCGATACAAGCTTCATTTCTGCAGCCTGATGAAGATTCCCCTCCCCCCCCGCCCCTGCAGAGGGGAAATCCTTTGGCAAGCAGTAGCGGGCAACCTTCCTTGCCAGGTTCCTCACCGACTTTTTGGGGAAGCTGGCAGAGAAGATTACAAATGACAATCGCAGGACCTCAGGGCAGTTGGCAACCAGTTCAATGTGAACAGGTCGTCAAGTACTCAGATCAAGATCACTTGACCCACAGGACAGGCGGGGGAGGGGAGAAACCACAGTATTTTATAATGTCCAGGAGTGCTTTATGGATCATCCAGCACCTTTTCCAAGCTGCCATAACTCTGAATGGTCATTAAGTGATCGGTTGTAAGTCAAGTGCTATCTGTATTGTTTCAATACCGTCACCATCAGCACTTGGATCCTTCTGGTAGATTTTTCAACAGGAAAACCACTTTTCTGCCCATTATGCACATCTGGACTACAATATGTGTATACAGCAGGGCTGGGTTTCTACTGGTTCCGTCCATCTCTGTAGAACCGGTAGTTCTGAAGAGCAGCAGACATAGAACCGGTTCTATGTCTGCTGATGTTTGTGCCCACCAGCCCACCCGGGCTCTTACCTGACCTTTATTTCCTGATTTTTCAACTCAGCTGCCTTGCTAGGCACAGCTGCAGTTAAAAAAGCAGGAAAAGAGGGCTGTTTCAAAGGCTGCTTCTCTGCACCTGCTGATGACAATTTACAGGCAATACTTCATAAATCGCCGAACCTCATAAATCCCAAACCGGTAGTTAACCCTGATGTATCCTACCCCTGGTATACGGGTAGTCCTCGACTTACAACAGTTCATTTCGTGACTGTTCAAAGTTACAATGGCACTGAAAAAAGTGACTTACAACCGTTCTGTCAGAGTTACAACTTTTGAAGCATCCCCATGGTCATGTAATCAAAATTCAGATGCTTGGCAACTGGTTCATACTTATGACCGTTGCTGTGTCCCAAAATCATGCGATCCCCCCTTTTCAATCTGCTGACAAGCAAAGCCAATGGGGAAGACAGATTCACTTAACAAACAGGTTACCTTCAAACGTTTTCTTTGAAGATGTTTTGTTTCTCGCTGAAGAAGCTTCTTTAGAGCTGAAGAAGCTTCTTGGATGAGAAGCAAAACGTCTTCAAAGAAAAAGCAGAAAGTCCAGTTGCCTCTTGAAAAGCACCTTTGGGACAACCATGACCTGGATGAGAGAATCTCCATAGACAACCAGATTACTAACTTATCAACTGCACTGATTCACTTAACAACTGTGGCAAGGTAAGTCATAAAATGCTCAGTTGTGGTCGTAAGTCAAAGACTACCTGTAATTGGGCTGGGGCTTTTCTAGGACATAGGAGCCCATCTGCTTTACAGCTCCTAGCATTTTTGTAAACACAGCAGTTACTTCCTTTCTTGGAGAGTCACAGAAACATGAAGAATCAGAAATTTTATCAGAAATATTATTTTTAAATAAACATGCTTTGTTTCACCCATCTGCCCAGATAACAAACAAAAGTTAAGTATAGGTTATAGTGGTCCGTTTCTATGTGGCAACCTTTTTGATAGGGCCCTCAACATTATAAATGTGATGGTCCAGAAGAATTAGAAACCTCTGCTCTCTATATGCAGATCTCACATAGAGCTCTAGGTTAGATACCACTCTTACTTGGGCTTGCCTTCTGCATCTGTAAGATCCTGCAGTCTCTGAAACTTATCTGACACAACAAGATAGGCTACATTGATCACAGCAAGGCACCACAGCGAGAAGCAGAACCTGTTACCTTGTCATTTGTCATGTAGCTTTCAAAATCTCCAATGACGCAATTCAGCAAAAGCCGATGATTTGGCCAATATTTTTACTACAGAGATTTATCTCTCTATACTGTTATTCACTCTACCAGTATTTAAGACACAACTGGAAAGTGGTAAAGAGATACAGCAGTGTCCAACAACCATTAGTTATTCTTGCTCAATAATCTGAAAAAAAAATCTTACTGAAAACTTGTATTTCCATCCCTGGGGAACAGATTTTGGTCTCTCCTCCTGTACATTTCTGAGGCAATTATCTCAGGAAGCTCTAATTGTCTATGTATTTATCAATAAAGATTATTCACTTGCAAAATTATTACAAAAGGTTTGGTAAACATACACTAGATGCACCCACACTGAAATCCAATCATATGCTAGACCAAGGGCCTTCAAACTTGGCAAGTTTAAACTTTGTGGACTTCAACTCCCAGAATTCCTGAGCTAACATGACTGGAGGAGGAATTCTGGGAGTTGAAGTCCACAAATCTTAAAGGTGTCAAGTTCGAAGACCTTGTGATAGAGCCTAAATAATTATGGCTGGTCTTCAAAGTTCCATTCATCCCAGTACCTCACATGACACCATCATCAGGGTGCATAGCAACTGGTGAACACTTATGACATTTGCAGCATCATGCAGTCAGTCATATGACTGCCTTTTACTGGCTTTTCACAAGCAAAGGCAATCAGGAAGCTGGCAGGGAAGGTCACAAACCACTCCCATCCATTTTTCTACTAAGGAACCCAGCTCTGGAGCATGAGACCCCTTGTACACCCTCTCACATATCACAGGAGCCACTCCCTGCTGGCCACGCTTGTGCCACGGTAACCACTGCCTGCCCAACCATTGGCCTGCTTGAAAGCTGCCTGGGATTTGTAACTTCGTGCTGGCTACCCCACTGACTTTGCTTGTTGGAAGTTGGTAGGAAGTCAGTCACATGAGGTCCTTTCTTAACAGCGGCAATGGGACTGCCGGTATTGCTGTTGCTAAGTGATGCAGCCACATGATGTTGTGCTTTATGACTGCATTGCTTAGCCTTGGAAATTATGGTTCCAATTACTATACGTAAGCAAGGACTATGATCATTCATGTAACAATGGCTTTGGAAAAAGTCACATATGACTGTATTTGCTTTGGTTTGTTGCATGACTGAGGGGATGCTGCAATGATTCTAAAAGTGTGAAAAATGGCCATAGCTCATTTTTCTTCAGTGATGCTGTAACTTTAAACAATGACTAAATGAACGGTTGTAAGTCGAGGACTATCTGTAAAGTTTTCTGATATAGAATTAGGCCATCCATTAAATACCCCAAATCAATGTTTAAGGTTATGAAGGGACACATACAGAGATACACATGTATACGATATTAGTAGATATAGTAATTCAACGATTGAACAAATGAATAGAATAAGTTTGAGTAGAAAGAATGGTATAAAATTTAGGTAATTGTTTCTTGTGACAAGAGAAGAATCAGATCTGCCTATAATTTCTATCTCTCTTTTTGGGATAGAGAGATACACAGAGCTACATATAGATATACACTCCATCGTGTCTAACTGGCAGCACATGAAGTCAATAATAGTTTGCAAGAACAATAAATAAATGTTTTTATTGCCCAGTATGAACAGAAGATGAAAGCATAGATCTGTACCCTGCCTTCCCCAAAGATCCAGATTTTTTTTTCTAAACAATTTTATTCATTCAGCTAGGAATTGTACCCTATCCTTACGTGCATAAGGAAGAAATAGTGTTATGAATCACCAATAATTTGTCTAGTATATGATACAGATAATCATATTTCCAAAGTCCACCTTAAGCTAGGAGCTTCTTCTCAGCCTTTTGTTGAAAAAGATGAGCAAAAAGAGGCAAATCTTTGGGGAGGCTTTGCTTATGCATTTTTTATTTATTAGCAATATGTAAAATGGAGAAATTTATTTCCCAAATGTTCCATTCTCTCCCTTGATCCAAGCATGTGGGAGTTATTCATAACATTTGTAGATATATATATTTTGGAACGGGAAGTAATTATAGTATTTTGGACAGTCTGACCCTGCAAGATAAAATTTAAATGCATGAACCATACCAGAATGCTTGGATTGGCCTGTTCTGCAGAAGAAATGGAACATCGGGGGGGTGGGGAGGGCAAGGAGGGAATAATGTCCCAGAAACAAATAGCATAGTGTTTCTTAGGACTGTGCAACACTTTGTATTTTAAGGCAAAAAGGGCTAGCTTCCAACATTTAAACCAAAGGTATCTTCTCTTGTAAGATAGCCATGTAATCCTGGAAAATGGAATATTTTATTTAAGGAATATCATGTAGTTACTAAAAGTATGCCCCCAAACATTCAGAAACCTTTAATCATTATATGTGATAATTAATTATCACAATGAAAGTACTACCTTATACTTGATTTTAACAAAAAAAATACCCTCAGCAGCTAATCAAGATCATTGGAAACACCCCGGAGTAGAGCTTTGAAAAAGTATCGATTCTCCAGATCTGAATGTCTGACTTATCACTTTTGTTCTTTCTAGAAAAACTACTGAAGAGGTGGCTGGCTGTCCCATTTTCAATTCCCCCTTAAAGTTTCTCTGTACTAGTGCACTCTAGTTTCAGCTCTATTTGCAAAACAAATCCTTCTTTTCAATATTTTTTCCTATATTTATACCTTTAGCTGTTGTTTAGTAGAAATGCTGTCTTGGCAGTATATTTCTTCCAAATGCCTTCCAACGCTTACCACTTCATCCCAATTTCAAGCAAGTATAAGGTCTGAAAATTTTGCCTTCTCAAGTAATTGAAGAGAAAAGCAGAAAAGAATTTTGTATCTCTGAATTTAAAATAATTTTATCTCAATCTTTTCTCTGTTCACCAACTCTATTTGCAACTGGCTTCCATCACAATACCTCTGAACTGAACGGTTTGCTCTGGCTTCAATCTGTCATCCCTCCTCTCTCCTCTTCTGATCAGTATGTTTTCATTTTTCCCTTATCTTGCTACCCCACCAATTCAAAACTTCTGGATTAGAAATCAACCATTGACAAAATTGTCCTGATGACATTTGATAAGATCTTCTCAAGTTCTTAATGAACGCATCTCAAGTCACAAGTAAGAAACAACCCATATCTGTAGGCATTCCAGCTTAAACTACATTCACGCTTCACATCTGAATTTCAGATATAATCAGCAGCTGTCATAATTTTAATAAGATATTTGATAACCTTAAAAATTAAAATGGTATCCATTTTCATCCATTGCCAAAGTCCTGCTATTATTGAAATGTATCTGATCATATACCTTAAAAAACACATATTGGAAAACAATATATATCTTTTGTATATGTATAAACAATACAGCTAGACAACAGTGAGAGAGAACCATGAAGATGTTGCCTAAATATATCGCCTTGCAACAATTAACTGTATGTATTAATATTATCAACAAGAACATGTTTAAATCTGTATCCTTGAAGCAACTGGTACCCTCACTTACATGTGCTGGGAATTGTATTCCAATATGTTTCCAGGAAACCAGTTTGGGGAATATTACCATAAAGCAACATTCCATTGCTGCAAAATTCAGGTGTATGTTGCCATTGCTGAAAATATTTAAAATATTTCCTTTACTGACATATCAACAGCCTTACCAATAATTATTATTCTACTAAATATGAATCTAAGAAAATACAATTCTAAAAATGTAACACACTGTACCTTTCTTGTCATCACCAGCAGCAACCTCAGCCAAGTAACGGTAGTAGTCCCCTTTCATTTTCAAATAGAAAACTTTGCTTTCTGCTTGGGAAGCATTAGGAATCAAAAACTTTTCCAACAGAGACTGCAATTAAGAAAAAAAATAGTCAGAAGGGTTTATATACAGGGAACTTTTAGTATATTATCAACTATTAAAATTGGCTAAACTCTTATAAAAGTTTTTTTATTAGTGCTACAGGAAATCGAACTCCTGCACTTATATAGTGTACTAATATTAGAAATAAACATAAAAGGTCTAATCTTTTAAAAACTAGCTCATCAGTATATGCATACTGATATTTAGCATATGTGGCCCCAAATAAAATAGAATCAAACTCATTTGGCTCCATTTGCTTTTGAAAGTTACAGAAAGTAAATAGCTACTAGAAGATTCAATAGCTTTGCGTATCACATCTCACTGTTCTACTAAGGCATAATCTTTAATGTAAAGTGACTGATGTTTATACAAAGCATGTAAGTACATGGCATTTAAATTTATATAAAGCGTTTGTTGCTAGCTTTTTAGTTCATAAAGATATTGTCAAAGTGAATACTTTTAGTGATTTCATTTACTATTCTCCATATTTAGATGGATTTTCATAACTTTTAAAACACCCAAATAACCTAATTAGTACTTTTACTTTAGAAACTTTATATACAATCTTTCATTCAGAGATTTCAGAATAGCTTATAATACTAATAAAAACAACTTAGAAAAAATGCATCAAGCTATATGCACATATGCATGCATGTCTGGATACCTCATTCTGAGTTTCCCACCTTAAGTAACTTTTGAAATAATAACTGTGAGATAAAAAAGATCAAATAAATAACCAAATAAACAAACTACCCACTTACTGATTCCATTAGTTAAAGAAACTATCTGAAAATGAACCTGCTCAGCTTTTCTAGTAAGGCTTCAACCTAATGCTAATGCTCAATTCAACTAGAGAAGCAGATATCTGGCTGCTAAACATGCAATTAATTTTGTCTGCCTATATGAGCAAATCATTTAACCATTACCCCATATATGATGAGATTCTAACAGAACAAAACACCTCCCATGCATGTGACCACTGTAAAATTACATATCAATAAATCAAGGTCAAAACATTCAATAGTAACAAATATATTAATGAAAAATCTCCCAACTTAACAGTTAATATAAATCCACGTCATAATAATAATAGACCAACTATTTATTTCTGCCTTATTCTTACATATACGCCAAGGTTGTGAACAAATCCAACACAATTTCCTATTTTTCCCAGAGTGAGGTGGGATGGGCTGAAAGAGAGGCCAGGTCACTCAACTGCCTTTCATGGCTAAAGTAAGATTTAAACTCAGTCTCACTTTGTAGCTTGATACCTTAACTACTAGACCAAACTGGATCAAATCAACATATATCAAAACTATATAGATTTTGCCTTTAAACAATAATAAACAAGCTACTACGTATTCTTTTAGATGTTTAGCATTAAAACAGAAGATATTTTACACTAATCCTGGTCAGCAATAAAGTAATGAATTAAAAAAAAACATGTTTCAATACCAATGACAAGATATCATACTGTACTTTCAAAAGACTATCATTGAACTACAGATTGCAAAAAAATATGTATAACTAAATATAATTTTAATTGATATACTGGATGTCCATTGAAACTGGGAAGTTACTCTTAGTAGCTATTGCAAAAGGTTCCAAACCGTTTGGAGGTTATGCCCACAAAAATATTGCAACAGAAGAAGCCTCAGTAAATATTCTATCCAAATTGTACTAGCAAATTAAAAAAAGAATACAGTGACCAACAAATAGGAAGAGGTCAATCTGCATTCCAATATAAATAAAGAGTCTTAATAGTATGTGAACTATTGTACAATGTACTTAATATTATATACTAGCCAAATAATGCTTAGGGTCATCCACTGCAGATTAGAGTCCAGAGTGGAAAAAGAGATGCCAGATGTTCAACCTAGTTTTAGTAAAGCCCAAAGAACACAACACATTATTGCTGATGCACACTGGATAATTGAGAAAGGCAAATAATACCCCAAAATGGTACTGTATTGTCATTTTGTGCTTTTATTGATTACAAAGGTATTTGATTCTGTGAACCATGTCAAACTGCGGAAGGTGCTCAGAAAAATGGGAACCCCACAGTATCCTATTGTTTTCTTCTGAAACCTACCCAGAACATGGAGAAATAGGATGACTACAGGTTGTCAAAGGAGTAAGGCAAAGCTCACTGTCTCCCCTTGTTTATTTAACCTACCTGCTGAATATATATTAAGGGAAGGTAAAATGGAAGAAGTTGAATGTGTTTTTAAATTGGAGGAAGAAACATCAAGAGTCTGCACTATACGATGATACTCTCTTGATAGCTAAAAATGCAAAGGATTGCAGAAGGATCTAGTAAGAAAAGTGAAGTAGTGCAGTTAAAAACATGGGGTTAAAATGAAATATAAAGACCAAATAATAACATCAGGTACAGCAAGCCTCAGAATTGGCAATAAAGATACTGAAGTGGTGGATAGCTTCTGCCTTTCAGGATCAGCCATAAACACTAAAACAAAACAAAATGAACAAAAAAACCCAAACAAACAAAAAATACACCAGAGTAGCACTTCACAAATCAACAAATCTTGGAAAATATATTCAACGGCCATGATATTTCTACATTTGGAAACAGCAGATGAATCAAGCAAAGGTATACTTTGTGACATTTTGTGGAAACAGAAATCGGACTTTGAATAAGCAGATTAGGAAGAATAATGATGTTTATGAATTTTGGTATTGGAAAAGACTTCTGAAAATACTGTGGACAGCCAAGAAAATAAATAAATGGATCATTGAACAAATCAACCCAGAGTTCTCACTCAAGCCACAAATGACTAGGCTCAAATTTCCCTACTTTGGACAAAGTATGTGAAGACCTAGCTCTCTGGAAAAAGTTCTGGGAAAGGAGAAAGAAAAGGAAAGGAAAGTTAAGTTGACTAAGACCAGGTTAGGTCTGATTGTTATGGGATAAACAGAATCATCAATAATCTGATGGCAGATAACAACAGTTACTTTCAAAAGCACATGAGATCATTTTGGCGTCTTAAGTTCAAAATAATAAGTAGAAAAAAATCAAACAGATCTTTATAGAGTAAATAAAAGTTCTGGAGGCTGCAAATTTAAAGATAAACGACAAGAAATTTCATACAAAGAATAAGACTAGTAAAGAATAGCTGTTGGTTTCTATTCATCTTCAGTACAAAAATAAAGATAGTGGCAAAGAAATCTCCATTCTGCAATCATCTTGCAGCCCCAATAGGCTAGCAATTTTTAAAAAAATAGCTCAATAATTTTAATATTAAGAATGTTATTTAAGAAGTTAAACTGACTAGCTTTTATTAGAGGAGAAAGAATAATTTGAAGGCAATCTCACATTTTGTTTTTATAAAGACTGAATATTATAGGATTTATTAATTCTATTAATAAGTTTTAAACTTTATATTATCTGACTCCATCAGAGAAAAAGTGTTATTCAGCTGCTTAACAAGCAGTCAATTCTGTTATCAGATTTAAAAAAGGAAATATATGTAAAAAAGGGTTATTGGAATTTGGTCTATGTACCAGAAAGAAAAAGAGCAGCTAGAATGGATATTGATAGAGCGAAGCTGGAAGAAAGGGGATAAGTTCAGCTTTCTTCTGGACACCAATATCTGTTGCCTGTATCTGTAAAAACAACTCTATGCACTTTCCAGCTGTAGAATCAAAACCACTGAAATTATAATTAACATTGATCATATATAATGAACTCATACATAAATATATCAGCACTATTAGAGAACAGCACTTCTTGCAGTTTGATGCCACTGTAAAAAAATGTCTCTGTTGCCCAACATTATCTAATCGTAAGAAACTACACTAGGAAAAATTATCCCTGGCAGCAAAATGATCAAATAACATGCGACTAGTATGAGAAAAAACAGGTGATGGTATTGCAGCTGTATACTCATCTAACTTTTCCACTGCCAGTAATCTTCCCTTTACAACTTATTTTTCACCAAACCTCTTTCCCTCCTGCCCATTTTTATGGAAAAATATGTACTTGGAATCTAGCTATGGCAAAACTGCCAAGGAATAAATCAAAGTGATAAATAACATTTTATCCCTAATCTCTCTTCCATGTGCATGTTTGAAATCTCTTTTGCCACCAAATGTTCATTTGTTCACTATGGCACATTCACATAAATTGGGATGAGATGCTTATGGTACTAAGAGAGCTTCGATTGATAGCCCATTTTCTTACAAATAATATGAAAGATAGGGAGAGGATGTAATTCATAATTACAAATAGGCCATGAAATTTGTGACTGTACTTCAAGAATCCTCTCTCTACCATTCTCTTTGATGCTGGCAACATTAACATGTTTCTGAATTTTATACTTTCTAATGCCAACAGTGGTATTTTAATATATACTATATTTTCATGAAGTGGAGAATTTCTTTCCTATTACTGTATACTTATTAATATGCTGTTCTTTCAATAATTCTATGTTCTCAATGATAGAGTAGCACTTTTTACTTTACAGTAAAAAGTGTTAAGGCTAGTATAAGCTTGCAGTTTTGTCCATGTATTCACCAAATCCCAAAATGCAACAACTCTGGCTGAAATACTTGCTGTCACTACTTGTTTTCCCCTCCCTGAAATCACACTATTTTCTCAAACACGAATCTGAGCCATAGAAGGCAGAATATGTAGACAAAGATGCTTCAGAACACTTCAGAATCACATGTAGTAGCCAGAAATTTATTTTCTATGGTTACAATATTGATAGTTTCTTGTTTATATAAATTAAAAACAAAAACAGAGTAACATAAATTAGATATAGTTTTTAAATACAATTATAAATTAAATGTGTGATATATATATATTTATATTATACATAGTTTGATTTTAGAGATTTTATTCAGAACTTAGTTCCTAGTCCTACCACTAAGTTGACCCATTATAAAATTATATTGAAGTTTAGATTATTTCCCTCTCAGACAAATAAATTGTAGATGAAGAACTTGGTTCCAATAAATTAACTTTCTATTTAAGATTCTTTGCTGGCCTATTATGATGAAGGAAGAAACTAATTTTTAATATTCAGTTTCTCATATGCAGATGCTGATAATGAGCATTAAAATCAACTGGGATTTCAGTAATTATACTACTGATGAATTGCACTATTAATGTTCTTCTTTTGATGAAAAAACTTCCCTTTTGATGAAATATTTCACTTGTCCCAAAGAAATGTGACTCACTAAGAGCAATGTAGCCATAAGTAAAAGTGAACAATTCCCCCTATACTGCTCTTTCTAAATACATCAAGCCAACTGTAAACTGTATATTACTTAGATGAATTCTTCAATTTTATACCATTGGAATATTCTGGAGGACTTACACCTAATCAATTAACATTACTGGTTTTTGATAGAAAATTACAGATGAAAGAATATGATAACTTTAGCGAAGAACTTGGAAATCTTAAGTGTTCTGAAATATGTTCATTCTGACAAATTCATTTGTTTTAAAAGTCTGACATCTTGCAACTTCCTAAGCCTTAGCACTACTGATTTCCAACTCAATGAAACTGGAATGAGGGAGGACTCTTCATATGTATTTGCAGGTTACTGAGGTTTCTAGAATTTTGAAATGTTTTCTTCACAGAACCAGTTCTTGAAGTCAAAGCTTATCCCTAATTCTGCTAAAAATAAATTTTTAAGGCTGTTTTTTTAACCTTTGGGAGGAAATTCATTCTAGTGTAAGGATGCAGTTTTTTATGTTGATAAAGTTAACCTTACAATAGATCTCAACTGCCACCTTGACTTTCCTGAATTTATTACCGATTAAGAATATTATTTTCTAGGTCATAGCAATGCTTCTCCATTGATAACTACATGAAAAACACACATGAATTAGAAACCTCTATATAGTGATTCCACTGGAATATTTTTTCCACCTTTCATTTATTTGCATTACTAAAAATGAAATTATCACTACATGTAATAAAAGCCTATAGCAGAAACATCCTTTTTGTTTATTAGGAGTTTTTCATCTGGAATTCACTTCAAACAAACCATGATTCATTATTATATGTTGTAATGTAGACGTGTCAATCTTTGGTGACATTATGAATAATATGTGGAAACTATAATTTAATAAAATAAGATACTGGATTGAAAAACTTAGCTGATTTGTGACAATTACCTCACAAGCTTATTTGCAAAATTTTAGAATTTTTGCTCTCTGTATAAAGAAAAGTAACCAATGGTAGTGTGAACAGAGATGGTTGGTTTCTACAATTTATCTTTTTGTTTAGATGTTATCTGATATAGTTTAATTATCAGAGCTAGGTTTTCATTTTGAAATCTGGATCTAAATGCTTGGAAAAAATGTAAATGAAACCATTTCAATGAAATTGCCTAATAATTTCAGGTTTAAAAACAAGGTACCAAATTTCAATATACAAACATATGTACACGAATGCACACATGCACACACATACACTAACTCAACTATTCTGGAAGGTTCACAAGATATAAAATTCAAAAGTATGACAATATTCAACCAAATAATTCAGTGATCAGTGTTTTAGGATAAGTCTTGTTTTCTATTTAATAGATATAGGCTTTAGAAAAGTAAGTTTTATCAGAAACTTTTCTGTACTATACTTATCATTGATTATGTTGCTAGGATGATGGAAATTGAAGTCAAAGCACTTAGAAGGCTTCAGACTAATCCCTGGTTTCTAGCTATTCCCAAAACCAAATGTGCCAAGTGGAATTAGATATATTCAAGCAAGACAAAACCCTATTGTTCAGCAGTATTGTTAAACAGTATTGTTTAGCATTTTATAAAAGTATGACCAGAAATCCCTGAAATTTTCTCTGAAATCACAAATGTTACTTAAATCAATTTTAAGATCAATTACATTACTGACAAGAAAGGCAAATCATTCAGTCTTAATTATTCTTCTCTATGCCAAGAAGTAAATATTACAGCTAGTTTGGAACTGTATGGAACTATTGATTGGGAGTTAATACACTTAGTTATACATAGTTTTGCCTAAACTTAGCCAAGGCAAAATTTGTGATCACCAGGATCTTAACCTTCCTTTCAGCATAGACCTATGTATTTTACTTGAAGCTAAGGGCTTCCAGTTACGCAAAATTGTAGTAAAACAAAATCAGGGAAAGACAAATTGAGTTACAAATAATTGAGCAAGATTCAATGCTAATATTGTTTACAGATGTCTACCAACAGTTTGTGCTATATCCCTGACAGGTACTATACAGTATTTTCTAATTCTAACACTAAACCCCCCACCCCCACCCTTACCTTGTTATGACCTTGTAATTCCTTAATTTGGGGCAGAGTTGGGGCAAATGGATGAAGCATTTTCCAACATTAAAATTCAGAAATAAATCTCATGCTGTTTAGGGCTGGAATAGGGATATTAACTCTTCATAAGGTTAAGGATAACCTCTATTCCTGAGACCATGAAGTAGTGGCTGGGGCTCTTCATCACAACATTAGCTAGCATCAAATATGGATTGCTAAACCCCATAATTCCATGCCAATTGTAATTGTGGGAACTGACATAAGTGTAGCATCACAGCCTGTGAGATAAAAAGGGAATCTGGAATTGTGTTCAACTCATGCATTATTTTAATTAATCTCCCTGGTTTGCATGACTTAGTCTCCATGTCATCCTCCCAGAATGAACCCATTGAAAAGAATCTCCATATAAAATAAGGGATAAACCATAAAGTATTTTCCCCAGTCTATTTCATGTTTGCATATATGATCTTTTAAAAAAATATCATTTACAACCTGGGACACAAAGAGGACAAAACATAGTACAGAGAAGGTAATTCTTTAAGTTCAACCAAAGCTCACATGCCAGAATAAAGTCATTCACTTTTGAGAAAGTAAAAGCAAAATATTATCTTCAACACTCTTTTTAGCAAATAAAAAACAAAAAAATATTGATGGAGACACTTTTTTTTTTTTTTACTAAAGACCTAGAAGCTACATTCACTTCAGATGAAGAGTTTAGAACAAGGACTGGCATTTTTTGTTTTACTTTATCCATGGAAATGATCTTGGTAATAAGTGGCAGAGGGGACAACGAATGGGAAAGAAAAGGTCTGAATTTGTCATCATATATTCCCTGTGTGCTGTATTTTGCGCCCCCCCCCCCCCCTCTTCAAGCATCCAAAAATGAATAAATGCTATACTGCCAATGTAAAAGAAATGAAAAGTTTCTTTTCAAACCTCTTGATATAATAATTCTACTTAAATAGTGCCTATCATATAACAATAAAAATGGCCCAATTACACATACACATAAAAATTGTTCCTCCTAGGAATAAATAATCACTGAAAGACCCTAAACATGTATTAATCATATCAACTCTCTTCTGGGTCATATCCTTTATAAAATGAGATTACCAAAAGCTATAGGAGCAGTAAATTTAATACTTAGCTGATGAGCTACTTTCTAGGTTTACTGATGTTCTACAAAAAAGGAATTTTTGATTTAGTTTACAATTCAAATTATCCAAATAAGCAGTTTTTCTCCCTAATTTATAACTAGAAATTCATAAGGTTTGCCATCAGTTGAAGCGTGGTAATAATCTGGGTGAACCAGTTTATGACATCTGATCAAAACTGAGAATATAGCTTTGTATTATAGTGGAAAAGTAATTTAAATATTGAGGGTTTTATAACCTAACAAATACAACATCATCTGCATAGCTTTAAAAGTTGTACTGCATTTAACAGTGTTTAAAAAAGAAAAATTTATTTTTGCTATAGTTAAATAAAATTCACTTGGAGATTACTGGCTGAAATACTATTTCATATATGTTCTACCTCTGCTGTGATTATCACTATTTTCTCAAGGCTTTTACATGGAGAAAATCCAAGGTAAATGAATGACCTTCAAATTAATATGCTTAAATATGGCTTTTGGACATACCTAAACAATATATTAAGATGCATATTAATTATGCTAATATGATTGATTCAATGCCTTAAAGGAAATTTCTTACTGAAATATACCCAATGTCAAATATTTTAATTTTTTCATGTTAACACAAAATAAATGGTTGGTTTATCAAAAAATAAAACTTAAAAAAACACATCTGGTATTGCTGATATTTTTAATCCGTACAATGACATTTAAGATCCAATGTTACAGTTACAGAAAACTTGGTTGGATCTTAGTCTAAAGTAGACTTTTAATACTGTTCCTGCTTTCTCTTTCCCCTCTTTAAAAGTGCTCTATAGGGGTGAGTCATTGCTAACATTACATCATCTTATTTAGAGAGGGGCCTGATTTCTGTAGTGAAAATTACAACTTCTCATACAAAGCATATATCCTCTAGGCTACACAGATAATAAATAAGATAATTTATAAAAGTAGATTGAAATATTTTGCTTTTCCAAAGTACTAACTGATCAAACATTTTCCATTTACCTTTAGTAAATTGTAAATTATTTGAACACTGACACTGTCAACAAGAGTTAACATGTTACTGCAATATCTAAAGAACATGCTAAATTTCCAGGCATAAGATTTAAGAAAAAGGAAAATTATTCTACTGTCTGATTTTCTACAGACTTATACAGTACAACAGATTTATAAGAGATTAAAAAAACACATTAAAACATGTGGGAGCTTGCCTAAACAAGAGTTTAGCCACTGTTAAATGTTAAGGAAAAAATGAAAATGAATTCTTACCAACACATCATTACAGATGTCCCTTAGTTCAGTCTCAATTTTCTCTCTGTATTCTCGAGCCATTTGCTGCTTTTTCTCAGCACCTTCTGTCTTTTGTTCAATACTTGAGACAACTCTCCAAGATGACCTTCTTGCTCCTACAACATTCTTGTAAGCGACAGAGAGAAGATTCCTCTCCTCATTGGATAATTCTGCTCCTTGCTCAGTCACAGACTTCATGCAGGCTGCCATATCATCATATCTCTCAGCCTGCTCGGCCAGTTTGGCCTTCTGCACCAGCTCGTTTTTATCCATGCTGATTTCTCTACAGAATGAAAAGTATCAAAATGTTATCAAATATCTACCAAACAAAAGCATTTGGCATTGACTTTGTCTCTTAGCAAGGGCATGGGCAGATTGTTTAGGCTCCAATCTTGTATGCATGAAAAACACATGTAACTGAATTTGATTAATCCTAAATGAGTGTAAGATTGCAAACTGAGTTACTATAATTTTGTCAGAACAGGAAGAAAATACAATCATTTTCTATTCATTAAATATAGAAATGATGTGGATCTCTGTAATTTTATAAGATCTCCAAACAAGGAATTCCCTTGAAAGTTTCAACCTTCTATCCCTAGATGATCCTGACTCTTTATTTCAAGGAGCTTTGCTATTTTGAGACATCCATTTTGGAAGTTTGCAATGTTAGGAATTTCATTGGACAAAGTCAATTCTTTTTCAAATGAAACTCAAGTTACAGGCAGTATCAGCTTCTTTACATTCTTACCATCTTATACACAATTAAGACATTTTTGATTATTTATAATTAAATTTAAAAGCATTAAATGTAACTATTATATAGCTAAATCAAACAGATTCCAAAGTAGATGTTCAGATTATAATACAAAGCTATTACACTGGACAAAACTCGGATCTATTTAAATATCCTAGGATGAAGATGAAGTGCTGCAATCTTTGACCTACAAGTGCTGCTCAGGTTCGAAAAACTTGTGATTGTAATCTATCACAATCTTAGTATTTCAAGATTTTTGTAATCTATCACAATCTTAGTATTTCAAAGAATCATTATAACTCCTGTATTTTCTAATTTAATGGCAGAGAATTCTAAAACGGGAAAATAATATTCAAAATTTAAGCGGCTCGGTGCCTCACGGTAGCTCACTTGGAAGGGATGGTCGCGTACTTCTGCTTTTTAAGTGAAAGGGAACAAGTTATGTGTGTGCTGGGTGGGGGTACAAAACGGAGCAATTCCCTGTAGGGGAGACGCCGCCGCCGCGAACCGATTGTATAAAATGGTGCTGCTCATGTGGCCACGGGTAGGTTGCTGCATTGGCACAGCTCGGAAGGAGACCGAACGGCGAGGCTAAGCGCGCACACACACACACACAAAACCACCCGAATCCGACCAAGATGTGGGCGAGGAGGAAGAGGACAAGATAAGCCAGGCCAGACTTTGGTCGCTCGCTCGCTCCTCCCTGCGCCGCAATCGCCCGCCCGGCTCTCAAGACGTGAAGCGCCTTGTCTGGGCTCTTTGTCATGGCGGATTCGTGTCAGAGCCCAGCCCACTTCTGTGCACGTTAATTCCCCCTCACCTCCGCCCCGCGCCGGGAGGGAGATGCAGCATCTCCGCCCCTGCAAAACCGAAGAAAAGGGGAAGCCCAGGCGGCGCCTAACAGCGGGAGGACGAGGAGACACGCCCGCCCACCTGCCCCGCTCCTTCTCTGCCCTGCGGCGCCATCCCGCCCCAAGGGGGCCTCTGGTACGGCCGCGATGAGCCGCTCCAGCCCACCACCTTCTCCCCCGCCCGGAGAGGAAGAAGGAGGAGGCGGCGGCGGCGGCTGTTCCTTTCACGGCGGCCCCGCGGATCTTTTTATGCGGCGACGAGCCGCGGTTCGCACCGGTTGGATGCGCCTCTTCCCCGCGGGAGGCCACACCCTAGAAGCCACCCTGCAGTCACTCCGGGCCGGGAAGGAGAAGGCCCCCGCCTCCCGAGGGAAGAGATGCGGGGAGGAATAGAGAAGCCACCCGACTCCCCAACATGGCGCCCTCACAGGGCACTCCTCGTTTTACGCCTTCCGCCGCCCTCATGGAGAGGTTGCTCGACACCCACACCTCCCTTCCCCATCGCCCAGCACGGGGTGAATAAAGGGGGAGCTAGGCGGGCGAAGGGCCGCAGCTCCTTCCCAACGCCGACCCCCCGCCCGCGCGATAATCACCCCAGCGCTCCGGATGCGTGGAGAAAGGGGCACCGCCCCACGGCTTCACCTGCCACCGCCTAGCTCCGGGCAGAGGGGCTCCCTCCCAAAGCCGCGCTACTTCCTCCTATTCCGCACAAGGGGAGGCGCGGGCAGGTGGGGCCGGCCGCACCTGTGCGAGGGCTGAAGGAGAGGAGGCTCCCGCCGCCGCCAGAGAATGAATGGCTTTTTCCCCAGCAAGGCCGCTCGGACGAGTCAGCCCGGCGAAGGGCCGGGAGCCGCCGCCCTTCTGCCCCAGGAAGAATGGGGCCAGCGAGCCACCGCCTTGCCCTCGCCTTCCCCTTTCCTCCCTTGCAGTCTTCTCCTGTGCCCACTCAGCGGCTCCCGCTGCTGCCCCACCTACGGTTTCCGCAGCAAGAAAGACGGGAGATCGTAAGGGAAGGGCGCCAAAGAGCGTCCTGTACAGGCCGTTACCTGCGAGGTTGAGGGGTACCGGAGTCTCTAGGCGGGTGGACCGGCGCCGACTGTGCCTATATCGGAGCTCGCTCCGCTGCAGCCTCACTCTCGCTCTCTCAGCGCCACACACAGGGTCTCCGCCAATCACCGCGTCGCAACGCACGGGCAACACAGAGCCATGACGTCAAACGACACCATGGCAACCGCGCGCGGGCACGCGCCTGCGCCTACACTTTCCATCTCTCCTCCGACCCTCCCCGCGGTTTTCTCTCCCTTCGCTTCTCGTCCCTGCCAATGCCATGGCTGCTCTAATCTAACCGCCGGCGGCGACGCGCGCTCGAACGCGCGGCGTTTCGGCCACGCCTTAACCCTGCTGTTACGCTGTCCCGACCACGGGGGACGCGCATATGCGCGCTCTAGATTCCACCGCCCCCCCCCCACCTCTCAGTCTACCGCAGAGCGTGTTCGCACGCGCATGCGAGAGGGCCGCGCCTCTTCCCGGCGCAGCCGGCAGGTCAGCTCCTGAACGGGTTAAAGAAGGGCAGCGGGCCTCCGCTCTTGTCTTTTTTCGAGCCCGTAATCGCTACGTTACCGGCTTTGGCCATTCCTTATATTTTGATAGTGGAGGCAAAGTGGGCCCTCGCGCCGGGAGGCGGCAGAAACGCCTGACGCCTCCTTTTCCCTCAGACGCGCGCGTGGCTACCGCTCGACTCTTTTTCCGGGTTTCCAGTCTTGGAGGCCTTGAGCCAAGTCTCAGTCATTCAAGGCCACAGAGGAAGTTCTCTCGGGGCCCTTTTCAATGGTTTGCTATATTTGCTGCACGTGTGAAAGGACAAGGATTAAAAAACGTAGCGGGAGGTTCAGGCCCAACGCTGCGATCCGCTTTACTTTTTAAAATTAAGCTGTGGAGCCATCTTGGGAAATGTACCGATCCCAGCATAGTATAGTGACCAAATACAAAAGGTGACCTTGGCCGCCTTCACTTGTTTTTTCAGTCTTTTATTATGTGGTCTGTATGAATTTGACCCAAAGGGTTTGGTATTCGTTGATGTGTGTCTAAATATTAAAGTTCCAGTTTAAACTGCAGTGTTTTGAAGAAATCACTAAAATATACAAAAATGCACTTTTTATGTCATTTTTCTGATAGAAAACGAAAGGAAATAATGCTTTTGAATTCCATAAGTATAAATACTTCATATTTGAGAAGCAATACACATTTATACTGCACAAATTAAACTAATTCATGCTGCCATATAAATGATTTAAAATGTGTATAATGTACTAATCTTTTGTTAATTACCTCGAGGATTTAAAAATGTTGAAGTGCTGTAAATGGTAACAAAATGAAAAAAGTAAGGAAAAAAAATGGACAGAAGTACAAATTAAACTTAATTTTAACAAAAAATACCTGAAGTAGGCTTAATACTACAGCTTTTCAAATGGATTCTTGTACACTTGTTATCAGTTGTGAGATAGATCTGTTAAAAATGTCATAAAGCTTTGAAAACAGATATTTGTTATCTCCTAACTTTGATTTGTTGACAAGAGTGTATGCAAGCAAGACATAGCTGGGTTAACCAAGAATTTAAAAATATCACATATAAAGAGCACTCATTGAAAAAGTTGCCACACACAATACGGTATCGGGATAGTCATTTGAAATTATCATTAAATTTGGTTATGTGGGTTTATGAAAGTGTTCATACCTCTTAATGTGTACAGCAAATACTCCAACCTGAATCTGTCCATATTTGTTGGAATTCAGTTCCCAGAATTACTAGCCAATGCAACCAGCATGCCTGAAGACCAAGATTGGTCAAAACTCTGTCTTGTAGAAAGAAATTTTGTAATTTCATTTCATTTCTAGGTTCAGCTGGCACCCAGGTACTTTGAATACAGTAAGACCATTTTAGTTTTCAAACATGTCAATATTTGGTTTCCATTTCAGTCCTGGACAAATGTTTAAAGTAGAAAATATTGATTTAATAAATTGCCAAAAATTTGGAATAGGGATTTAGGGACTTTCAAGTCTGGCATTGTGTTTCTTATTCCATGAAGATAGAATGATATTTGCTTAAAAAGTGTTTAGAAGCATTCTTATTTACTGTTCGTTTCCCCAAGAAGTGTAGTGTTCTTAGATAGACCTATTTTCTTCCATTTAGGTGTTACAGTAAACTAACAGAAAAGGAAAGAACAAAATGATGTATTTCATAAAGAGTGTCTGAAATGATTCAGTTATATGTCCTCAACAAAGATAAGCAATCTGTGTACCTTCCTCGGGCCCCCTGAAAAGGAATTTAATAAGAATGTGTTAAGATGAATTGAAAATGCTAGAATCATAAAAAGAACTCTTTTCTTTAAGCAAAGGTATTTGAAAAATGTAGAATACTGTATCATTTTTAAAACCTGGACTTTCTAACATTTTCCTTAGCTCCTCTGAATGTGTGAATGCCATTTATATAAAGAGAATTCCCTTTTCTTGCATTTCCTTAGCACCTAGCAAATTACTGAGGTTCTTCTTACAAATAGCAATACCATTTATTGATTTAGAGTAAATGTCATAAACCTCCATTGCATAATGTTGATTATGTTTTGGACAATTATTTTTACCAACCTGCACAATTTTCTCTGAAAATGTTATTTTTTTCACCCATATGTATGTTCCATTCCTTATGAAAATGTACATTTGCCTTAAATTATCTTTTCTCATACGGTTTTACATTTTGTATTTTAATGTATAGCTGTCATACCTGGGCTGCATGAATCTAGATGACCACTGGATGGAAACACAGATATGCAGGAAACTTCAATGCACTGCCATCTTGTGGCTATCTGAATCTAGGTGTGGTGACCCTACTTAAATGAGGAGGAGGAGAATACTTGGTACTCTCTGAGTTTGATTATTTTCTAGAGACATTTCATTACCCAAACTATGTAACATCATCAATGCTAGTAGAGAGTGAGGTCTGTTCTCGTTTCATATTCTAGTACTTTGCCCTGTCAGTATTGGTGGGAGTGGTCTTAGTGGTTTGTTGGTTGGGCTGTTTACTGTCAAGCTTGTTTGGTAGTTTCTTGGTTGGGGTATTATTTGCTGTTTGATTACATATAATCAAACTAATTACATTACATATAATTAGTTTAATGTTAATATTGGTGTTAATCTCTGCCCATCTGGGTGTTTGATTACTGGTGACATGTGGCCTAGCATAGTGCAGACTAGCAGACTGTGTCCATGAACACCAACTAGCAGTCAGAAGAAATTATGAAACTATAGTTTCAGTGGTGGGCTTCAAATAATTTAACAACTGGTTCTCTGCCAGTTTCTGGGTAGGTGTGGGCATGGCCTAGTCAGCCTGCACCATCCTGGGAGCAAAAAAGGTCTGTGGAGGGCCTGTTTTCCACCTCCCTAGGCTCTGGAGGCTCTCTGGAGGTCAGAAATGGGCCCATTTGTGCCCTTCACGAGCCTCTGGGAGGCCTGTTTTCCACCTCCCCAGGCTCCATGTGCCCCCTGCACTTACCTGGGATCCAAAAGAGGCCACATAGGGATTCTTGGGAGGGGCAGGGAGGGGTGGGGCCAGCCGGTCATCGGAACTACTGGTTTGCCAAACCGGACGTAAAATTAAAGCCCACCCCTGCATAGTTTCAACTGAGAAACTGACCATCCTATACCAAGCCAACTCCCCAAAACACTAGAGAATTCCTGGAAGCCTGGCACTCTGACAAATCAACCATCAACAGGCACATAGTCAACATCCAGATGAACAGAGATTAACACCAAGATTAACATTGGGCTAAGAATTAAGAACCAAACTATGCCTCAATCAAGGAAATGCCAAACAAACCAACAGTAAACAGCCCAACCAAAGAGCCACCAAGAACACTCCCACCAACACTCATAAGGCAAGCCACTAGAGCAGGTGTGTGAAACTCGATTTCATTGATGGCCACATCAGGGTTATGTTTGACCTTGGGGGGAGCGGGCAGGGGGGCATTTGTCAGCATGACATCACTTGTGTCGGGGTGTCTGTTCCTGTGGTGACCTGAGCGCTCTGTCAGTGAAACAGGCTTCTAAGCTCTATTTTCAGCTGGGACAGCCTCCTGCAACCCTCTGCCAGCAAAAACAACTTGGGAGAGCCTCACATGGCCCTTGTGAGCTCCGTTTTCACTGGCAAAGGTACTGTGGGCCAGTCCTTCGCTATTTCCAGGTCAGCCCACAGGGCAGATCTAAACACCTCGCGGGCCGCATCCTGCCCCTGGGCCTTGAGTTTGACATCCCATCACTAGAGTATAAAATGAAAGTAAACCCCACTCACCACTAGCACTGATTATGTTACCTAGTTTGGGTAATGAAATGTCTGCAAGAAAACAACACAAGCTCAGACCATAAGGATCCCTTAAATGTCAATGGATGCGGGAAAAACTGAATACTACCTAGATAATTCATTTGCAGTTCTGCTTTCCACTGTCTTATGATAATCAGATACACATAATTGAAATTTGAATTACGAATACAGGAAACTGCCTTGTAATTGGACTAACCTGGAATATATGTTGAGTGAATGTTGCTCCTGTCTGTTTTTTTTTAATGTACAGTCTATTACTTTGTACTCTATCACTGACTTATACTTCATTTTATTATTCTGTACAATTCTTAATTAGTAGCTGTTTATTAACTATATGTATTCTTACATTGATAAAGAACTAATGCAGGCAGTAATTTCACTAAAAATAACTCCAGGCAAACTACTCTCTTAATTACACTTCCAGGAAGTTAGATTGCATAAGAATTTTGTTGGCTCAGTTCTTCATCCATTTGTATGGGAACAATCTCATAGACATATGTACAATTGCAGGATTTTCTGCCCCAGGATTGAGGTCATGCATACCAAATAGTCTCTGTTTGCTTCAAGTTACCATAGTCTTGACGCACCTAGCCAAAGAGCACTTTTCCTGCTTCCTACAAATTAGTCAAGTACTTTTATTTCATTTATGTTTCTTGAAAAATATGAAGACATTAAAATCTTGCCCTGAACATTAAAGATAGCAGCCTGAATAGTTGTTATTCAATAATTTTTGATTCTCCAAGCCCTGATGGATATCAGCTTGCTAAGACTATCTGTCAGTAATTGCTTTGAATTCTTGTAAGCTCATGCTTGCTTCATGAGGACCACACAATCCTCTACAGCACAGGTATCAAACTCGCGGTATCATGTTGCTGTCACATGATGTTTCGTGATGTTTTTTCCCAGTGGAGCTGGGGTGGGCATGGCCAGCACGTGACACATCCTGCCTGCGAGCCACCAGTTTGACACCCCTGGTTTATAAAGTATTTCTGTGTAAGAATGAGTGTAAAATCTAAATGTAGAATACACATTTTCAATATCGTATTGACATATCTGAGAAGGATATTAATGAGAGAAAGGCATTAATGAGCTTTAGCTAAGAATCTTGTTAGTTTTACACAAATTGATGTCAAATGTGATGAGAAATACAATTGGGCAGATGTTACTTTAATCATTGTTTGCTACCATTTTTCTTAAATATTTGATTAGCCCACATCGAAAGAAAATGGAGGACAAACAAGAATTTTAGCTAGTATAGCTGTTTATACATGTAAGATAATCAAATAATGGTTTACAAAGTTTCCAAATTAACATGTGAAACAGCCCATGACCTTAAATACCAAACTAATGGGATCCTTAGAATAATAGAATGAATAGAAATCCAAATGCTTAAAAATATTTTCTGTATAGTAAGCAAATGAGAACACTTTTTTCTAAATCTACTAAGAAGGCAGAAAATACTTTCAATTTCTGCAGAGAAATGTATTACAATGTCAGTGTTTCGGCAATTTAAATAATGGTCAGTATTTAACATACAGACACTAGAAATTTTCAGAAAGGAATGATGCGATTGGCAGATTTTTGTGAGAACTGAAAAAAGAACGTGAAAAGAGGACTTCACATTCATAAAACCTGCCAGTGATTGAAAGTTATTTGATTCTTCATTTAGTTTTGTTGAGCCTTATCTGCAGATTCTATCCATGGGTTATTTTAAATCTACATGTAATATTTATATGTGAATATATTTTATATCTGAATAAATACTGATACAGAAATTAAGAAAATATTCTAATTGGGTGATATGGATTAAAAGCAGAAACAAATTTATTTATTTATTTATTTATATGCATGCCGCCCTTCTCCCGAAGGACTCAGGGCGGTGCACAGCCAACCAAAGACCCCATTACAATATACAAAAGTTAAAAATAAATAATTTAGGCTGTCTAAAATTATACCCTCCCCCAATAAGTTAATTAAAACCCAAATTTTAAAAACCCGATTAAAACGCAAATACTAAATTAAAAATGGAAAATCAGTGCATTCTTCTCAGACCAAAATTGGGCTGTCCCCTTTGTTTTGTCTTTGCTTCATGCATTCTGTTTTCTTGCTCATTTTCAAATCTCTTGCACAAAAAAATGACTATTTCACTGATATTTCTAAAAATATTAGGGGGAAATTATTTACTTAGATTTGGAATTGGAACTAAAATACAGGTAGAAAGTTCAGGTAAAAAAAATAGAAATATTACTTATAGGGCAATAACTGAATGTAATGTTATTTTACTGACAATGATAGTAAATGTTTGAAGTTCTTAGTGAAGTTCACTCAAGGTCTAAACAAATGTTAAACAACCTAATGATAATCTCATTTTCAGAATTAATTACTTATTAGGACAGAAGTTTTCCAGAAACATGCTACATTTTAGGTACATTTGTTTCAGAAGAAATTGAGACACTCAGCTAGGATATACTTCAGAATGAATACTTTAAAATTACTCTAGACAACATACTGGTATTTAATTACAGGGCCAAAATCATATACGTATTCCTGAGCAGTGAACTTTGTTATGATTATGATTACTACCAGTATGTATATCTTGCTGCCTCCCCAAACAAAATATTTAGGATACACATTTAAGTTATAATGCGAATAGCAGTATCATATGATAAAGTGTTTCTTTGGCTTGCTCACGCTTATCTTTACTGATCACCTAGCACAAAGATTGCCATCTTGCCCATCCCATTAACAATACAAATCCACACTAATCTTTTTAGTTGATGTGCTCCATTCTTGGGAAAGTTGAAGAAAGCTATTAAGAAAAGTCTATAATCTTGCTTAAGTGAGATCAATCTTCTTACTGAATTCAATGCAGACTGCATTTGTGCCATGTTCTAGAACCTATGTCTCTTGTTCTAGAGTACAAATGCAAAGCTGTGAGGATTGGAACTGTTCTTTTGTATTATTTCACAAACCAATTACATAGTCATGGCACATCAGATATTTGCTAATAAAAAACGGGGTAAATAAATCATTCCCTGTATGCCTAAGAGCAACACTTAGTACGAGTCATGCCGGAAATAAAATTGAGCAATCTTGAACTTTCTACACACCAACTATGTTTTAAAGCTTGAAATTTTGAAAGAGACTTTCACTAACTTGTTCATTATCTCCACTGTGAAAGCATAGATATTCAGAGACAACAGAGCTTTTCAGGAAAGTAACTAATAAATGTTGAGGGATCACTCATGAAGATGTGAATTATGGTAACAGATAAGAAGCAACATTCCATAACCTAAAATGCATTATGCTGTATGTCAGATGAACAGGGAAGCAGGATTTTATTTGTTTTAAATTTTGTGAACTTAAAAGTACATTATGAATCTTGTGAGAACATAGCTTTGAAAAACTATTCTTATCCTGGAACACAGAGACACTTGCATCAATTTTTATTTCATCTCTTCCCTTTGGAGAGAGGGACATTTTTGGAGTTTTGAGATCAGATATGTGCTCTCACCTAATGATTGCTGGAGGAGAAAATTGCCCATTCACTATATGGCTGCCATTGGAGGGCCAGTCATAAAGGATCAGTACACTAGTTCCTTCCTTCCTTTCCCTTCCCTTCTCCAAACACCCTTCTCCAATTTTCAGGATACTATCCTACCCTAACTTAACTTTTGGCCTTTTTCTAGGCAAGCAGACACTGTCAGAAAACACAGGGTCCATTGTTTTTATTTTTGAAGAAATTGTGGTCATTTGGAGTCAGAGCATTTATAAAAACATATCTGATGCTAGAGATGGTTGTTGTGCAGAAGTCAAGCTTCCCATTTAACAAATAATTAAAAATGTGTAAAAGCCCAGGTGAAGCAGGCAGCCTGGAAAATGACAAGGGATCCTTCCATCTGTTCCTGCACTGATCCCTCTGTAATATTTATAAATGAAATAGGCAAGATAGTATTTAGTGAAATACGTTTACTGCTCTCTGGGTTACTGAAATGACACTAAAAGAAAGTCCTGTCTGAAAGGGATGATAATATGCACATATTTATATCTTTGTATCACCAGTGTGCTACATTTTATGTTTCAGACAAGGGGCCTCTTTGAGGAAGAAGTGCTCTGATCTAGTGGGAAAACTTGCCAGCCACTCAACCAAGGAAACCTGCTGTTCAATTGCTGTATTGAGAAACATCAGCTGGCCAGTAAGCTAGGATGCCTGCCAAAACAACCTGCAGCAGCTTGTCTTAAGCTGGAACTACTCAAACTATGAGTAGGCTTTGCACATGTTGGCCAGCCACGTGCCCCTACTTGGCTTGCGGGACACCCAAAAGACTGGATAGTGGCAGCAGCTGCATTTCTGCTGTGAGGATTGCAATGTTATGCTTAAGCAGACTTAGGGCTACAGTGCAGGCTAAAACTTGTTTTAAATGTTATACCACGTAGGGCTAAGGTATGGCTTAACTATGGTTTGCTGAATAAGCCACAATTGGACAGCTGCCATAATATATGCTTTAACAGAATAAGAGAGTTAGAAGGGACTTTGGAGGTCTTCTATTTCAACCTTCTGCTCAAGCAGGAGACCATTCAACTGTTCAGATAAAGGGTTGTCCGATCTCTTTTTAAAAGCCTCCAGTTGATGGAGCATCCACAACTTTTAAAGGCAAGCCGTTTCAATGATTTAATGTTCTCGCTGTCACGAAATTTCTCCTTCCTTCTAGGTTGCTTCTCTCCTTGATTAGTTTCCAGCCATTGCTTTATGAACTATAGTTGCCAGATTCATAAAACATATGAATTTCACTTTATTTCACAATTACAGCCACAAACTTCAGTAAGTAGTTCCAGAGACATACAATGGAGGCTGAAGTTCTTTGATTTATATCCCACTTTTCTCCTCTCCATATAAGGCACTATCCTCCATTTTTCCCCAGCAATGATTACCTGAGAAATAGGTTGGGCTGAGATAAAGTGACTAAGCTCCAAGTCACCAAGCAGGCTTCCAAAGCAGAGTATGAATTTGAATCTGAGTTTTCTCAGTCTTAGCCCCACACTTGAAGCACTGCACTAAACTAGCTTCATGGGGCTTTTGTGTTTATTTGAAAATAAAATCGCAAGCCGAGTTTATGACCCCAAAAGGCAATTCAATTCATGACCTTATTCAGGAAAAAAGGCAGCATTCCAAAGCAGATTTGACTTAAAGAATTCACCTCTCTCTGCTTTTTTATTTCCTGAATCAAAACTGCTGTTTTTCTCACTCCATACAGAGAGCTAAAGGAGATTACGTCATCCTTTGCTAAGAGAGAAGGTATGTTCACAACCCCCTTCTTAGCTTTTCCTAAGCAGAACATTGTAGAATAGCCTTCTATCCAGGAGCAATCTCCTAACAATTAGCTCTCACTGAGGGGCATAACTTTAATATCTTGGGCAATTAACATTCCTTCCTCAAGTCAGACTCCAGTCAAGAATTATCCCGAAGGCAAATCACACTGGTGATCTTTGTTAATACCAATGGCAAAGTTCAGAACAATGTGCTATTGTTACAAGTGGCTGCATTAGGAAGTTTGGGTGGGAAACATTACTTTGGAGAGCAGGACTAACTTAGTGAGCTGGTTTAAAATTTCACTTAAAAAATAAATCAGCAAGAACCAGTGGGAAGCAATTGGGCTAGGACCCAGGTAGTTCAGATTCAAATTTTTATTCAGCCATGAAATTCACCAAATTTCATATACCCTGCTTGCTATAAACCTCTCATTAACCAGCCATAATATATCTGCACAAAGTGCAAAGCCAAAATTATACAAATAAGATTTTGGCTTAGCAGCCAGCCAAATATTGTGGGTCAGTTATGTGAAAGAGAATGGGATGAAAAACATTTTAAAATGTTTGAAATGATCATTCAATATGCAATATATTAATGTTGCCCAGGCTTTAATGAAGCTACATACTGCTGTTGGTTCCCTTGAAGTCAGTGGGATTTTAATAGGTTAAATTTATGATGTACTAATTCTAAAACTTAACTGTGTGCTCTATGGAGTCCCAGACCTATTCCTTCCCTCAGTACAAAGTACAGTGCTGCCCAAGATAAATGATTTATCATAAGGTTTCAGTCGCAAACCTTGAGGGGTTCTGAGGATGGAGATAACAAAAATGGGCTGCCAACAATGTGTGGTCCCAGTTCAGTTCTTGGAGAAGGTAAGATAGGATAGGATGTAACAAAGCAAACAGCACAAGCAATCTGTAGTATTTAGTTAACAAATTATGTCTCGGACTGTATTTATGGATCTGTTAATCGCTTTTAACAATGTTCACTCTCAAGATTCAGAACTGCCACAGGAGTTTAACCTGAGGAATAGCAATGAGTTAGTGGCACTGGTGTCTGGTTTGTCAAAATATAAAATTAAAATACAACCAAGCAGAATTTCAAACATTTTCAATTCAATTCAAATCTTTATTGTTAATGCACAACATGTATACAATGAGATTGGCTGAGCTTCCCTTAGTGAGAGCTATGGTGGCTCAATGGTTAGAATGCACTATTGCAGGCTAATTCTGCCAACTGCCAGCAGTTTGATTCTGACCATTTCAAGGTTGATTCAGCCTTCCATCCTTCTGAGGTTGGTAAAATGAGGACTCAGATTGTTGGGAGCAATATGCTGACTCTGTAAACCACATAGAGAGGGCTGTAAAGCACTATGAAGTGGTATATAAGTCTAAGTGCTATTACTATTCTAAAGCATTCTCATCTAGGCCATGATGGCTGAGGCAGCTAGGAGTTTGTAGTTCAGTAATATTCCAAGGGTCTTACATTCCGCAGCTAGCTGTTATATTTTCAGGCTATGTACTGTTTTGATCTAAAAAATAAGGAACTTTACCTCATTTCTCCAGAACAAAAGATGTAGAAGCTCCTATTCCATAAGTTAAGATCTCAAAGATGGTCTTCCATCCTATTTCATTTTTATGGTTTTATCTCTTTATTTTGAGACAACTAAATACTCAGTCCTCATTGACTGGCTGGCCCTTGCTCCATTCCTTAGGATCTCCTCCCCTACAAATTAAATAGGGGAGCCTGTGCCACATGAATGCAGCAGATAAGACAGAGAATAGTATATTTTGCAGAAACTGATTTGGTTGAATGATAGGAGAAACTTCCTAACAAGATCAGTTCAGTACTAGAGGAATGTGGCAGCTCCCCTTCATTGGGTGTGTTCAAGCTGAGCCTGAAGATCTATAAGCATCTACTGTATAAGGGGAAGCCGGATGTGTATGTTAAGTAACAACTCATAGATCATTTTACCAAACTAATACAGCTGCATCAAACAAGCATCACAATGCAAAGTGATACAAGTATGTAAGTAATCTCATTTCTATGAGGATGTCATGATGTACACAGTGCCATTTTTATGTCATTGTGTTTTGTTACAGGTGTCCCTATGGACATCCACCTCTCATGGATACTTTAATTTGGATTCCTGTTCAGACAGAGCCATCCTAAATGGCCCTACCCAATTCTCTGATTCTGTGTTTTCCCAGGAAAACCACTTTGGTTATAACATGTTAGCCCTTACCAACCGATTTTTCAATTAGAGCAGGGGTCCTTAACTCTGGTCTGTGGACCAGCACTGGTCCATGGCATGCCAGTAACTAGTCCACGCAAACAAATGGAGCCCCTCCGTGGGATGCAGGCAGCATACAAAACCATGCCCCCTTCTGGTCCATGGAAAAACCTTTCTCCATGGAAGCGATCCCTGGTGCCCAAAAGTTTGGGGGCCACTGAATTAGAGGGAGTGATACAAATGCTGGCCTCTCTTGGGAGCATCTGTAGGTTTCCTAGCTAAGGGTTTGCAGAAACCAGGAAGAATTGAGCAACATGATTGCCTTGAAACCCTTGCAAATTTATTCTTCCAAGCAAGTCCCCTTTAGGCTGGGTGACCTTTAAGCTGTTCAGAACCTTTAGACAGAACAGCTGGGTAATTATCAATTCTGTTTGTTGTTAATTTTCAAAATGAGAATGTAATTTTTCAGTTCCTTAGATGCTGTGGATGCAGTTCAGGTTATTTTGAAGTGATTCCAGTGAAAACGGGCAGAAAAGGCTAAGCAACGACCTGATAAAAAATAGTAACATTCTGCTACCTGAAGTTTACTTCCTACTCATAGAAGATATTAGGAAATCCAAAGAAAATGGAGAATGAAAAGATGTTTCTAGGACATTTATTTTAAGCCTCTTGAGAATGAAAGGATGTTATATTAGGAAAAAAAAAGACTTGTTGATCAAAACCTTACCTGGGTTCACATGTTACACTAAATCACAATTTAGTAATAATTTATGGAATAATTCAGAAGTAGTTGGATTTACACATTAGACCAAGCCATAAACAAGGATCACAAATCACAATGGCTATATTTGCATAGCACGTGCAGTATAACCAAAACCAAATAAACAATATGGTTTACCATGTGGTGTGACTGCAGCCATTATGTAGTTTGTTTCTGGCTTGACTATATCTGTCATTCAGCATGTTGCCCAAGTGATTTGGAGGAGGTTAGCCTTGAAGTTTCAGATTTTACCTGTCTATGGAGATTCTCAGTCATCCAGGTCATGGTTGCCCCAAAGGTGCTTTTTCAAGAGGCAACTGGACTTTCCGGTTTTTCTTTGAAGGCATTTTGCTTCTCATCCAAGTAGCTTCTTCATTCAGATCTGAGGAAGCTTCTTGGATGAGAAGTGAAATGTCTTCAAAGAAAAACAAGAAAGTCCAGTTGTCTCTTGAAAAAGCACTGTTGGGATATTTTCTACGTGGAAAAGAGAATCATGCTCCTTGTCCCATCACCACTGTTGTATATATACATACTTGCTGATCCAATTGTTTATCTGTTTTCCAACATAATGTAGCCACAAATAAGAGCAATGATTTTCCTTTTAATAGCAACATAAAATAGCATAGCATAGGATTAGGGAAAGGTAAAATAGAAGATTTCATAAATTTATCTTTTAGTGTAGTACAGAAATAATATCTTTGATTATCTAAGAAAGTAAGCCAATTAAAAATATTTTTTAAATCCGAGTTGTTTGAAAACCTATAAGAGATTGGAATAGTTTCAAGTGCTGTTTTCATACAAAGACTTTAAAATCTTATGGGAAACAAAACCGTAAAAGGACAGTTAAAATTAGGCTATACTGTATACTCAAAATGCATTACAATTTTTCTTGTTAAATTTTATCCCATGAGAACAGAACAAGATTTTGCATCTTATTCAGTAAATGTTCCCAAAACCAATAGCAGTCATTTTGTGAGCATAAACACCACAGCATCTGTGAGCATTGGTTGCATACTTTAATCTAATCTGATTAGCCACTATAGTATTTAAGGTTAAAATCTAACTTCCTTTTTATCAGGGGTTTTCATATAATATGCTTTAAAGTTTAAACCATGGTTAAATAAACCATGGGAATAGCCTTCAGTAATAATTTTGCTTTTTGCCTCTCTGTATCCTGCACAATTATACTGAAGTTGCCAGGTGCTTTTCAACAGGCAATTAACATTAGTCCCCCCCCCCCCTCCATTCTTAAAATATTATTGAAATAAGGGAAAATCTGTACCTTCCTAACTTTATACGTTTATTCTCTTTTAATAAAGTCCAGCCCATGAATAGAAATTGTATAAAATGAATTTCTCCTTTTGCTCATGTGATTTAGCACACATGCTTCCTTTTCAGTTACAGTGATCACAGAAGATCTAATCAATGTCTGATCGATCAGGGACAGAAGTAGCTTTTATTGGTTTAGCTGATAAAACTATAGATGGAGATACTGATAACATTCTAAAGGCTTCCTGCTCCAGATCTCAAGAAGCAAGAACCAATGATTACATTTACACACTGTAGAGGATCTGGCCTAGAGTTCATTGCTCTCTATTGATTTACATGGAGACTATCTATTTATTTATTTATCTACCTACCTACCTACCTACTGGTACCTACCTTCCTACCTACTTTTGGAAGAAAAATCCAGTCCAGTTCCAATCTGGGAGAAAAACGCTGAAAATAAAATGGAGGCTGGCTACAAGGAAAGAAGATCTCTGTTTATTTGGATGCCAGAAACTTCAGTGACAGCATATTTCTGGGGTGGCTGACAAAATGGCTGAATGAATGGATGGATTTTTATAGAGTTCTGAAGTTGGTGATTGAGATGCTCCAGAGGGTTGTGCAATGTAGTGAGCCTTGTGTCTTTTGCTATTGGTGGATAAATCCTATTATGTCCTAAAGGTCATGTCCTGTCCTTAGAATTTTGGTGGGGGAATGTAAATTCTTAATCTCATCGGCTCCAACTTTCTGTAGGAGTTTGGCTGAAGACATTTTATTTATGAATAGATTGGCCCAGTCTTTCTTAATAGGTACAAAATATCCATCTCTAAAGACTTGAGGCTTCTGCTTGAGGTTATGGCAGGAAGACTGGGACTGCTTTCTGCCTTTGTTAAGATTTTTCTCCATTTTTCCTTTGGCGAAATATAATATTCTGACTTCTTTAATATTCCCAAAAATATTTCATTCTCTAGGATTGGGGGACTTCCCACACTACCTATCATCTCCATCCATTCATCCATCCATGGAATTCTTTGTGCTGTCTGAACTTGAGTCTTTTCTTGGAGACATTTCATTAATACCATTATGTGACCTCTCTCCCCCTCTCTCCTTTCATCTTTCTCTCTCTTGTTCCCAACTTCCTAATGCCCTCTGTACTTCACATATTCACCTACTTATTGCATGAGATGTTTTATTTATTTTTTGTTCAAAGCACCTTTTTGAGTAGATTGCACTAGTAACGGAGTGTCCACATATTACACTTACCCATGTTTGATTAGATTAGTTACAAAAAGAATCAATATGTTGTACTTAGTAATATCCCAGAGATGCACAAACCTAGGCCCCAGAGCTTCATATTGGCCCCAACTTCTAAAAGTTATTTTAAATCATAATTTTAATTGTGATATAAGAGGGCTATTATTGATAGACAAATAATCTCATCAACAGTATTCAATTAAAAATGAAATTATATCAAAATACTGTAGTTTTTGTTTTGGTCCCATCCATTGGTTTTAAAGTGCCCCCCCACCCCCCTCCCCCCCCGGACATCAAAAAGACATTTGAAGTGTATCCCTTATTTCCTTAGAAATGGTGGTAAATGCACCTGTATGGTAATTCATAGTGTATAAACCACAATGGATAGTTACTGATTGGAATGGAGGTTTGCTGAAACATTGACATTATCTCGAGACTAATGTCAGCGTTGCAGCAAACCTCCATTCCAATCAGTAACTCCGAGACAAGCATAATCTCAAAAGTACCTTTATTAGAATAGCACCTGGTACATCTGTGAAATCTCAAAACTAAAGTTTCCTGAACTTCCCACAATGCCCCAAACTACAATCCATCCCCTTTTCTCCCATCATCGCATCACATGGGCCAATCACAATCTGTCTCAGTGTAAGATCCTTTTTCTTTGCTGCGCCATACTTAATAACCTTGAACTAAGAAAATAATTTTATTTTGTCTACTTAGAACTACTCAATTGAAATCGCCCCCCCTCCCAACTCCTCAGGCTATGTGGCAGCATGGAATATGGCTTCCAAAGCTGACAGAAGCCTTTGTGGTCAACAAAGCAATGTCATCCCTATCAATAGAATAGATAGAATAGAATTCTTTTATTGGCTAAGTGTGATTGAACACACAAGCAATTTGTCTTGGTGCAAGGAATAGCATGCTTGTCTTTTGTATAGATTATTTAAGTGCTCTAGACCAAAAGCATCTGCAGAAATACTGTAACCAGAACCCAAACAAACAAATAAACAAAGTGAATAGAAACAGTTTACTTTATTTAAATCAAGTTATTTCTAACTCATGCATTTCTAGCATGTACTGTATATGGACACTAATTGGTTGCTATATAATGGAAACACATACATTTGTGAATTAATTGTGCCTTTATGCCACCCATGAGCATGATCTAGAAGTTCTGATCATGTAATTTATGTATTTTTTGTATGACAAAATTTGAATGCCATTACTAGAGAGATGGGAGATGTGAATCATTTGTGCTTGATTATCTCTAAAGCAGCTTTGCCAATATGATACCCTACAGGTCTATAGGGCTTCAACTTCCATAATTCCAACTCCACAGAGCATGAAAGCTGAGAACTTCTGCAAGGTCATTTTAGGTCATTCCACAGAAAGATACAATTAATGCAGTAAAGGTATATTGCCATTCAACGTCTCTTTTTTGTTTTCAAAATCTTATACGTTGTGCCATTGTGCATATGCTTATTACCATGTGAGGTGTCTCTTTGGTCAGCGCATAGGATGCCTCATACTGCTGAAGTTCAGCTCTCCTAATCAGGCCTTTTATGATGTTTTGGACTGCATCTTCCATCACTGTGGGAATAACAAAACATTTAGTCTGGAAGACCTCAGTTTGAGCAAAATCTAAAATCACAGGTATGGTCAACAGCTTTATGTTGCTCCACTTCCATCGTTTGGCTTTATGTTGCTCCACTTCCATCTCATATATAGATGAATGTCAGCTCTCAGAATTCCCTGGGTAGCATGCCTATTGTTCTAGGAATTTTAAGTCCACACATGGCAGTTGGCAGCTAGATTGGGGGAAAAAACTGTTCTAGTTAAACTAGTTATGCAGGATCTTTTTATTTTTCTATAGAGCCCCCATTCCCTTTGGGCTGATTTATCATGCTATTTTTTTTGCCAATGAAAAAGCCAAGAAGGCTTCATTCTGGCAGTCTAAAGTTTGATCTAGACATGGAAGAAAAAGAAGAATCATGCCTATAGTAGTTGGGAAGAAGCAATCTGTGAATGGAACTGAAGACAAATGTGAGAGAGTGGCCTGTTCTCTTTCTTTCTGACGGTCTATATTTTTGCCTTTCGACACTTCTCTCTCTCTCACCCTCTCTACAACACTCTTTTATTTCTCCCATAGCACAGACAGCCAAAGAAGGGACAGATCTCTTTTATTAGAGATAAAAGCTTGCTTGCGGTCAGCTTTGGAAATCAGGCTTAAGGATCTCATGTGACTTTATTGTTATTTATCGGAAGATCACATACAGTGGCTCTTCAGAGGTGGCTCTCCACATTACCAGTGTGGTACCCAGTTTCTTTTAATTGCAGAAAAGAGCGAATAAAAGATTGCAAAATGAAATTTCGGTAACTTACTTGAAGATGGCTTCTTTGGGTGCCTGTATTATTGATTTTGGCAATAAGACACACTCCAAAGTTTCTTAGGATTTGGTGGGAATTTCCTAGGATCCAGTATGAATTTGATCTTCCCTTTTCTCTGTTGCAGAAAGAGAAGACACGATATCTGATATTTTATTAAAGGATTGGTGAGGTGTTAGACCCTTTACCGGGGTCAGAAAAATGGTCTGTTTATCAGGAAATCATCTGGGATCTTTTTAGTCTTTCTGATGAAGCATAAATGGCAGCTGTTGCTATTCTAATGGAGAGAGGTTAGTGCCATAGGATCTTGCTGCTAAGTCATCACTTTGGTATAGTTGAACTGTGCCTAAGTCAGATTGGCAATGTTTGCTGGCACTGTGGAGCTAGAAAATCTTTCACTATGCAGTAACAGCAATGGGTTTTGTCAGGAGTGATGTATTTTACAAAGGTTATATTAGACAGATGCAGCACAGAGACATCTTCCCTTGTGTTGATCTCGATTCTGAGATTCAGTCTTTTTACCATTCAAGCTGTTAATAACCAAGCTGTCTGATATCCTGGCATTAGTGAAGACAATACAGCAATCTGCTCTTTCAAGGTTTCTACACTGTCAGCATAGCATTTCCCATTGATCTTGCCATTCAAATTTGGCAGATATAATCAGCATTTTATTCATTTTAAAACCACTTGTTTTTTCTCCAGTCATTTCCACAGTGTCCAAGAGAACGCATCTCGATCGCCACACCCCCAGGCTTAACAACGCTTGCTCCCGCTGCAGCAGAGAGAGACAGTGTTGTCTTGAAACTAAGTCAGTTTTCAGCTTAATGTTGTTCTTGTCCACTCTGAAAGTAAATAACAGAAAAATGGGCTGTATACATTTGTAACTACTAGAGAGGGTGAAGTCTCAAGCAGGCTGTATTCATGTGAACGTAGTGAAGGCAGGTGGTATGTATGTATATGGGGGAAGTGAAAGAGCAGATTGTCCTCTTGTCAATTAAATGTTGCCTTGTGTTTTAAGGCAGGTTTCAGCATGCCTTTGGTACATGAGTGCATGGCACTAGTCTGTAATTGGATGCACTCCCCACATTTGCTGTGGGCGTCTGCTCCCACTATATCTCTGCATATTTATTGGACTGTCAGGTTGCGGTAGCTTAATGTCATTTGTGGAATTGCTTTTCTGCAGTCAAACGAGATATAAGCAAGAAAGGGCTTTGCACATGACCAGGCTATAGTTCCCACTGTTCATAATGGCTAATGGTAGGTGTTCATAAGAGTTGAACCCCAACACAATTGCAGAGTGCTGTTTTCCTTTTCTTGAAGAATCTTCTACATTGTTCTGATTACGAAACTGGATCACATGGAACCTTAGAATGATTTGTTTTCATAAATGCACATTCAGACTCGGGGAAATAAATTCTATCTTCTGTGTCTAGAGCACTTCTAGAAAAATGTTTGCAGCAAGAATCTGATCTAGAACAGAAACAGCCCACAGAATAATCCAAATAGATTCATGAAGTTTAGAAGAGTGAAGCAAACCACTTTCTGCAGGTGCATGGAGTTTCCCATGGCATTTTTGTAGCCCTCAAACTGTATATATATTTTATTGAAATTGGATGATAAAATATTGATTATGGTGGTGTGAATTTTGCTGATCTTTTTTCTACTGATCTCCTTTAATAAGTGCATTAAACCTGCATTAGATTTGACAGGCCCACTGTGTATTTAAAAGCCCCCAGACTCTTTTCCAAATTTCCCAAAATGGGTTAAAACACTAACTTTAGGGTAGGGTGGAGTGGAGTGGGATGGGATGGGATGGGATGGGATGGGATGGGATGGGACGGGACGGAACGGAACGGAACGGAACAGAACAGAACAGAACAGAATAGAATTCTTCATTGGCCAAGTGTGATTGGACACACAAGGGATTTGTCTCCGGTGCATAAACTCTTAGTGTACATACAAGCAACAAATAATAATCATGGTCATAATCATAAAATGCCATCGTCATAAATCATAAGATACAATACTCAGTGACAATCATAGGATACTAAATAAATCAACATAAATCACAAGATACATACAGCAAAGTATTAGTCATATGATGCTAAAGAAATAGGTAACATGAAATAGGAAAGAGGAGAAGGATAATAGTAATACAGCCTTACTAGATGTTTTGATATTCCAGGGCATAAGACAGTGTTGTGGGAATTAGTTGTTTAGCAGAGTGATGGCATGGGGAAAAACTGTCCTTGTGTCAGGTTGTTTTGGCTTGCAGTGCCCTGTAGCATCCTCCTGAGGGAAGAAGTTGAAACAGTTTATGTCCAGGATGTGAGGGGCTTGTAGTTATATATCATTGGTACTGTCGTGTCCCTGTAATCCTTAGGGCCCAACAAAGAAAATAGCAGTCCCGGATCGCATAACAATTGCCCAGGTCCTTATTTCCAGAAACAGCAGTGCTCACATAAACTTTGAAGTGACAGGGGAGAGGAATCCAACAAGATACAAAAAGCCCTGTGAATGAAACGATTTTTGCTACCACCTTAGAAAAAAGAAAGGACTAAATCTCTCCCTGGTGCTATTGATAACCTGAGATTTATAGGTGTCTGCCTTGCAGCTGCTAGTTTAACATTCGGGGTGGGGAGGTCTCATAAGTGGAAGTTTGACTCCCAGAAATATGACTCATAGAATATAAAGGCTGGAAGGTACCTTGGAGTTCATGTAGCCTTACCCTTCCATCCATCTTTCTTAAGGAGCCTTTTTTTCTGTCTTGCTGCTCTTTAGGTCAGTAACCCTCTGCCAAAATATCTGCATCTAATCTGTCCTTCCAGCCAACCACTTCTCTGAATCCATTGTTTTCCTGAAGTCTTATTTGGGTGCTTTGGAGGGAGTGGGTAGAAGGAGAAAGGAGAGAATGAAAACTCTAAGTTAGTTGAAGGAAGGAGATATCCTAACACAGAGAGCTAGGCAATACTTTATTGCAATTGCCACTTAATATTTTCTTCTTCAGCAACAACAGTGCCTTTATTGCTTTCCAAATAGGTTTTACTACCCTGTCTTCTTCCAGCCACTCTGCTATCAGCATTCCTGGTCCTAAGAAACCAGTTTTTCCTCATCCTGCAGCCAATGAAGGGGCAAATGTTGCACCATCAGCCTAATCTGGCTCTCCACCATGGCTTTGTCAAAGAAAATCAAGATGCTTGCCATGCCTGGAGTAAGTGGAAGCAATAGGTTGAGAACAGTGAAGGGGTGTCTTCTTCAACAGTTCTCCTGCTTCAAAGCTAGGTTAGCTTGAAGTCAGCAGGTGGGTTGATATCTGGGTCGGGTAAACATCTTCCAAAAGGCAACGACTCAGAATATCAATACAGAAGTTAGCAGCCCATAATTGTTATTTTCCTTTGTCTTTTTTATCAGCCAGGTAAGTTGATAAGTTGAATAATGTTGTTTAGGACCAATAGCAAGCAAATGCTTCTAGGGTCTTCTCAGGGAAATCTTGATTTAGTTTTGTCTGAACTCAATGTGTGGCGTGAGCAAGGGCTTTCTGCACCCTCTGGTTTTCTGTGAAGCCCTTACTTGCTCTTGGGATCAAGTATGGCATCCCATACTCACCCTGCAGAAGAAAGAATATCTATCCCTCTTACTCTCACTTGCTTTTCTCTCTTACTTGCTTACTCTTACTTGCTTTTCTCTCTTGGATCAGATAAATTGAAGCTAGGTAGCCTTAGCTATGAGCTGGGGGTTGAGATGAGGGTGCATCATGAGGACATGATCAACAAGCCATCCTTGAGGCACAGGTAGAGGGACATAGGGATGAGCTTTAAGTCAGTGCAATGATAATTCAATTGTGAGGGTAGAATTCATTAAAATTCTGCAGATCATTCAGTAATTACATACTTGCAGTTGGTGTGGGGGAGGCATAAAATTGTTAACAGAGAAGAAAGTTTAACTGCAAATTGCCTTCAAATTCTAATAAAATGGACAGGTGATACTTTTCCTTTGGTATGTACCATTTATCAGTTACACGAAGAGCTCCTGTTTTCTTATTGCCCGAGACAAAGAAAAGGAAGATCCTGGAATTTAACAACATATTTGGGGCTTGATAGTCTATAAATCATCTTCTCATATTTAAATAATTTCACAACACTTGCATGAATGAAATGGAAATTGCTAGAGGCTTTACAAGCAAATGCAGCCTGGCAGGGGTTGTGATATTTCTCTTCCTTCACTCAGACTTCATCTGTGCCAGTTCCTTTGACAACCCTAGGGGCTGTCAAATAACTGCTTTTAAATTATCTATAATTCAGGTCAAGCTTGTTCATTGAAATCCCAGTCTGTTCAAAGAGATGTGTGAAGGAACCAGGATTTCTGATACAGCATCCAGAAGCACCAATGTGCCAAGAATACTCATAAGTCCTATCAACACAGCTCAAAAGATCATTGGTTGTCCTCTGCCCTCCCTGGAAGACTTAGCCAGGTCCCGCTGCCAAAGTAGAATCAAGGCCATCATAGAAGATCCCTCATACCCTGGCAATTATCTTTTTGACCTGCTGCCATCTGGATGGCGCTTTAGGTCAAAAAAATCCCACACCACTGGACTAACAAATAGTTTCTTTCCCTGGGCCATCCGTACTGCAAATAAATATAAGTCACTACCTTATTAAGATGTGAAAAGATGTGAAACCGCAATACCTCATTCAGATATATAATAACATATTACAGTACAACCCATCTCTTGTGTATTACACTTGGCAAGCGTCACAGTCAATGTTGGATGTATATTTTGTGTATATTCGTAAATATTGTACTCTCAAATTGCAAATGGAGATGTGGGTACTCTTATTTTTCTTATTTTCATCTTTAAGTGCTTTGCTTTTATTCTATTGCAAACAGTTGCTGGGGAGCATCCACAGTTTCGCTGTACTTGTACAATGAAATAAAGTTCTTCTGTTCTATTCTATTCAAGCTGATGATGATGTTCCTCTTCTTCTTCCTCTTCCTCCTTCTTCCTCCTTTCTCCTCCTTCTTTTTAAAAAAATAAGAGATGCAAAGCAAAGTACCAGTATTCAAAATTACTTTTATTTCCAGAAATGTCCCTGGGGCCCAAATGTGCTCAGTAAATTTGAGATTCAAAATGATGGGCAGCTTAAACAACTTAGGGATTTTCTTGGATGGTCACCTACCTAGAAAAAGAACAAAGGTAAACAAGGGCATCATGGAGCAGTCTACAGAAGGAGAGATTAGAGAGGGTACTAGGACTTTGCATCTGGTTCTGATTCTCTTTGCAGACATTTTATGATTGTGCATACAATATGTTCTCCAAAAAGACTGGGACCCCTGGATTACAATACAGGAGACTGATGGATTAAAGTTGCTAACCTTGCCCTGCCCATCATTTCTATATTTTTACCCCAGCTCTGTTTTGTTCCTTGCTCTTAGGTATGGTCCCAGATCACATTCAGTTGCTGCATAGGGAAGAATACAAGTAAGCTGCTTGAAGTATTTGTCTTGCTTAGTGTCTTTTCTTACAGTAGAGTAAGACAGCACAGACGAACAGCCTCCCACTTCTCCAAATACATTGGCCAGGATGATGGTCCTGCTCTTTCTAAAAAAAGAAGTGGCTGGTATTTGCATTCATGTTTAAATTATAATAATCCCCAACCCAAAGGTAACATTGGACCTTTAAGACTGGAGATCATTGACTGACTTGTCCTCCATGAATGCATCCAGTCCTTTTAAGCAGGGGTGTCAAACTCGTGACCCATGGGCTGGATGCATCAAGCGCTGGCCATGCCCACCCCCAGGTTATAGAAGGGGGGAAAAGTTGCAATACGTCACATGATGATGTGTCATTGCAAGTTTGACACCCCTGTTTTAAACCATCCAATACATGGCACATTTGCATCAGTGACAACATTTTCCCCAAAAAAATTGCAAATCTGTTTTATGTCATTTTAAATAGAGAAACCAGATTTGGGCTAAAAAAATTCAGACTGCCAATAAAAGAAATGCAGAAATCTCAAACTACTAATCTGGATCGCTGCAACCCAATTTGGCATTCATATTAATGAAATACACCATTTATTATGCTTCTTGTAAAGTAACACTTTCTTTGTTCTAAATCTCTTTATAATCAGCTTCTTTCTATGATCCCTGATTTTTTTTTTGTTGAGAGAGGAAAAAACCTTTTCTCTGTCTGTTTTCTCCACCCCATGAGTGATTTTATACACCTTGGTCATGTTTTCCATTATAAGGAGTCATAATCCATCCACTTCTGCAGTTGTATAATATCACTTTTCAAATGAGGTGTATCTGTACCAAAATAATTCATAACATTACCCACATGGATGTGTCATACATTTGTACAATGACATTCTAATATGAATAGTTCTGTGTTCACATTCAACACATTTTGTGTTATGATTTGGCAAACTACAAAATGATTCAGAATCTTAAGATTTGAAATATGTTCCAGAATGTTACCTTGCAAAGCCAGCCATTCACCGACTTCCTATGCTTATTCCCTCTCTTTCCCCTATTAAATCTCAATGAGTTGCCAAATCTGATGAATGAGCAAAGAATCCTCTCTTTTTCCCTGTAGATGAACACCGACTATACTGTCTTGGCAGGCAGCCTGGCAGAGCTGGAAAGCAAGTTGTTGATTAATTAAGATATTTGGAACCAGAAGTAGCACCAGGGGTAGGATTCAAATTTCTTAACAACCGGTTCTGTGGTTGACCTAATATGTGGGTGTGGCTTGGTGGTCATGTGACTGGGTGGGTGTGGCTTGTACGTAAGAGCAACTTTCACCCAAAATAAGGCAAAGCAGATTGAGTTGCTTGCAGAATCAGATTCACTCACAGATCTACCTTTCTGCAATCTGCTGGCTGAGTCTGCACTGAAAAATAGAAGTTTCAGTCCTAAGAAAGGTTCGGCTTTGCTCTCAGGCCACTTCTCCCGCACCCCCCAATCCCCTGAATACCACCCCTGACTGGGCATCAGGGAAGCCTCTTGGGTGAAGGCAAAGCAGTACAGCAGTGATTTAGATTAGCTAGAAAGCAGAAATCCGACATGGGGGGGAGGGGCCAGTCAGTGGCACAATTTGCCGGTTCTCTGAACTGCACAGAATCGTAACAACCGGTTCTATAGAACTGGTCCAAACTGGTAGAATCCCACCCCCGAGTAGCACCCTAAACTTGTTGATCCTAAAGGGAAAAAAAATATGCTGCATTTACCTGCCTGCCTGAAATAAAGTTCATTCTGTTGTTCATCTCTGGGTATGAATGAGTAATCCACTCAAGTTTAAGAATACAAATTGGGTATCCAGTTTGTAACCAGTGTTACAAAAAGCATTCCTGGTAGAGAAATATACATATATTTGAGATCATGGTTGAAGAATACTTGGGATAAGATACCCTTCCCCCTTTCCAATTTTCTTCCCCTTAGAACATTTTCTTCCTCTGTCCTTACCTACCAGCACATCAGGCAAAAATATGGTGCCTTCAGTTCACTTTCACAATACAGTTCAGTTTCTGAGCTAGTCTTCATGTCATTTCACCTCCCTGTGGCACAAATAGGCCCAGTTATCTTGAGGTAAGATGGGCAGCCTATAAATTTTTTAAAATAAATAAATAAGCATCCTTTATTTCTCGGTGTCCTCAACAGGGATGTCTACAGGGGTCCAAAATGTTAAGATGATGACCACAACCATACAATCAAAGCTCAATCCATTTTTTACATCCATTTTTTGGTTGCATGGTTATGGCCGCCATCAGACAACCCTGGTCCTCAAGATCATGGCTTCATTTGATCCCCAACAGCTGAACTATCACATCATGCTGGCAATTCCATAATCTTGTAGAAACCTGATTGCTGTGAAGTTCAATGTAGTGGCAGGATGTAAAAAATGGAAGCATTTGCTTCCATCAAATTTTCTCCCAAACAGGTATAATCTTATAAAGCTGCCTTGTCCCCATTAGTGGGGAGCTACAGACAAAAATGTATTTGAATAATCTAGTTGTTTTTATTATTTTGTTTGTTTTGCAAAAATGCTTCGGTCCGTCAATTAGTTGCTCTTATTTGTAGATTTCTAGCACCATAATACATTGTCGTCTTTTGGTTTAGTGACTCCTTTCCTCTCCTGGATTTAAAACTGAAAAATACCTGCCACAGAAAAAAGCTTCTTTGAAATGCAATGCAGTGTTCTTCTAGTAATAGCAGCAAAACTGGTGCATGGCAACGGGGTTACAGCTATTTTATGAAAGTTCGTTTTTACTTCTTTGCCATGATTGCAAGCATTTAGAGAACTGTCTGAAGATATACATTGTCCTGTTCAGGCATGTATATAACGTTTAATTACATATAAGAGGCATGGAGCCATACACACTGGCCCTGACTCTGATGTTTCTTTGCAAGCCATTCCTACATTCACTAACTTTGCCATCCTGATGATAACATCTGACTGGGGTTCTACAAATATTTGCTTGAACATCATTAGAATTCCTGATTATATAGAACAGTCCTGATTACACAGAACATGGATCCCATCTATCACCTTTTAAAAGGCATCCTGATAATTTTCAGAACATATTATGAGCATTATGAAAACATGGGTGTCTTGGTGATCATAGACATTTACAAAACATCCATTTACTGGAAGGCAATCTGATACGATTGCTCTCTGTTTCCCTCTGGTAATGCAGGATACTCTCTACTATCTCATGGTTTTGCTGGGCAAGTGGGCACATTTCTAGTCAAAGTCCTTGTCTGCAGCCTTCTATCTTTTTAATTTGCTGAGAAGACCTCGGATGTCTATGTGAGGCCTGAAGGCATTGTTGGCAATGAAACTAAAATAATGTGTGACACTTGTGCTTTTTTCCCCATCATACTACCTTCATATTTATTTTATAATTAAAAGAGTTTTTAATAAGTAAAATCAAGTGGGGTTAGCTTGGCAGCTATCAGGAGAGGTGTTACCAGATTACTGATGTACATAGGCCCCATGTTAGAGATTTACCTGCCAAATGTTGAATATGCACACAGCTCACTCTACGTACAGTGGCATTCGCACCTTAGTGCTCAACTTGGTAAGGTCAGGAACTGGAGAAATGGAGAGTCAGTGTGCTTGGCCATCTCTTTTTTTTACCTAATACCCCCCAAAAGCCATAGAGTGCATAAGAAAGGGCTCAAAGCAAGGTTTTGCTTATAACAGAAGTAGGGACTTAAAAGATATTGGATCAGATCCCTTAAGACAAGGCTTGTGTTTTCATGGCAGGTGCAAGCAGATTTAGGCTTGCAAGATCTACTGTCATTTCTACTAGAACCCTGAGGCTTAATAATCTGAGCCAGATGCCAAATGATAGCTTTAGGGGCCATAAATCCATTTACTCTCTACATGAATGAACCATATGTTGGAAAAATGTGCATGTATAAATTCAAACTTTTGTCTGACTTCTATCAGATAAGGAAATTTGTTACCTTACTCTACTATAAATGATTAAAGTACCATAAATCATTCAGCAATCCTTTCTTAGATACTTATCTTTCTTCAGTTTATTCCAATAGCAACAAATCGATTTGCTATTTCCATTCTTATTTGGTTAAGAGAAATCTGTATACATATTTTATTTTGAATGACTGGATTTCATTAAGTCATTGTTTATCTGACTTTAGTTTGTTGAAGGAGCACCAGCTGGCTGAACTGACATAATATACTAAGCCATAAACCATGGTTTATATGCAATAATGGCTGTTTTCATATAGCATTCTAAACAAATTCTAAAAAAAATCCAGACAAATCATGTTATGGGTTAGTATAATGTACAAACTAGCTTGGAAGAATTCTTAGAATATCCCAAGAGGGATGGTATATATTAAAATGCTTGTACATATATCAGATCTGGACCACGAGCATTTCACTTAGTTGAGAAATCTGTTATGTCTTGTTATAAAATTGGATTTTCATAGAGGAAGGTTAATGAGTAAGATGGAGTGTTTTAAACCTATTTGTTAGATACATGGCAGCAATATGTTGCCATGTGAACCAAAAATCTAAGTGATGATTAGATGAGATGAATTAGTCTGATTCCTCCAGTCCAACAGTGGGAAAGAGTAATATATCTTTAGATGGAAGGAACAAATGAGTCCCAGTTTGGAATTACCATAATCACATAGACAGAAAGAACTGGATTTTATCCAATAAGCTAAATTTTTTTTGAGTACCAGACATTTCTCTGGAGTTCAGATATGACAACAATGAATTTTGGACCATAGGTAGTCCTCGACTTATTATCACAATTGAGGACACAATTTCCATTGCTAAGCAAAGTAGTTGTTAAGTGAATCACTCCTGATTTTATGACTCTTTTGCCATGAATGTGAAATGAATCCCTATATTTGTTAAGTGAATTATAGGGACTTTAAGTGAATCCAGCTGTCATGCCCCTGGTGGAGACTGACTCTGAGGGAGAGGAGGAACAGCTGACAGGGAGTGTAAGTGTGGATCCGGAGGTTGTGGAGGAGGCTGGGAAAGGGCAGAGGCCAGCTGAGCAGTCAGAGGAGGAAGCCAGGCCCATCCCCTATCTGTCCTAGGGCACGCAGGGAGGAGAGGATAAGGGAGGGACATGGTCTCCTCGGGAGGAGAGGACCTTGATCCTCTTCCTGGGCTGCAGGTGTGACAACTGAATAAGAGTTTGGACCTGTGTATTGGCTAACGCTGGAAACAAATCGTGTAAATATCTCTAGTTTATAGTTCCTCTCTGAGTTTGGCATCCTTCCCAGTGTGTGTTATCTGTGGATATCCTCCAGCCCTGATCTTGCCTGTTTTTTGCTGCTTTTTTCCTTCTTCATGTAACTCTTTGTGTGGGAGTGTTTTTGTCCTCCGTCAAAGATATTCGGAGCTTGAAAGCAAACTGAAGGAATAAAAGGGGCTTCACCTGTTTTCTGTGACTGTGTTTGTTTTGTATCTCACCCTGGGTCATCATACCAGCTTTCCCATTGACGTCAGAAGTCACAAATGGAGATCACATGATCCTGGGATGCTGCAACCATTGTAAATACATGCCAGTTGCCTAAATTTTGATCACATGACTGTGGAATGCTGCGATGGTGGTAAGTGCAAGGACTGGTTGTAGCTTGCTTTTCTCTAGTGCCATAGTAATCTAGAACAGTTGCTAAATGAATGGTGATAAATTAAGGACTACTTGTATTGGAACGTTGAATCTTTGTTTCCACCTTTGCTGAACCTGTGTCTTTGCAATGAAAAACCAGACATGTAGGTGATCTTGCACTATAAGGAAGCAAAACCTCTTGACTTACCCCTTTGACTTTACTATCGAAAGAGCTCTGTTGGGTCCCTCTAAAGGTAGATGCACCCTATCATTCTTACAGGCCTTCCCCCATTGTTGCTCTCCATCAATTGAAAGCTTTGGATTCCAGAGGTAACATACAGTTATTAAAACTCACAGCTGCTAACAACCTATTTCCATGAAATTGTTTAATTTTTTTTTATAAAGTTATATAGTTGCCAATATGGCAGCAAATTCCAAAATTCTATCCTGTCTCCTGTGAAGAACTATTTGCCTGCAGCAATTATTTCTGGGTGTTAATATTGTGTGAATGAGGAAAGAAAAAAAATCCTATAATATTGTTACATTATGCATGCGTTCCATACTTTATTTTTCTCTGGTCCCAACTAACAAGCAAACAAAAAGGGTTTTGCCGAACCTGAGGATAAATAATGCCTCAATACCAACCTATTTCCATATTGTATATTAAACAAAGCATTATTTTGTTGGTGGGTTTTCCAGTCAGTTTTTGACTCATGGCAAGTGTCTGGACTAGACTCTATAGTTTTCTTGGCAAGGTTTTTCAGAAGTGCCATTGCCTCCTTCTGAGAACTGAAAGAGAATGACTGGCTCAAGTTCATCCAGTTGGCTTCATCTGTAACCTAGACTAGAACTCACCAGCCTTAGCCCTATGATGGTGAAGCTATGGCACGCTTGCCACGAGTGGCATGCAGAGCCATTTGTGCTGGCATGCGAGCCATAGGCAAACTTACTTCACTGCGCATGCATGCACCTCACAGCTGATTTTTTGGGGTTGGTTTGAGGCCTTTTTCGGCCTCCCAGAGGCTTGGAAAAAGTCTCTGCAAGGCTTTTCAGGACAAATTGTAGGCCTGAAAAAATGGGCCTATAGTTTGGCCTGAAAAGCCTTGCAGAGGCTTTTTCCAAGCCTCTGGGAGGCGGAAAAATCAGCTGTGAGGTGCAGTGCAGGTAAGGGGGTGGGGATTGCGCGTGCATATGCAGGGTGTGTGGGGAGGGGGGCGTGCATTGCATTTTGGGCACTGACACACGAGTATGTGCACACTTGTGCACGTGCAATTTTTGGCACAGGAGCCCAAAAAGGTTAGCCACCATTGCCATAGCCACTATACCAACCTGGGTCTTGAACAAAACTAATACATCAGTATTTTCTTCTATAATCTGTTCCAGTGCTAAAGCAAGATCCCAGCAAGTTTGGCTGAGATATGCTTTAGAGCAGTGTTCCTGAATTTCAACAACATTAAGGTCTGTAGACTTCAACTTCCGAAATTATCCACCCCAGCATGCTGTTGAAGCCTCACTCTTCTTAAAGTTGTTGAGATCAAGAAACTGCTTTAGAACAGGGGTCCCCACCCTCTGGCCCATGGCCCACTATCAGACCATGGTCTATTCAGAACTGGGCTGCGTGAGTGGCAGCTGTTATGCAAGTAAGCGTGCATGCAGCTCAACTTGCATGAGCGACAGGCCACCATGTATGCACAAGTCGAGTTGCATGCACATGCATGTATGTGCTGGCCCACCGCTCAGGCATCTTGAGCTGCATGCATATACATGTTGGCCCACCGCTCACGCAGCCCAGTTCCCCTCTCCCTCCCCAGCTGGGCCACCAAAAACTGTTGTTTTTGAGGAAAAAGTTTCTTTATTTCTGAAAAGGGGAATGGCAATACAGTTTCTGTTTCCAAAGGATCTATATAAAGTAGATTCCTCATGTGTATTGGGTCTACAACTCCTAGGATTTCCATTCTACTTCACTAATACAGAATTTAAACACATCCATTCCTTTCCTTTCTGAATTGTAGTTAAAAGCCAAAGCCAATGGAAACTAACTATCCCTCTTCTAGAATAGAATAGAATAGAATAGAATAGAATAGAATAGAATAGAACACTTTATCGGCCAAGAATAGAATACTTTATCAGCCAAGTGTGATTGGACACACAAGGAATTTGTCTTGGTGTAAATATTCTCAGTATACATACAGAAAAGGTACATTCGTTAAGGATCAAGAATGATAATGATAGTCATAGGGTACAGTCAACAATCAAATTATATTAGGAAACAGTCAATATAAATCATAAGGATACAAGCAACAAAGTTACCGTCCTATAATCACAATTGGGAGGGGATGGGTGATAAGGAGTGATGAGAAGATTAACTATTTGAGTTTTAACAGTTGAAGAACATTCCTTATTTTTTTTCTAGGATAGGTCTTATACAAACTAGCATTATCTCAGATAAAGCCAACCTGAGCATTGATCGGTTGCTGAGCAAGATCCTCTGGGAGCTGTGATCTGACAGCTGTGATAATACAGAGGAATTATTGAGTCTATCATCTGCACCTCTATAACTGTCTGGGTTGGTTCTGCAACCCAATAGGACAGACACAGACTTCAGAAGATAATTAGGACCGCAGAAAAAACAATTACTACCAACCTGCGTTCAATCGAGGACCTGTATATTGCACGAGTCAAAAAGAGGGCTGTGAAAATATTTACAGACCCCTCACATCTCGGACATAAACTGTTTCAATTCCTTCCCTCAAAACGACACTATAGAGCACTGCACACCAGAACAACTAGACACAAGAACAGTTTTTTCCCAAATGCCATCACCGTGCTAAACAAATAATTCCCTCAACACTGTCCAACTATTTACAAAGTCTACACTACTATTACTGTTAATCTTCTCATCACTCCTTATCACCCATCCCCTCCCACTTGTGACTGTATGACTATAACTTTGTTATTTGTATCCTTATGATCTATATTGACTGTTTCCTAATATGATTTGATTGCTTATTGTACCCCATGACTATAATTAAGTGTTGTACCTTATGATTCTTGATGAATATATCTTTTCTTTTATGTATACTGAGAATATTTGCACCAAGACAAATTTCTTCCACACTTGGCCAATAAAGAATTCTATTCTATTCGGTTGACTACGGAAAAGAATTGTGTAACCATTACGCCACAGCCAGTTTCAGACAAACCCTGGGACAATTCTCAGGAGTTGTAGGTTCCTCCATGAAGCTCGACTACATCTTTATGACCCTGTACCCACAGTGGCTAAACTCAGTTAGCCACAAAGCCATCTCCTGGGTGGTTCTGGCAGATTACAACCATATTAACTGGATTAAAAGTTGCCATTTGGAGAAAATCCCCACCACTTTTTCCAGAAGGGCTTTGTATCCCATGATCCAGGACTATATGACAAAGGTTCATTATATTACTGGCTACACAGAAACGATAAGCATGTTTTAGTTACTGCATTGAGCCAATGTTTGGGGGAGATACGTTCTGTACTGCCAGACCTTGACAGTGAGTTCTGTGATGAAGGAGTTTGCTTGAGCAGGCATTCTTTCCCTCCAGCTCTTTTTCTTGGAAGACTAGTAAACTAGTAAACTATTTAAATCAAGTGACTGGATTTAAATCTTCCTACAATTGATGGACTGAGTGGATGTAGCTTAACCCAAGCAAGACTGGGTCTATTGTGGGAGCTTAGTTAGGATCAATTGACAATAGTGTTGGAGATCCCAACACAGTAAGACTGTAGCCACTTCTTCCCTCTTCCATGAATCCATTATCCATTATTATCCTTTAACTGTATGAAACAGGGTCAAAAACAAAATGTATAATCCTGAAAACAAATGATTTGCTTTATAACCTTTGGGAACGATAAACTAAAACACCTTTTAAAAATAATATTTTTCCTCTGCTGCAGTGGGCGAAGTTGAATAACAATATTTGGCTGTTTGCAATATGAGGCAAAATGCAGTTAATGCTGGGATTTTTTTTGAAACAAAAAGACGCCAATCTTAAAAGAACACATAATACATTATCCTCCCAAACCTAAACTATATATAAATGCACGCAATACACAGTCTTTAAGGGCATAATAATTATGCATAATTATGGTACAGTCTAAGTAAGAACGGGTTTTCTTTGTGCTAAACAATGGGAAAATACAGTGTGATATTCCCAGGGTCCCAGAACAGGTCCAGGTTCAGGGAAACACATAGTAAGTGACTTTATGATTAACAAACATTCAGTGTTTTGTTCTTCAGAGGAAAAGATAAACGGGCAAAATTGATAGTGGAAATGGAGATATACTTCATGTTATATATTCATTGTTTGTTTTCTTATGTTTTCACGGGTATTTATATGTATGGTATTTAGGTTTCTTCGGGTATTTTCCCACGTAATATTTGTACTTTTATTATAGCAACATTTCGGCAGAATCTCATCTGTCATCCTCAGGCTTGGGTATTGGGTTCTTTTTAAAAAGAACCCAATACACAAGCCTGAGGATGGCAGATGACGAAACGTCACTATAATAAAAGCACAAATATGTGGGAAAATACCCGAAGAAACCTAAAGAGCTGCCATCTCCCTATTAATACTGGTGGGGAGGTTGGCTGCGTTGTCATTTCTTGATTGGTTGATGGAGTTGAAGTTTGCAGATTTGCTGGCTTTTTCGTAAGAACATGTGTGGCTGAAGTATTGGCTATATGTCTATCAGCCTCCTGTGTTGTAACGACCTGGGTAATGGGCTGTGTGATGACCTTCTGTGTTCTATTGTTGTGACATCCTGGCTCTTGTGCTGTAACCTCCTGGGTCGTTGGCTGTGTTGTAACCTCCTGAGTTCCGTGATGTGATATCCTGAGTGGGTGGCTGTGATTTGATGTTCTGGGTTTTGGTTTGGCTCCGAGTTTGAGGCCTGGCTATGTGTTCATGGCGTGTGTCAGTTTGCTTGGTTTGGGGGTCGGGGTGTGTGGCAGCTGGTGATGCAGCCGTAGTCTGGTTTTTGGATGGTGGTTGCCTTTTGTCTATGGGGTGGGTTTGGGTTTGAGTCTGGTGAAGGAGATTGGTGGTGATGACATGTGTTGTTTTGGGTCCAGTGTTGGTTTTCGTGGCTGGGACTTGTTTGTTGATAAGGGCTAGTTTCCAGATGTCTGGTAGGCAGGAGGTATTGTTATGAGGGTGTTTCTCTATTTCGATGGCTTCCCTGATTATTCTCTTGTTGAAGTGTTCAGTATTGGAGATTAATTTGGTTCCCTCAAAATTAATTTCATACTCTGTCCTGGGAAGTATTAGGACAGCAGAATGCTTCCTCCCTTGATTGGGGGTTACCAGGGTGTTGTAACACAAGTATATATACTCATTCCCCTGTAACGCTGATCTGGATGAGAACCTGTGGCCTAGTGACAATTACAACTACCTCACATGTAATACTTCCCAGGTTCGAATCCCAGTAAGGGTATGGCTAGCAGACGAGAGCTAAGTAGCTCAAGATAGATCTATCCTAGTCTCCCTTGTTTAATTATTTATCAGCTCAAAAACCTAAGACACATATAAACAAAAGACAATGAAAACAAATAGCTTTCTGTCTGGATGGTCTCTGGTGATGAGCCGAAAGACAGAAAAGGACAGCAGAATGCTTCCTCCCTTGATTGGGGGTTACCAGGGTGTTGTAACACAAGTATATATACTCATTCCCCTGTAACACTGATCTGGATGAGAACCTGTGGCCTAGTGACAATTACAACTACCTCACATGTAATACTTCCCAGGTTCGAATCCCAGTAAGGGTATGGCTAGCTGACGAGAGCTAAGTAGCTCAAGATAGATCTATCCTAGTCTCCCTTGTTTAATTATTTATCAGCTCAAAAACCTAAGACACATATAAACAAAAGACAATGAAAACAAATAGCTTTCTGTCTGGATGGTCTCTGGTGATGAGCCGAAAGACAGAAAAGGACAGCAGAATGCTTCCTCCCTTGATTGGGGGTTACCAGGGTGTTGTAACACAAGTATATATACTCATTCCCCTGTATCGCTGATCTGGATGAGAACCTGTGGCCTAGTGACAATTACAATTGCCTCACATGTAATACTTCCCAGGTTCGAATCCCAGTAAGGGTATGGCTAGCTGACGAGAGCTAAGTAGCTCGAAATAGATCTATCCTAGTCTCCCTTGTTTAATTATTTATCAGCTCAAAAACCTAAGACATATATATATATATATACGGATCTTTGGTTCTTCGTGTTTTCTCCCGCGAAGAGCTGGAAGTATCTTCCAATATGGAAGACACAAGCCTGAAGATGATGAATGAGACTTCATCGAAATGTCGCCTAGATACTTCCAATTCTACGTGGGAGAAAACCCGAAGAACCAAAGATCCGCATACAAATACCCGCGAAAACCTTCGAAAACAAATATATATATATATATATATATGTGTGTGAACGTGTGTGTGTGTGTACGTGTGTGTGTGTGAGTGTGTGTGTGTGTGTGTGTGTGTGTGTAAGGTTTTTTAAGCTGATAATTTTAAATAATAAATAAGGGATTATCAGCTTAAAAAACCTTACACACATGTAAAGAAAATACAACGAAACAAATAGCTTTCTGTCGGTATGGTCTCTGGTGATGAGCCGAAAGACAGAAAAGAAAGCAGTAGGCTTTCTCCCTTAATTGGGGCTTAACAGGGTGTTGTAATACAAAGTTTATATATATATAAACTTTTCTTAAGTTTTTGCGGGTATTTGTATGTATGATATTCAGCTTTATTCAGGTATTTTCCCACGTCATTATAGTTGTGCTTTTAAAGTTGTAGCGACATTTCGGCAGAATCTCATCTGCCACCATCAGGCTTGTTTTTGTGTTTGTCTGTGAGTCAGGCTTTCACAGCCGTTTCTGTTTTAAATTTGGTGCTAGCCTACTGCTGTGTTAGAATGGTTTTTTCTTCATCCTGATTGGTCTTGAAGTTTGCTGTGTTCTGCTTGATTGGTGTTTCTAATATCTTCTGTTCGTTTTGTAGCGTTTTTTTGTCTTGATTGGCTGGCAACATTGTTCCTATATTGGAGGCTTTTAGTGCAGCTTGGCTTCGGGTAAATGGATGGCTATCATTTATTAGGAAGCTAGGTTTCATCTGGGTGCCTGGTTGGAGTGTGTTTGAGCTAGAGGTATTGGGGGGGAGTCTGTTTGTGCCCAGGAGTTTGCTTGGCTTGTGGTGTGGAGATTTTTTTGTTTGTGAGTGCAGGCTTCCAGATAATTGACAGTCTGGTGGAGTCATCTCTTCTATTCATGCTTTCAGGTCTTTTATCAATCTCTATGGCTTCTCTGATAATTCTGTAGCTGGGGTTTTCTATAGTGGCTAGGGTTTTGGTGCCATTGAAGTCGACGCTATGACTGTGGCTTTCATGTGTTGGACTAGTGAGGAAGTTTGTTCCAGCTTTTTTACTGCATTTTTGTGTTCATCCAAGCGGGTACTTATTCTTCTATTGGTCTGTCCGATGTATGTGGCAGGGCATGATGCACAGGGGACTTCATATATACCTTGGTTTTCCAGGTCAATTTTATCTTTGGGGTTTCTTAGGATGGCTGCTATTTTTCTGTCTGTTTTGAAGGCAGTCTTGATGTGATATCTGTGTAGTATCTTACTGATTTTGTCTGTAGTACCTCTTATGTAGGGCAGGACAGCTGTTCCATAGGTCTGTTCATCTTCTAGGTCTCTATTATGTCTCAGTGTGTTTTTGTGGATCAGGCCTGTGATTTTGCTTTTGTGGAAGCCGTTGGCTGTCAGTCCTGGCTGTCAGTACTCAGGGTGCATAATTCAGTCTTTATATGTGTCTTGTCTGCCTGGTGTTTGGTTCTGGCAATTAGTGTTTTGGCCATGGAGTTTATCTGTGCTGGGTAATGGTGGGATTGGGCGTTGAGGTAGCGGTTGGTGTGTGTTTTCTTCTGGTATATGGTGTGTCCTAGTGTGCCATCTGTTTTTTTGTAGATTAGTACATCTAGGAATAGTAGTTATTTGTTTTCGTTTCCATGGTGAATTTAATTTTGGGGTGTGTGCTGTTTAGGTGTGTTAGGAAATTGTTTAGGTTTTCTTTTCAATGGGGCTAAATAACAAACGTGTCATCGATGTATCTTAACCATAGTTTGGGTTTGTGGATGGCATTGGCTAGGGCTCTGAATTTGAATTCTTCCATGAACAGGTTTGCAATAATGGGGGACAATGGTGATCCCATAGGGGCTCCTTCAATTTTCTTGTATCTTTGTCCTTTGTATATGAAATATGTGTTGGTTAAGCAGTATTCTGCTAGTTCCATGAGGTATTTGGGTGGTTGGTATTTATTTTTGATGATTTCTAGGGTTTCTTTAATCAGGACTTGAGTGAATAGTTAAACCACATCGAAATTTACAAGCAGATTTTTTTGTTCCACGTGTAGATCTTTGATCATTTCCAAGAGGTGGTATGAGTTTTGTACATGTGAAGCTGCTCCTTCAGCATGGAGCTGTAGCTGCTTTGCTAGGTATTTGGCTAGGTTTTGTAGTGGTGCTCCTCTGGAGCTGACTATGGGTCTGAGAGGTATGCCTTCTTTGTGTATTTTGGGGAGACCGTATAGTTTGGGACATCTGAAAGATTTTTCTCTTGGGATGATAGTCTGTTGGATCTCTTTGCTCATGTTGCTGGTTATGATTTGCTTCTTGGTTATTTTTTCCAGATATGTGGTTGGGTCCGTGTGTACACCTGGTTGTATGCCTGGTTTTCTTCTACCTTTTCTTAAAGCACATTATCCTCATTTTAAAAAGTTATTGTCATAACATTATACCTTATTAAATGAGGTTTGGAGAAACTGTGCTTCCTTCCAGTTTTCAATCTCTGGGTTCTTCTGGGGACCATAAAAAGAATGGAATTGGCATTAAATATGGATTGGCAAGTTACATTTTCTAGCAGTGAGAGTTTTTTTAGCAAAATAATACTACATAGGCAAATATTAATATTGCCAAGATCTTTCTCCAACCTGGTATATCCCAGATATTTTGAGCTACTGCCCCAACATCTCCAGCGAAACTATAGAAAGCTGCTATGGAGGCTCTATTTGATTATCATTCAAATATTCAATAATGATTACAATTCAATCCCTCCTGACTTTCATTTTGGAACATTTGCAATAGGACTTTTGTTAGAGTGATCACTGGTGTTTGTCATTAAAAATCTCTTCTCTGCCAGCGGCAGGCTAATTTTCTTCCTAACCAATTTATGATGGGGGAATAACAGTAAATGGAATGCTAATAGAAGTGCTAAAATTAATTACATGACACTGTTAAATAGTTTTTCTTCAAACCAAGGTCCATTCCAATTTTTTCTATATTACTTTGAAGTGAAAAAAAAAAGAACCCATCTGAGTTAACAATTGGAGTAAATTTTTATATTGGAATATCTTCATTTTCCAGTAAAGACATTCTCATGAGCAGCTTATATTTATTTTGAAAGATAAGTCATCTTGGTCAGAGATCCAGTTTTAGGTAATGGTTAAGGCATCCGGCTGGAAACAAGAGACTGTGAGTTCCAGTCCCACCTTAGGCACAAAGCTAACTAGGTGAACTTGAGCCAGTCACTTTCTGTCAGGAAGGAGGCAATGGAATAGCCATAGCCATAGAATACTTCTGAAAATCTTACCAAGAAAACTGCAAGGACTTGTCCAGAGAGTTGCTAGGAGTTAAAAACTGACTCAAAGGCATAAAAAGTCAACTTGAGGATATCTTTACATGTTAGGAAGATGTACAGTTCTCTATTCATTACTTTGCTTTAATCAGGGGATATCTTTCCATGCTTCCTAAGAGAAATCTTATTACAAGTCTTTGCTTCTTGTGAGGCTCACAGGAGGTGGGCCGGGCAATAGGAGATCTTGGAGATATGGATGGCCCCTGTTGGGGAAATATTTCAAAAACAGATCAACACAGCACTTTTACAAGAAGAGTTTAGCCCTAAGCTTAGGTGAATGGCCCCTTTTTGATATAGTAGCCTTTTTATTGTTGATTTCTATTACTTATATATGTTTTTAATGGGGGAGAGATTTTGCTGTCTCCTGGCCTGTTAGGATTGGGATGGGCTATAAATGCTGTAAAATAAATGAATAAATAACCCATGAGACAAGATTGCTATTATAAGTGAAGAGCAAGGGGAAAGAATCACCTTCCCTTCCTTTTACTAGATTAATCCATGGGCAAAATATTTTCATTCACTGCCTGAGGCAGATAAAGACTCATTCTTTTTATTAAGCATATTACTCTTTCTGGTCACTAAAACACCTAGTGGCTTTGTGGGTTTATCTAGTTACCTGTTTGAAATGACAGGTTTATGATCCAGCACTGTATGGTCCTGGGTGAAAAGTTTAGAATCCGTGTGAGATAGATTTCTGGTAACCTTGTTACTGTTTTAATTCTTTAAGCCTTTTCTAAATCCAAACAGATGACAGAATTCTGTCCTCCACAGAAGGATTGCCACAGTGGTTTGGATTCAGAATAAGTAAAATAAATCAACGGAAAAAGATAGTTACAACTAAATCAAGTCCTACTGATTTCAATGAAAATTAAGTACAATTAATCTTATTAGCTGCAATCCAATGATTAAAATAAGCACTGCAGTGATCCTGTTAAAAGTGCAGATTCTACTCTAGTGATAAGTCAAGGCAGCATTTACGAACATGCGACCAAAGGTTTGCTTCTTTCTAAAGTGTGTTACACATGTGATACTTGTAAAAAGAGGGGCAGGGCTTCAACTGTATGATTGTAGATATCATTCTAAATTTTGACATCTCTGCCTTGATGCAATGTGAAGCAGAGAAATGACAAATTAAGGGAGCAGAGAAGGCATAGATATTAACACTGGATTGGGTGATCCAGATTAAGTTAGATTTTTGAGTAGACTGTTTCAGTCAGTAGAAATTGAGTTAGTCATTACTACTTAAAGTGCCATTGTCCCTAGATGATGTACTCATACATATCTAAACTAAAATCAATACATTACTTCTTTTCAAAGTGTCAAGCATGACAGGCATTGTACACTAGTGGAATGTGTCTAGTTTTGGAAGTTTATGTATACTGAAGTTACACATAAGTTTGGAAGTACTGAAATCAAACAGATAGCTGTTCAGGATATGACTTATCCTGTACTTAAAGTGTGGTTTATAGGCCATAATGGCCATGCTTAGCAGGGCCTGGCAACCACCAGTGTCTTCTCAGATTTTATTTCATATTTGCAGCTTGGGTTTCTCTCAGACAAGTTACCCTTTCAAATGTTTATAAAACTTCTGTCAAGCTCAAATTGCCATCAGGAGTAGGAAAAAATAATGGGCAATGTTGTTTTATTTCTCTTTCCCATGACCAAGAGACCTGGTGAGTTTTTTTTTAAAAATGGCAGCAGTTCTCAATGATAGCATTGTTTATTTATTGTCCTACTACCCCTTGTGAGTTTGTAAAATGCAAGCTTCAAGTTTTTAGGCAAACTTGTAGCAAAATTTGAGATTTCATAGATTTTTTTTCTACCAATCCTCTGACTAAATGTGATCCTCGTGGCTTGAAGATATTAGTTTTTCCCTCTTCCCTTCCCTTCCCTTCAGCTTTGTTTATTCAGTGATGAAACAATTAACCTTGCCTGATGACTAGAGAACTTACAAACTTACATGCTATTTTATTAATTCAGGAGAATTAATTAAATTTTTCTATAATTGAAATATTGAAGTATTTCCTGGGACCTATATAGAAATATAGTTTTTTTTTTTTGGAAAAGTTTTTTGAAATACCTCCATAGATCAAATTAAGTATGGTTTCTTCTATCCTTTTCTAGCAGTGGATTGTTCTTTGGAGCAGTACAGAATATATCCCCATACCTATTGTTCTCCTGATGTGTTAGACTGTAACTCCCATCTTCGTAGCTAGCAGAGTCATATCAGAGATGGTATTCAGCAGGTTCTGTCCAGTTCTGGAAAACCGATAGCGGAAATTTTGAGTAGTTTGGAGAACTGGAAAATACTACCTCTGACTGGAGATTTTACAGTATCCTTCCCCTGCCGCACCCACCAAGCCACACCCACAGAACCGGTAGTAAAAAAATTTGAATCCCACCACTGCATCATATGGCAATGGATTAAAAGAGAGGTAGTCTCCAATTTTCAAGTTAAATTAGGTTAGGAAAAAATGGATGAAGGAGCTCTTAAAGAAATGATCTTCAGAACCTTCCTTCCATCTTATATAGTTAAGCATAGGGACTGAGACCAGTTGATTTATTTTCTGTGGGCATCATAAACACAGAAGACATTTGCACATTATGCTAAGAGAGAATTTGTTTTAGCCATGGTTTGTTGAACTGGTCAAGAACACATCAGTGAAACAAAATATGTGCTTCTTATTTGGTCAGTTTCTGATTTGGTGGAATCAATAATAGAAAATAGAATATAAAATAGTTGAGAATTAAGCAAAGATTTTGGATTCAGATCTAACAATCAGATTTAGTTTAATTACCCAGGATATATAAACTAACAAATAAGATTTAAGTGATGGTTTATTGTCAATAATGAACAATTTTCCCCTTGTGATGAAGCTATAGAGTAGACCAAGCTAAGCCAAATACAGAAAATATAGAAATAAATATATTATGATTTAATATCATATTCAGACCAGACTACTGATATTCCTCCTATACTGCCTCCCATATTTCACTGGTATGCAAATCCTGGGAACTGGTTGCGATGATAAACATATACAATTTCTGTAGAAAAAACAATCATCAGAAGGCTGTGAGCTGAATTGTATATGCAAATTTAGTAGCGCATCAAAGATTCGGCCTTCAGTGATGTTCATTGCTTTTGTTATCTGACTAAACAACAACAAAACTATGCTGTTGTTTTTGTGAGGTAAAATTCTATATATTGTTTCATCCCTATCCCAATTCAGTACTCTAAAAAAGAACCAAGGAAATAATGTAATATTTAGCAGCTTATTAGCACCAAATTAAATTAGGTGAAAAAAGATCGTTTATGCAAGGTGTTGTAGAAAACATAAGAATGTAGCTCTGCAAAAGAAAAGTTGCATATACAGAAAGGGGCTTTTTTGGAGCGGGGGGAATCAGTTTTGGATAACTTCTTCAAAACATACTATAAGGTTTAGGTCTGGCAAATGCTACACTTGAATAATTTTCACAGCAGTAAAAGTAAGCTTTCTGTGCTAAATGCATATTATCAGCATGACCTTCAAAGGCAACAATAATGCATCTAGGGCTACACTTAATGCATTTCAAATCCTGTTCTTGGAAACAGTTTTTTTTAAAGGGTTGTGATGCCTTCTGAATAGGTCCTTCAGTCTCAGGTTTGTATTTGCAGATGTGTTTGTAGATGAGACCCACCCATTTCCTTGCAAAGTAGTGTGTTTGTATGGAAACTTGTTCATGGCAGATGTCTTTCCTTGGAGTGTTAGTGGACAATAAGCTAAATATGAGCCAGCAATGTGCAGCAGCCGCCAAAAAAGCTAATGCAATCCTAAGTTATATTAACAGAGGGATACAATCAAGATCAAGGGAAGTACTAATACCACTCTATAAAGCCTTAGTAAGACCACACCTAGAGTACTGCATCCAGTTTTGTTCACCACATTATAAAAAAGATGTTGAGACTCTAGAAAAAGTACAGAGAAGAGCAACCAGGATGATTAGGGGACTGGAAGCTAAAACATACAATAAACGGTTGCAGGAACTGGGCTTGGCTAGTCTAGTAAAGAGAAGGGCCAGTGGAGACATGATAGCGGTCTTCCAATATTTGAGGGGCTGCCACAGGGAGGAAGGGGTCAAACTATTTTCTCAAGTGCCTATAGGTCAGACAAGGAATAATGGATGGAAACTGAACAAGAAGAGATTTAACCTGGAAATAAGGAGAAACTTTCTGACAGTGAGAACAATCAACCAATGGAACAGCTTGCCCTCGGAAGTTGTGGGAGCGCCATCACTTGAGACTTTCAAGAAGAGATTGGACTGCCATTTTTCAGAAACAGTGTGGGGTCTCCCGCTTGGGCGGGGAGTTGGACTAGATGATCTACAAGGTCCCTTCCAACTCTGATTATCTGTTATCTGTCATCTGTTTCTTCACTAGTCACCTGGAAAGCATCGGAATGCATGTAGATTGGTTGGAAATCAGATCCTTCTGCAGGGAATGGTTGGGCATGACATAAGGTGCAAACAATAGGACTTGGGCAACTGGTTGGGGTGGAAAGGGGAAATGGCTCATTCCTTCTTTGGAATTAATACCGAATTACAATCACTTGCAGTTGTTCCTCAGCTAAAGAAAGGGACGGGTCTGCAGCCTGTGGGTGAAAGATGATCCTTGGCCACAGAGAGCCAAATGAGATTTTGTGCCTCTTTGAGAGCCTGGTTGTCATTGCTGCTAAAACGAGATGCTTTCCACAACTGAGCTGAATGGCAGTACCCTTTGCCATTCTGAAGAATGCCTTTTAAACCACGGAGGCTGAAACCTCAGTACAAAAATTATTTTTCACTGAGTTGAACTGAGTCTTCTTGGAAGTTGGCAAAAAAAGGTGCTTGTGCAACTAAACTATTCCAGATGTTAAATGTTGACTTAATGAAGTGGGTCAACTTTCAGCCTTGGTGTCAACTTTGCACTGACATGGGTAAGACGAGATTGATGTGATTCCCTAAGGCCTAAATTCAATTCATTGTTTAAAAATCGAATCACAGTGTTGAAAAATGGAAGGACTCTATATACTTTAAATACAGATAGTCCTTGACTTACAACCATTCATTTAGAGACTGTTTGAAATTACGACAGTGTTGAAAAAAGACACTTATGACTGTTTTTCACACTTACGGCCATTGCAGGATCCCCAGGGTCATAAATTCAGACACTTGGCAACTGATTCCTATTTAGGACGGTTACAGTCATATGATCACCTTTTGCAACTTTCTGACAAGCAGAGGCAACAGGAAAGCCAGATTCATTTAATAACTGTATTACTAGCTTAACAATTGCAGGTGATTCATTTAGTAACTGTGGCAGGAAAGATCGTAAAATGGGGCAAAATTCACAACAATTGTCTCACTTAGCAACATAAATTTTGAGTATAATTGTGGTTGTAAGTCAAGGACAACCTGTATTCTATTTAATTTACATACACATTTAGAAATAAATATAGTATAGGTATTTATTTTAGGTTATTTAGGTTATTTAGGATATTTAGGCAGACCGCATTCTGCCATTTTCCTCTCACCATCCGGTGCGCTCCCACAGGGAGGGTCTCTTGCGGGTCCCATCAGCATCTATGTGCCAGCTGGTGACCCCGAGGAATATGGCCTTCTCTGTGGGGGCATCTGCCCTCTGGAATGGGTTGCCCCCGGAGTTCCGTACAGCCACGGACCTGGGGACCTTCAGGTGTGCCTTGAAAACCTGGCTCTTTGACCAGGCTGGCTTGGGCTGATTTTAGATTTGGGTATTTTAATTTTTATATTAAATTTTAGGGTTTTAGGGAGGGGTTTTAATTGTTTTCAGCCAGGGCCTTTAGTTTAATTTAGTTTTAACTTCTATATATTTGTTGTTTTAATTGTATGGCTGTGCACTGCTCTGAGTCCTTCAGGAGTGGAGCGGTATATAAATAAATATTAACATTAACATATTAACATTAACATTATTTTGATGTTGTAATTTAGCTTTTTTATTTCCTTGCATCATTTTTTTTCTCAGAAGCTTTCTGTTTTATTTACTTGAATAAGAGGATTTTTTTTACATTTTTTTCTCATACTCATATACATTGTACATACACACACACATATCCAAATGTATACATGCAGATTTTTTTGTAACCCTTTTATATAATAGTAATACAATTATACTGTTATATTGTTCTTTATTTAAACATAACAAATGTTTACTTTTTAAAAAGGAAATCTGAATTTACACTTGACTCTGGATGAAAAAGCCATATAATTTTTATGCAGACAATATTGACATCTCTAACTAACACCAATGGAATATTTTTCTTTCTCTTTCCATTCTTAATTCTCTAAGCTATTGAAATAATAGGATGCTATTAAACTTCAATCAAATTAAATAACTATGAGTATATTAAAGCATAATGTATTAGGATTTGATTTAGAACAACATAATAAAAGAAAAAACCCTCTTTTACTGACTGATTACAATAACATTAATATTGGGAGACCCAGATTCTAATCACTAAAGACTGAACATGCTCAATTAACATGGAATATGTAGAGGACAGGCTGAAATTCTGGGGGAAGAGGTGGAATGGTTAAATAGGAAGCAGGCTGAAGTTCTGAACAGCAGCATACTTCACTGCAATGCTTTCATACAGTTTCAATTTTCAGACTAAATTGATTGTGTAATTTATGCAGACACTTTGGTATAGTGGTGAAGGTGCTGGCCTAGAAACCAGGAGACTGTGAGTTCTAGGTATGAAAGCCAACTGGGTGACCTTGAGCCAGTTCCTCAGTCCAATTCTCCTCAAAGAGTTGTTGTTGTGAAGAAAATAGGAGGAGGAAGGAATATTAGGTATGTTTGCCCCCTTGATTTATTTATAAATTTATATATAAAAAATAAAAATACCATGTTTTCCTGAAAATATGACCTACTCAGAAAGTAAGTCCTAGCTTGATTTTACACATGCACCTATTATAAGCCCTACCCCCAAAATAAGCCCTAATTAAGATCCCGCCCATTCCAGGGCAAAAATTAAGCTAAGGTGGGGATGGGGATGGTGGAGCTGCCCTACTACTTACCTTTATATAGTTGCAGCCAGGCCTCATATACCTCGGTCCATTTCTTTTGCTGACAAGGCTTCCCTGAAGGCCTCTGTAGCCAATAACAATAGCTCTGAATCGATCTGGAGCTCTGTTATTGGCTACAGAATCCTTCAGGAAAACCTTGCTGGATGCAGAAAAAATGGGCCGAAGTGTGCGAGGTCTGGCTGCAACTATTGGAGGCTGAAGAAGTCCCTGAAGGCCTCTGACAGTGAAAAGGAGGCTGTGTGATAACCCGGGGCGTGGCACAAAGGCAACAAAGTCAAATAAGCAAGAAGAGTCCCTTTATTATCTCCAACTTTGCCCCCAATGTCCAGGTTACCTTTGGCTGGAGAAAAACTCTCCCAGGAACAGCCTTTAACTGGAGAAAATTCAATCCAAAACCAGATACATACAGACTGTAACTAAAATCCAAATAAACCAAGCTGTAGTAATTAACTTGACTAGGCAGGAGAAGGACTTTAAGACTTGAAAGCACAGCAAAACTCACACAGTTGGGAAGACGCCAGGAACACAGATAAGCCACTACAATACCAGATAAATTCACAATTTGCTCCCTGTGCACAGCTTCCCTTTTTAAACACCGTGTTCCCAGCTGCAGCTAATGAAGGGAATCAGGGCCCTTTCCTCCCCTGTAAGCCACACAACTCACGTTCCTCCCTTCTCTATTCTTCCCTGCGTGCCCTAGAATGGGGTGGGCGGGCCTGGGTCTTCCTCTGAATTCACTCTCCCTTGTTCTATCTCTTTCCTGCTCTGCCCAGCTTGCCCTTCCCCAGTTTCTTCCACAGCCAACAGAGCCACACTCCCGCCTCCTGTCAAATCAGATTCCGACAGGGGCGTGACAGCTGGGGGCAATGTGCGCAAGTGAGGTGAGTCAGTGGATGACATCCCCCCCACAAAAAATAAGACCTGGTGTTCTTTTTGGTGGCAAAAAAAGCGAAGACAGGGTCTTATTTTCAGGGAAACACAGGTTATGTTATGTTTCATCATTGTCTATCCACTGCAGGATGAACATCTCTTCTGCATGTTTCCAACAGGTCCTCAGCTTTCTTTTGACAATTGGGTCCATAATATTTGCTGATGTTGTTGATCCATCTTGTTTTAGGTCTCTTTTGTGGATGCTTTTTATCAAGTGGGATCCTATGACTGCTTTGGTCCACCTGCCGTCAGTTGTTCTTGCTATGTGACCAACCTGAAAGGACCTAATGGTAAAGACTGCAATGACGACACTATTAAAGCCAATCTCTTTAACACATTCTTTGGCTCGGTATTTGTAAACATCAATGGATCATGCCCAGTATTTCCTAGTTGAACCACAGACAACTACAATGATCTAATACATATCGATTTTACAGAAGACAATGTTGAAAAAGCACTATGCAATCTAAAACCATCTCTATCTATTGGACCGGACAGAATATATGCCTACTTCTTAAAAGAGCTATCCACTGCCATAGCAGGACCTCTAAGCATAATCTTTGAAAAATTTTTCAGGACCAGCTCCCTGCCAAAACTATGGTCACAAGCCACAGTCATCCCCATTTTCAAAAAGGGAGACCCCAGCCTAGTTGAAAGTTAGAGACCAATCTCTTTATGCTCCGTCACCTGTAAAGTCTATGGAATCAATTATTAACCAATCCATCATCCTCCACTTAGAAACAAACAACCTACTCCCTAATAAAAATTTGGTTTTAGGAAAAAACTATCATGTAATCTGCAACTCTTACATTGCAAAAACATATGGACTACACAACTCGATCAGGGCAAAGCAATAGATGCAATCTACATAGACTTCTGTAAAGCCTTTGATTCAGTGGTACATGACAAACTACTCCTAAAACTAAAATTTTATGGTATCTCTGGACATCTGGACAACTGGATAGAAGCATTCCTGTCAAACAGACAACAAATGGTCAAAATTGGGAGTGTCCTATCAAATTCTATACCTGTCAACAATGGTGTCCCCCAAGGCAGTGTTCTAGGACCAACTCTTTTCATACTCTACATAAATGACCTCTGTGATCATATCAAGAGCAACTGCGTTCTCTTCGCTGATGATGTAAAGCTATTCAACACCACCGACAATACTGCTACCCTTCAAAAAGACCTTGACTATGTTTCAGAATGGTCAAACAAATGGCAACTTCAAATCTCAACAAATAAATGCTCTGTCCTACATATTGGCAAAAAAAATCAGAAAATAAAATACAGGCTGAATAGTCAAGACCTTGTTGATGACCCAAACTCTGTCAAGGATCTTGGAGTCTCAAATGACCTAAGTGCTAGAGCCCACTGTAACTACATAGCCAAAAAGGCGCTAAGAGTTGTTAATCTTATGTAGCTTTTTCTCTGGTAATATTACACTAATAACTAGAGCATACAAAACATTTGCTAGACCAATACTCGAATACAGCTCATCAGTCTGGAACCCACATTACGTATCTGATGTTAACACAGTTGAAAAAGTCCAGAAATATTTTACAAGAAGAGTTCTACACTCCTCTACTCATTGCAGAATATCTTATGCCACCAGACTCGAAATTCTAGACCTTGAAAACCTAGAACTACGCCGCCTTCGATCCAATCTAAGTATAGTATATAAAATCATACATTGTAATGTCCTACCTGTCAATGAATACTTCAGCTTCAACCATAACAAAACAAGAGCAAACAATAGATACAAACTCAAGGTTAATTGCACCAAACTTGATTGCAGGAAATACAACAGAGTGGTCAATGTCGGGAATACTCTACCTGATTCTATGGTTTCTTCCCCAAACCCCAAAAACTTTAACCTTAGATTGTCTACTATTGACCTCACCCCTTTCCTAAGAGGTCTGTAGGGGACGTGCATAAGCGCACCAATATGCCTACCATCCCTGTCCTATTGTTTCTTTTATATTTTATTTTCCTTATATGTATCCATGTATTCATAACTAAGTTTTACTTATACCTATTATCTTGTAAGCAATTGATAAATAAATAAATAAATATCCGTTTCCATTTCAATTCTTTTACTCTATTGATGGTATCATACACTTTCGTTTGTTCTCTTATCCATGTGCAGGTCTTTCTATCTTGTCTTGTAATGCCGAGCATGTATCCTTCCATAGTTCTTTGTGCCACTTGTAGCTTTTGTATCAATTGTGAGGTTAGTATCCATGTTCCACCAGCATATGTTAGAGTAGGTAGCACGCACTAATTGAAAATTTTTCTCTTCAGGCAAAGGGAGAAGTTGTTCTTGAAAATTATGCTTAGCTTGCCAAATGCCTGCCAGCCACATTTAACATTTTATGCTTAAATATTATATTTTATATTGTATTTGAAATATTTATAAATACATAAATAATGAATAATTTTTTAAAAAAGTTCCATAAATCAGTTGGTGGGATTATAAACCTAAGAAATAATGTGACCAAGATCAAACACATCAGAATTGGAGACTTGATTTCCGTATTTTCAGAGAATATGCTTTTTAAAACAATTTAATATACAATGTTGGGTTCTTTGCTCTAAAATCCTCTACTGCTTGGCAAGTCCAAAATATTTCTATTATGCATTCCCCTCCCAATGTCCTGGGTGCCACTGTGAAAGCTGTCTGTAGGCTTATCCCTTCATTGTTTACTCATAGAAGTAGAGCCTGAACTGATTCATGCTGCATACACATCATTCACAGCCTTGTTTGATGATTTACCAGACTGTGGTTTGTAGCCAAAAGTTAGACGTCCTTCTATTTTAAAGTGATGCATCTGGAAAGATGCTAGCTTTGGGGCCAAAATGTTATTTAATTTCATGATTTGATTATGTGCCATCAAGTCATTTTTCAACTCCAAGTCACCACACAGATAGAACTTACTTAGGATGATCTTATTTAGAACAATGCTATTTAATTTTTAAAAAATATTCTTTTAATTAAAAATGAAAAAAAGAGCTAGCCTGCTGTTCAGAAGCATCACTCTCAACTTAACCTCTGGTTCCAAAAATGCTTATTGAGCTTATAGAGGGCGTATTAGCAAATAAATTGGTGATTAACTGCATCCTAACATTTTCTTTGGTTTCTAGTATTTGATTCCCTGGATCATGGCAACCCTGTTCCGAGGACAGTCATGGCATGCTCTCAAACCTCACAAATATCCAACTGGCCAATGAATAAGTTTTCTGGATTTACACAACACCACGAACCAGAAACAAACTAAGTAAACTGGGTTCATACAACATATTTGGCTAAAATGGGATTGACAGGTATGTGGGTAAAGAACAATATCAAAAGAAAGTATGACCACAGCAAGATACAGGATTGCAGAAGAATATCTCCCTTTGGGAGAGGGGGCGGTATATAAGTCTAATAAATAAATAAATAAATAAATAAATAAATAAATAAATAAATAAATAAATAAATAAATAAATAAATAAATAAATACTTAATAAGTCTAATAAATAAATAAATACTTAAGCAAAGCCCAACTGAAACTGAAGCCTAATACTAATTTGGCCCTAAAGAATCTGGCATCCAACTTAGATGGATGAATCATCCCCCCACCCCCCCAGAAAGTACTGTCTTCAGTGCAGCCTATCTGTGCACAAGGCAGCAGTGTGCAAGGAGATTCTGCTATTTTCTATTTATTTTTCTTCCTTCCTCCTTTCAGATTTGAAAAAAAATGACAAGAGAACAAAGGTCTGGTTCAGTTTAATTTGAGGAATAGCTGCCCAGATATCTAAAATCAAACAAAACAGAAGAATATATAGTCTGTGCCAGTGTTTCTCAAACTTGGCAGCTTGAAGATATGTGGACTTCCACTCCAAGAATTCCTTTTGGATGTTTGAAGTCCACATATCTTTCAGCTGCCAAGGTTGAGAAACACTGGTCTATGTGGTAGACTCTTAATGGGCGTCGCCTAAAAGTCTTTTGTGCTGATAAGTATGGTGTTTCTCTAGTTTATTGGTCTATGCTTGTAATACAATCAATTCCTAGAATCCAGCTATTGGTCAATGTTCTTTGCTTAGCTCAGGTGTGGCTGCTTGGCATGATTCCCAGCTTTCTTTGTGGAGAATGGCACCTTGTGTTTGCATCAATGAGCCTGATCATACGAGATATGAATTGTATTGCCTAGCTAAGAATCTACTTCAGTCCAATGTTCCTACAATCTGGTGTGAAGGCCAAAACCAACTTTGATGAGTGCTTATTTAGGTCTGCCTTTGCTGCCTCCCCTAGTCTCCCCTTTTAGTTCCTTGTGAAGTTGAGACAATCTTGATCCAATCTATCCATAAGGAATGTGGCAATTAAGCCATCCGAGATAGCAGAAGAGCTAGCTGAAAATAAGCAATTTAACTCTATGAACCTGGAACATTTTGATCTACAGTACATCTCAATTGACTGGTAAGAATTCCACATTCTTGGCACTTCCACTGAAAAGCTACTGTCTTGCCCAGATACCAAATGTATTTCAGAGGATAGGCAGATGCACGATTCCCATTTAGTTGGAGGCATGACTTTATTTTAATATTTTCAATATATGTTTTCTGTTGCAAAGCATAGCAACTTTGTAGAACTTTGCAGGATGGAAATGAGGAATACAAATGCATTTAAATATAAACAGTTCAATCTATTGAATGTCATAATGTCCTAAAGTATCCTTATCCCTATCCCATATTGTTGCATGTATGGTTTTCTCTTTGTTTCTGCTTGTTTTGAGCAACAGTTCAAAAGCAATGGATTTCTAGCTATTGCTGTGATAAATGTGTTGTTACCTAAACACTTTGGGCATTTTTTTTTGGAAAGACAACCCAATGGTAGAAGGTTGGTTTGTCTACCTGCTTCCTGCTTCTCAGCTCAGACCATTTTGCAGATCATTCTCATTCTCTCTCTTCTCCTGCCAACCTTATTAACACAGCTCTCTCACAAACACCTTTCAGCAGAAGTTGCAGTACAAATTAGGTCAAGTTGCTCTCTCTCTGTGTTAAAATTAATAGCCAATTTTCCGTAAGCACAAATGAAGCTTTTAGAATGCAGCCATCAACATGAAAATTTGAGGAATAGTTTGTGTTTTCTACTTGAGGCTTCATTCCTTCAGAATGTTTAGCCTGGTTTTTCATGTAACCCTTTTTCTGAACTCTATAATACACTGAAACACTCATAAATCAAACAGGCTAGTTGCACACAAAACATAAAGTGGCAGTAATGGTTATTAAACTTAACATGTGGCTCAAGTTCATCTGCTTTATCTGACCTGGCCATTAGGGGAATGAGAATATACCAATAGCATGAAGACCATGAATCTAAGTTTTCCTTCCTTCCTTCCTTCCTTCCTTCCTTCCTTCCTTCCTTCCTTCCTTCCTTCCTTCCTTCCTTCCTTCCTTCCTTCCTTCCTTCCTTCCTTCCTTCTTCATGAACTGTTCTGAAAGCCCTATTGGGATATATAGCTTCCTACACCGTACTCTTAAACCAGTTATGTATCTGTGGGCTTTTCTGTTGAGAATCTGTAGAAGTAGTTTCATTGGAACAAAATTCATGCAGCTATTACATCGGATGCTATTTCAAGGCAGGATTTGGACCCTTTTTAAAGCAAGGGCAATGGTTGAAAATTGCTTTGGGCCCCCACAGGGAGGGATGAAAAGTAGGGACAGTATTTGAGATGATCTGTGGGATCAATACTTTTTGTTTAATTTGGCAATTACTCCAAGAATTATTTAGCTGCCTTGGATTTTCTCATACGTTTTTGGTGAGGGTTGGTTTACATTTTGCTTTTCTTCTTAGAGCTCAAGATAAGGTACACTACTTCTTATTGTTCCCTTCAACAACTGAGAGTGATTTTGATGGGCAAAGGTCTTGGTCATCTATGGTCTTGCTGGTATTAACAGTATATATACTACTGTTGTTTATATCCTTTAATGCCAAGGTGGTGCATTATAAATCAACACATTTTGAATCAAGGTACTTCAGATCTGCTAACTTAGAGAATAAATAAAAACTGGGACCCATTATTATGTGGAATTGAAATGTGAAGGATCTTCAGACCACTTGCACTTGCAAAACTATGGGTTACGGTAGAATGTCTCAGGTCTTCCCCAATACAAATATGAATTAGTATTCATTAATCTTTGCCAAGGACAATGGCCTCATAAATAAGATAAGCTGGAAAACCCAATGAATTTCTTCCTCTGGTCATTAAGAGCAAAGCAGGCAAAACCAAAGCAAAACTGACCCCTCCAGGCATTCCTTTAAACCAAGATGCCTGGCATCTTCTGGGAATATTGGACTATTGTGTGTATCCCTCCCATTAGCTATGCTTGCTGGAGATGTAGGAGCTTGTACTTCTATATTCTCAGAGAGCGTTGGGTTGGAAAAGGCTGCCTTAGAATATCATTATGAGGCTGTCCCAGCAGGGAGTTATGAGCAAACAAGTGCTTAACATGCAGGGCATATGCACACAATGGCACTGGGAGGAAGAGTGAGATAGAAACAGTATAGCACCCTTTGGCGTGAATATTGCAATAAGCTTCAATTCCACAGGGCAGGTGATGCACAATACAACGCAGTTGTCCTGTTTACTGCAGAAGCTGGGTGTGAATTCAAAGCTGGTTTGGAGAAAGAGAAGATCTTGAGAAGAGGGGAGAGTGACTGATGCTGTCCTCACTAATGGATGTGAAAGGCATTTATATTCAGATTCAGAACCCCGTATAATAGCCACCGCTATCTAATAAATTGGTAATTTTCAGGTGCCACTTTCTGCAAAACCGTTTAATTCAGCCACCTGCCTGATGGTTTGTGATATTGTCACCATTTAAATGTGGCATTGATATTTTAATGTTCCTTGCTGCTGGTGTTCTTTACCAGGCATTTTGATTTTATTGATTGATTGACATGCTACTGCTATCTTATCAAGATGTTGCCTTCCCTTGTTTTCATCTTATGTTGCATAATATTTGGTTGTCTGCTGATATTGGAAGCCATTGCTAAAATGATCTCTTAGTAATCTTTCTCAAATGGGGTTTAAAATCCATTTGTAGGGGAAATGATGTAAAAGATAATAGCCTGAGTAGCAGCATTTTGTTTTTGAAAATGATTTTGAAAAGTGGTACATTTACCGGTATTTATTTGACTTTTCTCCCACTTTTATTACTTTATTTATTTATTTTTATTACAAGTAATTCAGTGCAGCGAACATACCTAATACTCCCTTCTTTAGCCCTATGAAGTGGGACTGGCCCAAAGTCACTTAGTTTTTCATGCCTAAAGTGGGACTAGAACTCACAGGCTTCTGGTATCTAGGCCAACACTTTAACCATTACAGCAAACTGGCAATAACAGGAAATTATTGTCCAAATATATGCTAAACTGAAATACCCAGCAGTCTAAGAATGTCAATTACAATTGTAAATCTAGTAAATAGATAATATTCAACATATTAACTCTCAGATATGAACTCAAGATTTCATGGTTGTATATTTTATTGTTATTTGCAGTTTATATAAGTGTAAAGTCCCTCACGTTTTTCTTTGGGTATTAAAAATAGATTTCAAATAAGGGCCTTATTGACTGCGAAATTAGGGTGGGGGGGGTTGCACTCAGTACATCTGGAAGATACTATGCTGGAAAAGTCTTCCATAACACATATAATTTGTGTGCCACACAGAAAAAATCCTGTTTGTCTTTATTACTCCTGGGTTGCTGTTTTTTTAACATCAGATTCATACATTTTATTTTAAAATGTTTCCCACTGCTCTTGACTTTGTATAAATATATGATAATGAGTCATTATGCCATTATGTTACGGATAATGAAGAAAATGATTCTTCTTTAGATAATAGATGTTAATGGATGGCAGAACCGAGATGCCAACAAACTGCACATTCTATAGCAGCCTCCCCCAAACTTACCCTCCTCCAGAAATCTCAGTCATGGGAAAATTGGCTGGGTACTTTTATAAGATGAAATTCCCAGATCTAGAAGACATCCGATGTGGGCATGCAGATGTATATAAGCTCCTAGAACTGTACCATTAATCAATAATTAATGATCAGGAGTGGCATGACTAAATCATCTGTATAAATAAATCCTACGCATCAGAAAATAACAGCTCAGCCTCATGGCTAGGCGACAGTCTGAATCCTTGGCATATGACAGAGGTAGAGAACTATGGCCCTTTTATGACTTATGGACTTCAGCTTCCATGCTGGTTCAGCAACTCTGGGAGTTGAAGTCCACAAGTCATAAAAGGATCATCACATGACCTTGGGATACTGCATCTGTCATTAATACATGCCAGTTGCCCAGCATCCAAATTTTGATCAAGTGATCATGGGAATGCTGCAACGGTCGTAAGTGTGGAAAAACTGTCATGTCACTTTTTTCAGTGCCATTGTAACTTTGCACAGCCACCACACAAATGATTCTAGGTCAAAAACTGCCTGTGTTGGTATTTACTTCGTTCTTCCTTACTAACATTTGATTAATGAAAAGTTCAGGAGAACTTAAGCAAGTTGGGTTAGTCCATCTAAAGATACATCCCAGCTATAGAAAGAATATGGATATTTCTCCCATTCTATCCCCTCCAACTTTGATGTGCCAATCAATTTACTTGCTTTTCTTTTTGTACTGATACAAACGTTGTAGATGTTTGAAGGTTATGCCTGTATGTTGCATGTTTAGTGCAGCTTTCATGCATGCTTATGAAGATTGCTAAAAAATATCTAGAGGATCCTGTTGTATATATTCTTCCACAGCTTTCGATCTGAGGATATTGTTTAATTATCCTTTCCTTTGTACAGAAGCTACATGGCCAATGATAAAGGAAGAGGGGAATTGAGACCCAACAGCATCGGGGAATTCAAGTTTGAGCTAGGAGCATGGTTCTTCTTGTGAGAAGGCATTTCACTGCCACATGAATTCATGTCTGAAAACTGGACTATAGCCCTGGACTCAAATCTCAAATACCATAACAAAGCTGAGTATGGAATTGCCACTAAGAATAATAACTAAGTTGGAAAGGCCAATGCTTTATTGTCTCAGTCACTGCAGTTTTTATACTTAATAATATGATTCATAAAGTATTTGGGGACAATTTGCCATAATCAGTTAGTCAAGGTAGTAGGAATGGAAAGAATAAATCAAATGTAACCCAATGCCATCTGCCATGGAAGATTCTGACATAAGAAACATAAGAAACTTTGGGTTATTAATAAGGATCTTACATTTATTGATACATGTGTTTGAATTTAACTAGATGCAATGAATCATAACTTTTTAAAATATTTTTAAAATAATAATTAGAATAAAGAAGCATGAGACTGAACTATGATCCTGAGATTTGATGTTAATACTATATATTAAAGGTAGAAATTAAAATGCTCATCATATATCTCAATTATGTAAATAAAATAAATATATAGCAAGGATGGGTAGGGTTGATTAAAAAAAAATTGCATAGAAGGAAGCATTGAAGTGTTGATTCCAATATTAGAAGTTATTCGTGTATGACTTATATAATAGTATACTAGACTCATAGTATATTAGATTTGTGAGTGTCTATCCAGTTTTTAAATATTATTTCTATAATTTTGTCCAGATAGTGATATTTCTTTTAAGTTATGTATTCTTTTAAATATTTCAAGCCATGCATAGCATTTTGGTGGCCTTGAAAGCCAATAAATAAATTTCATAAAATAAATTTCATTAAAATAAATAAATTTTAATGAAAAGGAAAAAAAACGGTTTTGCATCCATTTTCCCCATATTTGCATTGTTATTTTTCTTTCAATCAAATTCATAAGAATTAACGGTTATGTAGAATGAAAAGATCATATATCACATTATTTTAACTAGTGACTGGATTCACACGTCATATTAAACTGTCATAATTTGGTTTAGTTGACAAAGGTTGAATGCAATCATTTTGGATTAGTAAGCCACTACCTAAGACTGAATGTATTGTATTGACCCAGCCAATAGAGTACATGTTTTTTAACAGACTATGGTTAAAACAATTGTTTCTGTGCTTTGAACTCTCAGACTCTGAACAAGTGTAATCCATCTGTGTAAATCAAAATTTTTAAAGGAGGGAAGGAAAGGGATGGAAATCTGAGAGTTATTCTCATCCTACTATACGTGTCCTGCTGCAGTACTCTTTATATTTCCCCAAAACAGCATATACGATTTATAAAAATCAATCATAAACATAGAGGGGAGGAGAGATTATACAAACACTTCTGTAATATTGAATCAGTCAACTGACATATGACCAAGCATCCGAATTTTGACCATGTTACCATGGGCATACTACAATAGTTGTAAGTATGGAAAATGGTCATAAATCACTTTTGAGTACTGTTTTAACTTTGAACAGTCACTAAATGAACTGTTGTAAGTCAAGGACCATATGTACACATATAATTAGCAGAAATGTGATTTATGCAAACATATATTCCTTAGTTTTTCCCATCATTTTTTTTTTAAAAGTAATGTCCTTAGATGGTTTTTTTTTAGTGCCAATCTTTGATATAATTCCAGACATAAGGTAAGCATATGGTCAAATTTAAGGCAGATAAAAATCTTCTGGAAGATAATTAGATGGTTTGCAGTAGATAGCAAGCTCATTTTCTCCCAGGTGTTTGCCATAGCAACAACATGAAACTTCCTCAACCCTATTTTAACCTAATATAATCCTTGATCCTAGAATGAGGCATATGTGACTTATATTAATTGTGTGCATACAATATGCTGAACTATAAACTATGATAGACAGACAGTTTGTTATAGTGACTAAGGCACTGGTCTAGAAACCAGGAGATTATGTATTCTGGTCGTACCTTAGGTCTGAAAGTCATTGGGATGACAATTACTCCCTCTTAGCCCTTGGACGAAAGCAATGGCAAGCTACTTCAAATCACATTATGGCTTGATTTTTAATTATATTTAATATGGTTGACCCATAACTCATATAATATTTAAACATTTATAATTTAGCATTAAATATAATTTATATTTATTAATAATTATATTTTGAGAACAATGTTAAAAATGTTGTGACTATTATTTTGAGACTTTAGTTTGAACAATTCTACCTTCATTTAGGTGATTAAAAACACTATCTTATTCTGCTATGAGGTCCTTCTTAAACCTCAAGAACACTATAAAATTCACTCCTCCTCAGTTCACTGCTATAAAAATTGTCCTGAAATGCAAAACGTTATTTGACACAATTTTGTTGAATAAAGGTGTTGGTGCTTACTAATCTGATGGTTCTTTTGGATTTAGTAACATGCCCAGGAGGTGATTCTGATCTTTCATGTTCATGTTCTTGAAGTGATATGCTTTGAAATGTTTCTATTTTTTCTCTAGAAATTCCAACATTTTCTTAATAAAAGGAAGTGACAAATGAGATTCCTGGATGAAGCCTTTTTCCTTTCTAACAATGGTTAGAAGACAGAAAAACTTACTTGGCCCTAATGCTTAAGAGCAAATTGGCTATAAATGAATCCAGAAATAGTTGGAGGATTTTTCCACATGCTTAAAAGCATATGGAAGTTACTAACTGAGTTATAATTCTGGTATTCACCTAACTAGATACTTAATAGCTTCGGTACAAATATTGAACATAATTCTTAAAAGGATGGCTAACAAAATTTTCACCTATTGGCATCAATTCCAATTTGGACCAGTTAATAGAATATACTGCTATTTTACTAAAGGTATCTCAACACTGGAATAATAGTGTAATATTTAGAAATAAACAAAATAATGTTGTCTGAAAATAAAAAAAATTTATGTTCAAATGAGTTATATACTACTTCATACTTCTCTGAGAAAAGTTTGTTTATTTTGAATACATGATTTAAGCATAACTCTATTTAACATATATTTGAAAAAGGAATAAATATGAAATATGACTGATTTTGGTGTCTTGGTTTGCGTTTTATATGCAGATGATGCCATGATGTTGGTTGAGAACATGTATGATTTTTAGTGAAAGTTATATATAGATTGTATAACTCAACAAGGACAGGTGTCTTTGACAGGGAAAATAGTATTAACATTTGCAAGTATAACGTAAATGATAAAATGGATTTATTTACTTTGATTGAATATTTATTCAAGATGGAAACATGGATGGAGAAATTTTAAGACTTGCAAATGCAGATAGAGAGGTAGCATGCAGTCTGTTGTGAGGAATGATTGTTGAAAGAAATGAAAATTCCTGTGTATAAAAAATGCTTCTGCCCACTGTTATATGAAGGTAAAAGTAAACAAATAAAAAAACGGAAACATGATGCTTCAGAAGCACATTTAGTAAAACAAGAAAAGATGCAATTCAGAATAAATGGATGCTGAATGGACTGAATACAAAAAGGAGAAAGCAGTCTGAAAATGGTACCTTGAACTGGATTAGCCACGTAGTGAAAAAATGAGGATTTAATAGCAGAACAAGTGTGTTAAGGAAGAATGAAGTAAGAGGAAGAGGGAGCCCAAGAAAGTGACATTCATGAGATCTTCAAAAAGAAAGATGTGGGAAGTTTAAAGAACAAACATAATGCATGAAGCAGATGTGGTGGAAGAAAATATGTTCGCAAAGGCAGAAGATATGGAGAAGCATAATAAACACCAGTAGCATAAATTACTTTTAGCCACATTTCCTTTCTTTTTTTGTTATCTCTACTCTGTCTCTATAGTAGAGGAGTGGAGTTCCACCCAGACTGGCTAACACAGGGAAGGACAGGGCTGATCATGAAAAACCTCCACAAGGGCATAGCACTGTCCAACTAACGGCCTATAACCTGCCTCCCCATAACATGGAAAGTCCAATCAGATATTATACTGTATCTGCCAGGTTACAAGACCACATGCGTCAGTACAAGAGCACAGCTCAAAAGGGCATTGGGAACAACCTCAGAGGCTTAAAATGCCAATTACTCATAGACAGGGCAGTTGCCCAAGACTAAAGATCTAGACCATGGATGTCAAACTCGATTTCATTGAGGGCCGCATCAGGGTTGTGTTTGACCTCGATTATTTATTTATTTAGGAAATGTATTTGCTGCCCATCTCATTCGTATTCAATGATTCTGGGCGAGTCATTATTTTATTCCAATTGTTTTATTCCACGTTTGTAATTAACTTAGTTAAAAGTGCACGATAAATAGATAAAACTACTAATGAAAAAATAATCACACAGCTTTGTCTTATAATGCAATGTTAACTATATTCAGACCAAAATCGTGTCTGATGGTAGGTACTGCAGCCAAGCTCCAAATTCTAAAATCTTAAAGTAAACATTCAATAATCCCTCAATTTCTTTTTCAGCTAGTTAAAAAAAAAAAGTTACTTTCCCTCAATTTGCAATTTAAATAATTCAAATGTCATGCAGTCTTCTGGCTTTAAGCTAAGCAATCCTACACATCCTAGGTGGGGTGTGAAATTATACAATTGATTCTTCAATATGCAGGACGTCCATAATTAAAACAAGCAGCAGTTCTATCACCTCTAACACACACTGCATGTATAGCAAAAGGCACATAAATTTCATGGGAACATTACAAACGCCTTAGCATAAGCTTAAGATACACTAGGCAACCCCATGCTCTGCTGGGTCATTGTTTCAGAGATATTTCCTTACCTAAACAAACAGATTGATGGCTGGGCAAAAAAAGGCAGGAGGGGGAGCAGGTGTGATTTTTGACTTCCTGCCATCTTCCCTATTGTGTTTCCTTGGGGGAAGCTGGCAGGGAGCATCATAAATTTTAGGGCTGTTCCCCAATTCTGGACATCAATTCCTGAATTCCATATAGCCACCTGTAGCCCGGGAAGCAGCTGATGCTCATGAGTATAAATCTCTCTGCCAGCATCTTGCACTGAGAAATCCATTCCTCAACTGTACCGTTCAAACTGGGCAGGGTGGAGCAGGAGTCCATCTGACACCCAGCTCCAACTGCTGCATGGACTCTTTAAAGCCTTCCGGCATCTCTGGCTGTGCAGTGTGGATGTCATGTGGTTTCTCTTGTTGCCATGGCAACAAAACCTTGCTTAGTGTGCAGCACAGCTGAGTACAAATCCCACACAGGGACCATCCGTGTCAGATCTTTTCACAAGCATCGCCTAGCCGTGGCCTCCTGAGTGACAGATGCTAGACCACAATGATTCCTTGTTGGACGAAGGGATTGTGTGCAGTGTAAGAGGAAGGGGTTTTCCTTCCCCGAGTTTGAAAAAAGAATATGACAGGCTTGCCTCTCCCCCACCTCCACCAGCAGTTTTGATTCAAAACAAAGGGACAAAAAGACTGTGGATGTAAATGAGAATGTTAACACTTTATTCTGGTGGTGTTCTCTTTGACTGAAAAAAAAAAGAAAGACCCACCATAGAAACAGTGGAGGAATTCTTTTCTTGTTAATCAAACCAGTATCAACAGTAGACACCTTCAAATTTCTAGGTTCTACTATATCACATGACCTAAAATGAACACCTAACATCAAAAAAGCACAACAAAGAATGTTCTTTCTGCGCCAACTCAGAAAGCTCAAACTGCCCAAGGAACTGCTGATCCAGTTCTAACAGAGGAATTATTGAGTCTATCATCTGCACCTCTATAACTGTCTGGGTTGGTTCTGCAATCCAACAAGGACAGATACAGACTTCAGAGGATAATTAGGACTGCAGAAAAAACAATTATTACCCACCTGCCTTCAATCGAGGACCTGTATACTATACGAGTCAAAAAGAGGGCTGTGAAAATATTTACAGACCCCTCACATCCCGGACATAAACTGTTTCAACTCCTTCCCTCAAAATGACGCTATAGGGCACTGCACACCAGAACAACTAGACACAAGAACAGTTTTTCCCCGAAAGCCATCACTCTGCTAAACAAATAATTCCCTCAACACTGTTTAACTACTTACAAAATGTACACTACTATTACTGTTAATCTTCTCATCACTGATAATCCATCCCCTCCCACTTGTGTTTCTAGGACTGTAACTTTGTTGCTTGTATCCTTACGATTTATATTGACTGTTTCTAGTGTGATTTGATTGTTGATTGTACCCTATGACTATCATTATGATTCTTGATTCTTAACGAATATACATTTTCTTTATGTATACTGAGAGTATTTACACCAAGACAAATTCCTGGTGTGTCCAATCACACTTGGCCAATAAACTATTCTATTCTGTTCTGTTCTGTTCTGTTCTAACCATATGATATTTCTAGGAAGAGTGGCTGCAGGAAGAATCTGGTAGTTTACAGCCTCTGCTATTGCATCCTTCAGTGCTATTAGAAAAAAAATAATGTACTTTGTATTATACACGCATGATTATAGTGACGTAAAATTAGGGCTGAATGTGTGATCATAAGGCTCTGAGGTTGAACTACAGCAGCTATTCTTCTTTTTCCCGGTTAGGTTCACTGAAGGACACAGAACATTTAGAATGAGGCTGATTGTGCCCTAGTTGCACAGCATTGCTCAAATCACTGAATCACGAGAAAAAAAATTAAAGAAGGAGGCACCAGTACCAGTTCTCAGAAATGTGCCGCATAATGTCATGCTGTCATGTAATTATTGAGCAGAGAGCTCTGCTTCCCTTGGGAGCCCAGCATGGCATCAATGAGGAGATTGCCGGGTCAATAGAGGCCCCAAATTTGGCAGATCACCGAGAGCCAAATGTAGGGTACGTGTTTATCAAATTCTTGGCATATGAATGATCTTTGATTTAAGATCTTTGATAGCTGATGGTGATAATGATTTAAGAGGAAGACAAACATTCCGACATGGAAATCTGCATAACCGCAGCAATTTTTAAAATTGGAAAGGAACAGGATCAAAGTTTTGGGATAGAATACAACCAGGGGCGGGATTCAAATTTTTAATAACCAGTTCTGTGGGCGTGGCTTAATTGGTGGCAGTGGCTTGGTGATCATGTGACTGGGTGGGTGTGGTTTGGTGGTCATGTTACTGGCTTGGCGTGGCCAACTCAACATCACTCACATCGTGGCACGCATCTCCTCGCTTGGCCTCTCCTGATTGTGGGGATGCTGCAACAGTCGTAAGTGTGAAAAATAGTCATAAGTCACTTTTTTCAGTGCCATTGTAACTTTGAATGGTCACTCCACACAAGCAAAGTACCAGCAAAGGAGGGTAAAAAAACTCCAGAGAAGTTCCTGAGACAGGAAGTCTAGTCCTGCCAAGAATGTAATAAGGGTTAACGGAGAGGCAGTTTCTGTAAGCAACACCAGAATGTTTCCTTCCTGCCTTCCTTACAGGATTAGGCCAGTAAGTTTTTCTAACAACCGGTTCTCTGAACTGCTTAGAATGCTAACAACCAGTTCTAGCAAATAGGTGCGAACTGGTAGAACCCCACCCCCGTGTTATGGTCTTTCTGACATGGACCAACTGGTGGTGAAAGATTAAGTGGCAAAATTGGTTATTTGAGCTTTGCAGAGGATTAAAGCACTGTGCCAGCCTTTGAAAGCCTCCAACACACCAAATCTAACCCACTCCCGGCCTGGCTCTGCCCTGTATTTATGGAGTGTGGTCCTTGGTGTTCTGTACAAAATCTGTTGCCATCTTTAAGCTGATGAAGGTGAAACATCCATGCCATGAATTGATGCTTTGCTGGAGAGAGGAGTTTTTCTGCTTCGTCCTGAAAAGATCCCAAAAGAGAATAATCATCTGTGTGAAATGAAGAATGGAACCAAGTAAAATACCAGAAGGAAAGAAGTGTGTCAGTGGACCTGGAGATGAGGCAAAAGTCAGAGCAAAACCAGGAGCAGAACAATTAGTGTATTAAAGGGAGATTAAACCTAAGAAATCTAGGTCATGGCATGTCACGTCATATGAATGAACAGCCAGTGTGCTTGGTGGTGTAATGTTTCAGAGAAAAGGTGGGATTTATAACAGTTTTTAATAGCTCAGAATTAAGGTGGATCCCAGCATTTATTCAGTGTAGGAGGTTATTCCAGGGCAATGTGAAAGGAAGCAGGGAATAAAGACCTCCGTTTCAGTTCTACAGGGAGAGAAATATAGGTTTCAAGGTGCAATGCCTCCTTTCCCAGTTGCAGTAATGTTTTTATACCGCCATATTGTATGGTTGCTAAGAAATATAAATATGAAAATTTAACTTATTTCTTGACCAGAATGATCAACCAGAATGAGCCAGTGTGGTTTAGCCATGCTAGAAAACAGGAGTCCATGAGTTCAAGTCCTACCTTAGCCGTGAAAGCCAATTGAGTCTTTTGGGGCCAGTTACTTTCTTCAGCCCAACCCACCTCATAAGATTGTTCTTATGGAGAAAATAGGAGGAAGAGAAGGTGGTTCACTGCCTTGAGTTATTTGCAAAAATAATAAAGGCCAGCTAAAAATAAATTTAATTTTTTTTAAAAAATGATATATTCAGGTTGCAAGCAGCTGATTTATTTAACATAAAACTCTGCAGCTGATAAGTCAAAAGGAGAGCACAACCTTCCAATCAAGTTTTTCAACTTGATAGGAACTTGTGGTAACTTTTCTTCTTCATGCATCTCCCTTTCACTTTCAATGAAGGAATTTTTCATTGGGCCTCTAACATTCAAGGAATTGCAAAAAAAAAAAGGACAACCAAAATGATTATTAGGCTAGAACAACTTTTTCAGAAAAAGTGCCTTCAGTTTACAGTCAATACGTCTATTAATGTCCCAGTAATGTTTCTGAATCCAGTTGATATTGTACAACATTGAATGTTGTACTGAATGGACCAATGGTGGCATTCAAATTTTTTTACTACCCGTTCTATGGGCATGGCTTGTGGGCATGGTGTGGCTTGGTGGGTGTGGCAGGGAAGGCTACTGCAAAATCTCCATTTCTACCTCACTCCAGGGGAAGGATATACTGTAAAATCTCCATTCCCTCCCCACCCCACTAACCTGATTTCCAGCTCTGTTCTCCTGTACAGGGCAACAAAAAAAAGACCCAGCCAATCAGCTGGGATTCCGATCAGCTGGGACTCGGAAGGCAGCAAATAGATGGGGGTGGGGCCAACCAGAGGTGGTATTTACCGGTTCTCCAAACTACTCAAAATTTCTGCTACTGATTCTCCAGAACCTGTCAGAACTGGCTGAATGGAATGGACCCGTCAGACATTTTCTTATATTCTTGTACGATTTCTCCTCTAGTGTAATCTTCCAAAGGTCCCCCTCCATATATGTATGTGCCTATCTCCAGCTTTTGAGGGGTACCTATTGTTGCAGATTACAGCCTTTTCTGAAAAATGAAACAAAAAAACCACCAACCTTTCTCTCCTTCCACACTATGGTAGTCCTCAAAAAAACATCCCCTGTGAAGTAAAACATCTGGCAACTCTACTTAGGCTTTTGAAACAATTAGGGAAGCTTGTAGTCAGGAATGAACTTTTTATATACAGGTATTGTTTAATGATCACAATTGGTACCAGCAACTTAGTCATTAAGCAAAATTGTCATTAAGTGAAACCACAACTGTGCTGATGATCTTACTTCAGGTTTCCTTTGCTTTACAACTCCAGTGTGTAGATTGTAAAGGCAAGGAGTGGTTGCAGTTACTTTTTTTTGTCATTGTCACAACTGTGAATGGTCAGCAAATGAGGCAGTCACTAAATGAGAACTACCTTTATGTCCCAGTTCTGTTCTGGCACTGAGAAGAAAATTATGACGTTAGACTGTGCAAGACTTTTTTTAAATGATATATTTTGCTCTTGGCTCTATTAAGATACTTGGCAAATCTAGGGGAAAAAAGGAACAAAAGTAGTACGTTCAATAAACCTCCGAATTTAGCCCAGGTTTGTAGCTGATTTTTGTATATAAATGTGTATTCAAAATGATTAGGTTACATTTATTGCCAATTCTTATAAAGAAAGCTATGGTGATTTGCGATGTATGTGCCCACTTAGTTTATTAGCTAGTTGTTGACAAATATCTTCAGGGCTCTTATTTTTTCACCATTGTTTTTAAGCTAGTTGTTAATAAGAGAGCTGGATGGTATTACCGTATTACCATCTGGTAATAGTTCAAGAAAAGGGTGCCCAGGATGAGATGGATCTTTGAGAATGTTTTGAACTTTCTTAAAGCAGCAGAAGCTATAAAGCTCTTCCAAAGAGGAGAGAGGGCAACCAATGATCTTCTGGGCAATGACGTTAACCTTCTGGAGTGCCTTCCTATCTGCCACTGTGCAATTGGCAAACCATACAGAGGTGCAGTAAGTTAAGATACTCTCTATGGTGCAGTGGTAGAAGGTCACCAGCAGTTTTTCATTCAGTTGTTGTTTTCTGAGAAGTCCCAGGTAGTATAATCTCTGCTGGGCCCTTTTAACCAGGGCTGCAACATGAGCATCCCAGGTCAGGTCCTCTTTTAGGTTAACACCCAGAAACTTAAACTGGCCACTTGCTCCACTCGGTCTCCATTGATACGCAAGGGCTGGATGTCTGATCTGTTCCTTCTATAGTCCACTATAAGCTCCTTGATCTTATTGATGTTGAGGACCAAGTTATTGTCTCCACACCACGAAAGCAACCGGTTCGCCTCATCTCGGTAGATAGACTCATCCCGCCTGGAGATGAGTCCCACTATAGGAAGAAGGCAAAGGAAAACCGCTTCCAAAACTTTTGCCAAAAAAATCACAAGGACTTGTCCAGGCAGTCACCAGGACTCTGGCTCTGGGCAGAAATTTCTGTTATTGTTGATCAGGCCTTTGAATAGTGTAATATCCACCTGACTATTTTCATATACAGGGAGTTTGCATTAATGTTCATGTAACATACTTATACATAGTGAATTGATTCATAGGTTATGAGAACTTTCTATAACCCAGAACACCTAAAATTGGAACTGCAACTTTTACTAGAAGTTACAGTGAAACACATTTGGATGGTGTCAGGTTGGGGAATGGGCATTATGTAATTAGTCCCCTTATTAGATCACCCCATAACCATAAAAAGAAAGAAAGAAACGATAGGACAGGGACGGTAGGCATGTTGGTGCACTTATGCATGCCCCCTACAGACCTCTTATGATTTATTGGGAGTTAAGATGTCTGTCAATAGTAGACAATCTAAGGTTAAAGTTTTTGGGGTTTGGGGAAGAAACCACAGACTCAGGTAGAGTATTCCAGACATTGACCATTCTGTTGCTGAAGTCATATTTCCTGCAATCGAGTTTGGTGCAGTTAACCTTGAGTTTGTATCTGTTGTGTGCTCTTTTATTGTTGTGCTTGAAGCTGAAGTATTCATTGACAGGCAGGACATTGCAATGTATGATTTTATATATTATACTTAGATCGGACCGAAGACGGCGTAGTTCTAGGTTTTCTAGGTCTAGAATTTCAAGTCTGGTGGCATAAGATATTCTGCAACGGTTAGAGGAGTGGAGAACTCTTCTTGTGAAATATTTCTGGACTTTCTCAGCTGTGTTAATATCAGATACGTAATGTGGGTTCCAGACTGATGAGATGTATTCAAATATTGGTCTAGCAAATGTTTTGTATGCTCTAGTTAGTAGAGTGATATTACCAGAGAAAAAGCTACACAGGATTAGGTTAACAACTCTTAATGCCTTTTTGGCTATGTAGTTACAGTGGGCTGTAGTACTTAGATCATTACAGATGAGTACTCCAAGGTCCTTGATAGAGTTTGGATCATCAACAAGGTCTTGACTATTCAGATTGTATTTTAGTTTCTGATTTTTTTTGCCAATATGTAAGACAGAGCATTTATTTGTTGAGATTTGAAGTTGCTATTTGTTTGACCATTCTGATACATAGTCGAGGTCTTTTTGAAGGGTAGCGGTATTGTAATTAGCCTCCCCTTTTCTGAACAGAGTCACAGTGTCAGGATTCTGGCAGTTACCCCCATTTAAATCATGAGTCTCAAGCCAAACTTCCAAAACTTAAAAAGGATTTATTGGGACATAACATGTAGGCACTACCTGGGTGTAGCCGACTCTGAGACACATAATTCATTGTCACCCTTGACCCTGGTTTCTCCCCACCCCCTGGGTGTATCGTAATTCATATTCTCCAATGAGACACATCCATAACTACAAGTCATCAATCATGCTCTCCAGTTAGAATTTTGCATGGCAGAAACTTCAGTCACCTAGTTACTATCTTTGAAAACATTTATGGAATGCACTTTTGGTTTGCAAGCTGCTGCACTGCTTCCCCCTCCTTTTCTGTTGGCAACTCTAAAAAGACCATAGAAATATTTTATGAGTTGAGACACAGCACTTTTAGCCCACTGTACTATGCAGGATGCAAAGCCTTTTGATATTTCTCTCCTTACTAATATGAGAATTAGTAAAGAATGAATTTAGAAAAGATGGCTTTCCAGACATTGGTTAAATATATATATATATATATATGTTTCTTTTGTTTTTGTTTTAGAATGACTGTCATATTGCAAATCATTGGGAAAAGAAAGTTGCATTTTTCTTCCAAACAACCTGATCCTGTGCAGTCACAGGGCGGGAGCAATGCAAGACAGCAACATGACACAGCCTGTGTTGGGAAAAGAGTCAAGAATGAAATGACTTTCTTCTCTGGAATTGAGTCAGACACTCTCAAACAACGGCTGCAAACCAGCTTTTCATCTCTGAAATGCCTTGATTCAATTTGGATAAATCATAGTCATGAGATGTTTTCCTCTTAGCAGCAATGTTTGAGTTCAAAACATTATATCACTTTGATTCTCAAACAGGGGTCTTGTTTTAAACCCGTATAGCCGGGGTCTCCAACCTTGGCAACTTTAAGACTTATGGACTTCAACACAGATACCAGCAGCTTAGAATATGGCATGGATTTGGCAATTAACAATTCAGCTGGGCTTTCCCACTGCTTTGCTGCTAGGGGAATTCGGGCTGATTTGATTTCAGTGCTATCAAATGGATTTATGAAGCTAGCATTACGCATGCTGCTCTGAATCTAATTGCCTTGGTAGTTCTAATAATCTGATAGGCAATCAATTCAGGGGCACTACATCCCTCCTCCTCCTCCTCCTCCTCCTCTTCCTCCTCCTCCTCCTCCAACATATAAGCCATGCAAGCTCTGGCAAGCATGATAACTCATGTGGGAGTTATGAGTCAAAACCTCCTTTCTTGCAGACTTCAGAGCAAAGAAAAGAAGCTTCAAAGGAAAGCTCTGCTCTGGAATTTATGCCCAAAACCTTTACTGGGGATCAGTTAATGGTGGGTGTGCCAGTGGCACTTCGCATGGGTACTATCTGCCTTAACATGCCTATGCGATAAACACATTTGATCTTTACTGCTTGTTTCTATTTCTCTTGGAAAAACACACTTTCCCATTTTCATGACATGAAACAAGGACAGAAAAGAAATGAGGGATAGAAAGAACCCTCTTCAAATTGAATTTATGTATGTCCAAGACAGCGCTAATTCAAGAGATGGCCAATTGCAGCCATTATGCCACACGGGGACTCGGGAGTCCTTTTTCTACGACCATAATTGTTATAAGCATCCATAACCCCATGTACCTCGTTTCTAATTTACATGAAAGCTGGGACATGACCACTGAAGTAAAGACAAGGATGGAGAAAGCTCAAACAGCATGCTTCAAAATGAAAAAGGTCTTCTGCAGTCACGGCATAAGCCTAAGATTGAAAATCAGGCTTGTCAGATGCTGCATCTTTTCTATCCTGCTCTACAGAGTAGAGTTTTGGTCTCTGACAGAAAGCCACTTGAAGAGACTAGAACAGGGGTGGGTTCAGACCGGTTTGGGCAAACCGGATGTTAAAGTTATATCTGGTTCACTGAACCAGTATCTCAACCGACTGGCTGGCCCTGACGACCCCTGCCCTCCCAGGAGTCTCCACTCAGCCCATTTATGATGGAGGCAAGTGCTGGGTCAGTGTGGAGGCTCTGGGAGGGGGAAAATGGGCCTTCTGGAAGTCCGGAAACTGTCTCCGGCTTCCGGAGGGCCTCCAGAACCCGGGAAAGGCCATTTTTGCCCTCCCAGAAGTCCGGTGGGAGGGGGGGGGAGCCTCCAGACCCTGGGGAAGGCAAAAAACAGCCCTCCTGGAAAAAACGGAAGTTATGAAACGGGCCTGTTTTTGGCTTCCGGAGGCCTCCAGAGCCCGGGGGAGGCCATTTTTTTTACCCTCCCAGAGGCCCGGGGGAAACGACCTCCCCCGGATTCTGGAGGCCCACCAGAAGTCAGAAGCAGGAAGTTCTGGTAGGCCACGCCCACCATGGCCATGCCCACCCAGTAACTGGGCAGCGAACCGGTTGCTGTGATCTTTGAATCCCACTCCTGGATGTGGATTTACAGACAGCTGTTACATATAACCTGGATTGACAAAATCAGAAATGAAGAGATGATAAGCCGCCTGGGAAAGCCAAAGGGAATCATCAAAACCATTAAAAAGCGAAAGTTAGAATATTTTGGACATGTGATGCGACACCCTGAAAAATACAGCACTTAATCTTCCAAGGAAAGATTGAAGGCAAATGGGGTCCAGGCAGAAGAACAACATCATGACTTCAAAATCTAAGGGACTGGTTTTGGACAAAACTCAGCAGCACTTTTTCGTGTAGCTGTTGATAAAAATAGGATCGCCAACATGATCACCAACATCCAATGATGGATATGGCACAAGAAGAAGAATCCATTACCTTCAAGATCATGCCATTCAGAAATCGTGGTTCCCAAAATGTTCTTCATTCAGTCATCTACAAACCCAATCAGATCTGGTAACCAGTAGTTCTATTAGGACATGACCATCCTGTGTCAAAACCCACATTTTTGGAACCCAGAGTGCCTTTTTTTCCCCTAGGAAGTATATAAAATCTGAGGAAGTCATGCACCAAAAAAAATCCACTGTGTCATTGGCTTCTTTTCTTTGGATCTCTTGGAATAGAGATAGCCCAAGTTCGCCGTACATATCATGTGATTGGGCTCCCTGGGCTTTGGATGATCAGTGCATAAATATTACAGTAATTGGATTTATTGCAGATATTTTACCCCCATTTTGTTGCATCAAGGAAACTTTGTAGAGATGCAGGATAAAACCCAAGTAATACTTCAGTATTGATCTCTGGATGCTCAGAGATGTTGCCCAGAAGCTATGATCTCTTTCTTACTAACCGGATGAACAACAGCAAATGTGGTTGAGCTGTGAGGACAAATAAAGTTTGCAGATATATTGTTGGCTGTGAGGCCTGAGTTCTGAAACAGAGAGACTTATTTTTCAGCTGTTCTTTTTTAAAGAGCATTGTGTAAAAGGATTATCTGTTTAATTTAGGTGCCCAGGACATGCCTGCCTGGCTGGAGTGCATATGGCCCCTTGCATGACTAAATCAGTTGGGGTTTAATTTACCTCTGAATGAATTGATCGGGTTAAGTGGCCCATTTTCTACTGTTCCCACAAAATATTAATTCCCTTTTCACCAACGTGGTGAAACACATTTTGAGGATAAAGCTATTGAGCACGGAGCGTGGTTCTCTGCCATTTTTTCCTCTAAAGAAGCAAAATTGACCTATTAAATATCATTGTTAGAACAAACAAACCTTTTGTATTAAAATTCCAAAACACATTACTCCCTAGGCCTGGATCTGGCTGCTAAAATGAAGAAGACCATTAGATGGCAGCATAGTGTTAGGAGGGTATAGTATTGGTATTAGTTAGTAACCTGCAGTTGGATTTACAGTCTAAAACTGAATAATTCAAACTCCAAGCTATGTCCTAAGAATGATTAAAGGTAGTATCATAGAGGCAGTTCTAAGCAAGGTGGGTTTTTTTGGTAAAATTAGGGTGTTCAGGTCTCAAAAATTCAAAATTTTCCAGGGAGGGAAGCTTTGGCCTTACATATCTTTAGGTTCCCAACCATGTTATAGAAAAACTGAGGCTATTAATATTATCTCTGCAGAGATAAATAATTATTACAAAGCCAAATCACTATTTTGTGCAGCTTCTTTTTCTGAAGCTTTTAATTAAACAATCAAATGAGTTGCAGTTTCACAGGCATGCAATGCAGTGCTATTATGTCAATACGTGTGTATGTCATCAGACATAGGAAGCTGCCAGCGGTGGATTGCTTTTTTAGCATCTTGGTGTATGTATCCTCCCAGTATATAATGTCAACACTGCATAACCTTTTTAAAAACAAAAAAATATGCCTTGTACACCATCTAATGTGCTGAAAAGCTGAAATCTACCAGGCAAACATCGCAGCTTCCTCAGCGGGTGTGGCTTGTGATGCATTGGGAAGGGAGCTGTAATTGTTAAGCATGAATCATTTCCTTGCAATTACTTTATTAGCCCAGGCAGGTTTCTGCAGGTGGAAAAGGTGAGTTTTGAAACGAAGTAGGAGGAAGAGAGTTTATAGTGCAGAATGCTCCTTCTGTTGCTAAACTTTCCATTCGTTCTCCATAATCCGGTTAATCGAAAAGAATCCTGTTCTTGAACCAATTCTGCAATTCTCTCTCCTGAAGCACAGAAACTCCTGTCCCAGTGAAATGGGGAGTTTTTGAGATTTTATTTCTGGGAGCCACTTTTATGAATGTGCCATCACCTCTTATTATCAGCCAAGGGCAGAAAAATTGCTGCAGTGGCCAGCCCAGAGTTAATAGGGGCAGCAGATTATGCAAGCATGTGGATCAATGGTTACTGTGTGATATTTCCATTTCATTACGCCCGCTTTTACTACTCTAAATTTATTCAACTGTGTTTCTTTTCCCCCTCTTAATTACTTTGAGAGTGGGTTAATAAATTCCTAGGTTTGGGTGTTGCATAAGTCACCACTGCTCTTTACATAAATAGTGAATACTTCAGACTACAGGACAATGGAGTTTCAAGGATACCTACTGGGGCAAGAGTAAAAAAAAGTAAAAAAAAATCAAAATGTTGGATCACAACTGTGCAATCAAAGCCTCGCCCTTTCCCCTTGCTGGATGTTCTTGATCATTCAGGGATGTTTAAAAATTAACTATGGCAATGTGAGAATTGTGTGCAGTGAAAGCAACTTTTTTTTTTCAGTACAAATAATGTCTGTGGGTTCATGCCTACACACACTGCTTCCAGTTTGGCGATTTGGGTTATTAAAAATTTGTGTGTTGGGGGGGGGTGGTTTTTGCAAGTATTAATCAGTTTTCCGATGAATGGAAAATAATTTAGATCAGGGGTCTCCAACCTTGGCAACTTTAAGCCTGGGGGACTTCAACTCTCAGCTTTGCTGGCTGGGAATTCTGGGAGTTGAAGTTCCCCAGGCTTAAAGTTGCCAAGGTTGGAGATCCCTGATTTAGATCATGGCATGGAATACTTTGTTAAGCTATTCTATCCCTCCCTTATTCCATTCTTTGCAAAATACTTGATCTCCGCTAGTTATTCTGAAAGCATGCTGTATCACCTTTATGGAGCTTTTAGGGATGTGTGGGGAGAGAAGTTCTCGCTCTCTCTCTCTCTCTCTTAACAGATAACAGATAATCAGAGTTGGAAGGGACCTTGTAGGTCATCTACTCCAACCCCCCGCCCAAGCAGGAGACCCTACACCATTTCTGACAAATGGCAGTCCAATCTCTTCTTGAAAGTCTCAAGTGATGGCGCTCCCACAACTTCCGAGGGCAAGCTGTTTCATTGGTTGATTGTTCTCACTGTCAGAAAGTTTCTCCTTATTTCCAGGTTAAATCTCTCCTTGTTCAGTTTCCATCCATTATTCCTTGTCTGGCCTACAGGCACTTTAGAAAATAGATTGACCCCAATAAAAAAATCTCTGGTTTAAAGTCTATATGTTGTTTTATCATTTTTTCCAACCATTTTATTAGAAATCATACCGGAAACATACAACAAAGAGCTGAAATATTTGATTGTAAATGTTTTAATAGCGGCTAGAATTGTATTTGCGAAGAATTGGAAAAATGATAAAATACCTATGCAGGAGGAAGTTATGAAAAAAATTATGGACTGTGCTGAAATGAGTAAACTGACATTTGAAAATTAGGGAACAAGAAGATAAGCAATTTTATATGATATGGGATTTGTTTTATCAATGGTTGAATAAAAAGACATGGTAAGGTAATAGAATAGATAATTTTGTTATAGAAGTTTAATAGATTGATATAAAATATAATGTAGACATATATAACCATTGGATGAAAGCATAATACAATCTTTTTTTAAAAAATTGGGATATCTCGTATAAAATGATGGAATAAATAATTTAGTCATGGATGATTAATAATTGATAAACATATAAGTATATGTTAGTTTGACAATGTGAGATTGATCTAAACTGAGCAACGACTATGAAAGGATTGCACAAAAGATTCGAAACCAACTGACACACTGTATGTATATAAAATGGAAGATGGCTTTATGTTTTTATGTATTGTTTGTATATGTTTGTCTTAAAAATAAAAACTTTTTTTAAAAAAGAAAATAGATTGAGCCCTTCCTCTCTGTGGCAGTCCCTCAAATATTGGAAGACTGCTATTGTGTCTCCCCTGGTCCTTCTCTTTACTAGACTAGCCAAGCCCAGTTCCTGCAACCGTTCCTTCGTATGTTTTAGTCTCTAGTCCCCTAATCATCCTGGTTGCTCTTCTCTGCACATTTTCTAGAGTCTCACTTCCCACACCTTTATAATTTTTTTCTCTTTGAACACATTTTGGCCTTCTGAAAACTTGACTGTACTCCAAACCTACAAAATACTTGCTTTGTGCAATGATGTTTTAAGAGAGTCACTTAAGAGATGGGCAGTGTAGAAAAAGGATAAATACATAAATAAATAAGAATGCAAAGCTGGACAATGTTTACTCTTAGTATATAGAATATGGAGTCATTGTTTATTTAATGTATATTATTGTAAATGGATGCATTTTATATTTTGATTTTTTTGTACAAATATAGAACATAATCCTTGGCTAAGTTATAACATGAAAAGTTTGTTAATTTCATCTGTTTCCTCAAATCTATGGTAAACTTTAGAAAAAAAATATTCTGTTTTTAAAATAATTTTATTTTGCTATACAGCAAAAAAGGAAAAAAAAAGAAGGAAACTATATTACATACAAAACCAGGATCCACTCAAATGAGTGTGTATTATTTGCATGGCCAAGCTTCAAATTAGTCTTTTCATTGCATCAAGAGAGTGCCACTTAGAGACCATATTGCAATTCTGGACTAATTTCATCCTTCGAACTCTGGAAAGTGTTTTCTATGCTATTCTTTTACAAGACAAATCCATAATCCATAGAGCAGGGGTGTCAAACTGGATTTCTTTGAGGGCCGGATCAGCATTGTAGTTCTCTGCAGGCCAGCCAGGGATGGGGGGAGATGGGATAGACGGCCTCCTGCAGCACATTGCCGACCAAAATGGGGCAAGGGGGGCCATGCGCCCCATTTTGACTGCCAGAGGCCCAGGGGGCTAGTCCTTTGCTATTTCCAGGCCAGACCTGCAGGCGAGATTTAAGAACCCTGTGGGCCGGATCCTTGAATTGGATACCCTTGCCATAAAGTGATACATGCCAAAGTTTTAATATCTATTTTTTTATTTTATTTTGTCAATTGTTTACAAAATAATATGTATAAGTAAAAACATAGTTATGAATACATGGATACATATAAGAAAAATATAAAAAAAAAAAACAATAGGACAGGGACGGTAGGCACGTTGGTGCGCTAATGAACGCCCCCTACAGACCTCTTAGGAAAGGGGTGAGGTCAATAGTAGATAGTCTAAGGTTAAAGTTTTTGGGGTTTGGGGAAGAAACCACAGAATCAGGTAGAGTATTCCAGACATTGACCACTCTGTTGCTGAAGTATTTCCTGCAATCAAGTTTGGTGTGATTAACCTTGAGTTTGTATCTATTGTTTGCTCTTGTATTGTTATAGTTGAAACTGAAGTATTCATTGACAGGTAGGACATTGCAATGTATGATTTTATATACTATACTTAGATCGGACCGAAGGCAGCGTATTCTAGGTTTTCTAGGTCTAGAATTTCGAGTCTGGTGGCATAAGGTATTCTGCAACGAGTAGAGGAATGGAGAACTCTTCTTGTGAAATATTTCTGGACTTTCTCAACTGTGTTAATATCAGATACGTAATGTGGGTTCCAGACTGATGAGCTGTATTCGAGTATTGGTCTAGCAAATGTTTTGTATGCTCTAGTTATTAGTGTAATATTACCAGAGAAAAAGCTACATAGGATTAGGTTAACAACTCTTAAAGCTTTTTTGGCTATGTAGTTACAGTGGGCTCTAGCACTTAGGTTATTTGAGATGAGTACTCCAAGGTCCTTGATAGAGTTTGGATCATCAACAAGATCTTGACTATTCAGCCTGTATTTTATTTTCTGATTTTTTTTTTTTGCCAATATATAGGACAGAGCATTTATTTGAGATTTGAAGTTGCCATTTGTTTGACCATTCTGATTCAAAAGCACATCACATTTTTAAATGTATCATGGGAACACCACATTATCCAGTTTGTGAATTTAAAATTATAATGGAGTATTCATTGAAAGGGATCATATTCTGGAGAACTTTTTCCTCATCCACATTTCACTTCAAACCTAGTGGAATCAGGGACAAGGAGCAGCCCTTCTGGAATATGAAATGTAATGGGCCTTGGGAAGTAAAAGGCAAAGATACTACAGGAAACAATTACATAAGAGAGGCAGGAGCCTCCATTGGCTTAATGGCAAGAGAAAGAAGCAGCAGTTGAAAGTGATGGCAGGAAGTTTGTATTTTCAGATTTGCAAGATTCTGTTAATGTGACCTTACAATAAAATAGAATTATTTCATCTTGTCATATTTCCTGGTTCACCAGACAGGACTGACATTCTGAGATGCGTTTGATTGGTAGCAGGTAAGTAAACTAAGGGAAGAGACCTGTAGAAACATCCTGCTGATTGCTAATCAAAACCAACACTTAAAAATAGCAACTCAGCTGGGTATGCCAGTGATCAGGCCAATCCTGATGGGGGGAAAACAAACATGAAATAAAATAACATAAGGAATAATAGCAAAGAGAGGACATAAGGAACAGAGTAATTAGATGGAAATTAAGAATTTTGAAATGATAAAACATAAAATTGACATTGGTCATAAATATTTCATACAATACTTGTCAATAAGAAGAATGTAAAGGGGAATCTAATTTTCAGAGGACAGGCCTGGCACTATCCTAATCACAGCTAAGACAGGTATCTTTGAAAATCATACTTACATATTCAGACAATCTACTGCATTACTTGCATAGGAAGACATGACTGTTAAGCCGGTATAGTATCTACCTTTCTAAAATATTAGGTGGTTGTTATATCTTCCTTGTAAAGCAAGAATGTTCAAGGTTGGCAAATTTTAAGACTTATGGACTTCAACTCCCAGAATTCCCCAGCCAGCACAAGCCTTAAAAGTAGCCAAAGTTGGACATCCTTGTTATAAAGCAGGGGTGTCAAATTGGCAGCCTATGGACCGGATGCGTCATGCACAGGCCACGCTCACCCTGGCTCCACAAAGGCAAAAAATGACACAATACGTTGCAATACATCACATGACACAATCAAGTTTGACACCCATGTTGTAAAGCATAAACAAGGTCTCAGGAAAGTTTTAGCATAAATTTTAAAAATAAACTTCTACTACACTGATAGATTCACCATTCATTCTAAGTATCTATCAGCTCCAGGTCTAGATTATTTGGCACAGCAGAGCAATATTAAATACATGTTTTTTCAGAGATCAACAGAATACTTAGATGATATAGGAAAATTTCTTTGAAAACTAAAATCTTTTCTCCTACACCATGATTAATTCTTCCTTCTCTAGAGATTTAGCGTTAGATTATCCTTTCTATTAGAAAGTGGAAAATTGTTGAAAAGAGCTGCTGTATCCAATCCAGATTTTCTCTTTGAAATATGGATCAAACAGATTTTACAGCCTTAATTTTTCACCATTATCTTAGGTTTTATACATGTTATAACAAGATCTTTAGTCCATCCTATTGTAAATGAAATGGCATGACTGATTGTTACATTTGCTTTAATTCAAATATGTGATACTATTTTTTAAAAAAATTGCTTACAAAAAGGTAGAAAAACCTTATACTGTTTAGGCAAGTTGTTCAATTTCGAGTGAAATTGGTCCACTATGTACTAGAAATTGTTTCAAGGAACTCAGTGGACTGTAGGTTAGATAGGAAGAAATGTAATTTATTTATTAAGCAAATTCATATGGCTGCCCACCTCAGTGATTTCATGGATTAGGAAAAGATTGGTTGTTCTAGCTTTATATCAGATATAATCGCACCTTTTTTTTTCTTTTTCAGAGTTTTCTCTTTTTACTAAAAACAAGCAAGTTCTTTTGTCTTAGTTACAATCACTAAATATGTTTTATAATGTTTCCTCCATGTCTACATTTGTCAATAAAATCTAGACTAGATGAGAAAGTTCTAAGCTTTTCCCGGGAACAGTGAGAGAAAATGTTATTTTTCATAAAAAATTATTACTTGATTTAAGAAAACTAAATACAGTTGAGTCTGGTTAGGATCAAGACTATCAAGAAATACCAGGGCTGTAGTTTAAAAAAAAAGAAAGGGAAAAATGTCTATGGCAAGGATCCCCAAACTTGGTAACTTTAAGACTTGTGGACTTCAACTCCCAGAATACTCCAGCCAGCTATGGGAATTCTGGGAGTTGAAGTCCACAAGTCTTAAAAGTTGCCAAGTTTGGAGATCTCTGGTCTATGGGGATCCAGTCACCCAAGTCATGGGTTGTCTCAAATATGCTTTTTCGAAAGGCAACTGGACTTTATTAATGAGAAGTGAAACGTCTTCAAGGAAAAACTAAATCTAGTTGCCTTTCAGAAAAGCATCTTTAGGACAAGAAAGGAAAAACCATCTTGGAAGATGTCAAGAATAAACCACTTTAGTCTTACTCCAAAAGTGACATGGTAGGAGACTTCACCTTTTAAAAGTGAAGTATTGGTTTAATATGTTCTTAATCACTTATTGTTTCACTCTGATTCTTGTGTGAATTTTAGAAAACTAGGCCAAGATGCCAAGATTACAATTAGCTTGGAATATAAATTGGATTAGCTCACTCAGTTAAGCAATTAAACACTCCCATCTTCCTTCCTCTTTTCTTTCTCAAATTTCCCAGGTTTTAGGCAATTGAGATTGTTTACGCGTTGTCCAGAAAGTTTGAGATTAGTTAATTTATGCAGATGTCCAAAAAAGGTTTAGGTGAATGTTTACTTTGTCCAATCATTTTTTTCAGTTCCTAATTTAAATATTTATTCAAGCTAAGAAGGTTTTGCAAAGATGGCCATAACCTTGAAAAAAATGTTTCAATGTATATGCTAATTGTCAAAAGGCAATTGAGCAGCATGTATAGCACCTCTTTGCCTTTTCTGATTTTTTTTTCTGAAGGTGTATGGATTTAAAGTTCAGCTAGATGGCAGCAACTAACCAACTTTGGCTGATCAGTTAAGCAGGAGTAGATCTGATTAGTATTATTTGGATGGGAGCTAACCAGGAAGTCCCAGAACTCTAGACTAGACTGGGAAGTCAAAAACACATGCAAGGTAGTAGCAGCAAAACATTTCTGTATAGGAAAAAAAGTCACACTGATATGACCTATAAAGTCACCAGGAATTAAACTGGACGTGAGGACTAGCTTTTGACCTAACATTGAAATAGGGCTGGATATGGAATACATTTTTAATTTGCCTCAGTAGTTCGAAACAATTGCACTGGAATACATATATAACATTTTAAGAAAAAGCATACAGCAGTTGAGATTTTGAGATGGGTAGCAATGATTGATTCCACCAAGTAGAATGCAGACCACTTGATGGTCCTGAGATTCAATCATAACCCAAACATATATCCAAAGTCTACAAGCATACAGTTATGAGAGATGATGGTAAATAGTCCAAGTAGAGTTAATGTTGAGGTGCCACTTCACCAGAGGTGGGCTGCACTTTTGTTGAAAAGCAGAGGTGGTATTCAGCAGATTCTGACCAATTCTGGAGAACTGGTAGCGGAAATTTTGAATAGTTCGGAGAATCGGCAAATACCACCTTTGACTGGCCCCGCTCCCATCTATTCTCTGCCTCCCGAGTCCCAACTGATTAGCAGGGTCTTCTTTTATTGCCCTACACAGGAGAATGGAGCTGGAAAGCAGATTAGTGGGGTGGGGAGGGAAATGGGGGATTTTGCAGTAACTTTCCCCCTGGAGTTGGGTGGGAATGGAGATTTTACAGTATCCCTGCCATGTCTTCCAAGCCACACCCACGAAGCAATGCCACACCCACCAAGCCCCGCCCACAGAACCAGTCATATATTTTTTTTGAAACCCACCACTGTTGACAAAGGGTTCGCTGATTGTGAGTGCACGCTTCGCTCTCACACGCCACTTTGGGGCTGAAATGCAGCTTCAAACAAGCAACTAATCGACTCAGGCAGCTCCGGTGAGTACAGCAGGGTGACATGGAATTCACCTGGGCAGCCTGCACGGGGGAAAAAGTTAAGTTATTTAGGGAAAGCATAGCACAAGGGCAGGTGGGTGGGCCCAGCCAGAGGTCACAGCTAGGGGTTCGGCCAAACCTCACCAACCATCCAGCAGCCCACCACTGCACTTCACGCTATTCCCAAAGGACTTGATTGGCCAGAAAAATTTGTGGTGGAAAATTCTAGTTCCTGTCTCACAAGTCTTCCATAAGCTGCAGCAAGCACTAGAGGTGAAACCTAACAAGCCACCGGAAACCATCCATCATCTAGTGATCCCACTCACACCACGAGTAGTTCACATTTCCAAAAAAAAAAGTTACCCAAAAAACCCCCAGAAGTCCTTTTCCAACTAACATGCTTTATGCAGTTCACAAAAATGTCTTTTAATAAAAATTGCTACTTGTCTCCTGATTTGTCACCATAGACTAATGTGGCTTCTTCTTTAATCATAACCTTTATTGTCACTGTACATATATACAACAAAATTGATTTTGCTCCTGCTTTGTTATCAGTAAAAGTACCAATTCCTTCCTTAGTAATCAAGTTTGCATATTTCTGGTATTTATGTAGCATCTTCAGGTTGAGGAGGACTCTGAGGTCTAATTTCCTTGCTATGGTTATTGTGATACTCAAAAGAAAATTGAATTCAAGACCAGTTTAGTATGTATACACCTGGCCTATGGCATTTGATCTATCCATCAGGAGCTTGTTTTACTTACTACCAACAGGAAACAAATAATTCAAAAGGGCCATTCTGAGAAATAAATCCGTACGAGATACATCCATATACAGTTGAGAAAATGATGTTTGAATAAAAAAGCATGGTTATATGCAAACTACAAATTAGTGTGGATTTATTCAAGATTTTTGTTGCAGACTCTTCCAACTTAGTGCCCTAGTTACAGATTTAACAAATGGGGAAAGGGATATACATTGATGTCCGAAGGAGATTGTCAAAGGGGATTTTTTTGACTCCTCAAACATACCTAGGCTTGTTGCTGTTAATAGCAATCAGAGAGGGCAGAGGCAGAAAAAATGCCTAATGTACAAACTATCAGGGATATTTGGGATTGGAACTGATTTGCTAAGCAATAGTGGCCAGTAGTGCTTGGGCCCAGCAGGGAAATAGTTCTCTCAGTTGGGCTACTGCTGCCTTGCAGTTATGTTGAATAACATTATCATAGCCGCTTTGTTCAGGCAGTGTGATATTGCGTGAAATTCAGGCCAAAGTTCCTGTCGGTTAAATCTTAAGTTTGCTAAATCCATATCTATTAAATAAAGGTCCTTTGAACTACATTCCTCAAAATACCTAAAGCATGTAATTTTTGTCTGGGAAGTCTAAGTTTTGAAACTCTAACACAACTGGAAAAACAAATTTAAATTGGTACAGTGCTATTAAGAGTTGGAAGTACCTTGTTTTTTTTCATATAAAATTGTCCAGTACAGTACATGTTATATTAGCAGGCCTATGGGAAACTATACTTAGCATGGATAAAGTATGAAAATTATTTTTTTGATGATCAGCATAGCCTGGAAAAGTCAATGAAAATAATCAAAACCGTAAAAAAGCAATAAGTTACAGTATTTTGGACATGGGATGTGACACCCGGAAAAATACGGCATATTTCACTCAATCCTTCAAGGAAAGATTGAAGGCAAACAAGGTCCAGGCAGAACACCATGGCTTCAAAATCTAAGGAACTGGTTTGGACAAAACCCAACAGCACTTTTTCATGCAGCTGTTGATAAAAATAGGATTGTGAACATAATCGCCAATGTCCGATGACGGATAAGGTACAAGAAGGAAGGTAATGAGGTCAGTTATGTATCAATGAACTACTATAAACATGTATTTTACATAAAGCATTCCCAAATTAAACATTTAGAAGAGGATGCATTATTGGGCATACTTTTTGGTCTCATAGATTGAGGCTACTACCGTGTTTCTCACAAAATAAGGCAGGGCCTTATTCTTTTTTTGAGCCCCGAAAAAACAGCTAGGCGGTCTTTTCGGGGATGAATTAATTTCTCTCCCCCCCATCAGCGGGTGGGCAGCAGCGGTGTTCCCGCCGGCACGAGAACAGCAGCAGCGCCGGCGGGAACGTGGAAGCGTTTCTGCTGCTGCTCGGGTGTGTGCGGAAGAGGCTTCTGCACACATCTGAGCAGCAGCAGAAACGCTTCCACTGTTCCCGCCGGCGCTGCTGCTGTTCTCATGCCAGCAGGAACTGTGGAAACCATGGAGGCAGCTCCCCCACCCGAGAAGCAGCAGAAACGCTTCTACACTTCCTGCTGGTGCGAGAACAGCGGCAGCGCCACGCAGGGCACTGTTAAAGGCAAGTTTCCCCCCCCGCCCTCCCCCCCAGCATGTTTTAACCCCTGGCCTCCCGCCCAGCATGTTTTAAACTAGGCCTAAATTTGGGGGGAGGGGCTTAATTTCATTTCATGCCTAGAAAACATGCTGGGTCTTCCTATTGGTGGAGGCCGTATTGTTGGAGAAACACGGTATGGCAGATCAGTCATAACAACACTTCCATGAAACATGCTGCAAGCACTAGCACAAGCCCTAGAAGATATATGGAACCTAGTTTCTTCCATCTACCTGTAATACTAAGAACAGCCAGTAAAATTTTAAAGTCAGAATTTTCTTATGGGATGCTGGCAGAGGCATAAAGAAGGAATAACTTCTTCTCATGCACTTATATTTCATGAAAGCAATCTGGATTTTATGTTAATATACAAGATACTAAAATCAGCATGAGTGGTAGGAGAAAGAATATAAGAATATAAGAGATAACTATATTGTTGATCATGGATGTTCTCTTGATTTTATAGTTTTTCTGAAGTACAAATTAAAACAAATCAAATTCATGTTTCAAAATATTTTAATCCCCTTGGATATGTATGATCTACCATCTTTTTTTATTGCTTTACAGTACTCTGGTTCATACTCAGGCAAGACCAAAGTTTAAAGTCAACCATTCTGTAAATGACTGTATTTAAATGCATACTTTTTAAAATGTTGCACCCCCACTTTCCAAAGTATTCTGCAACTCTAATGCTAGAGTTATACCATCACATAAGTAACGCAACAGCAACAATCCCAAACGTAACATGCTGCCAGATTGATGAAAAATGTCTCACTTGATATAATCGTTTTGAAATTCAAGTAGCCTGATACATTTTTCCAAGAACAGTAACAATCAAGTCTGAACTATTAGACAAATTTTGTATTTAGCATTCCAGTATTTAAACCAAATGTTTTACTAAAACATTTCTTTGCCAACACTCAGATCCCTAAGGTTAGGCAGCATTTTAAAAGATATATGCAAAAGAATTATTTTGGAATATCCACATTTGAATTAGCCTTTGAAATAGGACTGTGACCAATATCACTGGAAGGAAACACTACTGTATTTTGTATTTTGGCACATTATATCCTGTGCATTTTAAATATGACAAATGATGGTTTAAACAAATTACGCAAAAGCATGCTGGCTTGCTAACTACCAATACACAAAGTTCATAACAGCAAAGTCCTTGTGCGTATTTTCTCTAATCTTATCTTGATTTTATCTATGAATGACACATGCAAATCGAATGAAACCTTTGCCGTTATTTCCATTCCTTGTGCTAAACAAAGAACTAAAGCTGCTCAGTTAGCATCAAGGTTAAAGAAATGACACTTGCATTAGGTAGGCAGGAAATATCACATTTTCGACTTTTGCTTTTTAAAAGATTTTAATCAGACACATTACAATGCACAATTGTGTCTTTTGATCCAAAATTAACACTCTACCCACAAGATTTGGAAAACTTTTCATTTATTCCTTACACCCATTCCTTTAATCAACAGAGAGAATTAAAAGATTTTTATTATGGATAGTTCTAACCCATCCAATTCGTTCCCATATGTTGAATGTCAGGATTTTCTTGTGGCCTTTTAACTGGTAAGAAACAAATTATATTTAGCAGTTTAAATAATATATAAAATAAAGATTTAGCTTGCTCAATGTACAGATACAAGCTACTTAAAACAGCAATTCAGAAAAACGCAGTCTGCAACATAAGTGGGTCAGTTGTACTAATCTAGTAGAAACCTATTTTTGTTCCTACCCCTTTATTTGTTGATAGGTAGTTTGAAAGAACATGTATCTGCTTGAGGAATTAATTTAACTGAAAACAGCTTTCCAGAATTCCATCTAAACAAATTAAAAGTAAAGTTAGTGAACGTATAATATCTCAAATCATTTTTAAAATGGTGTTCTATTCCAACTTTTCAGTACCTCTTATTGGTTTGACAGGCATATTTCTTGCCTGTGGGACCCCGTTGTCATTTTACAGAGAACATTTTATTATGTAAGAAAAGAAAACGAAACATGAGCTTTATTCCAATGTCAGGTGTACAAGTGCAAGTAAGCAGTGTAATTGGTATTGTTTACCCCAGGGTAATAAAAACAACATTAACTTAACTGACATATCAGATTAGTAAACAAAGAGATCACAATTATTTTTTCTTTATGTATCAAATGCGTATTATGTGTGCTGGCTTAACAGAATGATTTCAAAGACATCTGTTTTAGGCACAAACAAACTTTGGTCAATATTACTGTCAGTGTCAGTAACATAAGTAACCTGTCACAAATTATTTGTTTGAGTGAAAAGCACCTGGGGCAGAACCTATGGACTGCACCTGAGATCAGAATCCTGCTCAAACATAGTTTGGAAATCTATAACATAATGCAACACTGCCTGGTATTGAAATTTTAATATCTACACTGCTTTATGTAATCAGTTCCAATTAATCAAATGAATAAGCCATTCTTTCTATTGCATGTGCCATCCTATTCCATCAAATAAGCATTTCCATTTTTGTTTTCAAACAGGGAAACATTTACAGTAGTCATTTTTACATATGAAAGATTGCCAGGTGGCCCACTTCTTATAGGTACAATTGAGAAGTTACACAGTGGGTCTTCACAACAGAAAGCAGTTATTTCATGTTGCTATAGTCTGAACCACTCAGATCATGTAAAAAACAATGTTCAGTTCAAGTATACTTCTGATATCCCACCATTTATTATAATGATTCACTGCTACTGACTCCAGTGCATAAATCCAAGATACAAGTGCCTCTATGCATAAAGAGTGAAATTTCACAATGACCAGCAGAACAGACACTCCAACCTAAGTAGCTGAAAGTGTGCACACATCTTCCATCAAAAGCAGTGTTATTGTTTTTTTTAAGAAAATGATCACGCTTAAGCAAGTATCATATTGAATGGAGAAATTATTTCCTTGTTTCTAATGGACTTCGTAAACAGCAATGAATCTACCCTAACTAAGCTACCTAATTTTTGGCAGGGTGAGAAGTTCACTTGTTGAAGTTTTATAAGGCAAATGAAACATGGAAATAGAATTTCTACAAGCATTTGACCTGTGATATTGTAAAATCAAAGTACTATTTTATTAAATGAGTTATTTTACACAATATGAACATCAATATAATTACAACTGTAAATTTTTTTAGAATGAACCAATTTCCAGATTTCCAAGTAGGGCACAACTGTACAATTACAGAGTTGTCTTTACATGAAGCCCAAGGGAACAGCATAAAAATATGAATGTTTCTATAGCCCCTTCATTTTTTTGCTGATCAACAGTTTGTTAAGAAAGCAGCTGCAGATTTGTTACGTAATGTCTGACAATAGACGAGTCAATAGATTCCACGAATTCACCTGAAACACAAAAATAAATTCATTATTTGAACATTATCTATTATCTTAATAGTATGCAATAATTTAATGCAGTCTTTTTCAAACTTTACAACTTTACGACTTCAATTCTCAGAATTTCTCAGACTGCTAAGAGTTGAAATCCATACATTTTAAAGTGGCCAAATTTGAAAAACACTGATTTAACATCATTCAATTAACCACCCCCAAACAATTGTTAACAGAGCTGGCTAAATCAAAATGAGAACATTATAAAATATCCTTTCAGCTACTTTTTGCAGTTTTGCAAATAGGCCTGGTGATAACAATAGCTTAACTGTACAGTATAAGTAAAGTTGTAAATAGAACAGATCCCCCTCCCCCCAAAAAGCTCAAGTAGGAGCTGATTTTATATTAAAGTTATCTCTTCACTTTCATACCCCTCAGAAATACAACAAATGAAATATAAACCAGGCAAAATTATTTAGGATTTATAATCAATGAATTCAAAATTTAAATGGTATAAAATTACCAGTGAATTTTATGCCTGAACATCAGCTAATTCTGGAGGAAGTGGGGTTTTGGGATGCTTGCTCTCAAAGTGCTGTTTGAAGGTCTTGGGATCTGGCATCTGTGTCTGGTTAAGGAGAGAACAAAGCAACACAAATCAAGGACAGTTTCTTCTTCCTCCTCTATCCTACATTCCTTTAGTTTCTTTGATTCCATCCGTAGGCAATGGGCTTTTGGGATATTACCACCTCTTTCAGCATTTAATTTCCCTTTTTTAACATATTAACCCATGCTCAACTTTAATTCGCTAACAAATTTGGTCACATAATAGTACCTTTACATATACCCTTCCTTTTATTTATATTTAGTTGACATTCCTTATTAAAATCAAACAATTCAACTCTGAATGTTTTTAGTGCTTGGGCATCAGAAAATGATAATAAAATTTATTTAATGAAATACATATATAGTTTTCCTCATAAATTATTTAAATCCTAATATGACATTAAAAGAAAACATTTTACTATCTTCTGACTACAAAAATATATATTAACTGGGAGTCAATAACTCATCATTTGACAGACTGAAGTTTCTATCATTACCCTTATCAAACCAATAATCCTTACATTGGAAGGATAATAATTTCTATAAATATCCATACTCTCTGGATTAGGTGGGGTTCCTAGATTAAAACATCTGGAAAAGTTATCCAACCGTTGTTTAGAATCAGTGAAGTCAGCTGGGAATATCAAAAATGGTGATCAGTTGGCCACAAAGATGCTGCAACATCGTGCAACAGCCATAGGTATAAGGATTGGCTAAGTCACTTTTTTCAGGGCTGTTATAACTTTGACCACTAAACTGATGGTCATAAAGCAAGGACAACTATATTACATATTACATCATCATTTCCTTTTAACGACCCCATAATCCCTTGCGGGGTGGACTCTGGGCAACTGAATAGAGCTAGCAGAGTGTTTACTGGCCGTATGCCCTTCCTGTCACCAATGCAGTGTTTTGTTCAGCAGATATATTCCCACGAGAGAAATATGTGCCCAGCGAGAGAAATATCTGCCTCTAACTAGGATCAAACTCACAGCCTCCTGATTGTGAGATGACAGCTCCACCTCCAAGCCACCGCACCACTCCCACATATTTCAACTAAAATGTTTCTTCTAATTTTTTTTCATGTTCATTGCACATAATTTTGGAAGTCCCATATAAATAATTTTATTTAATCAATGTAATCATATGGTATACTGATCAAGTAATATATAGCTTTTATTGGAAAACTCCAGCTATCTTAACTTCTGAAAGAAGCCTCCCCATTATATTAGTTTTAAGGGAAAACAGCTCTAAGGCAAAATTTCCTTACCTATTATCTATACAATATAAACTTTGACACAGAAGGACCTTGCTTTGCTATACTATACTTCATACTCCCGAGTTAAAATCTAGAAAGACTGTCCAGTATTTTGTTTCAGAGCCTCTTACCCTGCAGACGGTGCATGTATATATTAAAGCAGCTTTAGCTGCAGCCTTCTGATCATGGCCTTGCTTCTTCTTCTGTCCAGCTTGCTTTTTGGCATTTTTCTGTTGTGACTGGATTTTCTGCTGTCCACGAGCCATATCTAGAAGTACAGAAATTATAACTGATTATTCACGTATAATTCTTAAATTAAAGGAATGTATCACCCTATATCCGTGTTGACGAACCTATGCCACACGTGCCAGAAGTGACACACCGAGCCATTTCTGCCGGGACACGAGAGCTCGCCCGGAAAAGCCCCAATGTCCATGCACGCACCGTTGCCACCTAACAGCTGATTGTTGGGTATCTGGCGGTCATGCGCAAGGGTAGGGGGCACAGGAGAAACACATGTATACGCAGAGACATGTGGTGCATGGAGAGATCGCACATGCATGCACAGATGGATGGCACACGAGGATGATTGTGCATGCATGCGCAGATGTGCAACATGTGGGGGAAATCCTGCGCACATGCGCAGGCACGTGGCAGGGGAATCGCACGCACATGCACAGAGGCGAGTGGCACGGGAATCATGCATGGTGCGTGGCAAAGGGATCATGTGCACAAGCGCGTGATGCGGGAATCGCACATACATGTGCCAACGCACAGCGCACTGCAGGGGGATTGCGCATGCATGCATAGGAGGTGTGGCGGGTGGGTCCAGCACGCACTGCCTTCTGGGTGCTGGCGCGTGAGCTCACGTGCAATTATTGGCATGGGAGCCGAAAAAGGTTTGCCATCACTGCCCTATATACATGCTTAGATGTCTGTCTCTGAGTTATTTGTTGGAGTGGAGGTTTTCTGGAACGCTGACAATTGCTTCAGAAGCTAAAATATGAAGTAGGGTATTGCAATGATCCCGATTCAAAGGACAATATGTGATTCATAGTAATAAGGGCCCACATGTACAATAGCAGCTGTCGGAAACATTTGCAGCCAAACATGCCTTTTCCCAGGATCACATATCAGCTGTAGAAGGCAGCTCATTTAAACACATCAGATAGCTGAACCAAAATGAAAGTAAAGGTTTTAGTGTCAGATACGTATATATTTTAAATAAATTTGTATGCAATGTTTTACAAAGACTATAAAAACTAATGCCGGGCCCAAACCAGCAAGCCAAATGTATTCAAATTTACTTCATTATACTCAAGATAATATAGAATTGGATATACTTCACAATGATGGAATTTGACAAGAGATTGTTGAATTATTGGAAGGAACAGGGAGGGAAGGAAGGAGTGGAAAGAGAATAAATAAAACTTCCAATTTCCTTTGAAGTACAGTACAACTACAAAATTATCTCTTACTCTATGAGATGCAATCTATCTTGAATGAGGAACAAATTCATAGTCCAGGAGTTCTCCTTGAACTTGCACTGATAGCCTAAATTATATAAACATATAAATTACTGGATAACAGTAGCAAGTGAGGATTTTCATGAGCTTCCATTGCTATGATAGTGTTCATAAGCTTCCATTCCTGTGATAATTGTGTTTCAAGAGACACTTGGTTTCAGTGATACCTGTGCCAGTAACGTCAGGTGTAGATTATTGCAACATTCCTGTGTTGTGTGAGAGTCCTCGAAATTGTTACAGAATTGTTACTGTTCCAAAATGAAGCATGCAATTTCTACAGTGGGAGTGGCACTACAAAAAAACTCCTATCTTGAAACATTCACATTGGTTGCCAGTTGCTTTCCAAGCCAAATTCAAGGTATTTGCTTAGGTGTATAAACCCTTATAAAGCTTAGACCTTAAATAATTGCAGGATTGGTCACAAAGTCTTCTTGATAAATTCAATTTTTAATGGGGCATGTTTTATACATCCTGCCAGAGATAAATTAACACACAACAAAATATATTACTACTATATTGCTGATAAATCTGGTCTCCTCTTATTTCAATTTTGGACTTACTTGAATTTTTTTTTATGCTGCTATTGTTTTTATAAACAACCCAAGGCAGCAAACATATCTAACATTCCTGCCTTCCTGAGTTTTAAGTCTTTAGTTTTAATCTTATTTTAGAATGGTTTCAGAATTCTGGATACTATATATGTAGTTTTGTAAGTCGCACAGAGCTATTCAAACATACATTAATAAATATAATTGCATAAGACAAATGCAATGGAATTAGATACGACTCCTGCTGAAATTGATATTCTCATAACAAATATTCTTTCTACTACTCATCTATTTTATATTTCAATGTTATTATTATTGTACATTTCCCTGCTCCTATAATTCCATTCCATTTTGTGGCAAATCAACATTTTGTAATGTATTTTGTTCCCCCAACTATTATGCACATAGCAGTATGAATGGAATACTATCAATCTCTCACTGAATAAAGGAAGTTGGTCCTTTTACCACTCGGGAAAATATTTGCCGGTAATTCTGGATACAAGGAATATCATTTTTAAAAAAGAAAACAACAGTTCTTTAGCCACTGAACACCATTAACAACTTGGAGAGGATTGCATTATAAGAGGATTGCATTATAAGAGGAAAAATAACAGTGTAAAAAAAGATTAGAAGTTTGGTCATATAGCTCATTTGTGGCCACAAATCAGTACTAAAATTAAAGGATATTTAATATAAATCTAAAATGTATTAACTGGTGCAGATAAGTAATAGGTTTTCCATTCAAGTACATCCAATGCAATTAAATTATCAGATTTAAGAGACTGTCATAAAGGTCCCCACAATACTATCATCAGTTCAGGCCATTAAATATTCTGTAATTCTTTAGCCTTTTGCTTGCTGTTTGTGAATACTGGGTAGTTTCTAACATATGTGGAAGATATCTAAGTAGGGGGAAAGTGGTTTTTTTCTAGTTAAAAAATAGTAAAGGTTTTGCTGTCAGTTGTGTCTGACTCCAGGGCGTCTCTGTTTCTTGGCCAAGGGAGCCACGTTGTCCGAAGACAATTTTCGTGGTCACGTGGCCAGCATGGTTACATGTCAAAGGCGCATGGAACATTGTTACTTTCCCATCAAAATGGTACATATTAACCTACTTACATGCTTTCGAACTGCTAGGTGAGCTGGGGCAAATAATGTGAGCAAGTAACGCTATATGGAGCTCAGATCTCAAACCCAGGTTGTACTCTCATGTTAGTGAATCTATACAAAAATGTTCATGTTCAAAAAACTTATTATAAATATTAATAAATATAAACTGTACCAGCTTAGTGTTTCACTTTATTAGAAACACATTTTACCAGATAAGAACAAACTCTTAATTTTGTACAGTTATATACAACTGGCCTTAAAGAAAATTAAACTTGCAAAATAGGAAACTACTAATTAAACAATACACAGATACAGCAAAAAGCCCAAATCCAGATCTCCATAGGACAGGCTCCCCTCTCCACCAATTCTGTATGGCATAATATAGAATTGTAACTGCTGAAATAATGGGTTAAGGATTGTGAGGAAGTGCAGATAAAAAAGTCATTAGCAAAAGAATAAAAGTTTCTTTCCTACACCAATTCTTTCCTATGCCAATTCTGCCCTAAAGATTATCCTACTTAACTACACAAGTACTCTGAATATGAAACACAAGTCTGTCAAAATAATTGTCATGTGGTCATTGAGTCAACCATGTGGTAGCTAAGGCTGCCAATCCATGCACACATTGGACATTTCATATAATGGTTGAATTGAAATGTTTTACAATATTTGCAATTAATATTACTTTACTTATTCATTCATTCAACTTACATGCCACCCATCTTGCCTGGAGACAACTCTTATTAACAGAACTTATATGAACAGAACCAAACAATCCATTAATATTTCCCAAAGTGCTTTGCATCTACCCAGTTATAACTATAGCAAACAGCATGCAGTATATTCTTATTTACAATTTTAAACTGCCATTGCTTTCATCCAGTTAAATTGCTTCCAAGATGGGCAAGATTGAAAGTAATGTAACAGTTACACAAAAAGTCTCAACTCCCATGTGGATTCTACCTCAACTTTTAAGAAAATTCAGGACAATATATACAGGTAGTCCTTAACAATTGAACCTAAAATTTTTATTGTTAAATGAAACAATTAAGATTGCCTCACTTTACGACCTTTCCTGCCCCAGTTAAGTGAATCACTGCAGGTGTTAAGTTAGTGACAGGGTTCAGTGTATCTTGCTTCCTCTTGACGTTGCTTGCTCAGAAGGTTGAAAAAGGTGATCACATGACCATGGGACACTGCAACCATCATGACTATGACTCAGTTGCCAAGCAGCAGAATTCTGATCATGTGACCATGGGACTATTGCAATGGTCATGTGAAAAATAAGTCACTCTTTTCAGTGCCAATGTAAATCTGAAGGGTCACTAAATGAATAGTTGTAAGTTGAGGACTACCTGTACAGGATTATATCTTCTTATTCTCTTAGTTGCTCTATAAAATCGGACTTAGCATGATTGGCTTGAGGTTGCTCTGTTGGTCACACGTGTGGGTAAGATTTGCATTAACCACCAAGTGTGCCAACAAAACCGACTTAATAATTTTCTTTTAAACATACTCTGGTTTGCTTCTAAACCATTTTTCTCATACGTAGCATGACAATGTGCAAGTTCACTCTGAAAAGGAACATGCAAATGTATCCTTTTTACTGGAAAAGGTTAAAAAAAATCCTGAAGATAGCTAAATCCTCTAGATTCCAGATAAAAATAAAAAATAAGTTTGTTTTATTCAGCTTAATATTTAAAACATATGTTGTAGTCCTCTGAAGTTCATATCAATACTTACTGGGTCTACATTTGGTTGAAGTGTTTTTAAGAGGTAAAAATTTATCAGATTAGGAAATAAATATGAGAGAAGAGATGGATAGATAAACTTATTCAGTAATGATTTTAATTTTTCAAAAGTACCCTCATTAATTTTTCCAGTGCTTAGAAAAGGCATGTTATTTAGTGAGTTTTGTAAACCATTTGATTATAAACTGCAGCTTTACATCTTACAATGAGCAATAATTTTAACGGAATTCAGCAATCAATAATCAATAAAATGAAGACCTAAAATTCAACCATTTTCTTTGAGTCAACAAATACAGGAGGTATAGAATTTAGCATTATGTAATCCAGTTTAGTTTTCCTCAACAAATATTGGCTTTTCTTTGCTTGGTAACAGAACAGGACAGAAATAATAATTCTACAGGATCACTGAATCTCCCTCAAAGGGAACATATGGAAGATCTATCTTTTCTTATATAGTATATCATCCTCTCTAATTTTTCGCAAATGTTTCCTTTTCTTCATCTACACATCACTATATTAATTCAAAATAAAGAGAGTGACAACCATGTGGGTATATTTACTATATATGTCAATTACTGACAATTGTTTTAATCACAATTATCTGTGTAATTATTACACTGGGTCAATCAGCATTATACACCAGCTCCTATTATGATGCATTTTTTTCAAAAATTCATGTCATTGCCTTATCAGGTTTTCAATAAATTTATGGATACAGTACTTTGTTTAAAACAGCTGAGAATTCTAAAAAGTAGTTGGGTATTTATGAAAACAAACCAAGATTGTTCATGAGTACCAACTAGAATTCTTTAAGTTCCAAAAGAATTTTGTATTTATAACACCTAGTTCTCCTGAAACTGCACATAACTAACATATGCTACCAGACTATTCCTGGTTTTCAAGCAAACTCACAATATTCGACACCAGATTTGAAACAGTCAGCTTCTCATTTGTAAAAGCAGAGTACAATTATACAAGTATACATTATATACTTTCTTCTAGTCCATATTCATGTTCTTGCATTACAAATTGTAGTCTTACTACAAATAACTCTGGGGAGGGACAACATATTTGACTCTCTTAACATTATCAATCAACAACAAGCCAACTTTCCAAGGAGGATAAAACTACAAGTTGATAGTCTTCAAAGCTGCCCAACAAAGTCCAAAAGTAATACCAGATTAAACTATTATATCTTTCATGCAACAAGAGCTGTTTCTTAAAAGAGAAAATATTTAAAAATTTGAAATCGAATAGCGCAAACAATTAAATAACAAATGATGTCATGCGTCCGTTCTGAAACCCACTACTTTATATACAGAAAGTTGAACACAAATTAACTATTTATTCAATTTAATTTGAACTTTTTGAGACATCGTTATATTTAATCTTCCCGGTACCCAAAGGCAAAAAGTATAAACATTCCAGATGGACTTTAAGCTGCTTGTGATGACAACAGACTCAGGCCCATCATGTGACTTTAAGGAAAGGAATGAAACTACAATAGGCAGCAGGACCAGAAAAAGTTAAGAGTGTAAAAACCATGGCTTATGCTGTGCATAAAGTATTCAAAGGCAATAACCCAAATGGAAACAAAACAAAACAAGCCTAATTTTGTGCAATACAACAGGCAGAAGGAAACCTCTCTTAGGCAGAGATAGGCCTCAAGAGCCTGGGACCTTAGAGGAACATTATACCCTCCACCAGCCTCACCTATTCAAGGTAAACAGGTATTCCCAGTCAAACTACTGCATCTCCATAGTTAACTTCTTCCAGGAATCCCGGCAAATACTTTCGAAACGAAAACAGAGGGGCGAAAAATACAAAGAAACGCCGTTCGCCGAAGCGTGGCTTAAGGCTCACTTCAGGCAGCTCTTCCAGAGGGCAGCGGCCACCATTCCCCGTCCCGTCCCAGGTAAGCGCCCTCCCGCCTTTCCCCGAGAAGAGCAGCAAATGCCAAGACAAGCTGTTGCCCCTCGCAGCCCGCGCAACAATGTGCCCGGCCGTCACCCTCCCCCCCAAAACGCTCGCCTCGGCTCCGGAGGAACGCGGGGCCGCCTCCCCTCCACCCTGGAGGATAAGGGCGGCCTCGCCCGAGTGGCCGGCCGATCGGTCGGGAAGGCGCTGCCCTCCGCCCTAAGCAGGCAATCGGCCTCCCCACCGAGAAGCCCTCGGGCCTGGCAGGGGCGACAGCGGCTCCCCCCCCACCAACCCCTTCTTCTTCCTCCTCCTCCCGCTTCGTTTACCCGGGTTGTGGCTTCTCCCGCCGGCGAGGCGTCAGTCGACGGCGAGGAGTGGCTCCGGGCAGCCCCGCAGCAGCGGCCGCCGCCGCCCGCTCGAAAGGATGGAAGAGCCCGCGCGCCTTCCTGTCCCGTCTTCCTGTCTGTCGCCCGGTCCGTCAGTCCGTCGGCAGCCCCACCTTCGCCGGGCCGCGCACGCGCCACCCCTCCCCTTCAACGCGCGCCGCCCCGAGCACGAGGCAAGGCCGCTCTCGCCATAACGCGCCCGGCTGCGTCCGAACTGGGCCAATGGCGGCGGCACGCTCTTACCTCAGGCGGGAGCGAGAGCGGCGGGCAGCGGGGAAATAGGGCGGGCGGACGGGCGGTCGCGCGCGCCCTATGCTCCTTGGTCTCCTTCCCCTCCAGTCTGGGACAACCACCTTGCTTCAAGAGGGCGCGACCGGGTCTTCCGACTTGTAGTACATGTTGCCTCGAGATCGTAGTTGAAATTATGGGCTTTCTAGTCCTCCCTACTTGGGAAGAGCGTGATGGGGCAAGACGCGGGAAACACATCCACTCCCACATCAATAGCCTGCTGAAATCTTCGGAGCATCTTCGATTAGAATATAATCATATATATGTGTATGTATGTATGTATGTATGATCTATATATGTGATATATACGTGGGCAGGTTTCGTTGTGGTTGAATTGGATTTCTTTATCGTTGGGGACGTTACGATTCTATAGAGTCGCGCTTTTTGCCAGTTGGGCGGTCCTAGAAGCAGCCCTTTAAATCGGTGTTTTTCTAACCTTGGTAATTTTAAGATGTGTGGATTTCAACTCCCAGAATTCCCCATCCATCTTGCCCTTACTTTAATGTTGCCAAGATTGAAAAACACTGATCTAAATACATACATACTGTATTGATGCATGTATTTTTAATAAATAAAGGAATTGCACCATTTATGTCCGAATTCACTTTTATAGGTTTCTAGTGAACCATGGTGATACAAATGAGACCAGTGTCCTTGATTTACTGAAAGGTGTAACTTTGGCTCTCCTAGTATTTATTTGAAAACCCAAGCTTAGTTCTCTCCTGAATAATAATCATAGTATCACATTCAAGTCAGGAAAAAAAGTGAAAATGAGGGTTGAATAATGAAATCTTTGTCCTAAAAGTACATGTTTTGAAGAAGGAGCATACAGTAGATGTGATAATATATTGGCTTTTAATTTGCATAATTCTGTAGCCAAATGTATATCCTGTCATTCCAAAAGTAATGGTAGGGGGTTTTCAGTTGGTCCAAAAGAGGTGAATTTTTTTGCAGAAAATGAGTTTGCTTTTGGTAGAATAAAATATAAAGGAACTAAGCATTAAAGAATATTACATGTTCCCAGATGCACTCTACTGATTGCTTTTTTTCCAAGTTTAAAATAGGCTACATAGCTACATCCCTAATGGGAATACATCCTATTAGGTCTGATTTAAGGACATAAAGGATTTGGGATTTATTTGTCTAAAAAAGGCCTACTTTTCTATGAGCCTTCCTAGTTATTAGGTTTGGTTGCAGAGGCCTGTTTCCGTTATGTTCAATTATAAGTTTACACAGATGAACGTGAGAAAGAAAATAAAGGAAGTGACTTATTTGCAGGATAATGATTTTGAAACACTCTAGTAGTCTAATAGTAGAAATTGTGGTCATTTCTATTCTCAGCCACTATAGCTGTTACAAGGTGTCTTAGAAGGTAATGTAGGTTCTAAACTATCAATACCATCAAAGAACCTATATCTCATGTGATAGAATTAAAAATACTAGTTTTTCCAAAAAGGATGGATGTAGAGTTCATTATTTATCCTGGGCTGCAACTAGTTTATTTCTGAATTTCAAATGGTAAGAGAGCACTTGTCCACCCAAGATGAGTTCAAATCACCAGGACCAGATGGATTACATCCCAAAGTTCTGAATGAACAGATGTGATCTAAGAACCACTCAACTATATCTTTCAAAGATCCTGGATCACTGGGGAATTACCAGGGGACTGGAAAAAAAGCTGATGTAGTTCCCATCTTCAAAAAAAAAAAAGGGGTGGGGGGTGGAATGAATCTAGGAAATTACAGACCTGTTAGTCTGACATCAATACATGAGAAGATTCTGGAAAAGATAAGCAACAAATCTGAGAACACCTAGATACAAACAAAACCAAAAGCCAACATGGGTTTGTCAAAAACAGATACTGCCAGACAAATCGTATTGCATTCTTTGACAAAGTGACAAAATTAGTGGACTAATTATAAAATTATAATGGATATAATTTACTGGGACTTCAGTAAGACATTTGATAAAGTAGACCACAATCTACTACTTGAAAAGATTGAAAAGGTTGCACACAATGTAAAAAAGATGTTGAGACTCTAGAAAGAGTGCAGAGAAGAGCAACAAAGATGATTAGGGGACTGGAGGCTAAAACATGAACGATTGTTGGAAATTGATATGTCTAGTTAGTGAAAAGAAGGACTGGGGTGATATGATAGCAGTGTTCTAATATCTAAGGGCTTGACACAAAGGGAGTCAACCTATTCTGCAAAGCACCAAGAAGGCAGGACAAGAAGCAATTGCTGGAAACTAATCAAGGAGAGAAGCAACCTAGAACTAAGAAGAAATTTCTTGACAGAACAATCGGTGGAACAACTTGCCTCCAGAAGTTATGGGTGCTCCAACATTGGAAGTTTTTAAGAAGAGATTGGACAACTATTTATCTGAAATGGTATAGGGTTTCCTGCCTTACCAGGGATTTGACTAGAAGACTTCCAAGATCCCTTCCAACTCTGTTATTCTGTTCTGTTCTATTGATACCATGAGTATGACCGTTTGAAAGCCATTGATCTGGGATTTTTAATCATTGGCTTCAGCTTTTGTTTATTTATGATATTTAATTCATTTATTTTTCAGATGTATATATTTTTAAATCTTAAATCAACTCATAGTGGCTCACAAAAATAATAATAAAATCACCACAATAGTAGATCAGGAGGAACATACTATAATTCCAATTCCAATTCAGAAAATGGAACACAATGGACAAATACAATTCAGTGCCAAATAATTTTTGTCTATTCTTTGTGTAACTCTTCAAAAGTGAGACCACCAAAATCTTTTATACTAAAAGCATTCATAGCACTATAACTTAGTTTATTCAGTACATAAGTTACAACTGTAATTAAATCATCAACAATATATATCCCCCCTCCCAAAGTTAATTCTTAAAGTGAGACAGAAATCCTTTGGAAGATTTTCACAGCCTAGTTGTAGATATGAAAAAAGCTATTCTCTTTCATCCCAGCTGTTGTTGGGACAAACCACAGAGCTTCTGTAGATGATAGTTGGACAAGCTAGTCAGCAGTATAGTTAGACAGTAACCTTGATTTACTCTGAATAAAAGCCTACCATGGGCCTAACAGCTAGGCAAGCATGTGCTTTGGGTATAATGCATATTATGTAACTTCCAGGTTTCAAACATCACTAGTATTTCATAATTTAATCAGAAACCTCCTGAGTGTAAAGCTGCAGCTTTCTTTCAATTTGGGGTGGCTATATAATTGGTACATGCTGTTTTATAAAGGAATTGAGAATTCAATATTTAGAAGTGCAGACTGGTAATTCTGAGAGTTGCAATCCAATACATTTGAAAAATGAGGAAACCTTTCTTTTATTAAACTGCTTAAAATACAAAATGCCTACCTTTGTTGACCGCAGTCAATAAGAACAATTTCTTGGCATGTTTTTCTCTGTTCTGTATTTCTTTTACATAACTGTAGCCAGCTGCTAAATTCTTTGGTTACTTAGTTTGAGATGTCAAGTATATATTGATTTTTATAATTTGACGTGTGATTTATACATTTCTTTTGCAGGCACTTATATAAAGAAAATAGAGACTTGCTAAAGAACTTGCAGTCTAAAATTAGTTGCTGCAGGAAACAGGAGGAGGGTTGGTGTTTCACTTGTAACAGCTGTGTATGAATATGTGCAATGGCAGCCACTTGTACTAACTAAACAGATCCTCCCATGAAACACTCATCTTCAAACTTCCTCAGGTTTTCAGAAATGATTTCTGCAGACATTTTTACTTTTGGCACAATTTGCTTTGTTTTTAATAGCCTCTTCTATTTTATCAGCACATGTTGGAGCTCTCACCTCACAATCAGGAGGCTGTGAGTTTGATTCTGCTGTAGATAGAAGCAGATATTTGTCTGTCTAGGCACAATGAGAATATATCTGCTGAACAAAACTCTGCATTCTACATAGGAATCCTACATAGGAATCTCTGTCCCAAAGAAGGTTACATAAAACATGTGGTTATTTTCTACGCAGAAAGTACTTTTATAGAACAAACATGAGGTGAGATTCCATCTGCAGTGTAAAATGGGACTTCACTGAAGTGGCCTTGTCTCATCTGAGTTGTTTGGAATAATGGATGAACGGTTGCAGGAACTGGGCATGGCTAGTCTAGTGAAGAGAAGGACAAGGGAAGACATGATAACACTGTTCCAATATTTGAGGGGCTGCCACAGAGAAGAAGGGGTCAAGCTATTTTCCAAAGCACCTGAAGGCCAGACAAGGAATAATAGATGGAAACTGATCAAGGAGAGATTCAACCTGGAAATAAGTAGAAATTTTCTGACAATGAGAACAATCAATCAATTGCCTTCAGAAATTGTGGGAGCTTCATCACTGGAAGCTTTCAAGAAGAGACTGGACTGCCATCTGTCAGAAATGGTGTGGGGTCTCCTGCTTGAAGCGGGGGGGTTGGACTAGATAATCTACAGCAGTGGTCGCCAACCAGTGGGCCACAGCCCACTGGTGGGCCGTGAGAAAATTTTGGTGGGCCGCAGAGAAATCTCACTCCCAGAGCACCCCCACAAAGCAATTAATCCAGGCTGCGCAGAAACACAAGGCTGCACCGCCCACATGGCCCGCGGGAACCCTCCCTGCCCACTGACTCCTTACCTGGCAAACTTGCCTGCTAAATTACTATTTTTCCTTTTTCCGACCATCATCTGTTCTGCTGTGCCGGGAGATTTAGACTAGCTAGGAAGCAGGAAATGGTTTGATTTCTTGCTTTCCAGCTAGTCTTTAGATCTTCGGCTCAGCACAGCCGAACTTCCCTTAGGACTGAAGGTTTGCTTGCAAGCAAATTCAGTGCAGACTCACCGCAAGCAAATTTGAGAGACTAAGCTAGCCAATGGCAGATAGATAGATCTCTGAATGAATCTGTGATTCTGTGAGCAACTCACAGAATCTGCCTGCTTTGCCTGGTTTTGGATAAAAGTTGCTCTTTTTTAATTAAAAAAAATCAATATTTATATAAATATTTATAATATTTACATACAAGCCATGCCCACAAATTAGACCATGCCCACAGAACTGGTTAGTGGTCCCTGGGATCTAAAATTATGAGTTTGGTGGTCCCTGAGGTCCAAAAGGTTGGCGACCCCTGACCTACAGCATCCCTTCAAACTCTGTTAATCTGTTAACCCAAGTAGGCTGTGCGGTATGGTTATGAATCATCTTGCATGTTTTAAAGAATTTCCGTTTCTGCAAAGTTACAATGGTATCTCATTAGATATTGTCTAATGTCCCATTAGCAACAATACGGTATGTTAGTTATGGTAACTCTCCTGATAGAGGAATAACAGTAAATTAGTCTTTTGTGAAATCAGAGAACAGAGTTGTTTTTTCTGTCCCATCTGTTTTAATGGATATGTTTTATATTAAATATTTTAATATGGTTTTATTCCTATTTTTAAATACGATTATTGGTATGATAAGTTCAAAGAATACAGTCAAAGGATTATATAGGATTGTTTCTTGGCAAATAGTCTTTAATGTTTTTCATAAAGTATGATCAGGTTAAAAAGCATTTTATAAATCATTTGAAAAAGAATTCCTTTACATACATTGTTTATTTTTCAAGTCTTTGGAAAGCGAGAAGAATGCAAATGCAAGAATCCTAGATTACAGAAATGCATTTGCCACTCAGAAAGAAATAGTTGAAAGTGGTAAAGGATGCAAGTCCTCAGGTTTAAGGAGAGGAAGCAAGTTTCCATTTAAGTTTTGTTATGATGTAAAACAAAAAAATTCATTTCAATAATTAAGTGCTACATCCCAGTTTCACACACAATTAAATTATAAGTTTATCAGACAAAATTGCTGGCATCATGTCCTTGAGTAATTTGATAGGACTACAAATTTGAACTTTGTAGACATTCCAGAAATAGCTCTTGCTTTGTCATTTCCTAAAGCAGCACTACAATTATACTATTACAGCATTATGCAATATCCTTGTTTGTCATAGCATGATTTAACTCCCATTAGATTGTATAGAATAGTTGTTGCTCCCAAAAACCTGGAAACAAGAATAGAAAAAATAAATGATAGGATATGGTCAAAGAATTTATGATGTCATTATCTTGGACACATCTGCTTGTGAAACATATTTCTCCCATCTAATTGTCTGGCTTCTTATACCTCTAGCCCACCTTTTATTTTGATTGGCTTTGACACGGCCATGCATAAAAATAGGATTAATCTAGTCTTTTGTATTTGGCGCGCAGGAATGAGAGACAGAGGCAGGCTGAAGGCTAACAGACTTTATTTTGCCACTTAGTAACCTCAGCCAGCTTGCCGCTGCTTGTATCGGCTGCCGGCTGACAGGAGCGAACAGCTGAGCCCGCTTGACAGCTGCCTGTCAAGCGGCTCAGCCAATCAGTGCTTGCCCCGGCTCCCGCCTTAATGGCGGACCGGAGTGAGAACTGCTGGCTGCAACACCCCTTCCCCCTGGTAATGCGCATGCGTAGCGCTCGAGATAGGCAGGCCGGTGCCTCATTCTCGTAGATCGTCTCAGTGTGGCTGGCGTCGATGAGGGAGGATCGGCCTAGGCGCTGGCATACTCTGACGGCATTGGAGCACTCTCCTGGCTGGTTCCTTTGGTCGGCCGGGCGTCTTCATCTGGTGACAGGGAGGCTTCGGTGGAAGGCAGGGTCGTTTCGGCCTCTGGCGGTATTTTCAACTCTGGTAATTCTTTTGCGAGTGGCCATCGTTCGGGAGATGGGTTGTCGTTTTCGGTTCCTGCTGCCTCGCTGTTATCTAGGGGTGGACCAGCAGGAGTATTCCATCTGCTTCACAGCTGGTCGACGTGCCAGCGCCATAGTCTTCCATTGGTCAATCGTACCCTGTAAGACTTTGGGCCTGCTATTTTTCTACCATAGGGGATTCCCAGCATAGTTTCGGGCATAGACCGGGTCCCCTAGACTAAAAACCCTTGATTTGCTATGGGAGTCTAGGGGTGTGCTGGGAGCATAGGTTGGGTGAAGTCTATCCAGAGTTGTCCTTAGCTTCCTTCCCATCAGGAGTTCTGCTGGGGATAGGTTAGTCTGGGCATTTGGAGTGATATGTTGTATTAGGTGGTATAGGGCAATCTTTGCAGACCAATTTTCCCCAGTCATTCTCCCCAGGGCTTCCTTGGCTGATCTTACAGCCCTTTCTGCCCTCCTATTAGCTGCGGGGTGGAAAGGAGAAATTAGGGCATGCCTGATGCCCCTTTGGGCTAGGAACAGTTCAAAGGGAGAGGAAGTAAATTGTGGGCCATTGTCAGATACCAGGGTGTCAGGATACCCATGTGTCCCAAAAAGAGCATCAAGCACCCTGGTAACTTCTTCAGTGGTAGTGGGCTTAAGAGTTAATTCTACCCATTTGAAGTAGGAATCCACTACAACTAGGAAGGATTTTCCTTGGAATGGTCCTGCTATGTCAATGTGGACTCTATACCAAGGGGTTTTTGTGTCCTCCCAGTCACTGACACTGGCAGCCGGGGGTGCAGGTTGTGATAATTGACATGCTTGGCAGTCTTGTACCTTCCTGGCAATTGCCTCATCAATGCCCAGCCACCAGACATAGCTCCGTGTTAGGGCCTTCATCCTAGTGATGCCAGGGTGCCCTTCGTGTAGAACAGCTGTAAACGGAGTCTCAGGTTCCGAGGGATGACCACCCTATTCCCCCACAACAAACAGCCCTTTAGTACGCTTAACTCCAGATGGCGGGCTTTGAAAGGACGGAAGTCCACTGGAACAGGGTCCCTGGGCCATCCCCTCCTGACCCAGTCTAAAACTTTATTCAATTGGGGGTCCCTGGAGGAGGAGTGGGCAATGTCATTTGCATTCAGGGATAACTGCAAGTCTTCAATTAGGAAAGTGGTTGCTGTTGGTGCTGGGTCTTTTACAAAAATTGGTAATGGGCATCTGCTTAAAGCGTCTGCATGGGCCACTTGCTTCCCAGGTCTGTAAAGCAGTTTGTAATTATAAGCTGACAGGAAAATGGCCCATCTAGTCATCCTTGGAGACATAATTTGTGGGCTGGGCTTGTCCCCAGCCAGGATACCAAGGAGGGGTTGGTGATCAGTGACTAGCTCAAAATGGTGGCCGTACAAATATTCATGGAATTTCTTAACAGTAGCTATGGCTGCAAGGGCCTCTTTGTCAATTTGAGCATAATTCCGTTCTGTTTTTGAGAGCGTTCTGGAGAAATAAGCTATAGGGGCTTCCTGGCCATTGGACAGTCTGTGACCCAAAACTGCCCCAATGCCATAAGGAGAGGCATCACACACCAATACTACAGGAAGGGTCTTATCAAATTGCATTAAAACAGAATCTGAAGAGAGTAGAGTTTTGACAGCCGTGGAAGAGGCTTGCTCCCTTGTTCCCCATGACCATACAGCATTAGAGTCCAACAGTCTGTGTAGAGGTTCAGCTATGGTGGCTTTGCGAGGAAGGAATGAACTGTAAAAATTAAGTAAACCAAGAAAAGCCTGTAACTCAGTCTTATTTATAGGGGTTGGAGCATCTTGTATAGCTTTTACCTTAGATTCAATTGGATGAATTCCTGAAGAGTCAATGTGATAACCCAAAAATCAATTAGTGAAGTAGCAAAAATGCATTTTTTCTTATTAGGTTTGAGTCCAGTATCTTTGAAACATTGTAGGACTTTTTGTAATCATTGTAAGTGTTCCTGAGAGCTATCTAAAGCAATAAGAATGTCATCAAAGTAGGGAATGACCCCTGGTATGTTGTATAGTAATCTCTCCATAATTGATTGGAAAATACCAGGGGCTACACTAACTCCAAATTGGAGGCATTTGCACTTAAAAGCTCCCCTGTGCGTTATGATAGTTTGTGCCTGTGCAGTTTGTTCATCTACTGGGAACTGTTGGTATGCCTGTGTCATATCAAGTTTTGTAAAAATTGAACTTTTGCCCAGGCTACGTAACAAATGTTGCAAATGTCCACCTCTAGGCCCCTTATTTGTGGGGTGCCTCAGGGGTCGGTCCTCTCCCCTCTCTTGTTCAACATTTATGTGAAGCCGTTGGGCGAGATCATCCGTGGTCTTGGGGTGCGGTGTCACCTGTACGCAGATGACACCCAGTTATACATCTCCACCCCAGACCACCCCAACGATGCTGTAGAGGCTATGTCCCGGTGCCTGGAGGCCGTGCGGAATTGGATGGGCGGGAACAGGCTCCGGCTCAACCCATCCAAGACTGAGTGGCTGTGGTTCCCGGCGCCCCGATATAGCCAGCTGACACCTTCGCTGGCTATTGGGGGAGAGACTCTGCCCCCTACAGGGAGGGCTCGCAATCTGGGCGTCCTCCTGGATGCACGGCTGTCCTTAGGACATCATATTGCGGCCGTCTCCAGGGGGGCGTTTTATCAGGTTCGCCTGATTTACCGGTTGCGGCCCTTCCTGAATCGGGACGCCCTGCGCACAGTCACTCATGCCCTTGTCACCTCTCGCCTGGATTACTGTAATGCTCTCTACAAGGGCTCCCTGTGGGGAGCACCTGGAGACTCCAACTGGTGCAAAATGCGGCCGCGCGGGTGATTATGGGGGCGTCGCGTAGCTCCCATGTGACGCCTCTCCTGCGCGAGCTGCATTGGTTGCCGGTGGCTTTCCAGGTTCGCTTTAAGGTTCTAGTTTTGACCTTTAAAGCGATCCATGGCATTGGGCCAGGTTACCTGCAGGACCGCATTCTGCCGGTGATCTCCAACAGACCGGTGCGTTCCCACAGGGAGGGCCTTCTCTGGGTGCTGTCGGCCTCTATGTGTCGTCTGGTGGCCCCCCTGGAATAGGACCTTCTCTGTGGGGGCCCCTGCCCTCTGGAATACTCTGCCACCTGAGATACGCACCAACATGGACCTGAGGGCCTTCAGGCGTGCGTTAAAAACCTGGCTCTTTGAGCAGGCTGGCCTGGGCTGACACGAGTTTTTAATTGTCTCCTTTTAATTTGGATCTTAATTTGGGTTTTAATATGCTTAGGGGGAGGGTTGTTTTTATTTTAACAGCCTATTATTTAATCGTATTTTAACTTTTGTATCGATTGGGGTAGATTCGGCTGTACACCGCCCTGAGTTCCTTGGGAGAAGGGCGGTATATAAATGTTAAAATAAATAAATAAATAATGGGCACTGGGTATGCGTTGGGCTGAAGACCCTTGTTAATTGTCGACTTGTAGTCTGAACAAAGGCGAATTGAACCATCTTGTTCAAGGGGTATGACTATGGGTGTTTCCCATTTGGAGAAATCAGTGGGTTCTAGCACCCCTTGTGCTATTAGTTTGTCCAACTGGGCATCCACTTTTGCACGTAAGGCCAAGGAAATTCTCCTTGGTTTTAGTCTTATTGGAGTCACTTGGGGGTCAAGGTTCAGGGAAATGGGTGTGCTATTATAGCAGCCAAGCTTGCCATCAAAAACTTCTGAAAAGTTAGTAAGTAGTTGTTGTAGATTGCAAGTGTTAATAGCATTTATGCCAGTTACTTGCAATCCTAGGGAATTGAACCAGTCCAAATTTAGCAAGCTTGGCAGGCGCCCATTTACTACAACTAGAGGTAAAAGTCCATTAAAATGATGAAATTGTATGTGGAATTTGCCTGTCCCGATGACTGGAATATTCTGTCCCTGGTAGTCTTTCAAGGCTAACTTGCAGGGTGTCAGTTCTTGTTTGGTGATGTCTGGAACCAGCTGCTTCAGGGTGTCCCAGGACAGGATGGAGAGAGAGGAGCCTGTGTCCACCTCCATGTGGCATGGCTTTCCTTCTAAAAGAAGATTAACATTTATTTTATTAATATTAAAACAATTAGATAGTGACTCAGCTCTGGGATATGCTTTGGTAATTGCAAAGCAATCCTCTTTGGTTCTGAAGGTTTTTGTTGGTACATGGTTTGAAAGTGCCTGGCTCATGTTCCTTGCAGCTTGGCAAATTCTTGCCAGGTGTCCCTTCATCTGGCACTTTAAGCAAACCATGTTTCTAAAACGGCATGTGGCTCTAGGGTGGTTTCCTCCACAGCTGAGGCAGATGTTTTGTGGTATGCCTTGTCTTCTCTCAGCTGGGTTGTTTTTTCGTTGTGGAAGCTGAGGCATTCTTAGACGGTTTACTTCTTCTTCCTCTTCTTCACCGTACTGTGTTTCGAACGTGTCTTCATAGTGAATAGCTGTGTTTGCTTTGATCCCCAGGAAGCTGTTGAGTTTTGAATTTCAGCCGCGGATAGGTTTGACAGATCCGCGGCTTGGGCTTCCTCAATTGCCTGCTTCAGGTTCAGGTCTGATTTTGCTAGGAGACGTCTCTGTAGCCGGAGGTCTCTTACCCCACAGGCAAGTTGATCCAGAAGCATGTCATCGAGGTGGTCCCTGAATCCTCAGTGAAGGGCAGCCGATCTGAGTGCTACCATGTATTTGTGCTCTTGCTTGTGCTCTTCTTCGGAATGCGTGGCGGCGTGCAAATGCGGGAAGGTCTGGGAGCATAGTGGTTGCTGAGGACTTCTTGAAGTTCTTCCCAGGTGACCTCTTTTACTGTCTGTGGGGCTAGTAGAGCCGTGGCAGTGTCGAAGACAGCGGCTCCACAGAAGCTCAGGAAGTAAGCCTTCGTTCTGTTCGTGGGTATGTCAGTCAGGTTGGCGGCATCCATGACACATCTGAAGCGATTGATGTAGGATGTCCATGTCTCTGCCGCCGGCTGGAACGGAGGGATGTTCGGCGGTGCTGCCATCTGGGTTAGTTTTGTGGCAGTCTAGTTAGCGCTTTTAGCTCAGTGACTTTAGCAGCTCTTTTGTTGCTTCAGCTCTTTGTGACTTTCAGCTCTTTTCGCCTCAGAATATCTCACTTCGCTAATGATCCCATCCTCGTCGCCAGTTTTGTATTTGGCGTCCAGGAATGAGAGACAGAGGCAGGCTGAAGACTATTTTGCCACTTAGTATCCTCAGCCGGCTTGCCGCTGCTTGTATCGGCTGCCGGCTGATAGGAGCAAACAGCTGAGCCCGCTTGACAGTTCCCTTTTTATAGCGAGCTGTCAAGCGGCTCAGCCAATCAGCGCTCACCTCGTCTCCCACCTTAATGGCGGACTGGAGTGAGAACTGCTGGCTGCAACACTTACAATAAAGTAAATTAGCTCATCTGGTCATGTTTCCTGTCTGGTCTACCAGGAAAGTCTGATAGTACAGATCTGCTACTGTCTGTTATTCAGGCTGACAAGTTAAAGATGTTTCTTTCTGAGTCTCTTTCTCAATCGATTATGTAGATTTGGGCTATGTGGTCTCTTATCTAATCCAGAGGTGGTATTTAGCAGGTTCTGACCAGTTCTGGAGAACCGGTAGTGAAAATTTTGAGTAGTTTGCAAATACCACCTCTGACTGGAGAATTTACAGTATCCTCCCCTGCCACACCCACCAAGCCATGCCCACAGAACCGGTAGTAAATAATTTGAATCCCACCACTGATCTAATCATTCCTTAGGCAGCATCTCTTCCACCACCATCACTTCCCAGTCTCCCAAGGTCATTCCCACATATCATTATAGAGAGAGTAACTGAACCTAAATCTAAGAGATTGAGCAGGCTCACAGCCCACCTTCTTTGTAATATTCCCCTTAGAAGGAAGAGAAACATAAATTTTGTGCTAATTTGTGTTTGATTCTTGTCCTCTAAAGTGATTATTTCCTTTTTGAGTTCACATACAGTCTAACTGCAATCATTTTGCCATTACTTGCTTTTCCTGTTTCATTAATTTAGAATGGGTTTATTATTAAGATATTAGTGCTTTTTAAAGAAAACAGTGTAACATAATGTATAGTGTACCCTAAATTTTACTGTTGTGAAATAAATGCTACTGATTTCAATATGATTCATTCTCAGAGAAGCCTAATAGATGATTACAGGTCTAGCAATTAACGAATAGAAGTGAAATTTTAATATTTCGTAATAACGAAATAATTCAAGTCTACCTTTTTTAAGGTAGTTTTTTTTAAAGAACCTCTTTAATAGAAAAATCTGACAAGTAATATTTGCATTCCTAAATTATTTAAAATTTCATGCTGATTTACTCTATTGTAAGAAAACATATAGCATATAAACAAATATGTAGACAACAGCATATGTGAGGGCTCAGAAGCAAATCACAAGGGTAACAAGTTTGGCAGCTTCCTCTTTGGGGATTTTTTTTGTGAGAATATTGAAAGAACATGGACTAGGGAAGATTACTGACCAAAGAATCTTCTTAAAGTATTTAGTGCATCTTTAAGAGCAAGACTATCATTTTGATACATGCAGTTATCTTTCTATGTCATCATATCAAATTATCTCAGTGAACTAATGCAAGCATTTCCTGTTCTGATTTTTCTCTGGCTGCAGAAAGAAGTCCAGGCTAGGATTCCATTCGGACTATAACGAAACAATTGTTTATTGGAAACCTGTAAACAAAGCTTAATTGCAGTAGAATGTCTTGTGTCAGTCCTTCGAGATAGTTCAAACAACAAGCACAACCATGAGTAGCATTATTACTTTTATTTACAGTGAGAAAGTCAGAAAGCATCTCTCCCCTTCTTTATTTTTGAATGCAACAAACTAGGGAGAGTCCTCCTGAGTTGCTTCCCATGCTGCTTTTGTTTCCGTGAACTGAGATAGCTTTTGCATGATGGTAATCTAGTCTCTGACTATCTTCCTGCCTCCTAAAGACATTCCCGCAAATCATTACACCTTACTTATATTTCTTAACAACTCATATTGAGATATTGAGAGGTATTCCGCCTCTATTATTGGTAATAATACATAGTATAGCTAATACTCATTGATTGCCTTTTCCTTCATGAATTTGTTAATCTTCTGTTGGTGATTATCATATTGGTGATTATTGTCCAAGACAGGTAATTTCATTATTCTTTTCTCCTTGACACTGATGAGATCACACTTGAAGTCCTACGTACAGTTGTGGGCATTACCTTTTCAGAAGGACATTGATAGGATAGAGAGGAGAGCAATGTAGGTAATCCTCTACTTAAGACCACAATTAAATCCAAAATGTATGTTGCTCAGTGAGAAATTTGTTAAATGGGTTTTGCCCCATTTTATGACTTTTCTTACCACATTTGTTAATTGAATCATTGCAGTTGTTAAATTAGTAACATGGTTGTTAAGTGAATCTGGTTTCCTCATTGACTTTGCCTGTGAGAAGATCGCAAAAGGAGATCACATGAACCTGGGATAATGCAATCATCATAAATGTGAGTCAGTGGTCAAACATCCAAATGTAAGTCACCTGACCATGGAGATGCCACAAAGGTCATAAGTGTGAAAAACAGTCATAAGTTACTTTTTTCAGTGCTGTCGTAACTTCGAATGGTCACTAAGTGATCTGTTGTAAGTCGAGAACTACCTGTAGTGAAGATGCAGGGCTTGAGGACTTTTAGGCTGAGGGGGAAAAAAGGAGAGAGGCATGATAGTTGGATACAATGCATAAAGGACACTGCAAGGAAACTGGCACTTCCATGGCCATGGAAAAGATTGGTTTTATTTGCCCAAATTTTATTGTACATTTCTTCCACCAATTATATGCCACTTGGAGGTGAGAAGAAAGCAGGTGATTTATAAATACTGAATTAAATGTTAAGATAATTGGTAATGTTAGTTTCATTTTTTTCAGTTCTAATATACATTTCCAAGGTGCAGTACATGACCCATATATAGTGCTCCAAATGTAGATCTGATTCAAGACACGCTATTGGCAATTTTATTTTTTATTCATTAGCAATACAGAGTACATGTTTTATTCTTTTGTATGTTGTCTTCATGAACTGTACCAAGATCGTTTCCAGTCACTTTTAGATGAAACCCTCTGCATTAATAACAACTCTTCATCAAAATGACCTCATTCTGTTCAAAAAGGAGCTATTTGCAACGTTGGAGAAATCCCAGAGTCTGAAGAAGGGCAAACCATCTTTAGAAAAATGCCTGATGAGAGTCTCATAACACTGTAGCACATCTGAAGAGCTGCAGACTGGGGAAAATTCTGCTAGGATGTTAAAATCCGAAAGACAACGCTTTCATCAAGTGTTTAATTCTTAATTGATTTTAATTATGTTTATTTAAATTAGGTTTTGATTGGGTTGATTTTTCCGTTATATTTTATTATGCATTTCTGCGTTTATTTTGTTTTAAACTCCCTTGAGTGGTTATTAGAGGTATGAATTTGGAGGGGAAAAAATGCTTCAGAACCCAAAGAGACACCCACAGAGCATCTGTCAGCAGCTTCTTATCTTCTCTTGGCTTCATACAGGAGCTTTCTGCAAATGCAGCACAATCACAGGGCGAAAAATGGTTTAACAAGTTGTCGAAAGGCGTTATGCAAGTATCCCTGTTCTATAGGGCTTCAAGAAATAAAAAGGTGTGGGACGTGGTTAAATAATAAAAGAAAAGGTTTGTGTGTGTGTGTGTGTGTGTGTGTGCGCGTGCGCGCGCGCTTGTGCTTGCCATTTCCTTAGTACTGTAAATTGGTGGTTCTCAATATGGGACATATATTTCTAGGGTGCCTTATGCTGCTGCGAGATATTTTATGTCTTTAAGTTTTTTTATCTGCTAATATATTATGACAGCATAAAATTACATAATTGTTTTTGTTAGCTACTACGAATACTTTGTCCTCATAATATAAAGACAGTTTAGATTACAAACAGCGCAGATTTATTTATTTATTTATTGTACTTATTTAAAACATTTATATAGTCAACCATGTTTCAACCAACTCTGAATATTGTAAAGTATCTTTTTTTTATCTCTGTGATGAAGGCCATTAGAAGTAAATGAGAAGAGGCTCTTGAACAAAAAAAGATTAAGAACTTCTGCTGCATATAGGTAGTCCTTGATTTATAAGCTATAATTGAGCCCAGAATTGTGGTGGTGTGTTGTTCTGGTTGCCATCTGAGTCACCACATGACCGTGTCCGATTTTATTACCTTTTTTGTGACAGTTGTTAAGTGGTTGTTAAGGAAATCCATTTTATCTATTTTATTTTTATTTGGTTTGTCAATTGTTTACAATATAATAGGTATAAATAAAAACATAGTTATGAATACATGGATACATATAAGAAAAATAAAAGAAACAATAGGACAGGGATGGTAGGCACGTTGGTGCGCTTATGCACGCCCCCTACATTTTTTTCCAGAAACCAGAAATAACTGCCAGAAATCAGGAAGAGAAAGAGAGAAAGAGAGAAGAGGGGAGAAGGAAAGGAAAGGAAAGGAATCATGCTACATAACTAAAAAGGGAGTTCACATCCGTCTTTAGCCATGGAAGCCAACTAGATGACGTTCAGCCAATCACTTTTTCTCAGCCCAACCCCTCACATGGTGGATGTTGTCAGAATAATAGGAGAAGGAAGATGGGATGCGTTCAGCATCTTGAATTATATGTAAAAGTAATAAAGTAGGATACAAGTAAATAAATAAAAGTGACCCAGTTGCCAAGTTCCCAAAATGCGATCACGTGTTGGCAGAGGGGCTGCAGCCATTGGAACTTCAAATTGGGTCATAAGTACTTTGGGGGGTGGGAATCTGTTTTATCTTCAAACAGTTGTTAAGTGATTGGCCATAAATTGAGAACTACACGTACCACAAAGAGACATTAGAACATTTCTGCTTGTGAACTTTCAGCAACCAGTGTCATTTGTGCGGTGCAGCACTGACTATCAAACCCAGAGAGGAGCTTTAATTCCAGTCTTTGACAATCCTTCCCTCTTCAGCCCCCTTTTTTTGAGCTGATAGCAGTATCAGTAGTAGCAATACTCTACGGGTAATTATCAATGAAATTTTGAACATGAAAGCCAATTGATCCCAAGTGGAGCCAATTTTCTCAGTCTTTAATACAATTTCTTTGGCTTACCATTTGCAATATTAAAACAGAGAGATTTATAGCTCCATCCTGAGCTTTAGTTCTAAGCTTTCTTATAAGAAGCGGTGAAAGTAAACAGAGAAACCATAGAACAATGTTGAAAATTGCCTCCCCAGCTGCCAAACATAGCTCCAAAGCTGAAATAACGTAGTTATCCCAGAACAAAATCCAATTTCACTACTTATGAAAATCAGAGGCAGTGATGTTAATGTTCAGCTAACCCCATTTGATCTACCATAAACTACAGTGGTCTGTCTGGCAGTACAAGGCTGGTGTGAGAGATTAAGCAGGGAAGTCAAAAGATGGCAGCTACAATCATGAAAGTCACTTGAGACTTCCAAGAAGAGATTGGACTGCCATTTGTCAGAAATGGTGTAGGATCTCCCGCTTGGGAGGGGGGGTTGGACTAGATGACCTACAAGGTCCCTTCCACCTCTGATTATCTGTTATCTGTTATGTTATTAAAGCCCCACCTCTTCTTACATGTCTCATACTCTAATGCTGGGAAAGATGGGAGGAACGAGAAGAAGACCAGAAACACAGTGGATGGACTTAATTACAATAAGGAGTGCATCATTGGAAGATCTGAAAGACCAATAGATTATTAAGAAGGAAATCTACATGGTCACTAGGAGCTGACAATGAATTGATGGCACCGAAACAGAGTCAATCATAGGTGTAGGTATCAATAAGCATTAAAAAAATCAGGGCTTCAGTCATGTGATCACAGTTGCCATCTTGACTTTTATGATTCTTGTGTAGACATCTCTGGAGCAACAATCAGTTGGGATATTGGGGCTCTTTTCACTCAAGTGTGATCATATCTACATGATACCTGGAGAAAGGTTCAGTCCTGGTTCTGTAATGCAACTTCTGACCTCATGTCTCTCCGTTCAGAAGATGGCTATGGACAGCATGCGGTTATGTCTGGCTTGCTTACAACAGTGACACTCATTGTTGTGAAATGTAGTATTGCTAAAGCCGGGATGGAGGAGGCAACAGAGCTCTGTTCCCTTCCAAGCAAGGGCCATAAGAAACTAGTGTGTTACACAATGATCCACAGAAAAGCAGCTGCATGAATGACACTGGCTCTCGGAGCACTGACTGGATTTGGGCTTCTGCAAGAAATAATACAAGGAATAAAAAAAGAGTTCTAAAAAAGCCACAGAAAAGTCTTTGTTGGCAAACCTAGCGGAAAACCTGTAATGCTTACAGTGCTAACAGAACTAACAACACACAGCAGACAGAATCCAGCTGCCTTTCCCATGTTTCCTCCTGCGCAACACATGACTAATTTCCTTTCAAGAAAGCACAAAACCCTTGGCTCTCTTGAATGTTATATATTTTATGCTTTTAATGTTTTATTGTACACCGCCCAGATTCCCTCTATGAGAGATGGGTAGTTCTTAAATATGACAAATAAATTTATTTGTTTAAAGATGCCATTCAGTCATTTCTATTTCCTGATTAATTGGCCCTTTTGAGGTCAAAGATTCTATTGTTTCCTTGATTTGCAAATTTACAGTTTAATATTCTCCTTTTTTACCTCCATCTGGGAAATAAACTTAAGACTAAGGTACATAAAATTCGACAGAATTCCAGGTTCTTTTCCCTAATGCCACCTGGTGGCCTTAATTTTAAATGCAGGAGCAATCCAATTTTTGTGACAGTTGCTTGGTGAAGATTTTTTTTCATTATTGTCAACTGATGAAAAAATTCTGATTTTGAGTAAAGTAATGTAGAGGACAGATACAGTTGTTTTCATTTAGCAGAGTACTTTCTTTGATCAAGGCTTTGCAGCTTAAAACAGCGCAGGCCTTTGCAAGTCAGGAGTTCCTCTGAAGAAGCAAAAAAAAAAAAAACACAGAAAAAAATAGAAAGCCACTAATTTCAGTCAAGTTGTTTAGAGCAGAATTTCTCAACTTTGGTAATTTTAAGTTAAGTTGATTTCATTTCCTGGAATTCCCCAAAGCTGGCTAGGGATTCTGGGAATTGAAGTCCATCCATCTTAAATTTGCCAAACTTAATATAGGTAGTAGTCTTACTACCTACTTAGGACCACAATTGAGTTCCAAATATATGTGGTTAAGTGAGATATTTGTTAAGTGAGTTTTGCCCCATTTTATGGCCTTTCTTGCTACAGTTGTTAAGTGAATCATTGCAGTTGATAAGTTACTAACGCAATTGTTAAGTGGATCTGGCTACTCTATTGACTTTGCTTGCCAGAAGATTGCAAAACATGATCACATGACCCAGGGACACTTCAATTATTGTAAGTATGAACCAGTTACCAAGCACCTAAATTTTTATCACATAATGGTGTGTATGCTACAAAAGTGGCAACTTTGAAAAATGGTCATAAATTACTTTTTTCAGTGCTGTTGTAACTTTGAATGGTCAGTAAATGAACTGTTGTAAGTCAAGGACTACCTGTACTGGATTAGAGCATCAGTTAATTGCAAATACCAGCCCAGTAACAGAACAAATTTGGCAGATCTGCCCCTTCACATTGAGCTAACACATAATCTTTGTTTATTTTTGATGTTGTTAGTTGCGAAGTCATGTCTAACACATCGTGATCTCATGGAAAACGTTCTTCCAGGCTTTCCTGTCCTCTACCATCCCCTGGAGTCTGCCAAAGTCTTATAGTATCCACCTTAATTATTTCAAATGATGATAAATCTTCCTCTGACCAAGCTCTCTGTTTTGCTTTTCCTTTCTTGCGCGGCATCATAGAATTAAACACAACTTCCTCGGATTTTGTGGACTAAGTGACTAAAGAAAACTTAACCGCTTACTATCAAAGCAACCAGCAAAGAAAAACATCGTAAATTCACAAACCATCCTCTGCTACCAATGTCAAAGCGAAAAAAATCAGCTTTCATAAAGTAGAGGTGCTGGACCATGCTTTTCTTTGCTGTATACTTTTATTACAAAACTCTAGGAAGTACAATCTAAGAAGTACAGAGAAAGAAAAGAAAAAAGGAATTCCTTCCCTTCAAGCATGCGCAGTAAATCAGACATTACAAGACACTCATATCTTAGTTGCTATAGGAACATGATAACACTATTCTAGTAGCCTCTGGATGCTTAGCAGACAAATAAAAAAAACGTAGTGACAAGGCATGCAGGGTTTTGTGTTTTTCCTAGCTGAAGTACACACTGGGAATCAAGTATGATATGATTCAAACCCAAAGGAGACTAGTTATTGTCCGGAAAACTCCAATATGGAGATTAATAGAAAATACAGACAAAGCAGTCAAGGAACACATACTGTAACAGGAAATGGAAAAAATGGACTCTCAAAGTTAGCTAGCCTTGTAGCTAAAAAATTACCAAACATCTTGGATTCTTCAATATATTGGTCTTGCAGTTACCGATGTGTACTGGTGGTATAAGATAGGAAGGCTGGTTAATGATTGATTTGAAAAATTCAAAATGTCAACTATAATATAAAAGACAATTTAATAATATGTGTGCTATGGATTCATTCTCAATTTCCCAGCTGTGGCTTAGTCCATTGTGGATACTTAGTAATTGTCTCATTCAAACCTTTTTCTTTCCTTCCTAAAAACATGGTGTTGATAATCTCTGGCCTTTTCTCCAACAATTCTTGTAAAAGTTGCCAAGTTTGGGAACCCCTGTCTTATACAGTTTCTTCCCTTGATGCTGGTGGTCTTTTTAAAAAGCAAGGCAATGGATTGCCAATGATTTGGCATGTGGCATGTGGTTTATGGTAACTGTAATGTTGGGCACTGAAGGCTATACCTGGGGAGAGAGGGCAGAAACTGGGGAAGGCTGATGTAACTATCTGAAAGTCAGATTGACTTAATTGCAATATTACTACACATAGCTGTCAGTTGATACCTGAGTGACAACAAATGATTCACCAGTGAAATAATTCAAATGATGTAATTGGTGTCAACTATATCATAATGCAAATAATATACAGTACATAATTAATATCATTTGCATCATGAAGTCATGGGCCCCTCCTAGTAGACACCCAAGCACACCTCCTTGTAAAGTTTAGGCTGGCAAACTCAAAAGAAATCTATCCTGGTATGCTATCATCCAACTCTGTTATTCTATTCTATTCTATTCTATATTCTATTCTATTCTATTCTATTCTATTCTAGGATTGCTATTAGCTGAATTAACTAGATTTGTTTCGGGATATTACAACATGGTTGTTGAAAAAGATGGCTTGCTTCAAATCTTGGTGGGCTAAAGAACTTGGTTAGATGTCATAGCCTTTTTCTTCTTATCTTTTCCCCATGCTACCAACCCCTGGCAGTTGATGGCTGCTTGATGTAGTGGAAACGGGAGCCAGAGCTCACTCTAAGACTTTCTACCTTTTAGTCACTAAGGAGAGAAGAATAAGAAGCAAGGCATAAATATACATGAGTCATAATGATCAACATTCCAAAAGTACTCCTAGCTTAAGGTAATAGAAATCCAATATCAGCATGACTGAATTCATTCAGGAAACTGGTTGATTTATAAGCAATTTATTGACTTGTCATTTTATATTTGGTACTATAAATATGAAACAGAAATATTAACATCACACTGATAGGCAGATCTTCTTTCCTGGAAGACCCTGGAAATGCTGCTGGCAGCACCAGTGGTTTGAAGTTGTTGTTTTTTTTTAGTATTTATTTGATTTGTCAATTGCTTACAAGATATAGGTATAAGAATAAATATAGTTTTGAATACATGAGATAGATACTTATAAGAAAAATAAAAAGAAACAATAGGACAGGGACGGTAGGCATGATTGGTGCGCTTATGCACGCCCCCTATAGACCTCTTAGGAAGGGGGTGAGGTCAATAGTAGACAATCTAAGGTTAAAGTTTTTGGGGTTTGGGGAAGAAACCACAGAGTCAGGTAGAATATTCCAGACATTGACCACTCTGTTGCTGAAGTCGTATTTCTTGCAATCAAGTTTGGTGCGGTTTACCTTGAGTTTGTATCTATTGTGTGCTCTTGTATTGTTATGGTTGAAGCTGTAGTATTCATTGACAGGTAGAACATTGCAAGGTATGATTTTATATATTATACTTAGATCGGACCGGAGGCGGCGTAGTTCTAAGTTTTCAAGGTCTAGAATTTCGAGTCTGGTGGCATAAGGTATTCTGCAATGAGTAGAGGAGCGGAAACTCTTCTTGTGAAATATTTCTGGACTTTTTCAATTGTGTTAATATTAGATACATGATATGGGTTCCAGACTGATGAACTGTATTCAAGTATAGGTCTAGCAAATGTTTTGTATGCTCTAGTTAGTAGTGTGATATTACCAGAGAAGAAGCTACGTAGGATTAGATTAACAACTCTTAATGCTTTTTTGGCTATGTAGTTACAGTGGGCTCTACAGTTGCTGAAGGAAGTCTGGAGGGCAGATTTTTCCCAAGGTTTAGCAGCATTTATTTGATTTCATCCATTTTAATTGCACTCCTTTTGTCTAAGAATCCCTTCTCCAATCCATAGGGTGTTCCTCTCCTTTCTGCCCCTGATGCATTCACAGAAATCTTATTCCGATGCACAGGAATGCCAGGGGCATGAAGTCTACCCTTAAGGCCTTTGTGCTAAAGTTTGGGTGATTGCAAAACCTTACAAGTTCTTCAAGGTCCTCTTCCCCACCCCACCAGAAGTTTCTCCTGTCTATCTTTCCCTTGTTGCTGATCATCTGTTTCCTCCCCCCCCCCATTCACTAGAAAAATGTGGGTGGGGGACTCTAAGAGCAAAGATCACCATCACTTCATACACCCTTTTCTCCCTGCTGCTTTCTGCGTTTAATGATTAACCAATGTATGCGCCAAAAAGAAATATTATCTTCAGCAAGCAATCCTTGTAACTAGGAGAGAAAGTTGCTGCAGGCAGCAATGGCATCCTCTTAGCATCCTCTGCATAGACCGCAAGGAGATCTCACAAAATTTGGCACCAACAGGGCACCGAATTGGGCATTAACCTTATATTTAGCACAGACTAGCTTTGCCAGATTTGATATCATTCAGTGTTTTGGAAGGCCAGTTTCCAATCAGTATGGTGAATGATTAGGGCTTATAACAGCTTTAGGACAAAGTAATTTAAAATAATTGGAGGTAGGGCCATGCCAAAATCATAAATGCAAAATGTTCTCTTTCCCTCTGGATTATGCCAAACTTCCATCTAGCCCATGCTGTTCCAAGGGTGTTTCTGGGAGTAAATCCAGACATGGCATTTTGGATAAATCAACATGTTTTATAAGTCATCCTTTTATAGATACCAGGTGGGAAAATGTGATTGTAGAATTAAACCATGTATTTTGGCTTAAATTCTGAGAATGTAATTCTAGAAAATGCAGAAGGATAGAGTATAATTTATAGATTTGGCATCTATCATCTTGTAGGCTCCCCACCATCATCTAACTTTTTAAAAAAATTACTGTAAAGTAAATGGGAAATTGGTTTGGTGCAAAGCAAATTATTAAGCTTCAGCATCATCTTTATTTGTAACAATGTGCCTGGGTCCTACCTAACCCTCATATGTATTCTTAGTGGAAAAAAATAAAAGGGTGTTTTCTTTTAAAGTGCGTTTCAGGTGTAGTAGAAATGAATGGAGATGGCTGAGGGGATCCTGGTAGGCTAAGAGCGGAGAGGAGTATTGCCAGTTTGTTTTCAGGGAGGTAAGATTTTATGACACTGGCCATTCTCAGGATACAAGTGGATAGACTGAAAAGTCCAACTATATCCATTGACCCAAAATGTTGGAGACTGCTTCTATATACTAATTTAGGAATATTATTGTAACTGCATGTAATATAGACTGGCTTTTTGAAACTGCATTTAAATAATGTTTCTGTAATTTGAATTTTTGAGTTTTTGAAAACTTGCCAAGTAAAGCTACCGGTTCTGGGATGCAGAAAACTTGATGATCACTCTCTATTCCTATAATGGGTTTTTAGAAATCCAATAAGCATCAGAAATTATCAGATTTGCAGAGGCATCTAACAGGGCAAAAAAGTCAGAATGGAACTCACAATCATTATTATATTATAATGGCCATAAAGTAACTTTTTAATCCCCCATCTCCCAACAGATACTGTTATGGATCTCTTCTTTATTATATGTTAGGGTTTGCACAGCACAGTCATTTTTAAATCTTGGCAAAGAGATAGTATATTATGTTTTACTTTATAGCAGAGGTCTCCAAACTTGGCAACTTTAAGACTTGTGGACTTCAACTCCCAGAATTCTCCAGCCAGCATAGCTAGTTGGAGAATTCTGGGGGTTGAAGTCCACAAGTCTTAAAGCTGCCAAGTTTAGAGACCTCTGGCATAAGGCATGTGTCCCAGGACAGACAGGGCTGTGCTGAAGGAGTTTTCAGTTAGGTTTAGAGGAGATTGAGATGTTTATCAATAATTCATGGTTTAGGTGGTAAAACATGGCAATCAATGTGGTATAATGATTAAAAAGTTGGAGGGTTGAGGATCCAATCCACCCTCGGCCACAGAAACCTGGTAAGTAACTTTGGTTAATTACTGTCTGTTATTTTTAACCCAGTGATTTCCAAGCTCAGTATGTTTAATATATGTGAATTCAACTCCCAGAATTTTCCGACCAGTTGGAGGAGGAATCACAAATTGATTCAGGTGTTGATTTGTTAGTTAAATGATGTGTAAAGAGGATTTATGTTTATTTGTAGTTTTCTTAATTATTCACAGCTTGTTTTTAGATGCTGCCTTAGTCTTAGCTTTTATCAGTACTGCTAGATCAGAGGTGGGGAACTAGGGCCCCTTTCTAACTTGTGCACTTCAAGTCCCAGAATTTCTGGGAGTTGAAGTTCACAAGTCATAAAGGGGCCATAGTTCCCTACCTCTGCCCTAAATGATCAAACAAGAGCAACAAAAGAGAGGGAACACACTACTTATCTGCTAGATGGACCTTGGCTTATTCAACAAATCCTGATTAAAACAAACTATGATATAAGCAAAAGAGAAATATAAAGTTAAAGATAGTTTTCCTTTAATGTGCCATGAAAATGATCTTCTTTGGATCAAATTAAATAAATTTTATGATTCTTTTCAGCAGAAAATCCAGCAAGTGCTAAATATTATACAAGAAAAGCAAGCAAATAAAGTCTGAAGTTGGGTTCACACCACCCTTAATTGTGGTTTTTTTAAAACAAACCACAATTACTTGAGCTTGTATCATACACTAAACGACATATTTTAAATTACATAACCCCAGCAACTAACATACTTCATTCTAAACCAAACTCAGACAAATTTCAATTTAGCTTCATATATGAACCCCACCCTGTATGTAAACTGTGCTGCTATAGAAGATTTCTTAACATTTTAATGCTTAATAATAACTGGATGAATAGAAAACCCAAGCAATGTATACATATATACAATTTGTATGTGTATTTTGTGTGAGAGAGTCTATATGAAATCTGAGCATAGAGAAAATACAGTTGCTTTTTTTACATGTGAAACCATTTCCTGATGTGCAGACTATCCAATTGGTTCAGTAAATAACCCATAGCAGATCATACATATGGAAGCTTGATCTGTGTTGCAAGGGCTTAAAATCCACCTGAGGATTCCTCCTCTGATGAGTTAATTAACCTTTTTTCAAGTCAACAGAGGCTGAGAATTCTAACCAGGAGGTTGAGATTAGCAGCATTAGCATGGGACTAAAATAAAACCAATTAATATAAGTTAATTGTTATTTTATTCTTATGCCCATAGAAATATAGCGTTATATTGGGAAATTATGATTCTTTCCTTTATGAAGCAGATAACTACCAGTAAATATTAAATGAATGAATTGTTTTTACAACTGTAGAGGACTACTTTTTGAAAATCATTTTTCAGGTTGGCCTTGAAACAGGGGCATTCATGTGAGGATTAAACAAACAAAATGAAGAAAAAAAGGCAGCTGCAACTGCAATCTGTATATAGCACCCACTAAAAAGGATAGAGCTATGAACAATCAATCAGGATAGAGCTGGAAATGACTTTAAACGTCTTCTAGTCCAACCCTCTGCTCAAGTATGAGATCTATACTATTTCAAACAATCGGCTGTCCAGTCTTTTCATAAAAACCTCTAGAGCAGGGGTATCAAACTGGTGGCCCATAGGCTGATGCATCACATGCAGGCCACGCCCATTCTACCTCCCTGAATGGGAAAAACTTCACGAAATGTGATGGAGCGAGTTTGACACCTGTGCTCTATAGTGATGAATCATCCACAATCAAGGAGAGAAGCAACCTAGAACTAAGGAGAAATTTCCTGACAGTTGTAGGAAGTTAGCACCCACCCCTCTCCTAGAAAAAGGAAATATCCTGGGAAATATTAAAAAGGCAGAATATTCCCCCTAAAAAGAGTAGAAACCCAGAAGCAGAAACTCACCTCAGAAGTAGAAGCTCACCCCCACCTTTGTTCATGGGTGGATCATTAAGGCCTGGGCCAGAATAGTTTACATAACAAAGTTCTCCAGGTAAAGCTATAGCAATTGCCCTTTTCATTACATCATCACCCAGCAAGGTTCAACCAAGCCTGGAACTCAGGACAGCCTACAGAGTTGCTCCTGCGTGGCCCCATGGGAGTCTGACAACCAATCAGGATACAAGCTCAAATTCAAATCTCAACAGAGAGTATAAAACCAGGCACTTTCATCCCTCCTCCTCCTTCTTGATCTTCTCTTTTCACCTTGGAGCATGTGATCATCCTTTTCACTTTGGAGCTCCAAGCCATGTGGTCCTGTCCATCATTAAACCATCTTTCCAAACAGCCTCCATGTTTCCAGTGTCTTTTTCCCCACTTGGAGTTGAATCCAGAAGGATAATTCTTCCAACAGTTACAGCAATTAATCAATGGAATCAATCTGTCTCCAGAGTTTGTGGGTGCTCCAATACTGGACTTTTTAAAGAAGAGATTGGACAACCATTTGTCTGAAATGGAATAGGCTTTCCTTGCCTGAGCAGGAAACTCCAAGGTTCCTTCCAATTCTATTATTCTAAATTACAATTTCAGGGATGTTGCATATAGGCATTGGGTAGTGGGTGGAGAGAAGGGGTACAAATTACAAAACATGAATTGCAATGCCAGGATGCAAGTGTGAAAAGCTAACAACTGCATTGTAAAGTGGCATGCATTTTGCAATTGTTTTATCCTTGCAGATTGTACTAGATGCCTATTATTCAGCATTCATGTTCTAAACCTTTTACTAAACTGTGCAAAGATCCTAATAATTAAGCATGCTTTATCATGTCTGGTTAGATTTTCAATTAATATTTAGAAGAACCTAAACTTTGGAGGTTAATGAAAGCTAGTTTTTCTCGATCAAATTGCTTGAAAGTCCCTATGAGTGCAAGACTATTGCTCATGGATTCCAGCTGAGCAGACTAGTACTAAAGAGCAGCAGATCAAGCTACATGTCTCAAACCAAGGAGCAAACAGATCTGAGATTGATCATTTGTGCCTCTTTATAGACAATTTGCCCAAGGCATTTTGTCTCTTCTTTGTCACCAGACTTTGTTACAAAGCCTTTTTTCTTTTCTTTTTGTAAATTTGCATGGTAAGAATAAATGAATGAAGATATTCCCTCTAGGCCTTACAACAAGTTTAACAGATGCTGCTGCTATGGATGGAGGCTGCTCTCAACATGTGAATGTTCTTGTATAATCAGGATTATCAAAAATATTTTGAAGGTCTGCTGTGAAGAATTCTCACAGAGCTTGATAAACCACCCAGAACTGAGCTCTCTTGGACTTTACCTGACTGATGATTTCTTGTGAAATCAGCCACTGTTTGAATCTGAGTTCTGAGGAAATGATTATGGCTCTCTATAGTATCAGCTCCATTACTTCTCAGCTGGGTCTCCGTTCCTCCTGGCTAGTTAAGGCATTCTACAAAATGACAGGAGAGTATATCCAAGCTGTAATTAATGCTTCTTTGGGGTGTTTCCATCTCCTTTAAAAGAGGCTGTGGTGAGGCAATTAAATGGCTAACCCGGCAAATCAGGAGACATGGAAACAGGGTTTTCCTTGAAATGAAATGCCCCGAACCGAAGTCCAAAGCACTCTTTTATTTAGCAAAAGCAAGATTACACAATATCAGCCAAGCAACAATAATACAAAGTCAGTTCATTAAAATCAGTTCATTCCGTTACCTCATAGTTCCAGATAAGACCACATTCCTGACTCTCTTTGAAGCATCTCTCTTTGAAGCAACTCCCCTGTTCCAGCAGCCTACTGATAATAACTTTCACCAATTAAGCATGAGTTGAATATAAGTTGAATATGTCATAACACATTGAGCATCATTAATCAGAACAATTAATCCCACATCTCCCCCTTTTCTATTTCATGACCATCACGAGCATAATAAGTAGTAACATGTATTTCTTGCTTAACGTGAAAAAGTCCTTTAGCCATACCTATTAGAGAAGGCAGGCATTGAATACAACAGCAAACACTTACTAGAGCAACCAGTATCAAGATGATCGACATAGCCATCCTTCGGATCCAAGACCCATCCGGCAGCCAGGACCACATGGCTCCCCATATGTCTACGGTACCAGAACCAGTCCCTACCAAAGGATTCTGAGCAATCATTTCTTCCATAGTGTGTACTGTGTGAGAAATATTGAGTTCATTATCATGGATATATACACAACAATGTGAATGTAATAAAGCACAAACCCCTCCTTTAGAAGCCAGAATAATATCTAAAGCATAACGATTTTGCAAAGCTACTTTTCGTACTTCTGAAAGTTCCTGATTAACCAGTTTCAAAGCAAAGATAGTTTCATTAAACATAGCCATAGTCCAGTTATTGAGTAAATGTAAATCACGGTAGTTCATAGCCACACCCAAAGGTGGTAGTATTCCACGACTGAGCTGAGTGTCCCAATGGAAACCAATCGGGCTAGCTTCAACATCCCGACGATTTCGCAGTCGACCAGCAGGTAATACATCAGTCTTATAGATAGCAGGAATCACATAACCCATGGTGCAAACACCAGACCAAGTTTTTGGTAAATGTTTATATGCTTTAGTGCCACACAGAAACCAAATTGGACCAGACCATTCCACCTGTTGAGCGGATGTCATCTCTGCTAATGTCTGAAGAAGTGCTACTTGCTGACATGCAAATTTAATTGTGTCCTTAAAGGCATTACAAAAACCATCACTATTATTCCACATAACGGTTTGATTGCACAGCTGGTAATCTCCCATGTTGGTATCATTTGATCGATTAAAACAAACCAAAGCAGCTTCAAAAAGTACTATGTCCACAGCCGGGGTAGAATTAAAAGAAACGTGAGAGATATTGTAAATTGTTGAGTTATCGTTCCACCCAGAATCATTAAGTGGGATGGCATGCAAAGGTAGTCCCCCACGAGAGGTGCCTGCATGCACAGCCAACATCTAGTCAGATTGAGGTCTTTCGCTGTCCTCGCCAGATCGTTCAGGAATACATTTTTCCGCCATATCTCCGTTCCCAGCATCCCGGGTCTTTTGATCTGGCCCACAAGGTTTTGGGTGGTAAGGGCGAACACAGCGGCCAGGCACCCAACGAATACCATTTTCATTTTCCACTGCAGCATATCCGCGGCCCCACGTAATAAGTTTAAATGGGCCGCACCACGTAGGGTCTGGGAGAAACCGAGCCCAGACCAGAGGGCGATTTTCTGTGGAAGAAACAGAAGAAGGGAAAAACCGGTCTGCCGCTGTAGCTGGAGGCGAGCCGGTGGGAGTTAGAAAATTTAAAGAATATAAAGCAATATTGAGAGTGTCTTGTATTCCTGGAAGTCCCGGGGAATTCCCCCTTTGTTGTTGTTTAAATTTTTCGAGCATGCGTTTTAAAGTGCCATTTGCTCGCTCGCAAATTGCCTGTCCTTGCGAGTTATAGGGAATGCCAAATTTATGACAAATTGACCAACGATCACAAAATTGAGCAAAGTTTGAACTAGTATAGGCAGGACCATTATCTGTTTTTAGCTCCTTAGGTGGCCCTGAGGAGGCAAAAGTGCGAAGACAATGATTAATGACATGCTTAACAGTCTCCCCCCTTTGTGGGGTAGCCATAATAAACCCAGAAAATGTGTCAATACTAACATGTAGATATTTCCATGGGGCAAAGGAGGGATACTGCGTGACATCCATTTGCCAAAGGGCATTACGGTGTAAACCCCTAGGGTTTACTCCCATGGGTATAGCTGTAGCAATTTTACTACAGGTAGGACATTGCTGGACAATTGCAGCAGCTTCTGTAGCTGAGAGGCCAAATTGTTTAATAAGGGCTTTTGCCCCTTGATGGAAGTAAGAATGGCTGTCCCACGGAGTTGTTTTAGATAAATGTAAGTGCTCCACGCGTGTGGAGGCATCAGCTCGCTGGTTTCCTTCAGCAAGGATTCCAGGTAAATTGGAATGACTACGCATATGCCCAACAAAATAAGGACATTTACGCTGTTCTAAAATTTGTTGGTACGATAAGAAAAGAGCAAGTAGCCCTTCCTCCGTTCCTGGGGATACATATGCCCCTTTGAGGCATATAGTTAAGTTGTAAACATATTGACTATCCACAATTAGATTAAATGGCGTGTCAGGAAAAGTTTGAAAAGCCAACATAGCAGCGGCCAATTCTGCTCGTTGAGCTGATTTTTGAGGGGGGGTAATTTTCGTATGCCACTTCTCGTTTAGTTTCCATACGCACGCACCATATGTTTTTCCTCCATCCACAAATAAGGTCAAAGCATCTGGGAGAGGAAAAGAGCAGCGAACTTCTTCCAAAATTATATGTGTATTGGTGACAATGGACAATCTATGATCTGATGGTAAATGATAAGCAAAAGTACCTTGCCAATTTGCTAAAGACAATTGAAGTAGCTCAGAGGTAGCCAAGAGTTTTTCCCATAAGTGAAGCCGAAAAGGAACATAAATAATAATAGGTTCAATGCCCATTAATTTAAGGCATCGGAATCGACCCCTTAAAATCAAAGTGGATAAGGTATCTTCTCCTGTGGAGACAGATTTTTTCCCAACATGGCCTAAGTGCAGCCACTCAAGAAGCAAGGTTTTTTCTGACGTTATCTGCAAAATCACACCAGTAGGCAATCGACCAGGCAATAACGCTAAATGAGGAGGGGCATTTTCCTGACATCTATCTGTCCATTGCTCAGTCAGCCGACACTCAACCAACCGAACAACTTCTAACTGTTTCTGACTAAGGGATATTGGATCAGCAGGATTTTTTCCTTGACGCAGGGCATCAAACAAAGGGCTTAATTCCTGGGTAGAAAGATTGCAATAAGGTCTTACCCAATTAATATTTCCTAACCACTTTTGTAGTTCTACTAACGTAAACACTGGTGGTAAATCAAATTTTGCCATCATAGGCGTGGAGTGAGCTGCTGTCAACTTGTGGCCTAAATATTTAAAAGGACTATGAGTTTGAATTTTTTCTGAGCTTACACAAAGTCCATACCTAGATAAATGTTTTATTAAAAGAGCCATTGACTGTGCTACGGTCCCTTCCGGGCCAGGAGCGGCCACCAAAATATCATCCATGTAATGAATAACTTTCCACCCTGGCCGTGCCTTACGGAAGGGTGACAACGCCAGAGACACATACATTTGACACATAGTAGGACTATTTAGCATTCCCTGAGGAAGGACCTTCCATTGATATCGCTTAGTTGGTGCTTCATTATTTAAAGCGGGGACAGTAAATGCAAAGAGCTTCCGATCATCATAATGTAAGGGGATTGTGAAAAAAGCATCTTTTAAATCTATAACAACTAAATCCCAGTCCTTAGGGATCAGATTGGGATTGGGCAGACCACATTGAAGAGGGCCCATTGGTAATATTATCTGATTAATTTTTCTTAAATCATGTAAGAATCTCCAATTCCCACTTTTCTTTTTTATAACAAATACAGGGCTATTGTATGGACTGGTGGAAGGTTCAATATGTCCAATTGCTAACTGTTCCTGTACTAATTGATGAAGATTATATAATTTTTCACTGGATAAAGGCCACTGCTCCGTCCACACCGGGACAGAGGATAACAAGCGTAATTTCAAAAGAGTCTCCATAATTCCACCACTATCAATCCTCTACTGTAATGACAGCTTTCAGCTGACTCATCAAATCTCTCCCCCACAAGTTGACATGTAATTGCATGACAATAGGTTTAATTTTCGCTGTTGCACCCCCCTGCTTCAGCGTAGCCGTGAGCCATTTCTCGCTAACCTGAGCCTCTTGGAGACCACCAACACCTCGTACAGCAGGAGTAGCCACTAACGGCCAAAACTTTGGCCACTCAGCCGACCGAACGACTGAGACATCAGCTCCTGTGTCCAACAAACCAGAAAAAGGTTTGCCATTGAGTAAAATTGTCATGATTGGTTTATAGGCTGCTATCTGTTTAGTTACTGTTAAAACAGAGCTCTCAAAACTGTTCTCATCAGTAGATCCAAAACCTCCCTCCCCCCTTATTCTAGCTGAATCTCCAGGGGGGGTTACACAGGGCAGCAATATTAACTGAGCCACTGCCATCCCTTTAGGTAGAGAAACAGGAGTATTTGCATGAAGCTGCACCTTGATAATTCCTTCATAATCAGCATCTATCACTCCTGGGACTACAAAAACTCCTTTCTTCCCTGCCGATGATCGTGGTAAAACCAAACCAACCGTACCTTCCGGCAGAGGCCCTTTCATTTCTGTGCTAACTACTTCAATTAAACCTGGAAAAGTCAATGAACATGGGGTGGCAAGCGGCAAATCTATGCCCGCAGAATGAGCAGTTGCAGGTTTATGGCTTAAGCAACCACTATTAGACTTATCTTGGCAGAGTTCCTTATTTATTCCTGGATTTGTTTCCGGGGGCTCTGCCACCTCCCCCTGAGTCAGTTTTTTTGTTGTGACATTGAACGACACTGATTCGCCCAATGATACCCCTTCTTGCATTTTGGACAGACTGTTTTTGGCTTACTTAGTTGTCCCTTACGACCTCGATGTTGGCCACCACCAGGGGCCCGGCACTGAGCCTTGAAGTGACCAGGCTTCCCACAATTAAAACAATTTCCCTTCCCTTGCAAGGTTCCTCGAGTCATTGCTGCAGCCAGGGCATCCATTTGATGGAGCTGGCTTCCTACAGCAGCACAAGCTTCAATCATCTGCGCAATTTCCTTCGGTCCTGTAGCTATCAAGGGCTTCAAAATAGCCTTACAGTCTGCATTAGCATTTTCTACGGCTAATTTTTGGAGTAATTCTGCGGCTGCCATATCATTATCCACCGATCTTTCAATTGCAGTTTTCAATTTAGTAATAAAATCCTGAAATGGCTCAGCATTTCCCTGCTTAATGGTAACAAAACTGCGAATGGAGCTACCTCCAGCCTCATCTACTTTAGTAAACGCAGCCAACACACAAAGGTTAATCATAGGGAAAACATTATTTGCCAAATTATCTTGTTGTGACTCAACTGTACTAAACTGACCAACACCATATAACTGATCGGGTGTAATGTTTGCTGTTCCCCTAGCTATTGCCTGTTGTCTATATTGAAAATCCCAAACAATATATTGGCCGGAGGACAAGATCATTCTGGCCAAAGCTTTCCAATCCTCTGGTATCATCATTCGACCAAATGCCAAAGCTTCCAGCAAAGCAGTTGTATATTTACTTTTTAACCCATAATCTTTTACTGCTGTGGTAATTTCCCTGAGAGTTCTTAATTCTAAAGGACGCCAGATACGTTCCTCATTTCCGAGTCTATCCATTTCTACAACAACAGGGAAAGCTGAGACCGGAAGATTGATTAATTCCTCCAGAGACAGCTCCCCATTCTCCATTGCCTTTTCAAATCCAGCGTCCACCGCATTTTTCACTCCGCGAGGGGCTAGCGAAGGCTCGCTAAGAGCAGGGGCAGAAGGAGGGAGCAGCAGCCCATGATTACGAACCGCTGTGGTATCAGCTGGCTGAACAAGAACCGGTTGATAGGGAGGTGGGTGAATGACAGAGTCAGGAAGGGGCTGCAATAAGGGATTATTTTGAATTTGCAATGCCTCAATTAAAGAACGCCATGTACAGAGTATGGGTGCAGGGGCGCGAGGCGCATTGTGTAAGGCCTCGCCTATCTTTCTCCATGTAGACACCTTCGTACTTCCTGACAAAGGGTAATAGGACATATGTTCCCATACATATTTCAAAAGTTCCTTAATCTCTTTTCCCTTAACTTGCCGAGCTTTCCCAGCTGAGTTAAACTGAAAGTAATTTCGCTTAACTATCTCTTTCAATTCCCTGACGTGCTCTTCTTGAGCCTGAGATAGATCATTCCCCATACTTACGATGAATCAGACGCGGTCCAGCCGTGTACCTGATGAAAGCGCTTAAGCCAATGCCTGGCGAAGGATGGGGACAAAGCGGACGTATCCTTTAAGAATCACGTCGGGGGTCACCACTTGAGGCAATTAAATGGCTAACCCGGCAAATCAGGAGACATGGAAACAGGGTTTTCCTTGAAATGAAATGCCCCGAACCGAAGTCCAAAGCACTCTTTTATTTAGCAAAAGCAAGATTACACAATATCAGCCAAGCAACAATAATACAAAGTCAGTTCATTAAAATCAGTTCATTCCGTTACCTCATAGTTCCAGATAAGACCACATTCCTGACTCTCTTTGAAGCATCTCTCTTTGAAGCAACTCCCCTGTTCCAGCAGCCTACTGATAATAACTTTCACCAATTAAGCATGAGTTGAATATAAGTTGAATATGTCATAACACATTGAGCATCATTAATCAGAACAATTAATCCCACACTGTGGTACAACCAATGCTCCGGAAGTGTGTCTTGATTGGATCATTTTGGACAACTTGGGACCAGTTTCTATCCTCCCTTGTGGATGGAAGCTGAAGAAGTGGATTATGTGAATCTATGGGATTAGGTTTCAGGTGGAAACTACACTGGTCATGCCTCCAGATGACCTTTGGAGATCAGAGGGAATGCAGTCTTCCTAGTTCTGCTGGCCTCTACTGGCTTTTAATATTATTGATCACGGAATCCTTCTGTGCCAATTCTGTAGTGGTATTCTACCAGTTTGGCCCAGTTCTGCTAATCCAGTAGCGCCGATGAGCAGCAGAGACCGAACTGGTTTTCTGCGTCACTTTGTTGTTGGGCCTATTCTCCCATACTAACCTTTATGTCCTGCTTTTGAAGTACAGCTGCTTTGTGTGGCACAGCAGATTGCCATGCCGCAATTGCTGAAGCAACAGGAGGTGAGTCAAAACATCTCTGTGCCTGCGTGTTTGGTGTGTGCATGCACGCAAAGTGCACCCACCAGGCCACACCCACCGAACCAGTGGTAAAAAATTTTTGAAACGCACCACTGGTGCCAATTCTATGGGTTTGGAGTGGACAGGGAGGTGTTATTCAGAGTAGTCCTCTTTCCTAAGAAATTTATTTATTTTTATTTATTTGATTTGTCAATTGCTTACAAGATAATAGGTATAAGTATAAACATGAGTAAGAATATAGGAAATAGGTACGAATAAATGGGGACAATAGGACAGGGACGGTAGGCATGATGGTGCACTTATGCACGCCCCTTACAGACCGCTTAGAAATGGGGTGAGGTCAGTAGTTCCAACTTGGTTCCAACTGGCCAGAGACCTGGATTGTATGAAATCTCCAGGTCCCTTTACTGCAGTGAGGTCTTGCCTGATGTAGATCTGGGCCATTTTCATGGTTAGAACATTTTTAATGTAATCCTTGCAGAGAAATAATTTCTGTTCCATCTCCGTTTGAACATGGTAATGAAAATATAATGGAGGCCTTTAGGCAGTAGATGGCAGCATCGTGCCATCAGGAACCTTTGCTTCCCCCTCCCTTGTTTCCTTTCCACCAGAAACAATGTTTTGTTTCCATAAGGGCTCCTCTTTGTGTGAATAAAACGCTGGGAAAGACATGATATTGGAATTTGATAGGTGACAGATCAACAGACCTAGGATAATAAATCAAATGCCTATTAGCCAAAAAAAGCTCTTGTTTTCTTATAATTAATGGAATATGTGGTATGATTAATCTCTGATGAGATTGTGAAATCACAAAATAAGATTCAGAGTAAGTTAGCCGGAATATGTACTTGTCTTTCATATTTATAATAATAATCCAAGCGAGTGTTTGAGTCCTATGAAAGTTTTCCTCATATATGTTTCCTATAGATTGGAGAAGTCAGGTTTCAGACTATTCATCAAAAGAAATTTCATTTGCCTAGCCTAGCAGATTTAACTACTGTAATATAATACAGATAATATTTTTTATTTATTTTTATTTTATTTATTTTGTCAAGTAATTATAAAATAACAGGTATAAGTATAAATATAGTTATGGATACATATAACAAAAATAAAAAAGAAACAAAAGGACAGAGATGGTAGGCACGTTGGTACGTTTATGCACCCCCCTCCCCAATATAATAATATATTATAATAACCAGCATGGTTAGATTTGTGTCCGTGACAGTGAGTGTCCACTTATCAAAAAATGAATTCAGAAATGTCCACGATTCTGTGGCACTTATCTTTCTTATTTTTACATTTGTATGTGTCAAAAATGCCAAAAAATAATCTTGAGATCTATTTCAATAGGACTACCATATCTGGACAATGAAAATATGAATAATTAGATTGCAGTAAAGTGATAAGAAAAGTATTTGTTATGAACTATGATACTACCATAGGTTGCCGAAAGCCATATGAACTTTATACTGATGTTGGGGGCATCAGCTACCCATTGTCTTCCATTCTTTTCACATCCCCCTAAAACTCCACTCTATACCAATTTCCAGCTGAATTATGGATTTTTGCAACAAGTAAAATAGAAAACACTGTTCATCTAAACAAGTTGGGTTACCACTGCCACATCTCTGAGACAGCAGGAAAGCTGCTTGTCTAAATCATACATGTTTCTTCCCCAAACTTTTGAAAAGTAGGTTAGATAACAGTCAGTGATACCTAAGTCAGATATGATTTTCTTGAAAAGGAAGAATAAACCCTTTATACTCTGTATTGCTTCCAGGCACATAAATTTTATTAGTGTTCCTGACCTACCTACATTACTTAGGACTGGCAGTACTTTTCTGTCCTGGACATTAAAACAATTTTTTATTGCACTCTATTATGCTACCTTATCCAGTATCTTTAGTTTGCATTTACACAATCCAAAACATCACACTGTATATTTGTCTCCTTTCCACATATCAGAGGCTGGTCTTCTACTCAATGTTTATGCCTTGTTCTCATCACATACCATGCTGAAGGCTAGCATATGCCATATTTTTTACACAGCCTATGTCTCATTTTTTCATCCCATGTTGGTTAGATCCTGCAAATACCTACGTGCTGTTTGGTTCCTAGTTATGTTTAGGGCATCTCCATACAGCAGCTGTTAACAAGTCAGCACCTGCAGGAGTGAAGCTTGAAGCTTCAGGTTGCTCAAACCCATTTGGGATGAAATATGTGTTGTCTGATGGAGCTTTTTAGAAAGGCAGAGAAGCAGCAGAAAGGGCAAGCAAGGGAAAAGGGGAAAATAACATCAGGAAGATAAGGATGGACCCTGGTCAGTCCCTGTCTCCTTCTGCCAAGCTAAACAGCAAGCATTGTCTAATATAGGATGAAGCTTGCAGCAGATGATTATTGGAATCAGCATTGCTCACTGGTAAGAGGGTGTGTTGTATATTTTTTTTATTTACAAAAGGAGATGAATCAGCTTCACCATGAGGGCACAAAGGCAAAAAATATATATATTGTTGTATGCCACCCAGAATCTCTTCAGGTGAGATGGGTAGCTATATAAATTTTAATAAATAAATAAATAAATAAATAAAATCTACATGCATGTACACACAAAAACCAATGATCAATCTTTTTAGGTTAATGTCCATTCCCACCCCCGTTTGATTATCATTGCTCTATATCAGGGGTGTCAAACTCACTGTCACATTGTTATATGACATATTGTGACTGTTTCCCCTTTTGCTAAATCATGGGCTTGTCCAGTGCATGATGCACGCAGCCTATGGGCCGCGAGTTTGACACCCCTGCTCTATATTCTTGTTTTTCAAACTTGATAACTTTTAAGATGTATGGACTTCAACTCACAGAGAATTCTGAGGACTTTTGAGAGTTGATCTACACATCTGAAAGTTGCCAAGTTTGAAAAGCATTGCATCAAATTATTGTCTTCTTTTCTCCTCCTCCTCCTTTCTCACCCCCTCTCATTAGAAGTTCTGTCGTTGTTGAAGCATCTGATAGGGAAACAATCTCCCTGAAACTATGACCCAATGGGTACAGGTTGTCTAGTTATTTTGCTAAAAAGGGCTAGAGAGAGCCAAAATACATTTAGGAAGAAGCCAGAATCAAATCTGTAGCACAGATATTTCCAGTCGTCCTCCAGAGATTTTCAAACTTGATTTCGTGGAATCCTAAAGTAAATTAAGACATTAATATAAAAATCAAGTTAAATTAAATGCAGCCAATTTTATATCACTATAACTAATGGGTTCTGCAGCCTAAAAAAATATAAACAAAAAAAACCCCCATTCCACATAATAGCAATAGCACTTATACTTATATACCGCTTCATAGTGCTTTACAGCCCTCTCTAGGTGGTTTACAGAGTCAGCATCGGTGGGATTCAAATATTTTTGCCACTGGTTCGGTGGGAGTGGCTTGGTCAATGCACTTTGTGTGTGTGCACACACTGCACAATCCCGGTTGCCTCAGCAGTTGTCGCGCGGCACTATTCTGTGCCATGCAAAGCAGCTGCCCTTCAAATTCAGCAGATAAAGGTGAGTATGGAGAGAACCGGTTCGGTGTCCACTACTCATCGCTGCTAACGACTCTCCAGAACTGGGACAAACTGGTAGAATACCACCACTGGTCAGCATATTGGCCCAACAATCTGGGTCCTCATTTTACAGACTTTGGAAGAATGGAAGGCTGAGTCAACCTTGGGCTGCTCAAAATAGAACTCCTGGAGTGAACAGTGAGTTAGTCTGCAGTACTGCATTCTAACCACGGTGCCACCACAGCTCTAATGCCAGGAGATGGGTAGCAGGAAATGTGAATTCAACCTTAGTAGAGGGATAGTGGCAAATGGTGACAGCTTCTGAATTTCTAGTTCTATGACTGCCTCAGGCTGTATCAAAAGCAGGAGGGAGGGAACTCATAACTAGGAAAAGAAGCACCACAGAAAGCCAGTCACAGCAATAAGTGGAGGGCATTTCTACAAGAGAATCACCACTAATTCAGAAGGAGCTCCAAACTTTTGTAATTTCATGTCAGCAGCTTTATATTTGAAAACTATAATATTTGCCGCTGCTGCTGCTACTGTTTTAGAGATCATGGCACAGTGGAGCTTGAGGCCGTCCATTTCCCCATTTGCAAGAATCTTGCCTCCCCAGACCTCTCAGCCCTGAGCTGCAGGTCTTTCAAGAAGAAAGGTGGCTCCATGAACCCTTTTCACCTCTTTCACATAAGATAAATGAAAAACAAAGTAGAGCTTGGAAGGGGACAGGAAGATGCAAGATCTATGGCAATATTGGGGAAGGTAGCTATTTGTGTTCCATGTTCTCGCCATTTCAGGGTCAGGAAGCTTGGAGATGATCACAGGCTGTCTTCAAACTGAAGGATTAAGGAAGTGACCGGTGATGTAACAGGGCAAGAGGCATTTTCATTCTACTGTACTTCCACTTTTTCAAGTGGGAAGGGAGATTGCCACTTGTGATGTATGGGACCCAATCAGAAGTATTTTGTTCCCAACTGCCCAAGTCCCTTGTTAACTATGACTCATAGACTGATTCCTGTATCCTGAAAATTATAACTTACACCCTTCCGGTTTCTGTTATCTCGGATCCAAATTTATAATCCATCAAGGAGTGATTGAGTATTTAGCTTTGATTCATGGAAGCATAAATCTCCAGCTTCTTTCCTTATTCGTCCTATCCTGAGGACAAATGAAGCCAAATTAGCTAAAAGCATGGGAAACAGAATTTTTTTTATTGTTATGTAATAACAACAAAGATGTACCGTTCCAGAGGCACAATACTCTTCTTGTGCTATATCCATCATCAGACATTGGTGATCATGTTGGCGATCCTATTTTTATCAACAGCTGCATGGAAAAGTACATCTGAGTTTTGTCCAAACCAGTTCCTTAGATTTTGAAGCCATGATCTTCTTCTGCCTGGACCTCATTTGCCTTCAATCTTTCCCTGGAAGATTAAGTGAAGTATGCAGCATTTTTCCAGGTGTCACATCCCATGTCCGAAAATTCTAACTTTTGCTTTTTAATGGTTTTGATGCTTTCCCTTGGCTTTCCCAGAGGGACAATCACCATCCTCCTTTGTGTGCAGAAGCTCTGCAGCTGAGCTGGCAAGTAGTTTATAGAGAAATATGTGTTTCAGCTATAATGCATGAGAAGTCTAAATACTGCCCTACATGATTTCAACCTCCATTAATTTCAGGCACTAAAAAAGTGATCTACTCTTTAATAATAATTCCCTGACCATTGAAGGAATGAAAAACAAGATACATGATTCAACTTTTACACATTAGACACAGCAAAGGGGATAGAAACCAACAACTCCAGAGAAGCACAAAAGACAACAGAGGTGGGAAGAAAAATGTGATTAGATGCCCTCATACTCTTTCCCTATATAATTTTTTTTCCAGACATAATTCAGAACGCAGCAATCTTCCACCTGGAGGGGAAGATGTAACCCTAAATACAGATGTTTAGTAGAGAAGCAAAGTAGCTATGCGAGAGCACTTACATGGATGCATTTTTCCCCATATGAAGAATCTTATGTCTTTGCCTCAAAAACATGAGAAGTTTTGTTTTTTCAATAGGCAATACCTCTGTTTTGAATATTGATGTATTTATATAGAATGTCTCAGTATGCTACCTATGTCTTCCTAATGTTCTTTTATCTTCAGATATCTCTTCCTCAGTAACTTTTCTCCACTACACAGCACTTCCCTAGTAAGTGCAAACCAGAACTAAACAAAAACTTCCTCTGTGACCTTAATTAGTTGATTAGAACTCTTCCACCCTGGGCTGTTGCCTGAAATTGACAAAGCCATAATGAGTTACTTAATCGGTTAATCCATTGGGAGGCTTGAAAGAACTGGTTGGGGAAGATGTCATAGAGAAAATCTATGGGGTTGCTGGGAGTCAAAATTGACGTGATTGCATATAATTAATCGGTTACACACAGTCTTTCTGATGTTGGAAAAAGTAATTTCATATAAGTATTTTTTTCCACTGTCACTTTTGTTGCCATGCCAAGAAAGTTAATCTGTGTGTCCTCCACACTCCCCCATTTGTTCTCCTTTCTCTGGTTTGCAACTATTAGTTTGCAACTAATATTTGAAAAACACATTGACCAACCACACGTATATGAATTGTTTTTCAGGAACTCCCTGTGCTGTTGTAAACTGCTCAGAGTTCTCAGCAGTTTAGGCAAACTACAGCACTAAATTATACAAACAAATAAAAAAATGTAACAATTATCTTCACTAGTTAGGTATTATTTATTTAAATAATAAACAATCTTCCACTCAGCATGCAGATACTGCAGTTCAAGGCCTAAGAGAGGTCTAAGCACATGGCACACAACTTCTGTATCTTTAAGGTGACCAACTTTTTTACACTGAGGAGGAGGACACAAATAAATTGAAGAAGAAAAAACAAAGCCACTTGCGCGCGGTGCACTCTCTCAAAACAATTCTCCTGTGTGGAGCACATAATCGCATCTCACCACACTCTACCGAGCCTTGATGAATCATCATGTCAAATACAAATACGTCACATCACACACAACCGATTGGCTCAGCATCGATCAAATATGGAGATTTACAGATCAGTCTTCAAATAACAAAAAGGAGGACCTGTAGGAGAATGCTTTTCAAGAGAGGACAGAACTTACAAAAGGAGGACTGTCCTCCCTAAAGGAGGACGGTTGGTCACCTTAGTATCTTCCACTCTTATTTGGAGTAAATTCCAACAAACAACTATTAAGAAAAGTGGAATAGATTTACAGTAGAGACCTCCAACCCTACTCTAAATCTTTGCCCTTTTTAGAAAGCTTTGGTGAAAGATTATTTATTTTGTCACAACTGCAGGAATTTTATGGAGCTGTTGGTCATTGTTCATTTCTGTAATTTGCTGCACCTTTTAGCTTTTTATTGTAACACTAATTACCATCTGCCTTAAGATTTCTTCTAGATTCTTTTGTTAGAGAAAGTTGGTTGAGTAGCAACAAGGAAAAGCTTTTGCTGGGTTACAGCTTTATCTCTGGAATGCTCCCACTTCCTTAGTACTGATTGTATTAAGATAATTTTGTTTTCTAACATTGTTTTAATTATATGGCAATGAGTTGTGGTTGTGGTACCAAACCAGAGGGCACCAGATTGCCTTTCTCTGTTTTAAAAATTAGACACATGTTAAACATTAGACTTCATTTTATTTTAATTGTGTAAGTGTGTAAGATCTCAGAATGCTGCTAAAATAGGAGGCCTGTGCACTGCAAACTGCAAAATACACAGCAAAGCCTCAATAGACTTCTGGCATCTGCTCAACTTACAGAACAATATTGGAGCTAATAGCAATTGCCACAAAGTTCCAAATAAAACCAATCTATTGATCTATCTATCTACTCACTTGGATTTGACTTGATGGCACATAATAATTCTGCCATCCTCTAAAAATACTTCATTTGTTATATTGTATTTGGAGGAAAGCAATGTCTGAAACTCCATGGAAAACCACAACACAATTTAGACTATGTTTACATAAATATTAAATTGGAAAATATGAACATTTACTGTAGGACAGGGATATCAAACTCATGGTGGCATGGCGGCATGTCATCACGTATGATGTATCGGGATGTATCGGGACTTTTTCCCCCCTTCATTAAACTGGGTGTGGGTGTGGCCAGCACGTGACGCATCTGGCCCACGGGCCAGGAATTTGACAGCCCTGCTGTAGGGAGAGAAAAACAATTAAATGCTGATTAAAATGGATATAGGTGTTTTGAATTGATATAAAGGCTTCTCCAACATGCTGTTCTTCAGACTTTGTAGGCAATCAGCCAGCATACTGATTGGGATTTATAGAAATTGAAACTCAAACATTTGGAAGGTGGCAGACATAAAAAAGGTCATGTGTTTGCATCCACCATCTTGGTTTTTATACACCTCATCCTCTCTTCAGTGCTCCTGACCTCACATGTATCTATTCAGATTTAAGTCTTGCTAACTTCACAGGATTACTCAAATTTCAGAAGCATTCAGCAGTCGATCAGTTATAGCAATCTCTTTTTCCTTGTAGATAGGTGTAAGATGATGGTTTCGAGAACTACAATGAAGACATATTTTGAACATTTATGAAGTGCTTCTCAAAAATCACAGTGCTTTTTAAATTCCCTAACCTTCATTAAACTAAATCTGTCAGGTAGGTTGATATGTTTATACCCACTCAGTATTTTTAAGGTGAATTGCTGAAATTAAAACCACTTGTTGTCTGATTTACATATATCAGGGTGAAGGCAACATGGGAACTACACGTTTTCCTTTTGTCAACAAGGTGACTTTGTACCTTATTTTACAAAGGACAATCTTCCATTTGAAAGACCATCTGATAGCAATCTCTCAAGGCGGTCTTTCATTGAAGCTCTGAACAGTTTGCTCAAATTAAAGAAAAAGAATCATGTTGAGAAAGCATGAGGACTGACCTTGAAGTGGCTATCATTAATTGCTGGCCAGGCAACACACTAAGTAGACATGCAAGTCACACAGTCTACTGCATTATTCTGAAAGATGTGATACATTGATTTAAATTCTAGTGATTATTTTCAATCTCTGGAAAAAGAGCTAATGCTGGGAAAGGTGGAAGGACAGAGAAGAGGACAACCAACAGCAAGGTAGATGGACTCTGTTATAATGTACCACTTTAAAAAGCAGGTTAGGGATAGATGGTCATGGCAAAAAAATCTATGTGATTGCGAGAAGTCGAAAATGACTTGATGTTACATAATCTTTTAATCAAAATTATTTCCAAATTTGCATCTCCCTCCCTCAATAAGCATATTGATTACTTTATCTATCATGGATCTGTTGATTTTGTTTCTTAGATTCCCTTCAATGTTGTAACCAATTATTCTGTGGATTTAGAGTGCATTTAACATTGCAGGGAGATGTTAAACTTTTGTTAGGGAATTGCACAGCAGGTGTCTAAATGAGGCCAGAGACTCAGAAACTTGTGGTTTTATATAAATAAATATATTTTACATCTCCATTACAGTACACTAGATAGTCAGGCAAATAGGAGCATCATGAGGTAAATGACAGACAGCACACAGAAGAAAAAGGGGATGAGGAAGGGAAACTCCCCCTCCACACCCACAGCAACCAATCACAAGGCAGATTGCCTCACACAGGCGCCAGCACACTTCCATCAATCAACCACACCCGTGCATTCTGGCTCACTGCACAACACCCCACTGCTCCAGCTACCTAAATTTAAATACCTTAACAGCTGTTCATCCAGAATCTTCTGTCAAGGATTGAGTTCTAGGAGAGTCTAGATTTTTCTGGAGAAGGAAGTTCATCAAGTTTGTTCTAACACAATTCCAATATCCCATAAGAATCTCAGCGGAAAAGCTTTGTGAATACTCTTCTTTTCTCTTATTCCAGTACACAGACATTTCTTTCCATTCTTATGCAACCTGTCAGTTTGCACACCAATCTATTGACTCTGTTAATGCCCCTGGGCAGATTGCTGAGCTGTTAGCCACACCTTGCATAACTCATCTTTGGGGGCAATTATTATGAATTAAAAAAAAAGGAATGCAAACAAAGACATTTGCTTCAGGAGATTGGCTCAGCTTGAATAGAGGATGTTTGCTCTCCTCTCAGTCCTTCTTGGCCTACAAGGCATAAATATTATACCTAATGCAAAATGTAAGTATTTGCTCAGGAGTATTATTTATTTTATAATTAAAGATCATGGGCTTTATTAGTCACCAGCTATCAGATAAAACTAGCCTTGTTTTCTGACTGGAAAATTTGGGCACTCCTTCTACATTCCCAGAGTTCATAATATGGATAAGTGTATATATTTGAAGTTTAGATACATTGAAGATTATGAATGTTTATTAGGATAGTAATTTTTTTAAAAAATCCAGGGATATAGCAATCATTATACTGAGCTACTAGAGCAGGGATGTCAAACTAGATTTCTTTGAGGGCTGGATAAGCATTGTAGTTCTCTGAAAGCTGCCTGGGTGGATGTGGTTAGGAGACAGGATGGGACGGATGTATCCTGAAGCACTTTACCAGCCAAAATGGGGTGCAGGGGGGCATGAAATCAGGCCCTTAATACATTCAGGATCCAAACCCTGAACACATAACTAGATCTTCAAGCCCTTACAAAAGATCAGCAGGGTCAGGGCCACCTAACTTCTGGAGGGAGAATTTTTCAGAGGACAGGGGCTCCAGCCTGAGAAGACATGCCTTCTAGTCCCTGCCAGCCAATATGGTTTGACTGATAGGATCCAGAACATACCCATCCTATTGAGCTGGATGCACATGTACATTTTAGGGAATGATGTATAAAAGCGTAACAGAAATAAAACACAATTTGCCATAGTAAATTATGCCTGCTCAGACTATTGCACATGCAGTAACTATTGAGGGGCCGATTCAAGGCCTTTATTATCCTTTCTTCTGGGTCTGTAGAGATTCTCAGTCATCCAGATCATGGTTGTCCCAAAGGTGCTTTTTCAGGAGGCAACTGGACTTCGTTTTTTTCTTTGAAGATGTTTTGCTTTTCATCCAAGAAGTCAAAGCTGAAGAAGCTTTTTGGATGAGAAGCGAAATGTCTTCAAAGAAAAAATATGGAAGTCCAATTGTCTCCTGAAAAAGCACCTTTGGGACTTTCTTCTGGGTCTTTTATAGTAGAAGTTAATTTAACTTTGACAACTCAACCTTTCTGGAAAGGAGTCTAGCCATGCATCCTACTTTAACAACTTTTTGTAAAAGAATGTTCTTTTGAAAGGTTGTTCAGTCCAAATCCATTTTAAAGATAAAACTTCTATACCGTTACAAGGTTCTGGAAGTTGTCTAGGATGGTGTGTAGTTAGTTCACACGGAAAGTTGCCAGATGACTCTACTCTGTCTCAGGGACAAGTTGGAGAGCACTATTTTTTCACTATGTTGGCACACCAGATCAATTGTGTTTGCATTATCTTCTCTTTGAAAGACATGTCTTCAGGTTTATGAAAAGCAAGTTCACTAACTCACTCATTCAAATCAAAACAATCTGCTTCACCACTAATTCTATGAAATATTGGCTCACATCGGAAATTCAAAGATCAAAAGACACAAATTTAATGAGCTAGACTGTAATCTTCCATTTAATCCTCACATAACTTGATAATATCTTCACAATCTTTTAATATGATTTATGCAAGCCACTGATAATGGGATAATGGAATGGTTAAGTATAAATGGTAGATTATAAATGGTAGATATAAACTAGATTTTAACTTTGTGGTAAAGACATTACACATACACACACACACAAACCACAAATAATTCATGTTAATGGGTTTTCTTCATATTCCCAATAAGGAAAGCAAGAGAATTGAGTTTTTAATTTAAAAAATAAAGGTGCATTGTCAATTTTGTGGCTAACTAGGCAAAATACCTTCTAACATAATTCTTCTCTGCCCGTTTTCCCCATCTTAACATGCTCATGTTGGTTTTGTCTGTTTTTTTTCTGCTTTACCTATTCCAAAGAGTAGGGATTCCTTCCTTCTTTTAAGGATGTTCTATGGAATTTTGCCTTAGCCTCTTAATATTGAGTTCTGATGCACAAGTTTCCAGTCACCACTATTGGTATCTTCTGTAGGTTGATTGGGACCCTAATATGCAAAACTAGTAAGAGCTGTGCTTTATTCTCTGGATAAATAGTCAAAAGAAGTCAAAAAAGAGTCTAGAAAAGCCATAATTGTATCATATTTGTATGCATAGCTGCTGTAGACAATAGTAACTGTATTATCCTGAAGGAAAACACATTAAGTCAAGAAGAATATGTGTATAACATCTAAAAAGATTGAGTAATGGAAAATTTCATTTGATGTTTAGACATTTGATGTCTAAAATATTCTCATTTCATTCTTACTGGACCAGAGTAATTGTCAGGATAATTTCATTCTTTAATTTCTAACCATGGTGGATTTAAAAGAAATAAATTCAAAGAGTTATAGAAAACTTAATCCTTTAGGTATCAACAGGTTAAACAATTACATCTTGTAGTGTCAAAATCCAATTTGCACATCGCTAAGAATACAGCCATAGAAACTTCTCAGGATTACTCTGTCCCAGGATAATTGTTTAGAGAACGTTCAATCTTCATGCAATTGAAAGTCAGTTGATCTCAGGGAGCTGAAAGAAAGATATTCTTGTAGTGTTAATTCGTCCAACAAAGTGAAACTCAAACAGTTATTTCTTGATCCACACCATCCTACAAACTTAAACCAATCCAACAAGGTGAACAGAAACTTCCAGTTAAGCAAACAGATATTTTTGGTCTTGTTGGCTTTGCTTCCACTGACCAGATTAGGATATGTGTAATTACATCTAAAATGTCACAAGGTGATAACTGAAATTGGGTCACAATTAATTCAATTGTAGGCAGTAGCCTACTACTCAGCTGGTACCAATATTCATTGACTTAGTAGTTCTTAGTCTCACACTTGCTTTAGTTGCCAGACAGAAAACAGGAAATCTCAGGCTATAGGCCAGAGAGGGAAGATGAAGAAAATAGTAGCCAACCACTTCAATACCATATCCAAGAAAACTTCATAGACATCAGAAATCAGATTCAAGAACATCTTTTTCTTTACATTTATTAATCTATCATGCCAAAGCTCTGCATTTGTAACATTGGAATAATGCAGTGTATAACTGCTGGAATGGTAATTGTTGTTTTAGAATTTTAAATATTTAAAAGAATGAATGTTAAACATTTTAATTAAAATGATATAAATTATAGTACATTAGATTCTCATAGTATGATATTTTCATATCTAACTTACATATCTGAGTTGGATATATCTAAGCTGGCTGTGTTTACAATAGACCAGTGATGGCTAACCCTTTTCCACGTTGCGTGCACTTGCGTGCCTGTACCCATGATGCAATGCACGTGCAACTGCCCCTGCCTCTGCGCATGTGCACATGACCCCCACACACAGCATGCCTATGTGCATGCGCATGCGTCTATGTGCAATGCACGTCTCTCCTGTGCATGCGCGGCAGATACCTGACAATCAGCTGGCTGGTGGGGGACGCGTGTGCATGCGCAGTGGGGCTCTTCCGGGCGACCTCTTTCCAGCAAAAGTGGCTCTGCGTGCCACGTCCAGCATGCGTGCCATAGGTTCGCCATCATGACAATAGACTATATAAAACTGAATTAATACATCTGCTATGTTCCATTGATTTTAATCCATCTGCTGTAAGCATGAGACAGTTAAGAATCCAACCCATTATAATACAGTGGTACCTCGGTACTCATTGTTAATCGGTTCCGGGAGGCAGGATAAGTACCAAAAATGATGAATACCAAACAATTTTTTCTCATAAGGAATAATGTAGTGAGTAACAAGGCAGATGATGCCGACAAGTTTTAGCTTGTGTGTTGAGTGCCCAGCAAACATAAGTACTAGGACAAAATTTTTACATCAAAATGTGTTGAGTGCCAAATTCAATGAATTTTAAAGCAGTTGAGTACTAAGGTACTACTGTATGTGGATTTCCTTTTCTCCCTATTGTAAAAGATCTAAATTTTTAAATATTGCCAGGAAAACAATTGACTGTTTAGACAGTCTAAGCAAAGCACTTCTGCTTTCATTGGCATGATATTTTGACATATATTTTGGTGAAATCTACTCATATTACATTGATGGCTCACATATATTGATGGACAGAAGAGAGCAAGATCTGTCTGTAAAGTCCTGGCACTAATGGAGGAAAATGTCATGCAAGAAAGATACATATTCTGCTCAGACATGACTCAGAGGATTAGGTAACAGGCTAGAATGGTAATACAGGTAGTCCTTGATTTACAACCACAATTGAGCCTGAAATTTCTGTTGCTAAGCAAGACATTTGTTAAGGGAGTTTTGCCCCATTTTATGACTTTTCTTGTCACAGTTGTTAAGTGAATCACTGCAGTTCTTAAGTTAGTTACCTGGTTGTTGAGTGAATCCAGCGTCCCCATTGATTTTGCTTGTCAAAATCAGGTTGCAAAAGGTGATCACATGACCCAGAGACACTACAAGTGTCATAAATATGAGTTGCTAAGCATCTGAATTTTGATCGCATGAGCATGGGGATGCTGCAGCGGTCGTAAGTATGAAAAATGGTCATAAGTCACTTGTTTCAGTGTCGTAACTTCAAACGGTCACTAAATGAACTGTTGTAAGTTGAGGACTATGTATACTAGGTGAAATCCACATCAAAAATTCATGATAGCTTTCAGTATTATCTGCAATTTGGTTCTCTCAGTTGCCCAGACTTCACAGTTTAGTTTAGTTTACTTTATTGTCATTGCACCTCGTACAACGAAATCAAATACTATCTTCAGTGCATATCATTTACATGAAAATAAACGAAGACACATCCTTCACCCTCCACACATTGAACCAACCTCTCCCCCCCGACACCGCACCAATACTGCACTATACAACAGAATTCAAAAGAGCTATTGCCCTGGGATAGAAGCTGTTTTTCAGCCTATTTGTCCTTGTTTTTATAATCCTGTACCGTCTGCCAGATGGTAATAATTCAAAAAAAGGATTCCCAGGATGAGATGGATCTTTGAGGATGTTTTGATCTTTCTTAAGGCAGTGAGAACTATAAAGCTCTTCCAAAGAAGGGAGAGGGCAACCAATGATCTTCTGGGCAATGACGTTAACCCTCTGGAGTGCCGTCCATCTGCCACTGTGCAATTGGCAAACCATTCAGAGGTGCAGTAAGTTAAAATCATCCCGTTAGGACACTGCATTATTCTCCTTCCCCAAATCTCTCCTACACAATGAAACCTAAGAAGGAACTTCATGGGAAACGTAAAACCATAGCAGTATAGATTATAGATTATACAGTATAGTAGAACTAAATCAATTGTGCATAGGTTGCATGAGTCTTTCAATTTGTAATTGTGCTCTTAGGTTCTAATACATCATAAATAAGTTAGATAATAACTAAGTGATCAGAAATAAGTAAGAAATACCTTTCCATACCATTCATATGTATGCAGAAGCAGATATGAAGTTTCAACAGGACATGATCTCAGCAAATATATGGAGGACTGTAAATTAGCTTATTTGGTGATTCCCGTATATCCTGCTAAGTGACATAAATTGGTTATGTTTAGAGTTATGATTCTCAGTTAATTGTATTTTGTTGGAAATAAGATAACACATAAGGTCTGTGTGTGCTTGTGGCTATTTTGCATGACGTGTATGAACTTGAATATAATAAGTTTTACCTTTCTGTTAGCTTAGTAATAAGCTTAGAGATCTATTTGCTTATGGATTGGGCAATCACTTGTCCTTGACTCATACGAAATTCTCTTTCAGTATTTCCATTGTTTGAACTATCAACTGCACACAGTTATAAAATTTGAAATCATGTTGATGATTACCAGAACTTATACAATTTTCATCAGCAATGTAAACTATGCCAAAAATGCTCTGAAGAAATATTTCTACTTTTTGACCAACTCCTATGAATATCAGTAAGATGAGCAACATGGAAGTTCTCATCTTCTTCCCATGTTTCCCCTTCTGTGATATCTTGCTTATTTTAAGAAGGTGATTTTAAGTGCATCTGGAAAAGAACAAGCAAAAATGGAAAAAAACACTTGAGAGGCATCATGATATAACATGCACTATTCAGGTATGCATAATGAAAGGCGAGGGAAATTGGCAAAGTAGAATGAGGCACAAAAATGCCTCTGTAAGTTAAACAATTATCTGAGGCATTATGCAATCATTAGGTATGTACTACTAAAAATTCAACAGGCCTTGGTATTTTAGCAAGGCTGGGAAGAAGTCTTTCCCAAACCTTATTATTCACCTGTCCTTCAATCCTTGAGGTAATATTCATCTGATGCGGCATTATTTTCTCAAGGATAAACTATCATGGCTGGAATTTGAATGGGAAGGCAATAAATCGAATCAGCTCTGTGACACACATAAAAAAAGGGGAAGAATTTAATTGTATCTTTTGTGATATTTGACAGCCAGTTTGGCGTAGGAACTAAGAAACGGTGAGTTCTAGCCCCGTCTTAGGTATGAAAAAAACGGCTGAGTGATCTTGGGCGTCGCTTTCTCTCAGTATGTGCGAGTTGGCACTAATATTTCTGACACCATTTCCTTGAGCACAGGTTCTCTTCAGGGCTGCTTTCTAAGTCTGCTGTTGTTCACTCTGTTGACCCATGACTGTTGTGCTAGGTTTGCCATCAACTATATGGTGAAGTATGCGGATGATACAACAGTCGTGGGCCTTATTCAAGATGACAAAGAGAGTGCTTACCCAGTGGTGGTATTCAAAAACTTTTACTACCGGTTCTGTGGTCGTGGCTTGGTGGGTGTGGCCATGTGACTGGGTGGGTGTGGCTTTTCTTTTTTGCAGTCGCCACCCATTTTTGGGAGCTTCTTAGCCACAGAGGAGCCTCGGGGGGGCATTGTTTTTGCTCCCCTGAGGCTCCCCTGAGGCTCAGGAAGAAAAAAAACAGAGCATGGGAGGAGCATGCAGCACTCCTCCAAGCTCTGTTTTGGGAGCTTCCTAGCCTCAGAGAAGCCCCTGGGGGGCATGTTTTTGTTCCCCTAAGGCTCCTCTGGGCTCTGGAAGGCAAAAAATGGAGTGGGGGGGCTGAGCTTCTCCCTCCATTTTTTGCCTTCCTGGGCCTCAGCAAAGGGAATCCCGGCACAGCTGATCTTATCTACAGCTGATTGTCAGGAGGGAAAAGAAAGAAATACCTTAGGCGAATGTCAGGCAAGCGGACGGGGAATGTCAGGCAGGCAGGCGGGGTGAGAGAACATTGGGCAGGAGGGTGACCCGGTGGGGGGTGTGGCCAGCCAGAACTTACTACCGGTTCGGCGACCCATGCCAAATTCTTGCTACCGGTTCACCAGATCCGTTGCGAATCGGCTGAATACCACCACTGTGCTTACCACAAGGAAGTAGAGAGTTTGGTGAACCGGTGTAACAAAAAGCCTATATTTTCTGTGTTGCATGAAAAATGTACATCTTCCTCTCCCTGTCCTTACCACTTTCTATAGAGGGACAATCGAGAGCATCCTGTTATATTGCATTACTGTCTGGTTTGGAAGCATTATTGCTTCAGACAGGAAGGCGGTGCAGAGAGTGGTGAGGATGTCAGAAAAGATTATTGGCAGTCCACTCCCTTCTATCCAGGCCATAGCACATAAGCGATGCTTGAGCAAGGTATGCAGGATTGTCTGGGATGCTACCCATCCTCTTCATGACCTGTTTTCCTTGTTATCTTCTGGGAGGAGGTTTCGTGATATCTGAAGCAGGATATCCAGATTCAGTCACAGTTTTGTTCTATACTGTATAGCAGAGGTCCCCAACCTTTTGGGCATTTAAGGACCAGTTCCGTGGAGAAAGATTTTTCCATGGACCTGAGGGCCTGTGGTTTTGCACGCTGCCTGCATCCTACAGATGGGGCTTCGCTTGTTGGTGCAGACCAGTTGCTGGCATGCTGTGGACCAGTTGGGAACCCATGCCATATAACATCAACCTTATGAATTCTCAAGTTTCTTCTTTTTGCTATGTATTCAATACATCTATATCTATATTTACCGGTATATCTATATCTATATATCTACAAATCCGTAATGGTGAACCTATGGCACGCATGGCAGAAGTGGCATGCAGAGCCATTTCTGCTGGTACATGAGAAGTTGCCTGGAAGAGCCCCACTGTGCATGTGCATACATGTTGCCGCCTGACAGCTGATTGTTGGGTAGTTGGTGCGCTTTCGTGGGGGGCGGGGTGTGCGGGAGATGCACAGCACATGGGGGGTCTTGTGTGCATACACAGAGATGTGCAGCGCACACAGGGGGTCACATGCGCATGTGCAGGAGGTGTGGAGGGGCAGCACACAAGTGTGCATGCAATTTTTGGCATAGGAGCCGAAAAAGGTTAGCCACCACTGCTATACATCTATATTTATATCTATCTATCTATCTATCTATCTATCTATCTATCTATCTATCTATCTATCTATCTATCTATCTATCTATCTATGTGTGTATTACACTCGTGTGTGTGTTTACATATGTGTGTGTGTATGTATGTAGCATGTGTATATGTGTGGTATATGTGTATGGGTAGATATATACTTTCTTTTGAGAGCAGGCGACAGAATTTCATTTTTAATGTGGGCCAGCGTGCTTACAGTAAAAAAAAATTACAATAAAGGTTATCTTTTCTAAAAAAAATATGAATGCTTACATCTATCTTCTCCTGTATGTAATTTTTTGGGACAATAGCACTTAGACTTACCACTTCATAGTACTTTACAGGTCTCTCTAAGTGGTTTACAGAGTCTGCATATTGCCCCCAACAATTTGGGTCCTCATTTTACTGACCTCAGAAGGATGGAAGGCTGAGTCAATTTTGAGCCAGTCAGAATCAAACTCCTGGCAGTGAGCAGTGAGTTATCCTGCAGTACTGCATTCTAACCACTGCGCCACCACGACTCAAAGACCCCAGAAGAAGCACTGAAAGAAGAAGACAGCCTTTTCCATGCAATTGTCCTCCAGATGTCATCATGTTGACTATGTGAGTAGATATTTAAGTAACTAAAATGGGAAAGCTGCAGCATAGAACCCATAGAACCAGGGACAGCCCTCCAGAAGTTTCAGAATCCAGCCCCAGTCGTGATGATGATAATGATGATCATCTGTGCACCAGAATCAGGAGATCAAAATCATCTAGATCAGGAGAAACTCAACATTGTCATGACGGAGTCACATGATGTATCAGGACTTTTTTTCCCTTTCACTAAACCGAGCATGGGCATGGCCAGTGTGTGACGCATCCAGCCCATGGGAGCCTTGACAGCCCTGATCTAGAAGGTAACTTATTACCTGCATTTTTCTTAACTCCACTAATTAGGTTTTAAAATGTGTTTAGTTGAAGAAAGAAAATACCTTACTATAAAAATACTTTCAAACACAATGAAACCAGACTCATAAATTGGGAAGAAAGCAATTCCTTCCTTGAGGAAAAAAAAAAAAAGAATAGATTTTGCCTGTATTTTCCTCCTTTTATGCTTTTTATGGATTTGTTTTATGGATTTACATTTTTACATACCGTGTCCTGGCACTTCGTATTCAGATTTATGAAAAGATTAGAATTGTTTTAATCTTTGTCTTACATAACAAGGTATCTGCTCCAAGGCAAAGACTTAATAGTCTGTTCTTTTATTCTGCCTCTTGATGCATAAGAATAGAGGCAAGGAGAAGATAACCATCACTGCACCCTAATCTTAGGCTGGCCATCCTCACTTTTAACTTTTATTTACATTACAGTTAAGATGAGATTGAAATCAGCAGGATCTTCATTTGCAAAATCAAAGGAAAACTAACTCATGTTTGAACAATGACTTTGATTACATTATAGGAGCTGGGAGAGGGGAAAAGGTTTCAATAAAAAGGTCAAGATGCTAGTTGGGATTAAAAGGACCACACTTTGATATATTAAAATTAAATTGAGGAGCAAGAAATAAACAAAAATGTATTTCGAGAGCATTTCTTGAAGTTAATTTGTATACATTATAAAATCTACTAGCTATAATATCATAATTCACATTTAAATTGCTTGCCATTGACTGCCTTCTGTTTGAGTTTTGCTTCTTATTAGCTCAAGGCTGCATAGTCTATTTTATGAACTAGTACACTTTACTATTTTGGTATAAATGTTAAAGCTAAATAAATGTGCATATGCATAAAATATATCTACTGTATATGCATCCAAGGATCATCCTAAATTGGTTTAGTAGGCTAGCAATGATTCAGGGTATCTGTTTATAATGCTGAGTTTTAAAAAGTCCAGACAAATTAAAAAATGTCAGCTTGATAGAAGCTCATCCTGCTCCTTGCAATAGTTATTTGTGTTGAACTTAGCTGAGTAGAGATATAGAACATAAGTCTATAGCAGCGATTCTAAACCTCAGCTATTTTAAGAGAGATGGATTACAACTCTCAGAATTCCCCACTGGGGAATGAGTAAAAGTCCTCATCTCTTAAAGTAGCCCAGGTTGAGAAACAGAGAGCTTGAAGTTTCAGGATGATGTACGTAACTGTTTAAATGTGATTGTCAGAGTTTCTTCAAAAGTTGTCACCAAACTGTAACTTTAATGAGACAGGCAGAAAAGTCAGAAATCGTTAAATTTGTGAGAAGCAACCTTATTTACTGAATTTAATTTTAATTGTTTATATTGAAATTTAATTTGATTTTGTTTTGATCCATCTCTTTTGATTGGTTCTGCCCATTTTTTGAAGTATCCTTTACAGGTTTGACATTAGGAAGCCACTACTTTGAAAAAAAAGGAAAAATCAGAAAGTTTAATAAGGTGTGAAATAAAAAGTTTGATTTTGTGCTGTTTTTGTGCTGTTTGATATATTTAATTCTTTTGTATAAATGGTGATACCCACACTCCTTACAAAGAGTAAGGTGAATCTGTTTTGGAAAGATACTTGATGTAACGTGTATGTAATTTGGTGAACACTACTTCACCACTTGTATGCATGATGATGTTTGAGCCCTCTACATTCTAGAGGTTTTGTTGAAAAGCTGCCTAAAACTCATTTTTAAATCACAGCTGTACTGTTCTTCAATCTTGAACTATTCCTGCCATTTCAAAGAATTCTGTTAAAATCTGCCATCAGGAGGTTGGCTCTTCTTCTCTACCTCCCTCATAGCAAAGTACATGTTCTAGCCATTGCCCTCATACCCTGCATTCCTTTGGAACAAGATGAATGGTTTCATGAAGGCTTTATTTTCTATTTTTATTTCTAGGTATCTAAGGTACTAGCCTTTTGTTTAAAAATAATAAATGCATGCCTTAAGATTTAACTATGTTAGGTTATGTTAATCATCTTCTCTGTATAGTTTACTAAAAGGTTCATTCTTAAAAAGAGAATGTTGATCTTGAGCAATGAACAGAAATTGGCAAGGTCTGATAAAACTGAGTTTGAAAATTATAATCCTTATAATTATAATGTAATTTGTACATTTCAAAGGAGTTCTTGGTAGACATACAGAGGACTTAGGCAGCATGATATCAAAACTTAAAGGGCAGTGCTACAGATCTCCATTGAGAGAGCAATCCCATTGAAAACAAGATTGCCTACACTTTTGCAAGCTACGGTGTTGTATCTCTGTATTTTGCTTCCATAGTTGTTAGGAAATGGTAGCAGGCAACTAGGAATTGGCTTTCATCTCTGGGTCTTAATAGACTTCCTTGGTATTCTGTTTTATCACAACAGCTAAAGTAGGATTCACAAGTATTTTGCAAATCAATGTATTGTGTTAGTTTTGGTTCAACATTCTAGGCAGGTAGGCAGGTTTGTAATATTGGTAACACCTATATATGCTATTTACTAGTTGTTTTAATAAGCAGCTGGCCACATTTCCAAAGCAAGCATAGAGTTGAAGACATGCAGTATTTTTATTTTCTAAGCATGTTTCTGGATCTGTGTAGGATCTAGAAACTTAAACTCGATTGTTTTCATTTTTTAATTTAAATGTCTAAGATATACTAAGTTAGGTGAGACCAGATGGTCAGAGGATGCAGTGCTCAGGAGTTCCATGTTATCTTCTTTAGAAGAACTGTAAACATTGGATATGCGAACAGAGTATTTTCCCTGCCTCCTGTCCGGTATTCCTTTTATTTCATGCCATCTAGACTGTGATCCTAAAATTACAGACTCTCTTATTTTGTTGCTAATCTGTAAACTGTTCTGGGAGATTTTCTGGCTGAAAAATGGAGTGGAAAGGTTTAAAATAAATGGGTGAGATTATTTAGATAGCAAACCTAAAGAGTTTGGAATTCCGATTTGTAAAATCAGCAATTATGAGGTTGGGAGTTTTTCTTCTTTTACTCCATCACTTAACCCTAGAAATATCATCCTGTAAAATGGACAAAGTCACAAACATAGGAGTAATGGGTAGTATTTCTTACACAGCATATCATTAGCTTTCCATGTCCCAACATAGGGCAGGCCATTAATTTAGATATTATGAAGAAGATATCACAAATTTGTAGTCTCTATGGCCAGTAGGTGAATAAAATGTTGTGGAGAGTAATAATATAGAGTTTAAAGATTTATACATTGGAGATGTTAGTGGACTGCAATTCCTGTGATTCTTGACCATGTTAGCTCAGGCATATCCGAGCTGAAAGCTAACAACACTAGGACGTCCATAAAATCCCCATCTCAATAGCAGCCCTTCAAGTAAGAGTATAAATAAGAGATAAATAAGATAATACCCTCCTTTATGAGCCCTTCTTAGAAAGATTTTGTTGAGCATCTCACTATTTGCTTGTATTTTATAAATGCAGGCTGGTTGTCAAAGTAGCCAAAATGAAGTCGTGTGACAATAGGGGGTGGACATTAGAACTTCAAATCCACGTTCTAAGTTCCTTTTTCAGGCTCCATTATAACTTCAAATGGTTGTTAACCGATCAGTCATAAGTCGAGGATTACCAGCAAGCAATAATACCCTTCACAAATTTTTCAGATATCCTTTCGAATCTATTTCAAAACAACCGTGGTGGCACCGTGGTTAGAATGCAGTATTGCAGGCTAATTCTGCTGACTGCCAACTGCCAGCAGTTTAGCAGTTCGAATCTCACTGGCTCAAGGTTGACTCAGCCTTCCATCCTTCTGAGGTGGGTAAAATGAGAATTCAGATTGTTGGGGGCAATATGCTGACTCTGTAAACTGCTTAGAGAGGGCTGTAAAGCACTGTGAAGCAGTATATAAGTAAGTGCTATTGCTATTTGAACTGAACTTGTCCTATAGCAGAGAATTTTTGTCTGCCAGTCTGGTCTGGTCTGATCAATCTATATCATCTGTCTGTCTGTCTATATAGATCTATCATATATCATCTCAAAGAATTTAATCTTCTCAAAGATGCTAAATATAAGACAGGCCAAGAAAGAGATGAATAGATGTACCTTTTAACAAAATACAAAGAGCCACATGAACAAGAAATCTTTTGAAATGGAAATGAACATGGGCTTCATCAACAAGACTCATTCTTTATACTTTTGTTCTATTGTGTTAGCACTGCTTTTTGTGGGTGAATGTTTACCTTAAGTTCCTGTCTTAGAGTATATTTTAGTCATTCTGGATTACATGTCAGAGCATGCTGAGAGATTCCTTCTCTATGGCAGAATGTCTTTCAATCAACATCTTTAAAAGCACCAGTTAATATAACTTAACAGATTTTCTTAAAAAAGTAATGGGTGAATTTCTAATTTTTATAACCAGTGTCTAAACAGTCATACATTAAATGCTTATAGCAAGTAAGAATCATGAGTAATCAGTGGTAATTTTTCAGGCAAACGTGAGAATGGGTAGCATGTGTGTATATACGTTTTAAAATTTAAAATATTTACTTCATACTTACATACATATATAATTTTAAAATTTAGTAACGGTAACTTAATCTATATTAAAATAATTGACAAATGAAACAATCAACAGTTAAAAAGAAGTATCAACAAATGGCAGGTTTTGAACATTTTTATTTGAAATATTTATACATTGCTTCACATTGGCTTATAAACGTAGCAATACATATTCAACATGTAAGATATTTAAAGGGCAAAAAGTAAAATATGTAACACAAACATAGATCAGTAGAAGAATCTCTATTTCTCTCTTGGACTGGACAAATTTCATGTGCTACAGAGAAAGCAGTATGCAGGCCTGGGGTTGCCCTACCAAAACCATTCTTCCATCAGCAAAGAGAACTGCAGCCAAGCCTGAAAAGTAAATCTTAATAAGCAGGTAGATTTATGAATATCAGAGTCAGTTTGGTGCAGTGGTTAAGACACCAGGCTAAAAATCCAAAAACTATGATTTCTAATCCTGCCTTAGGCCCAAAGCCAGCTGGATGGCTTGGGCCAGTCACTCTCTCCTAACCCTAAGAAGGAGACAATGGCAAATCACTTCTGAAATCTTGCCGAGAAAATTGCAGGGACTCATTCGGACAATCACCAGGAGTCAACATTGATTCAAACACACCGTACATGTATAGGTCCTAATCCAAATTAACACTAATAAGGAACTGTGAGCCAGCCACCACTAAAATTTTCTACTGATGATACTACCTTAAGAAGCATGGGTAATTAAAAGACCAAACAACTTGCCAACAGAGGCAAGATCATCACATTCACAGGTTAACCTTGTCCCATGGTGCAGCTATGGTGGAGTGAGACACTGTGAGTACTGAGGAAGCTGCTTTGTTGAAAGGATAATCACCACTCTCTTTTCTTAGCAGAATTCTCCTAGTCATAAAATGCTGAACTTCTGGATGTTGAATTTCCCCTTAAGTCTCCAATCTCTTCTTACTAGTGGGTAAGCAGTTTCTCTCCTTCTATTTTATTCTCACAGATTTCCTATCCCCTGGAAAATGAAGATGATGGATACAGCTGTTTGGATTTTTGCTTACAGCAGTGCATCTATTTTGTGAGATTTTAAAAAGAGTGTAGCAACTGCAACAATATTTGGAGGGGCTTGTATATCTCAGTCCAATCCTAGTGAACCACTGCACTTACCTAGTGTTGGTGGTAAATCAACCACAGGCTCCTGCCATGTGACTCTGTAGTCAACAAGCTATCCATTTGGTTAACATCTTGATGTGTGAAAACGCCATCTGTCTGAAATAAACCCACATTTTGGACTTTGGTTTTGGCTTTATTTTCAGGCCTCTTCCAGATGGGCAAAGCTACACTTGGGCATTGATGCATCATGTTAAACTAGGCTAAATGAATCTCATATATCTCATTAACCATCCCTGCTCACACAAATGAACCAGTGGTTGTGAGCTGGCATATTCATTGCCTAATTTTATGCCTGGGTAAGTATGCAGGAAAACTGCCATTTTATTTCATATTTATTTTACTATATTAGCTTATTCAAAACTTTTTCAAATGTTCTTAAATCAATGCACTATACCAGTATAAGAAGGAAGAATGGCAGAACCTGGGGGCAGAGTTAAAAGAGGGATCAGCCTAGAATCTTTATGTAGCCATAAGCAAATTAAGTTCAACTTCCCTTGAATTCTGTTGACCTTATCTAGCTTGTTGGTGAGAAGATTCCTGTGCACAGGCATTATTAGCAATAAATCAGTTTAATTGGACCTTCATATGTGGACCTGATCTTTCACACCTGACATCCATCCAATCAAGCCATTACAAGGAAAAAATAAGGAGGCCTGGTAGGCACAATTAAAAGGCAGGCATCTCAAAGGTGCAAGGTTTGAATTCAGAATAACGCACAATTGTGACAAATTTTAGAGTGTGAAACCTTTAAAACAGGTTCTTTAACTGAACACATTTGATTTCTACCTGCTGTGATCAGGGTAATATTAGGTCTGGAAATCTATTTCCATTGATTTTCCTAAGTCATGATTCTAAAGCAGTGTTTCTGAACTGGAAACTGGGTATGACTAGTCTAGTGAAGAGAAGGACCAGGGAAGACATGATAGTAGTATTCCAATATTTGAGGGGCTGCCACAGGGAGGAAGGGGTCAAGCTATTTTCCAAGGCATCTAAAGGCCAGACAAGGAATAATGGATGGAAACTGATCAAGGAGAGATTTAACCTGGAAATAAGGAGAAACTTTCTGACAGCGAGAACAATCAACCAATGGAACAACTTGCCTTTGGAAGTTGTGGGAGCTTTATCACTGGAGACTTTCAAGAAGAGATTGGACTGCCATTTGTCAGAAATGGTACAGGGTCTCCTGCTTGGGCGGGGTGGGGGGTTGAACTAGATGATCTACAAGGTCCCTTCCAAGTCTGTTAACCTGTAATGTAATGCTCTGTAACTATAGCAAGTTTAAGATATGTGGATTTCAACTCCCAGAATTCCCCAGCCAGCTATGGGGCTTAAAGTTCACATATTTTAAATTTATTAAGGTTGAGAAAACACTGTTCTAAATGGAGCATATTTGCAACTTTTGACCAAATTCAAACCTGTGCTTAAAATTCTTCTCTCCTCTCACATCAGCTGAGTTTCATCTTCCAAGGGTAGTTTGACTCATGTCTTTGCTTTTTGGGAGAGACAGCAGGGAAGCCTTTTTATTTCGTGAAGTGCTGAAATTAAAACCCACTTGAAATAATTTCAATTACAGCAGCGTCGTGGTGAAAATGGTTTGATTTCTGGAAAACAAAAAGGAAAAACAAGCACATCATTTTCTGTGTAACAGAGATATTTCATCAGATTAGTTGAGGCTTGCGTGCTTTATATTGCTCAGGCTATAGAAAGTTTTTTTTGGGGGGTAAATAATGCATAAACAGCATTTGGAGTACCTGAAATGGTCTTACGGTAAGGTACATATTCCTCCTTCTCACACAGTGGCAGGGTAGATGAGGCAAGACAGATTAAGGAGCTCTATGTCCGAGGAATTTATGTCATACAGTTCTCTAACATAAGAAGCCAAATATGATTCTGGACATACTGATGGGTGCATGCCAATCTGGTGGATCAGGGAACTGATTGGGAGAAGGGAATGGGAGAAGGTTGCATTTTCCTCCACCCCTTAGTCTTATTTCATCACCAGGAATCTTGTTTAATGGGAAGGAGACATTTTATGGGGGATGAACAATGAAAGAATCACAACCTTCATCCTGCTTTTACCTCCATGTCTAGAAGTTAAATAGGAAAGATAATTCCTTTCTGCCTGAATTTGGATGTCCCCTAATGCCATGCAAACAAGGATTAAAATTGTGATTAAGATACTCTACCTAATGATGCTGTGACTGAGATATCCTGCAAACCAGGCCTAATTAACTTGGCCTGATACTCAATCTGTCTAAGCAAATCTGTTGAACTTGAAGCAAATTTCTCCAATGTCATTGCTGAGAGCAGAAATACAATAATGTGTCCTACGCTACTTTCCTTAGCTGTGACATTTAAGCCACAGGTAACAACAGTGATGTAACTTTACGATCAGTCCTCACATATATGACCTTAACAAGTCTGTAAAGCAAAGGAAAGTAAGATCATAGGCAAAGTTATGGTTTCTATTAGTGAAAGTGGCTAGTTTGCTTAATTACTGATTTGATGCCAATTGTGGTTGCTACATGAAAATTATCTGTATGTTTTTATAGATTTTACATTGACGGAACATTTTTAAAGAATTTAAAATATTCCATAAAAAGTAGAAGATTACAAAACTCTTAGTTTTGTGTCATTTTGAAGCCATAAATGATGCTGGTTTTCCATCTCAAGCTTCAACAATATTGAGCTTGTTTAGAAGCAGTGAATGAAGAAATTGAGAACTTCTATAGCAATTTGCAAAGGGTTCTAAATTCAACATTAAGAGGGGAGTGGTTCCCCCTTATGGATAACAGGATGCAAGAGTTGGAGAAACAAAAAAAATATTGGAATTATAGAATGATATGGATAAGTCAATGCAACAGTGCAGGAAACCAATAAGGTTTTCTGGAGAAAAGTGTCAAAAAACGTAAACAAGGTTCTTCAAATGGATGACACTGATTAAGGTTTGTATATAATGCACTATCAGAAAGTATTTTAGCAGAAGATATATTAATGTTTTCTCTCTTTTCCAGGCACTCTAGCAATGCAAAGCAAATAATTTGATAGCTTTGCTCTGATAGCTTTTTTCAATGCAATTAAAAGGTGAAGCCAAGTTTCAAGTGGATCTGGAGAGGCCATATTAAATGCATCAGTGGTTCATTTCACTTCTAAAACACACTTTAAAAACTACAGGATGTATCTTCATTTCAAAATAGTTGAATCCAGGCCCGGAGTTAGGCTGTAATTTTACACACATATAATTGGAAGTTTCCCTGTACTGAATTCCTCGGAGCTTCCTACCAAGTGGTCATGCATGCTGTTCATTCAATGAAATATCCCATTTGTCAATGGCTTGCAGGAGTAATTATTAAGAAAACCTGGAGGTGGGAATAGAATTTCCTTAGGCTTTTTAAAAATCAGGTGCTCTTTAAAGCTATGTTTTATCACTATAAAATTTTCCAAGGAACATGATTTTGGTTCTTATTCTCTTATGCTCTGCAAATTGTATGGATATGCATTTAATTTTAACTAGAAGTAGACTGTTGGGATATTTATTTGGACTGCAGTAATCTATAAGAATCATACATAAATGAACAAGGTAAGATAAAGGCATCCTTCTGCAAAATGAGAAGGTGCTGAGCATCTGAACTATTAGAAATATACTTTAAGAATGCATAAGGAACAAGGGCTACAATGTGGTCTTCCATGCTGACCGGATTGCTTGAACCAACTCAATTATTAACTAATCAGTTCTGGGGGGGAGGGGGGACTTCTCCAGAAAGCAAGTTGAGGACATCTCTATAAAGAAGACCAAGATTCATTTGTTCAGCTTGTTTATATCTGTTGATCTGTCACTGTGTTACACAAAGCCTTGGTTTTGTTGACCACAATATGTTGACTAAGATATAATTGGCTGTTTGAGCCCATCAGGCTAAGCTATGAATCCTCTTTTAAAAACCCAATGGCTAGTTTTGCACAACACACAAAACCAAGTAAACTACATTGCAGCTTAGCATGATGTGTGTGACTCTACAGTGGTGCTTTTTCCTCTATTTTAGCTACTATTTCAAAGTACATCTCACATCTATCTTTGTGCATGATTAAAATGTATTTATTTTAATACATTTACTTGAGGTTTATAAATACCTGTACATGTCAAAAGTATATAGCATCCAGACAAAACTGCATTTGGAATGATAATCATAGGTCCATGAGAGAAGGTAGAAAGAAGAGTGTCAAAGAAATCTGGAGCACATTGCAATTGTCACTAACTTGTGTCTTCCAAATATACAATTTCCACTGTCCCCACTCTACGATAGGTGGTGTATATTGCAGCCAAATACATTTGGAGAGCATTCACCTGGAGAAGGCTTGTACTGTACATTAAAATGCTCCAAGACACGACTATTCGTTCCATTCATTTACCACTCAAACAGTGGTACTTCCTTACCAAACCAGTAGGAAAACAGAAAGGGGAGAGAAACAAGAGCATTGTTCTTCCCTCCATCTCTTTTCCTTATCTCTTCTGCCACTATTTATTTTGTTTCTTTGCTGTGCAAATAATCAACTACCTTCCAGAGGGGCTCAACCCAGCCCTTTTATGCCCTGCAGTCATGACAATGTCTTTTAAAGGGAAAATTGATTCTTTGGAATGCTGTGCGAGCACATACTTATCTTGGCCCTACAGCCCACACCTGTTGAACAGGTAAACCAGATCCTCAGCAATGGGCCTCAGCTACAACATTCCAGCTTGGCAAGCTATTACTCTCTAATTGCTACCTGTCAAGCAAGTAACCTAAGCATTTGAACCAAGTCCAAACAAGCGCATGTTCCCACGAAATCCTAAACGTCTTGACCTTTGACCCCAGCACAAGGTTACAAATAATTTTAAGCAGGGATGGTTGGAATATATGAAGGCACTTTCAAATGATCACCAAACTCAACCCAATCCAGCCAACAGTCATATTTAAAGGGGGCTCCCAACAGCATGCCTGAAAGACATAGCTTAAATGCATACCTTAAATGCTTCATCTGTATAGATCAGGGGCGTCAAACTCGTGTCGTCACGGCGGCGTCATGTGACATGTCGTGACTTTTTCCCCCTTCGCTAAACCGGGCATGGGCATGGCCAGCGTGTGATGCATCCAGCTCATGGGCCACGGGTCTGACAGCCCTGGTGTAGATGAAGGTGACTTGCTGATATTTCCAGCCACTAACACCACTGCTTCTCAATGTTGGCAGTGTTAAACTATATGGACTTCAACTTGTAGAATTCCCAAGCCATCATTGGGAATGCTCTGGATGTTAAAGTTCACATAGCTTAATGTTGCCAAGGTTGAGAAACACTGGTGTAGCAGCTGGAAATATCAATAAGTCACCTTCTGCTTGACTCCCTGGCGTTGCACTGAAATCTGTCACGTTTCCCACGGGGGAACCAGTTCCCAAAGCAGTATTTGGGAAAGGTGGAACAGGCACTTCTTGTTCTTTTCTTCCTTCCAGTTCAGGCTTGTCGAGCACAAAGCAGAAAGACACAGTCAGCACTTGTTCCAAGTAAATGCACCTCCAAACAGGCTTATGCAATAACTATGGTATTGGGCAACTAATTTTCTCTTCCTTTTACACCATAAAAATAAATCTCAGAAAACTGCATATACTCCTGTTGTGCCAGTTTGTAATTAGGGGAACATAACAAGTTTTGTAGATAAATCCAAGTGTTTAATAAACACATCAGAAAGGGGCAGGCGTTCAAAGGAAGTAGCTCCCCTAATAATCCAGAGATGTGCCTATCGGGGAGCAAATAAATAATGGTTCAGGTTTAATTATTTGGTTCAAATAAATAAAGTTCCTGTTTGATATCTTAGGAACTGAATGCCAAGAATAACAGATGGTTACTTCTTTTGACATCTCATTTGTGTCTTATTAGAGTGTGGGGGAATTTACCTTTTTTCAGCTCAAAGATAGATGGCTAACCTGAATTTTTAGAATTTAGAATTTATTTGATTTGTCAATCACAAGATAATAGGTATAAGTATATACATAGTTATGAATACATGAAATGGGTACATATAAGAAAAATAAAAGAAACAATAGGACAGGGACGGTAGGCACGTTGGTGAGCTTATGCACGCTCCCTACAGACCTCTTAGGAAAAGGGTGAAGTCAATAGTAGACAGTCTAAGGTTAAAGTTTTTGGGGTTTGGGGAAGAAATCACAATGTCAGGTAGCGTATTTCAGACATTGACCACTCCGTTGCTGATCTCGTATTTCCTGCAATCAAGTTTGGTGCGGTTAACCTTGAGTTTGTATCTATTGTGTGCTCTTGTATTGTTATGGTTGAAGCTGAAGTATTCATTGACAGGTAAGTCATTGCAATGTATGATTTTATATACCATGCTTAGATCAGACCGAAGACGGTGTAATTCAAGGTTTTCTAGGTCTAGAATTTCAAGTCTGGTGGCATAAGGTATTCTACAACGAGTAGAGGAGTGAGAACTCTTCTTGTGAAATATTTCTGGACTTTCTCAACTGTGCTAATATCAGATACGTAATGTGGGTATATTACCTGGTAATAGGAATGCTCACTTATGTGTTATTACTCAAATTATTATTACTCAAAATAAATATTGCACCAAACAGAAACAAATCCAATCAGATACTGCATTTGCAAGTTCATGTAGGAAATATGATCAATCCCATCTGTAATTAATGCAGGATCCACACCTTCTTCAAATGTCTGTTTGATAAACTATAAATATCATTTAAAAACACATATAGGCACACAACACAATAACTTATACTCTGATGATAAAAGGCGAACTTTGGCCTTTGGTAGGTGCTTTTTTTACCCAGTGCAAAATTAATGATCAGATACAGGACAACGAATGCTAGTATAATTGTATCTGCTGCGGTATCTGCTATAACTTTTGTATCTTAGAGATTTAATTTTAAATTAAGAGCACTTTTTGAATACCTTTGCTAACACAGCATTAGCCACCAGGGATGAAATTACAACCAAGTAAGTGTCTGGGCTTCTAATGATAGATAAGACTACGTCTATTTTTCTGTCATCCATGATTGCTTATGCTGGTACCAACAAAACTGAATTTATTTTAGTTGTGTACCAGAATTATATTTATCCAACCAATCTATGGGTAGTACAGATAATCAGATTATACAGCCTTCAACTAATCACAAAGTCAGCTAAATTACCAACATTTATGTAAGATTATTTTGATATCAGTTTACCGGCGAATATGAAAGTTTAGGTAATGTTATATGAATGGAGTTTCTGTTATCAAACTTTTTATTTCTGATTATGTCAGTGAAATCCCAGAACTAGGTTCATCTTAAAAGGGACATGTGAAGATTATCCATCTATGCTGGATCTCAGTGGCTAATGCCAATGATAAGTTTTATCAGCCCCTATAAGTTCATGCATTGGAACTTACTTATGTTCCTGATACACTAGGCACATGCAGGTGTGAAATGTGACAATGAGCAGGAGGGACAAATTTGCAGATTTTTATTTTTTGTACTTTAAATGGTCCTTCAAACTTACTTTGCATGCTTCTGCTCTAGTACTGACAAGTCATCCAAATATATGCTAGTGATTTTAGTGGATTGTATTTTCTATTTAGAGCCTGTTTATTTCTAAAGTATAAAATGTGTGTGTGTGTGTGTGTGTGTGTGCATGCCTGCATTTAGGTGTGCAGAAGAAATAACCATGTGCCAGCAATAAGTATTTCTATTACTGCTTTGAGCTCCCCATAGTTTCAAAACTGTGAAATGACTGTAAGCTTTTAGCACCATGTCTAATTGCAGAGTTTATTGTTCTCTGTGTTGGGTACTTTGAATATTTACATAATAATTTTCTGCTGCCAAACGCATGCGTTTAATTGTTGTAAATAACTATAATATTTAATTAATATTTAATGTTTAATCACATGGTTGTCGCCAATGTGCTAACCTTTATTTAGCTGAAGCCTGGGAGTGGTTCAGTCAATTGTTAGCTCCTAATTAGTGACTAATTCTAGAGAGGAATATTCCCACACATTATCAAAATATCATTTGGTAACTTTTCCAATTAGCAACCCAACATCAAAAGAACTTACCCAGTTTTCTGACCAGTGTGGATGAATCAATTTGGGCAATCATTTTGGCTATATATTCAAATCAATCCTGTGGAAGTTTGTTGACACAAGATAAAACAATCATAATCACAGGAAGAAGTTGAAATACTTGTTTTCAACTGTGTTGAAAATTTGAGAATCTTAAACTATGTTAATAAAATGTAATTTCCTATAAAAACAGTTAAGGAGTCTGGATTACCCTTCCTCTACCAGATGGATTCCAAACATTTGGTGGGAATTTAAGGAATTGCTATTGTAACATACCCGTGGAGGACATAAAAAGGAGGGTATCCAGCAAAATTTTTGGGTAGGGTAATCCTAGCCAAACTTAACTGCACTGTACAGAAGTCCGTTTCTTAGGCTGACTTCTGGGATTAAGTTTTATTGATACAAACAAAGCCAACTAAAATGGATCAAGATAGAAAGTATCAATTTAGTCTTAAAAAGAAGTGGATGATAGTTCTCAGCTTCTTTTTCTGACCAGTACTCTGCTACATCTTATTCCAAAGATGTTAGAGGTAAAATCAATCTACTTTGATTTTCATAATTTTAGAGTACTAGAGTTTTATCCTGATGTTAAATCAATTTTCTTTTGAAGAAAATAATTTTCATAATGTGTGCATTCTTTCTCAAAGGGCAACAGGAAAATAAAGAAAGAAAAATCCAGTGTCATTGGGTGGTGCCCAGCATTAATGTTATGTAAACAGTGAGATGGTTCATACGAAGAAATTCCAAGAAGAGCTTGATCCAGCTATAGTCTATACTAGAAACAAATATGCAAACTTCTTCCTCTAAAGATATCTATGTGTAGACATAGAGTGCTCTTAGGGTGCAATAGAAAATACTGCAACAGTATTTAAATACTTGCCTGTTAACGATAACATTTGCTAAGAATCTAGGAATACAAACAGTTCATTTCAATGCACACAATCAGCATTATGCAGCCAACTTATCCTGATTAGCAAGGTTCCTATGTTCCTATTCTGTGGTCTAATCTACATCATCTGTCCCCACCGAGCTTCATTTCCCATTTTAAAACCATCCAACCAGCTTATCTTTCCACATGGCTGAAAACAAAATTAAGCAGGGGGCCAGAGGTACTTTGACTTTTGAACTGAATCAGGCTGCTGCAAACTGTAGACAAAAAGTAATTTCTGAGAAAATTACAATTAAACATTTTCAGTGCTATCTTCAGTTTTCACACTGAATTTCACTGGATCTGAGAATCTTCCTTTAATCTTATTTATGTGGAATTTTTTTTAGCTTTTTCCCATCAGAAACGATTTTTCTAAGAAAAGGCAAATTAGAATCTACATACATTAGTTCATGTGATCTATTTAGGATTTTTTATTATTTCAAAACTGGAATAAAACCACACACTTTTTTACATATGTATATATCTGTGTCTCCAATATCAAAATCTCTTTGAATTCATAATAAAACCAAAAGAGGAAACAAACAGCTGTCAACATCAAGAAAGCTATTTGATCTGTGAGCAGTTTTTGGAAGGCTTAACTTATAAATCAAATAATTATTCTGAATATAAGGTGGAAAGATTCAGCAGTATCTAAAAGGAAAAATGGTTGGTGAAAATGATAGAACTTGGTGAGATGGCCAAATTGACTTCTTTGTTCAGAAAAATGACAATACCTATATCTATTGCTGATTGGAAATCCATTGTGAACTTTTTGTGTAAAATAGAAAAAGATGAACTTATGATTTATGGTTTTAATGATTAGCAGAATAGATTATATATAGAAGAGTATCATGATGTAACTTTAGAGAAGGAGGTAAATTTATAACTGTACTATAGTTGCTTGCACTTTTAGCTTTTTTTTGGTTTCTTTCTTTTTCTGTTTTCTTCCTTATACTATTTTGCATTGGTTTTTCTCTTTATTTTTAAAACTTTTAATAAAAGTGTTTTAAAAAATGAATATGAGGTAGAAATCCACGCATTTTTCCTTAGCTTCCAAGAGAGAAAGGTTAAAAATAACAGAAAATATCCAAACCAGTGATGATAGTCTTGATGTCATTCTAGACATAATGTAATCAACACTTGCTATGGTTAAGTTACTACATAATAGACTAAAATAATTTTCATCTCTACAAACTTTAATTCCAGAAATAGGATTGAATGTGTATGTTAGTATACCCTTTCTCTGGCCAGAAAAAATAATGTTAAAGCCAAGTTTTAAAGAGGTATATCATGCCTTATATTAGAAGAATTTGGCTGCATCACTAAGCATATTGTTTTGGTCATCTAGCTTGCAGAAATATAGATGCAAATGTGGGTGAACATTACCCATAAAACTTGCAGTGGTTTCTTATGATCATGGAGACATAGTCAGACTGTTAAAATCAACATCCTCTACAACTTTACTCATTCATGCACAGCAACATGAGAGGGAATTAAATAAATGAAGATAAGAACTTTCCCTGAATGCTGCAAAAAGTGTGGGGGGGGGGGAAGAGCAGACATACAATATTTAACTACATCTATAAGAACAGGTGCTTCATTGCCACTATTAAAATGTGCAGTTTTTCTACTTTGAAATATAAGCTAAGTGACAAGATAGATGGTATTTTGAGTTCATACCATTGGTTTTACTCTTATTAAGCCATCATCAATTTTCCATTTGACAAGAAGGCAACAAATCTGCAAGGGCACACAATGGACTTGTGGCTGACTAGGGTGTCATCACAAAATAATGCAAGCAGTCACTGAAGCAGCATTCAAAGCTGTCTTCCTTCACAATCCCAGTGCTTGTGATTAAATTAGGAATATTTTTGGGGCATAGAATATGTTCTTATTTCTGGCCCCATTCCAGTTTCAAAGCTACAAAGGTAGAAGTCCCACTACCTATTGTATTCATATTTAGAACTACCCCAAATGATTTTCCTGGGCATTACAAATAAGTTTTTGTAGTTCAATCATCAGCAGAAAAAAGATGGTCATCATTCAAACTTCCCTGGCAGTGAATAATAGATACTAAATTGAAAGTAGGGGAAGAAACTGGCTGATGGAAGACAGACAGATAATATGTTTCCATTTATGCCCAACATGGAAATAAAGTGGCTACCACAAAGGAGAAATACCATTCACCATACCCAACAAAGAAATGGCATGGCTGCTACAAATGGAACACAGTTTATTGGTCTCCATTGCTGCCAACTACTGTCTTGTCCTGAAAATAAGACCCAACTGGAAAATAAGCCCTAGCTTGATTTTTCAGGATGCTTGTAATATACGTTCTACCTCCAAAATAAGCCTTAATTAAGATCGTCAGTCAGACGGATACATTTGGTACTATATTTCCCAGAAAATAAGACCTAACCAGAAAATAAGCCCTAATGCATCTTTTGGAACAAAACTTAATATAAGACCCAGTCTTCCTTTTAAGAAAACATGGTAGTATCTCAATATAATTTTTGCAGGCCACTAATTTTGTGGGTATATTTACATGGCTGGAATAAACAGAAAAACTTCATGGTTCACCCACTTAGCTGCCAATGAAGTTTGGGTAAGACAAATCTATTGCTCCCATTAATCTCTCTTAAATATGCAAGTTATTGTTTAACGAATCTAACAAAATGGATCATTAGAATGACTGCAAGCTGCAACCACATCAAACTAGTTTAATTTCTTTATTAAATCAAGTGGGGTTTTTTTATGAACCATGTAAGAAAACTTAGTAGTTAAAAGAAAAGGAAAAAAGAAGTGAAGGTGCAGAGAAAATTGTGGCAAGTGTAAATAACTCAGCTTATTCTATTTACTTTCTGAACAGGAATAAGGAAGTAAGTTCTTCAACACAGTCACTGTTTATTTACAAAGTCATCTCAGGAGAAAAAAATCACGCAGCAACTTGAAGCATGCAGTCCACCAATGCACTGCACATTACTGAACACTATTCAGAGTAATCTCAATTACATTTTCTCAAAACATCATTAAAAGTAGTCTTTTTTCAAATTGAGCTTAATTCCAGAGTAACTTCATGGACACAGTCATACAGTTTTCTTTGTAAAACAATGGAAGCAGCTTGCCATGGTCTACTTCAAGGTGTTTCTTGACTGGCCCACAAATTTGTTACTCCGTGATTAGTCTCCCATCCAAGTAGGAACCCATGGTCCATAAGACAAGGTCAGCCAGGTGCTGTTACCTGCTGAGAGTCAACGTTTCCAGGGATTGATAAGTTCCTTTATAATGAGACGCATTACAGGATACAAGAACTGTTTGTGAGATTTAACATAGTACTGTAACTAAAAAGCTCATTTACCTCTGTTACAAACTGACTCACTAATCTAATTCTCGGATGCTCAATGAGGCAGCCTATGGCGCGGGTATATTTTTGGATGCCATTCTCAGTGGTATCTACCCCAACTTTTTTCACATTAAAAAAATAAACTTTAAAAATTAAAAAGAGGAGCACGCTGCAGATCTAAGTTCTGGCCTCCATCGTTTTATTCCCAGAAATGTTTTGTATCCCATTATCTTTCTCAGAAAATGAAATAATAAGCAACTGCAGCCTAAAACTTTGTTTAGAAACATGGTATTTGCTCAGGAAAAAAAATAATATTAAGCAAGGAAAATAGAGAATGTCATACAGGAGAGGGGATTAGAGATGATGCCAAGTAGCATTCTGATAAGTCTGTGCTGATTATGTCCCCCATGCAAATCAACAAGTCCTTCTCAGTAGTCAAGATATGACACACAAAATACTGGTAATTTGAATATTCAACATTATTATATGAGCTAATTAGAGCAAAATCTCATAACTTACTTTGAAAAGTCAGTATATCTTTTTAGCTATATTTGAGCCAATTATTTATTCAGTTCTGGTTACTCTATCTAAAAAAACGTATGTAGTAGAGTCAAAAAAGTACAGCTTACAGCTCAGACATCAGAAGATATGATAGAAGGCAGCTGAAAATACCTAGAAGGAGGGTGTGATAGAGATTTAAAGAATTATATGGCTTACAGAAAATTCATACAGACATGACCCTTTTCATCTCATATGATAATAGAACTTCAGATCATCCAACAAAATTGATTAGTAATTTATTATTATTATTTATTTGTTCGTGCTTCTATACCGCTCCCTCTCCCAAAAAGGGACTCGGGGCGGTGTACATTCAACAACGAAAACAGTACAAATAACGGAAATGAAATAAATAAAAAAATCTAAAATGGATAAGAACAACATCCAACAGAATGATAATAATAGAGCTGATATAAACAAAAATCCTCTACATAAGTAACAATCTATGTGATGACAACTCTCAGCGTACAAAGCTAATACTAGTACTGAGAGGTTAAGTGAGGTCTTAATTTAGAGGCACAAATACTAATTTATTATCCTTATGTTCTGTCTTTGTTATAGAGTATGCATAGTTTCTTCTTCACTTTTATTCTTACATTAATCACTTTAGAAAGATTAATTCTGGAAAGCAAGAGGCTGGAGTATTTAATGTTCACTCATACTCAACATTTTTTTTTCCTCATACTGATTCCATATTCTATATACAGGCTAAATCTCTAAAACTGGAGAAGATCAGCAAGCACCACATCTATACTGTCTTTGACAGTGTTATTTGCTTTTTCTGCAGACATTTCCTGTACTTCTAGCTATTTGTAATACTACTATGATATCCTTTTCTAACAGACTTATATCGTAAGATAGGTTTTATAGCAACTGAAGCATTCACTCTGGAAGAGAAACATGATCTTAAACACTCAGTGAGCCATAAAGATTTACTCAGTAGCTTTAGGCAAGTGATTATGTCTAATCTACAATAAAGCTTGGGTTGCTTGAAAAAAGGACAGGAGAGAAGTGCATGCACCCTACCCTCCTTCAGATAAATCAGAAAATACATCACTGATGAAGGTGCTTGTATTGAAAATGTTTGCAGATCATATATTGCTCTCTCATTTGTTTATATTGCAATTGTTTTTTTTATTATTTTTGTAACATTAATTGGCCTACCAAATTACAACTAACATTTTTTGCTAATTTCAACAGAAGATTCATCACCAAAATTTATTATATAACTTAAAATTTCAGAAATATAAAGCAATCATATATATAAATTCAAATTCAATGAAATATTTATTAAATATATAAAATAAATGAAATATTTATTAGCATTTATGAGCAAAGAAAGGTAGACAATTAGCCCATATTTTTACTAGCATACCTAATCCATCAATCTATTCTCTTTACAGAAAAGAGCAACATTTTTATTATATTAGGAGCAGGTATTTCTGTGTGGTATTTTATTCATGGAATGTTATGGAAAAAAATACTATTTTTGTACTGTACCTGATCTTCTGGCTGTAATAAACAATGGCTGGATACTATTCGCATAATTGAAAGCACAAGGATTCACAAAAGCTTTGAAGATTTTTTTTTAAGTGTTAACTGCTGCAATGAGCCCTGAAGAATATGAACAAAGTATAAACTAGTTTGGTTCAATTATGCTGATTGCTAATAACTGACCATATCAATGACCGATATTTTTTGGTCTCCAGTTTCTGTCAACAGTTGCCTACAATAGGCAAAGTTAACAATTTACCACAACAGCATTGTTTAAAAGCTAACACACTGCAGTGTTAACTGCTCTTGCTTTGAGAAGTAATCCAGGATAACTCATGTTTGAACAGGTAAGACTGTGTGCCAGAGGATATGAAAGAACATTCATGAGGCATACTTTAAATGGTTGATCAGAACTCCATTTCCTACCTTCATCAAACTCTGATAATGCAGCTCATCTGGAGAGAACTAGAGAAGGCTGATATAACATTTAATTTCAAGGATTTTGGAAACCATGCCATTGTTCCTAATATAATACCATAACGAAAAACCAGTCATGATGGTAATAAAGTGTTTTTTTACTGAATGAAGAATTGTAATGAATTGGGAATTATAATAAATCATTTCCATAATATTAACTGTATTTGGTTGACCATATGGAGATGACGAGAAACAATTGAATAACATTATCCCAGACACAACTGCTAGGAATTTCCTTCCTGAACTTACTTCTGCTTAAATATTGTTAGACTGTGGCGGAAAGTCAGTAATACATAAAGTAACTCTCTAAGGTGATGAGAAAAATCATAAAGATGGGGAGAAAGGAGTTCTGCTGTCCTATCGAGAGATTATTTTGGCACTCTCCAAACATTTTGGATTGCAATTCCTGATACACTAAGTCAAATGTTGCTTTAGCCATGCATTCTAAATCATAGTAGTCTATATAGAAAAAGAATGAGGAAAGGAAACTTAACCCATTACAACCAAGCTTCTATCTTCTGCTAGCTGAAAAAATAAATAAACCTTCCTCGACCTAAGTCACAACCCTCTTGAAAACAAATTATATAACAAGATGATTGCTAAGTTTTAAGATACATGAAGGATTAAGTATAAGTGCTACTTGTTGCAAAATTAGTAGCTGGCTTTCCGCATGGTGCACTTTATTGGAATCTGGTGCAGGAGCTTTCAATGACTTACCAATAGAAAAGCACAAACATATGTAAGCCACCTCTGTGTTAAAAGAATTGTTATTCAGACATATGTTTTCTTTCTATTGTACTTATTAGCAGCATTGTTTACAATACAACCCATTAGCACCTTCATCCCATAAATTTATTTTACATGTTTCTAGAACACATTTTATGTACTTTTACTTATATATTGTAGCCTTCATCAAATGTTGTCTGAATACTTGTTTTTCTGACACCAAACAGCAAACCCAAACAATATTATTACTAAATGGAAAAATTACACACCCACAGTAAATTGATATAGAAACAGTTGCCTTTTACCTTGTTTTTCCCCCACAGTAGAATTATAGTTGTTTGAGAAAGGAAGCAGCCAAAGTGAAAGTATAGAAACATTGAGTATCAAATGTAATAAAGCAGGCGACCAGCTCTTTAGCAACTCCCACTCTATTTTTCCTGTTTATTCCATTCAAATTGTAATTAGGATTACACATTCAAGCATCACATTCTTTTACTCTGTTTTTTGGGCAAAGGATTGGAACTTGATTTCTCTGAATATTTGGTCTGTTTGTTTTAATTCACAATGGACAGGTTCAATAATAAATATTACATTGGACATAACTTTTTGGTGTACAATATGATCCAAGATTCAGAGTTTTTAAGCTAATATGTACCTTTTATTTCCATAGTGTTTTAGAATTAGGGTATTAATCCCCAATTCCATAGTGTTTTAGAATTAGGGTATTAATCCCCAATTCAGGACTATTATTTTGAACTTATGCTATTTGGAAAAAAAAATGAAAGCAGCAGAACTTGATTGCAAAAAAGTTCTGTAAGTTAAGTTTTAATCTGATATACAAAAGCCATCTAAATTTAAGATTATATTGCCCATTGAAAACATCCAAAAGGCTCTTATTCCCTATTTTTGGTCCAAGTATCTTACATACTTGTCTTTGCATTGTTGTTGACAGATTTTTTTCCTCAAAACATCATCTATTCCCCCTAATTTTTTTGGAAAGCCATGAAACTAGTGAATATCATCCCATTATGCAGCTGTAAATTTCATTATTACTTTCTTACTACCCCCATAAAAACTAATAGGGCCACAAGAGATATTTACTAGTCCATTGAATGGTAACTATCAGATGGTCATTTCTGTTACATCAAAATAGATCATTCTCCTAAAATCTTTATCTGTTCAACTCTTCTTCCTGTCCGCAGCTGAATGGGAAAGTTCCTTACATGGATATCACTTCCAGAGTGTTAAGAGGGATTGACTTCCAAATAAGCATAGATAAAATAGCAGACTGAATTGCTTATTTCCACGTCATTGATTGACAGGGCCTGTAGCAAACACTAGATAAGTCTTTCCTGTAAAATGGGGGAAATCTTGCATTTCACTGGTAGGCCAAGATATACTTACAAACAATAGATTGTTCTCTGTGGAAATACCAGAGGATAAAGCAAAGGACTAAACATGAAGGATCCATCCAGGGATTAGGGACTGGATATTGTTTATTATTGTTCATTTCCACTCCTGAACTTACTTTTTAAAAAGCTCCTAAGCACTTTTTGAACACCATTTTTTTAAAAGCAAAATAGTATGTATTGATTCTAATTCATCACACACCTTGCAGGGATGAGGTCAGGCAGTAAGGCAAAAGGCTAGGAATACTGCAAACATTACAGCAAGGGGGGCGAGAAAACACACAGTGCATGTTTATTCTTCTTACCCAAGGAAGTAGTTTGAAAGTTTTCAGTTGAAGCAAAGGGGGTAGAGGTGGGATGCGACTGACCTCCTTTTCTCTATCTAGCTCCAGATCTAGCTAAAAAAAAACCCTAAGCAAATCCAAACAAGCTGAAGTATGCAATGAAGAAATCGCCATAACTTAAGTTCTAGGCAGGCCTGCAAATCCTGACGCGGCAGTTTAAAACCCACGGCACTTCGAAACATAAGGAATTATGTAACAGAATTAAAAAAAAAAAACGTATTGGGGGGGGGGGGAAACGGCTTAAGGTGGACGTTTCTGTCCCCCAACCTCTTGTCGAGGTCCACACAGAGGGCGGGCAAGTGCCTGGCGCTCTCCCTCGGGACTCCAGACTGACTTTTGGGCGCAAGGTTTTGAGGCGGGCGGCGGGGTGAGTTCGGGACTCGGAAAACCAGCTGCAAAAGCCAAAGGCGAGTTTGCCAGGGCCGCTCCCCGCCAGTCCTTTCCCAGCTCAAGTCCAGGCAACCCTGCGGCTCCCTTGTTCTGTCTCCCTTCTCTTCTTGCACACACACACACCCAATTTGCGGCAACAGCGGCAATCTCCTCAGGCGCCCTCGGCCAGGGAGTTCCTCTGCTTCCTCTGCCGGGCGGGCTTCACCTGCCCTGCTACCCCAGTGTCCCATTCAGCTTCTCTGTGTCTTGCCTGCCCCCAACTCCCCGCCCTTCAGCCCACGCTGCTTCAACCACTCCGGCTCCGCTTTCCCAGAGGTGCGATCGCGCCGAGTTCTAAGCCACAGGGCCTTACCTGAGCGCGCCTCTTCCAATGGCTGCTCACCTGAAGGCCCGCTCCACCCAATCAGCTCGCGGCTCGTCCCTCTGCCTGCTATCCTTGAGTGAAAGAATCCAGCTTCTCTTGGGAAAGTTACCTGTAGGCGCCTTCGGCTTTTGTTGCTTGGCTGCTCGGTGCCCTAAACCGCGAGGGAGGGGGGGGGGAGGGAGTGCAAAAGGAAAAAAAAAAAAAGGCCAGCCAGTCTTCTTCCCACATGCGAGGGGCGGGGAGAAGGGGGCCTTACCTGTCCCACTCCTACCTCTGCGGCTGGCTGAGGGAGAAGTAGAGGGGGGAAAGAAAAGCAGAATTACCAGTAGCTCTGGTTCTGCCGTCCCGGGAGCTCGCTCGCTCTCACACGCGAGCGCACACACACACACACACCTTTACCTGCACAGACTTGAAAGTCCAGTTTCACCAGAGAGACTGAGGCATCTGGAAAAGGGGAGAGAGTTCATTGGATCAAACATGTCACAAGAGACGGACAAGTAAGTGATCACAGCCAGCTTGCTACTTTTGCTGCTCCTGGACGGATCAACTGGTTGGTTGTGTTTTCTTTCCCTTAAAGAAAAAAAAAAACCAAAACAAAACACGATCTCGGTGGTGGACGCACTGAGTTACATTTCCTCCTTTATACAAGGAATACAGGGGTTAAATAGAACCCACAGGAGAGCTATTTAATTCCACCAACTTCCCCAATCTCTTTTTTTCACTCTCCCCCTTTAAAAAAAAATGGTTTTGGATTCTTTGTGTAACTTTCCCAAAGTTTGGGAAGAGCTTTACTTCTGCGCTATAGAACTGAAGGACCAATGCCTTCATGTCCTTCAGGGCCTAGATATGAAACGCGATTCTTGGCTTTTGTATGTGAATGCAACAAAAGAGCTTTTATATTGGATCAGAAACGGCCATCTTCTTCCCGTTTTCTTGGCACTTCTGCATGTGTATTTTGGGACGGAAAGATGTAAAAGATGGATCTCAGAAATTCTTTATTTCAAACGGCGGGGGTGGTTTTAAGATGGCGAGAAGGGGGTGGGCAGGGGTAAGGAGACGGATTAAAAACACCCTGATTCTAGAATCAGAAAATAAGCATATCATAGAAGGGAGCATAGAGGGGGCAGGAATATGGGGATTCCTCTCCCCTTCAGTAAGAGGAAGTGATTTTAGGTACAAATATTATTTCATTTTCCCATACGTTGTATGTACATGTGGCATAAAATATTCCACTCCATGATAAAAATTAATGAATTTCACTTCCTTAAACCTTTAAATCCTTCAACTTAAAATCAAAATGCACTTTGTGGAAAATCTCAAAATTCTTGGAAAAACTCTAGGTTGTACATTGAGATATCTTGAAATAAGCAATAAAGCCTACTGTTCATAATAAACCAAATAACTTTAGCATTTTTGTTTGAAGTTATAACGTGCCAATGCTAAAGGACATTATGATTCTGGGATTGTTGTGTGTGCAGACATAACACTCTATTCTGTAGTGGCCTCCCTTGTATTCCTTTCCCCATTTTCAAATGTGTGCAAGGTGGAAGTTAGACAATCTTGTGCAGACTTCATCTCCCACTCCCAGCACCTCCCTATGACTGCGTCTTCCTTATGGCAGTTGTTACTGGCTCCTTCTGAGCTTCCTGGTAGCTGCAGATCCTACCAATGCTAAAGGAAGAAGGCCAGAATCTTGCAGTGGGTTGGGTCTCAAGATCAGGAATAATATCTTGAACTTCCTTCTGAGCCTGTGCAGCACATTGTTTCCATGCACAAGAAGTTCATCTCTAACACTGGGACAAAACTCTTGTGGTGGAATTTCTGTCCTGGGCTATTGACCTATAGGTGTGAAAAAGGGAAAGTCAAAAGAAGAGGGAGGGAAGCAGAAATCAACAGGATTCCATTTAGCAGGAAAAAGGACTTGACAAATTCTCAATGTGAGAAAGCTGGTTGGTGAAAAGGACTGACTCTCTTGAAAGTTGAGAGTGGAATACATAAAGTTCCATAATTAGACAATGACTAATATAGCAGTGATGTATTGGTCTTTCTGCCCACACTTTTGGTCCATTGGGAAGAAATTTACCTGTTCATGGTCAATACATTCAAAATAATCATTCAAAATAAAGTGGCCATTCCATTGAGTCTTTTGGAACTTTTTTTTAATGCATAATAACTCTCAGTTGATTCAAGATGGTGTGCAAAGGACAATGATGGTTTTGATTTGATAAAGCAAGATGAAAAGGTTTAATCTTTTACATCATCTCCTGGAACTTTTGGAAAGTGGTTTTGTTCCATATAGCACATTATTTATTATTAAAGTACGTAGGTGTGCCCATTAAAGTCTGGTATGAAGGACAATTGTTTAAAAAACAGATTTGATCAGTATCTGAGATGTTACGTATATGCCTGTGTTAGTCAAAATGTCTTGAAAAGCATAGGCTGTTCTAATCATTTGAGTAGAAGTGAAAAAATTAGTTTCTTTTCTTTTTGTTTTTTAATGCATTGTATTTCTGTAGCTAAAGTAGTCAACCAGATTTTGCTTTAATGCCGAAATTAATGTGTGTAACGTTCAGGCTACATTCCTATGAACATTTTACTTGATATCCTGAATTTGTTGGACTTGTGTCCCAATCAATGGGCTTAGGAGGATTACTCTGCAAGACATATGTGATTGGTAAGGCATTCTCATTTATTTCATGTGATTTGTTATACAAAGTTTTAAAAGTGTTATTGTTTTAATTTTTATTTACATAGTTGCATTAAAGTCATCTAGTACTTAAATTATTTGTTTGTGAAAATAAGACAAATAAGGTTCCTTACAAACTAACCAATAAATTTATAATATCCTTTTTCTTTTGCACTTTATCCTTCAAAATTATTATATGGCTGCTACTAATTTTAAATTACTTTTGCACCAATGGCAACACTTTTTGTTACTTGTTATCTAGAGAAAACTAGATTGAAAGACTTCTAATGAAACTTCATCTTTTATTCTCAGGAACAGTTGCACTGAATTTGTGGGAGATGGGAGAATTGGGAAACTTAACAAGGATGTAGACGTTTCTACATTTGAATCGACAATAGATCATAGAGACATTTGTTAAGACAAATACTTTAATCTCACGTTGGATGCAACAGTAACTTTTCTAAATTGATGTCTTGTTTCCATTTGAAAGGGTCTTCCAAATGTTTCTAGCTGTATATTTTATTTGTTATATCACCTTTTCTTTATTTGCTTAAAGTCATATGCAGAGTTATCTCCATTTGGTTTTTATTCTTGTAACAACTCTCTTGAGATTATATCTGACTCAAAGTCAGCCAATGATCTGGGATTTAGAATTTGGATCTTTCCTGTCCTAATTCAACCCTCTAATTATACAACAATAGTTCATTTATCTGTAAACCCTTGGAAAGCAGGCAATTGTCTGCATTTCAAGAAGACTGTGTATTTAAAAAACTTTTTTTTTCTGAAAATAATGTAATTTTATTTTATGAAAACTAATTTTTTCTCCTTGTCAGTAGAAGTATTACCCTTCAGGAAAGTTAAACACAACAGGCTATTAGAGATGAGGAGAATATAAAACCCACTTCATGCAATCCTCTCAGTGAATATGGAAGAGGCAGTTGAGTACATATTACTAAATTCACATACTACAGTAAGCCAATAAGTAATATGATCTTAAGTTAATGTGATGTATGAAGGGAGTGGAAGGTATGACTGTAAGCCACAGTTTGAAACTAGGGTTTGTTGTTTTCTTACTAACTGCTACTTTCTTTGGTAGATGTCAAAATAAGGATGGCTAGTTGGTGTGTGATGTCTTAGCTTAATCTTGATTTGTTTCTGTCCCCATTCAGGTTTACAGAAACGCAAGGCAAAACCAGTTAAGACTGAACTTATCATTGGCTAAACAAGCCATAATAATCCATAGAGCTTCTAGCATAGTCAATGAGCAGTGGATAAAAATATTACAACTTGCTCTACTTTGAGCGTCTTTGAAACATATCTAGCAATTTCAATCGGTGAAAAATTCAGCAACAAAATAAAGTGGTGAAAATACTAGGGTAATATTATGCCTGAATTGGGCAATCTGTATATGTTTTCAGTTGTTTTGTGGACACAATTTAATGTGATGATTTAAGTGTGAAATAACTTAAGGCATAATTTTCTGATTATAAACTTGTTCAGGACCTGCAGGCAAGGTCCTTTTAAAAATGCCTTTGCATTCAGAATCCCGCTGATTGGTCATTTGTGAGAAGGCTCCCTAACTGTTTTTTTATTTATTTGTTTGATTTGTGAATCGCTTACAAGGTAATAGATATAAGTATAAACATGAGTAAGAATACAGGAAATAGGTACGAATAAATGGGGACAATAGGACAGGGACGGTAAGGCACAAAGGTGCACTTATGCATGCCCCTTACAGACCACTTAGGAATGAGGTGAGGTCAATAGTGGTTAGTTTGAGGTTAAAGGAATGGGGGTTAGAAGATGTAACAACAGAGTCAGGTAGTGCATTCCAGTATTGAGCTCTCTGTTGCGGAAGTCATACTTCTGCAATCAAATTTGAAGCAGTTTACATTGAGTTTGTATCTGTTGGGTGCTCTTGTATTGTTGTGGTTGAAGCTGAAGTAGTCATTGACTGATAGGACATTGTAGGCAGATAATTTTGTGTGCTACGCTTAAGTCCAACCATAGGCGGCATAGTTCAAGGTTGTCCAAGCCCAAAATCTCAAGCCTGGTGATATAGGGTATTCTGTTGTGAGCAGAGGAATGTAGTACTCTTGTCGTGAAATACTTCTGGACTCGCTCAATTGTATTAATATCTGATATACAGTGCGGATTCCAGACAGATGAGCTGTATTCGAGTATTGGTCTGGTAAAAGTTTTGTATGCTCTAGTTAGCAATTCGATATTTCTGGAGGAGAAGCTTCATAAGATTAGATTTACAACTCTTAATGCCTTTTTGGCAATGCTGTTACAGTGAGCTCTGGTGCTTAGGTCATTTGATATGAGAACTCCAAGTTTTATCATATCATATCATTTCATTGCATATCATAAGGTTTATCATATCATATCAAACTGTGCAGTTCAGTCTCTAGGAACTGGTGTTTGATTCCCAGTCTCTGTCTTTTGGAGATGGACTTAAGACTCACCATGGAAAATAGGCCTTTTCATTTCCCTTAGATTGATTTCAATATTTATTTGTGTCATTTAATTATGTTCAAAGGTTTATGAACTTCTGATAGCCATTTTGAGATGGAAAGTTGAAAGAGAGAGAGAGAAAGGTAAAAACAATGAGCAAATGAACTATACCATAGTATAATTATTCTATTATATTTGTATTTTTTGTTGTTGTTAGATCACTCCAGGAGCTACTTACAGCAATAAAATATTAATATAATACCATAAAAATGGAATAATAGCACTAGCACTTAGACTTATATACTGCTCCATAATGCACAGCTCTTAGTAAGTGGTTTATAGAGTCAGCATATAGCCACCAACAATCTGGGTCCTCATTTTACTGACCTTGAAAAGATGGAAGGATGGATGGGGTCAGTCAGGATTGAACTCCTGGCACTGAGCAGTCAGTCTGCAATATTGCATTCTAACCACTGCACCACAATGCCCCCATATAGAACAGGGATTAGCCACCTATCTCCTATAGGCCTGCCCCTTGAAATCATCTTGCTTGTGGTCATCGAGATAAATAGCCTACAAGAGAGAGAGAGAGAGAGTACTTAGCACCTCATTGGATGACCATCTTGGTGTCAGCTTTACCAGATACTTTGGCATGACCAGAACAACAATTCCTTTGGAAATTATACTAGTGATACCATGGACTCTGGACCATACATAGAAGAAAGTTGGCAACCCCTGATAATACAGCAATTTAAAGTAGCACAAACGGAAAAGGGCTCTCTAAAGAAAAACACAAATTATGCCTTTCCCAAAAACAGAAAGTATGGAAGCTGAGTTGTGAGCCTCAAGAATGTTCTCAGTTTGAGAAAAATGTTAAGAGAAGATCTTCTGCTTTGGGCCTAACACACAGACATCAAAAAGCAGGGACATCTTTAGAAGGCTACTTCTACTTCTGGACAAGTTCATATAAAGACAGGAAATCCCTCAGTTAGAATAGTTTTTTTAAAGGCTAAATCAAGATGTAGTTATGATAGTTAACCAATTTATGTAGGTAAGACCAGTATAAATGCAGCCATGTTTACTGAATGAGGGCAATTCTGAGATTTCTCTTTTTCTGTTTTCCACTACATCCTGATGGAAGTTAGATATATACATATAAATATCTGAATTATGATGTGCATTACAAGTCATTTTAGGAGTCCTTCATCACATAGTCAGACTGAAGAGCCTTCACCTACCATGAGTACTCTTAGAATTATATTTAAAATGCCAGGTTTTTTTTCTCCTGGGAGAACATCCATCAGTTCTTGACAGCTTCATCCCAGTTATAGTTCCTTGACTATTAAATTTGTCACTATTGCACCTGCATGGCAATTCTTAAAAGAATTCCTTATCTTTGTACACTATAAAAATAGGTAACCTTTTGTGAGTCCGTGGTTGCACTTAATCTTTTATGAAATAGATAGGGACCCAACACCCAAAGGGACAGGGACAGAGTTTCCAGTTTTAAATGGAAAAGTCTGCTGGTGCTTTTGAAACCACAATTAGGCATCAGTAAATGATGGAGAGAGAGAGAAATACATTTGTTGGGTTTTTTTTTTTTGGCAAACTGGTATATAGAACAGATGATGAAGTGAAAATAATTCCAGTAAAGTTGTATTTCTAATTTATCTCCCTTATTGTTATATTTCAGGGGGCCAGAATAATAAACTGTCTAGTTTATTGATGTTTGATTCCAAGGAAGAGTGTGTTGTCTTTTAAAATCTATTGTCTTGAAACTATATTCATTATAATATATTGGATTTCTCATCATTATTCTGATTAAAAAGCGGCACACAAATATCATAAAATACACGATAAAGGAAAGTTTTCTGCATTCCTAACAACCCACACAACTCCAGGCATTTATATAGTTAGTAAATAGGAATGGCACCTTAAGAGTTTTTAGGTCTGGAAATGCCCTAAAAGTAGAATCCCTTTCATTTAAACAGGATATTAGCTCATTTGTTGGAGCCAGGTTTAGATCTCAAAATTTGTAAAAGGAATTCAGGCGAGACAAGTTTCAGAGAGAAGGTCTCCAATCAAGCAGATATAATCAAAATAGCCTCAGGGAGAAAACCAAGTTTTCTTCTCCAGATCGTGACAGGCTAGGAACTTTTTGTTACATTTTGGATGATTTCTCCATGTACATCAAACTTTATGCTTGGAAAATTAAGAGGCGTGTGCCGTACAGTGCTCTTAGATTTGTGTTAATAAATATGTATATCACAAAGAAATAAGTCAGAAAATATTTAGTGGGAATACATATAACAGGGAGCCACCAAAACACAATCAATTTCCAAATATTAACCATCAGTGCACTTTAGCAAGCTGGTTAATCCAGTTTCCCATCCATAATAAACAAGCATCATTGTGCCAAGTTAAGATGACATAATTAAACCAAGGTGATTTAAAAAATGTTTGCATATTTCCCATGTGTTGACTCTTTGTGTCCTTTTACTTTGGGAAAAAAGCATCAGGAAGAGACTGTCAATTATTATCCTTGCAAAGGATTATGGGATTATTTGTCCAATTGCACATGTGGTACATGAAACCAGCACTGTAATTCTGTACATGATTATTCAGAAATGATTTCAGCCTGTGCTGAGGCTTGCGTGTTAAGCCTAAATGCAAGGACTTGATATAAATAGTTATCTTGCTATGGGTTTGTTATAATGGATTAAAAACTGGGATTGAAAAATTATAAATAAATATTTCTTCTTTCTCTTTTTCATCTCTCTCTTCTGTTGCCTATAGAAAGTGAGTTAATAAGTGGCTTAAGGCAGAGACTTATTTCCTTTTGGTGTTTGAAGTGCAGTTCAATAATAAATTTTACAAGTCCACTGAATCAACAAATATGAATTACTGAAAGACATTTTTGCCCTTTTTTGTTTTAATTTTACAAGAGAGTATAACTATTGGAAATGTTGAACTAAATCTATTTTGCAAAATTCTGTGCAGGATGAGGAGAGAACCTATTTTTGCATTCAGATTTTTATGCTAGTCTTTTCCTACCCAGTTACGGACATGAGTGGGCCAGGTTTGGGAAACCGGTAGTAAAAATCACTATGAGTTAAAGCCTCCAACCAGTTGAGAGGAAGAAAAAAAACCTCAGACAATCAGCTGAGAGGATAAAAGACCGAAAAGCGCATGGGAGGAAGGGAAAGCCATTCCTAGCTTTTTGTTTCTTCATCCTCTCAGCTGATTGGCTTGTTAGGGGTGCGTGTGTTAGGGGTGCACATGCACTCATACACGCACAATCACCCACAGAACCGGTAGCGACTAAAGTAGGTTCCCACTACTGGAGTTGGCATGAAAATGAGATGCTTTGATCTCATGATCCCTCCTTCAAAAGAAGAAGAGGGAAGGGAAGGAGGAGTTATCTATACTACAAGTAAATAGAAATACTATTCTGGCTATATCTCAAAGTAGTTACAAGGACTTAAAATGATGAAGAAGTTGAAATTTTCTATCTTATGTGATTTGCCAAATAAAAACATAATTAAAAGAATCTTCACCCTTCTTTGATGCCATTCAAGCCAATAAAACTTCCATATTTTGTGGTGCTATTAAAATCCTGAGGATGTCCGACCTATTACAAGCATCAAAAATGTTGCTGCCTGATTTGGCTTCTAATTTAATCTTTTCTTTCTCTGTTCCATGATTTCCTTAATCTAATCGCCATCATGTTTTCTGCAGTACTTTTAGTATTCTCCTTGGTGCCCAGGAATCTTTCTGCCAAGTTATTCCTTTTTTAAAATTGAGATAACTGTAGTTCCTATCACTAAAAAAAAAAAAATGTCTCCAGTTGTTGTCATCTTGATTTCCCAGCTTGACTTTCTCGGGGACCCAGAGGATTCTTGAAGAATAATGGCAAGATGGAGAGATCATCCTGATCATGCTCACCAGAAAAGAGGTGGTGGTGGGGGAAATGAGATCTCTCTTACTTGCTGAATTAGAAAGAGATAAGAATTGAGCTGAGGTGCACGAAGTACAATGCACTGATTGCATGGAACCTGACTCCATTGTCTTTGTGATCCCACAGATCAAATAGTTGAGGTAAAACTGTCTGAATGGTTTTTTTTTAATGGGGAGATGGAAGAGATTAAGGATGGATTCTTGCAAATGCTTACAACTCCATTCTTGCAAATGCTTTCAACTCCATTTTACATCATAGAACTGCTGAAAGTCTATAACCATGCTTATCGTTTGAAAGGAACATCCAACTCAAAGCCTAATGGAGCCTTTGGACCAGAACAGCATTTGGCCATCCTTGGAAACAGAGTCAGTGCATAATTTGGTGGATTGCTTGATTTCCTTAATGCAGATCATGACAATGGTGGTAAAAGTTTTTGAGGATTACCTTGCCGATAAGAAAGTTTGGGAAATTGTCATCTGGCTTCTGGCAATTTTTCAGACTCAGCGTGAAAAGTTTTGGCTTTCCATAGCTTTAAGGCAAGAAAACCTAAATATCATAAAGTAAAAATAAGTTTAACATGCATAATTAAAAAGTAATCAGAAGCTGGTCCTAAAAACAATTTTAAAAATTGTAAGTGCCTGGTTTCATTCGTTGAGTGATATGCCTGTCTCCTTATATTCTGTCTCCTTATATTCTGTCTCATCCAGTCACTACATGTCTTTTATAAAAGAGGACACCAAAAAAGGTCTTATATTCATCAGCTAAATGATTTACAACCCAGTGTAAAAGGGAAATGATGTCTTAGAATGCAGATGCCTGGTATACCACAGAATGATTCACACATTCTGATAGAGATAAAATAATGCTATGAATCAGGACTGAGCAACCTGCATGCTGCATGGAGTTTTCACACTTAATTTTGTAGCACCTGAAGCCTCCTTCCAAATTACATTACTGAAAACTAACAGCAAAAAGCATATTTTTACAGATATGATTATTTTGTTTTAACAATGAAGATGGGTGCATTCACATCTCTTTTGTATTATATTTTACCCTAAGCTAAAAAAACAAAACAAATCTTGGAAGATTCAGCACTGTCAACTTCAGTGGTGTTCCTCCATCACCCAGCAGGCCTGTTACTCCTTGTATCACAAATAATTATTCATCCCTGCTTTAAAACATATTTCAATAAAGAAGAAAAGGCTTTTTAGAAAGTTTCATGCTATTTTCTATCAATCACGTTTATACTTATTTAATCATGTATATGTTCCCCTTGAAGACAGTCCACAGCATAGAACATTTTGCACTGAAATATAAGAATACAATGGTGTGACCCAATATTTATTTATTTGTTTATTTATTTATTTTTTGTTTGTTTGTTTGTCAATTGCTTACAAGATAATAGGCATAAGTAAAACATAGTTATATGTACATGGATACATATAAGAAAAATAAAATATAAAAGAAACAATAGGACAGGGATGGTAGGCATGTTGGTGCGCTTATGCACGCCCCCTACAGACCTCTTAGGAAAGGGGTGGGGTAAATAGTAGACAGTCTAAGGTTAAAGATTTTGGGGTTTGGGGAAGAAACCACAGAGTCAGGTAGAGAATTCCAGACATTGACCACTCTGTTGCTGAAGTCATATTTCCTGCAATCAAGTTTGGTGCCATTAACCTTGAGTTTATAATTTAAAATTTAATTTAATTTAAATAATTTAAACAAATTATTTTTAATGTGGATGTTTTAAGGTATTTATTAAACATATGTCCCTTTTTTCCTTCAGAGCAGGGGTCCCCAAACTTGGCAACTTTAAGACTTGTGGACTTCAACTCTGGGAGTTGAATCTACAAGTCTTAAAGTTGCCAAGTTTGGAGACCTCTGCTTCAGAGGCATAGATGTTGTCCTTTCTCCTATTTTTCCCACAAGTCTATGAGATTGGATAGATTGAGAATGACTGGCCCAAGATCATCCAGCAAACCTTCTTCCCAACTCATAAACTTAACCATTGTGCCACATTGTTTTTCTTACAGCCATTGTTGTTGAGGGATTGCCATACCCTAAACTGATCCTACCCTTGTGCAATAGTCCAGACAGGAAGCACACCCAAGAGAACTAGCTCTACTTTATTTTAAGTTTGTAGTAAAGCAGTTAGCAGTAAATCCTTCTGCTGTCTAAATTTCCCATCATCTAAACATTGCCCTGGCTGCAGTTGTTCCTATTTCCCAAGGTTATTCCATATATCATTACAATTGCATGTAACCCATTCATTTGTATACCGTGTGTCCATCTGGGGATGGAGGAGATCTTCTCCAGGCAAAGCTAATTTAAGATGGACTGCCAAATGTAAAAACAAGTGAATTGTTTTTTTCAGAAAAAGATACCCCTCCCCCTTCACATACAAAAGCTGATTTGGCTAGGAACTGAATCCCACTTACTATTGGGTTACATCCTTTGCCTTAAAAGACAGCAGAAGATCTCAGGGAGATGGTGGAAAGGCAGAGATTATGTTGAGCTACAACTGAACCTAATTCCTAGGGTGGTTAGTGTTATGCAGAGGTATTCTTGAGTATCAGCTATTTTGTTGGCTTATCTTCTATTTCCTTGACTTCGTAGTGTTGATATTGTTTTTATGGAGACAGTTCACTGCTCTGTGTGCATGTGAGAGAGAGAAAAAGAGAGAGGGAGAGGGGGGAGGGGGAGGAAGGGGGGGGGAGAGAGAGAGAAAGAGAGAGACTGAGACTCCTGTTTTGCAAGTCTGCCTTTGGAAAACCATGGAATTATTCCAAAATAAAACTCTACATATTATTTGGCTTAAATAGAAATTTCCCTGTTGAGAAATCTGAAGGGTGGCCTTTCTTTGAAATGAGCTCAGTTTCTTTTCTCAGGACAGTATTTGTTTATTTGTCAGGTGAAAAACAAACACAGCCCAGTGCTCTGAAGTGGGTGATTTGCTATTCTAAACTTATAAGAATGAAACTGAGTAGATGCATGCATGCATGACCTCATTTGCTTTTTCTTCAAAGCTAAAATCCTCCTCTTGACTCATTCTTTCTTGAAACATCAGATATAGCCTTTCTTAGCCCAGCACCTCCCAGATGTATTGGAACTCTCCAGAATTCTGAGCTACGAACGAATCCCTAAGTAGGTTTGCTTGATTGCCTACAAGTTCTCTATGAAAGGGAGTGGATTGCAGTGAAGTGGAAGAGAATCTCTGGAATTGGCACCAGTCTCTTTCCAGAGGTCTCCAAACACGTCAACTTTAAGACTTGTGGACTTCAACTCCCAGAATTCTCCAGCCAGCTGGTAATGAATTCAATCAAAGCTAAGAAGAGGTTTGTGTGTGTGTTTGTGTGTGTGTGTGCATGCGCACGTGTGTGTGTGTTTGTGTGTGTGTGTTGTGATCCTGGATCACTAATCCTCTTCTGCACCATTCTTGGATTCCTTCTGCTCTTGGTCCCTTTGCAAATGTCTCACAAATTTTGCCCCCAAGAAATTACTCCTGTCTTTTGTGCTGTATCTGACTTTGACTGCTTCAAGGTTGCTTAATGCATAGATTGCATCTACCTTCTGGGTCATTCTCAATTAGCTGGCTTCATCAAAGCCGGTGAAGACTTGCCTTAGGGGAAGGTCAGGGTTAGGTTGAGGTTAGCCACATCAAGATAACTAGATGAAGATTCCACCTTCCCCCACTCCCACCAACACACTATAGAGCAAGTGAACTCTGCTGGAAGGCGAAAGAGAAGATAAATAACATTTTCTTCAGTTGGCAAAGAAATTGAAACGTACAGTTCAAGACTTCCATTTAAAATATAATCATTAGGTTCTCCCCCACATTTTTATCTACTGGTCCCAGGCCTTATCTTCCTCCTTCATATTCCTTCTGCCATTCATTCTTTGTAAATGGCACCTGTAAAATTATTTCAGCCAAGTGTTCAGATAAGAAGCAATGAATTTTCCTTTCAAATAATCCAGAGTGGCACTTTAATATTTGGTACAATGCAGTAATAATAAGGGAAAATATCCAAACAAATGCAAGAAGCTCTTTCTACAGGAAAGCTGCTATGCTATGCAATGGTGTGTTTCTTGCAATAGAAAATACAGTAACACCCGTATCCCAACAACCCAAGATCTATATTGAGCTGTATAATCTTTGTAACTGATGTAAATCAGGAATGGAGCTTTGCAGGGGGAAGTTACAGGCCAGCAGCCCCCAATCTTTTGGGGACCAGGGACTAGTTCCGTGGAGAGAGGTTTTTCCGCGTACCAGAGCGGGTGTGGTTTCGCATGCTGTCTGCATCCCGTGGATGGAGCTTCACTTGTTTGTGCAGCCCAATTTCTGGAATGCTACAGCCTGGTGCTGGTCCATGGATTGTGGGTTGGGGACCCCTACTCTTGGCCACCCTTACTATTTTGTGGGAGGGTGAGAAAAGACGGCAAAAGTAGTGAATTAATGCAGGGATGATATTCAATTAACAACCGGTTCTGTGGGCATGGCTTATGCGGTGGGCGTGGCTTGGTGGTCATGTGACTGGGTGGAGATGGCTTGGTGGTCATGTTATTGGCTGGATGTGACCAACTCAATATCATTCACATTGAGGCACGCATCTCCTCACCTGGCCTCTCATGACTGTGGGGATGCTGCAACAGTCATAAGTGTGAAAAATGGTAAATAAGTCACTTTTTTCAGTGCCATTGTAACTTTGAATGGTCACTCTACACAAGCAAAGTACCAGCAAAGGAGGGAAAAATAACTCCAGAGAAGCTCCAGAGACAGGAAGTCTTGTCCTGCCAAGAATGCAGTAAGGGTTTCTGTAAGCAACACCAGAATGTTTCCTTCCTGCCTTCCTTACAGGATTAGGCCAATAATTCTTCTAACAACTGGTTCTCCGAACTGCTTAGAATGTTAACAACCGGTTCTAAGCAAATAGGTGCGAACTGGTAGAATCCCACCACTGAATTAATGTCTATAGAGATTCTCAGTCATCCAGGTCAAAGGTGTTTTTTCAGAAGGCAACTGGACTGTCTTTGTTTTTCCTTGAAAATGTTTTGCTTCTCACCCAAGAAGCTTCTTCAGAACCAAGGAAGCTTCTTGGATGAGAAGATAAATGTCTTCAAGGAAAAACAAAGAAAGTCCATGTTGCCTTTTGAAAAAGCCCCTTTGGGTAATGAATTAATGGAGCTTTGGCAAAAATATGGGTGACATCAAGATTTCTTCAAGGCTCTTTTTTCCTGGTTTTCCTGGGGAATTTACTTTTTAAAATCTATGTTAGGGATTTAATGTTTGCTGACTCAACTGGTGAGAAACTTACTGTATTAAATGGATGGGAAATAATTGTTTCAACTACCTTAATTGAATGTAAATTTAATTTAATTTTTGTGTCGCTCCTAATATTTTTGTAAGAAAATTCATGGCACTTTATCCAGTGATTAAAGGCAATTCATGGCCTCAAAAAGATTGAACATTCCTGATTTTGAGCATACATGTTCAATATTCGACATCTTCGGTTAAAATAATCCAATAGTGGGCAAGATACATTGCTTACCACAGATACCAATATTAGGTTTCATAAACAATGAGTTATTCTGGTGTCAGAGCAATTTCTTATATTCCTAAAGATGTGCTTAGGTTAGTGTTCTGGATTGGATGTTTTTATATTTGAAATACTTACTGTTCATTGGTCTGAAATCCGGCGGGAGATCCTCCTCCTGTCATTGGCTGGCGAGGCTCGGAGAGCCTTTAAAAGAAGGGCTGCCGCGCCTCCCAGCGTCTCCGTTTTCCTGCAATAAACAGAAAGAGCTGCTTTCAATAAGAGTGCCTGCCTCGTTATTGCCGCCGCCAAAACACTGGCGACGAAGGTGGGATTGAGACAGCACTTTTAAAGAGTGCAAATAGCGGCGGAGATCGAGCAGCACCATGTCCGGAAACAACGCCCCGCCGGAACAATTCAACCCGGCAAAGGAGGAATGGCAGACGTATGTGGACCGTTTCCTCATGTTCCTCGAGAGCAGCGATCTGAGCGGCGTATCGGAACATCGGAAGAGAGCGGTTTTCCTGACCCACTGCGGCCAAGCTGTATTCCGAATGGCGAAAGCACTAGCCTCACCAATCGATGTTAAGACGTTAACCTGGCCCGAACTGGAAAAAATCCTGCGAGCGCACTACGCTCCCACAGTTTCCTGCCTAATTAAGCGCCATGAATTTTACCTCCGGAATCAAAAAGAAGGTGAATCTATCGCCGACTTTGTGGCGGACTTGAGAGACATTGGGGGTGAATGCGAATTCTCGGATTTCAACGAAGCCCTAAGAGACCGGATCGTGTTAGGGTTAAAAGATCCAATACTACAGAGCAGACTGCTAAACCGACCCAAGATAACGGTGCAAGAAGCTATAGAAGAGGCCACCGCAGCCGAAGCCGCTCAGAAATCGGCAGCAGAAATGAAAAAGATTAACCAAGCTGCACACTACAACTCCAAAGAAGCAACCAGACCAGAGGGGGTACGAGAAAAGACCTCAACACACCATGAGGACCTGGAAACCGAGTCCAGTAGTGAGGAAGACGAAGTTTGCCACCTAAAGACCGGTAGAGGGAAAAAAGAGCGGGCAAACAGAAGGTTTGATTTTGAATGCAACCGTTGTGGAGGGAATCACCCCAGATCAGAGTGCCGTTTTATAGACGCGATATGCAGAAAGTGTGAGAAAAAAGGACACATCGCAAAGGTATGCAGAGCCAGGTCCAATTACAGTCCAAAGCGAAGAGGAAGCCCTCCCCCAAGAGAAAGAGAGAGAGAGAAAGAAAAGAAAACAAGCAGCCGTTGGAGCCAAGAAGGAAGGAATAGGAGATACAAAGAATCATCTTACAGGAAAGAAGAAACACACCAAACAGTCATAATTGGACACTCAAATACGAAAAATGTAAAGAAAGTCCACATTAAAGTAAGAATTGAGGGACAGGACTGTGAAATGGAAGTAGACTCGGGATCATTTCTATCCATGGTCTCATGGGATACTATCAAAAGTTTGATTCCAGATATACGACGAAGCGAACTGGAGAGACAGAACCTAACACCAAAAGACTACCAAGGCAACAAAATTCCGGTCGTAGGGGTTGGACAATTCCAGGTAACCTTCAAGAATCAAACCGAGATTCTACCCTTGACAATTGTTGACCGGAACAGACCAAGCCTTGTAGGATTGGAATGGTTCGAACCGCTCGGAATCGGGATGACCGGTATCAACCATATCACAGATGCAGACTGGGAGGCAGACCTCATTCAAGAATTCCAGGACCTGTTCAGTGGAGAATTAGGCAAGTACCGGGGTAACCCGATATCTTTCAACCTAGACCCTAAGGTAGCCCCAATTAGATTAAAGGCAAGGCGGGTACCCTTTGCGTTAAAGCCAAAAATAGAGGAACAACTAGATAAATTAATTAAGCAAGGGGTCCTCGTACCAGTTGACCATGCTAAATGGGAGACCCCTATAGTCACCCCTATCAAAGCGGATGGGTCGATTCGTATCTGCGGGGACTATAAGGCGACCCTTAACCATGCATTGCAACAGAGCGCATACCCCGTTCCTGTCGTACAACACTTGCTACACTCTATCAAAGGCGGAAAAATCTTCGCTAAACTCGATTTGGCCCAGGCTTACCAGCAACTGCCCGTAGACGAAAAAACAGCTGAAGCCCAAACGATCGTTACACACCGGGGCGCGTTTAAATGTAACCGCCTTCAATTTGGCGTGAGTGTGGCACCAGGCATTTTCCAATGTCTCATGGAACGCCTCCTACAGGGAATTCCAGGAATCATTCCATACTTTGATGATGTCCTGATCGCAGCTAAAAACAAAATACAACTGCGAGACCGCCTAAGAAAAGTCCTCACCAAATTCACTGAATCAGGTCTCAAAGTCAAAAAAGATAAATGCACATTAATAACAGACAAAATAGAATTCTTGGGATACCTAATTGACGGCGACGGCATCCACCCGACAGAAGGAAAAACCCGTGCAATCAAAGACGCCCCCACCCCAATGAACAAGAGTGAACTGCAAGCCTTCCTAGGGTTAATAAATTTTTATCATGTTTTTCTGCCACAGAAAGCCACGGTAGCGGAACCTTTACATAGGCTCCTGGACAAAGACACGGTTTGGAAGTGGGGCAGTCGGGAGGAAACAGCATTTAACAAAATAAAAGACCTAATCACTTCAACAAAGGTACTAATACAATACAACGAGACTTTACCATTGATATTAACGTGCGATGCATCGCCTTATGGGGTCGGAGCTGTCCTGAGCCACCTTTTACCTGATGGCAGAGAGGCTCCGATTGCATTCTATTCCAAAACATTATCTAAAAGTCAAAGAAATTACAGTCAACTGGACAAAGAAGCACTAGCCATAATTTCAGGTATTAAACGTTTCCATGAATACCTTTATGGCCGACTGTTTTCTATAATTACCGACCACAAACCCTTACTAGGAATTCTGGCTGGGAACAAAGCGACTCCTAACATTTTATCACCCAGAATGACAAGATGGACAGAATTCCTTGCTGCATACAATTACACTTTGTCTTACCGTCCCGGTCCGTCCATCATGCACGCTGATGCACTAAGTCGTTGCCCATTACCGGACAGTGATCCTGACCCAAAACCCAGCACCTCAACATTTTTGATTGAAACCCTACCCGATTTTCCGATGACAGCAGCAGACATCGCTCACGAAACCGCTAACGACCACCTACTGCATAAAGTGAGTGGGTGGATTACAAAGGGTTGGCCAGACACTAACTTACAAGACAGGTATAAACCTTTTAAACAAAGACAAACGGAACTTTCCGTGCTAAAGGGCTGTGTACTTTGGGGTGATCGAGTAGTTATTCCACTAAGACTGCGGGACCCAATTTTGAGACTATTGCATGAAGGACACCCCGGGGTTGTTAAAATGAAAAGTTTAGCCAGAAGTTATGTTTGGTGGCCTGGGTTAGACAAGGACGTTGTTGACTGGGTTGCGGGTTGCCAGCCATGCCAGACATCCCGGCCCTCACCCCCGAAGGCACCGGTCACTGAGTGGGATCTACCCAGGGGCCCATGGTCTAGAGTGCACATAGATTTTGCTGGTCCAACTAAGGGCCATACCTTTCTAATTCTGGTAGACGCTTACTCAAACTGGCTTGAAGTAAGCCTAATGCAATCTACCTCCTCCGAGGCTGTCACACGACAACTCGGAAAATGGTTTGCCACTCACGGGTTACCAGACGTCCTAGTCTCAGACAACGGACCTCAATTCACGGCTACAGAATTTGAGGGTTATCTCGCCAGCTTGGGCATACGCCATGCCCTAACCGCGCCGGCAGCGAATGGACGAGCCGAACGCATGGTTTGGTTCACCAAGGAGACACTCTATAAGTTAGGCCAGGGCCCTATACAAACACGCATTGACAAATTATTATTTATACAACATACTACACCTAGCAGCACTACCAACAAAACTCCAGCCGAACTACTTATGGGGAGAAAATTACGCTCCCCTTGGATAGATTACACCCTACATACTCCACAGACAAACCACTAGACTCTTCCAGCAAAATCCGAACATTCCAAATTGGAGACTTAGTTTACGCAAAAAATTTGGTAGGACACCCTTTATGGGTGCCAGCCACCATCACACAAAGCACAGGACCACGATCGTACCGGCTTACCACTTCTGACAACAGAAGTTGGAAGCAGCACATCGACCAACTTAGATCCCGCACCCTTACCAGACCTTGCGACTTTCCTGGGGGGGAAGGGGATCAACCACAAAGCAATCACGAAACGATAGACCCAAAACCAACCAACAATCAAGAAACAACAAACCCACAAACAAACAATGACGACCTAACTTACACACATACACCCTCAAACCTAGCTCTGGTCGAGTTTCGCAGCTACGCACCTGAGCCTGGGGAAATTCCAGATGAAACATCTAACGGGACCGACGATAATCCAAGCCGGGGAGGGAGCGGCCTGGCCATCTCAACTAGTCGAGCTAGGCCCGCTAGGAGTGACTCGGCCGGCTCGACCTTCCCGAAGTTTCCCAGGCCAGAGACGGGAGGAGCAACAGGTCCTTCCGCACCGACCAGCAGCGACGATACTACTGAACCGCGCAAGTCTAGTCGGACCCACAGGAGCCCCGCCTATCTACGTGATTACGTAACATAGGCGCGTCTCCTGATTGGTCGGACTGGACCAAGAAGGGAGGGGTGTTCTGGATTGGATGTTTTTATATTTGAAATACTTACTGTTCATTGGTCTGAAATCCGGCGGGAGATCCTCCTCCTGTCATTGGCTGGCGAGGCTCAGAGAGCCTTTAAAAGAAGGGCTGCCGCGCCTCCCAGCGTCTCCGTTTTCCTGCAATAAACAGAAAGAGCTGCTTTCAATAAGAGTGCCTGCCTCGTTATTGCCGCCGCCAAAACACTGGCGACGAAGGTGGGATTGAGACAGCACTTTTAAAGAGTGCAAATAGCGGCGGAGATCGAGCAGCACCATGTCCGGAAACAACGCCCCGCCGGAACAATTCAACCCGGCAAAGGAGGAATGGCAGACGTATGTGGACCGTTTCCTCATGTTCCTCGAGAGCAGCGATCTGAGCGGCGTATCGGAACATCGGAAGAGAGCGGTTTTCCTGACCCACTGCGGCCAAGCTGTATTCCGAATGGCGAAAGCACTAGCCTCACCAATCGATGTTAAGACGTTAACCTGGCCCGAACTGGAAAAAATCCTGCGAGCGCACTACGCTCCCACAGTTTCCTGCCTAATTAAGCGCCATGAATTTTACCTCCGGAATCAAAAAGAAGGTGAATCTATCGCCGACTTTGTGGCGGACTTGAGAGACATTGGGGGTGAATGCGAATATTTTAAAACTTCATGCTATTTCAGTGTGGACAACTAATCTCAGGATATACCTAATTAAAAGGACTGAGCTAATATAGTGTATATCAACTGCTTGTTAAAATATTTTTAAGTTCTAGTTTTTGATAATGGTAAAGTTACTGTGTAATTGATTCACTGCTTACCTACATGTTCTGACTTCTTGACATAGCCTGGAATTTCTCAACATTTTTCCATGTCTTATGTCAATAACTCAACATGTTCGGGCAACGGTTAGGACTCTACTTCTGACATCTCATAGATCCCACTTCCCTTTAAAAAAAAAACAGACTTCCAGACTAAGCACTGAGGGAGGAGCATATTGGGGGCATTGTGGGGAATAAAAATGGGGCCTCCAACACATTGCTACTGTATAATCACTGTGTATCTTTAACAAGCTCAAAGCACTGGGCAGGGAGTAGATTGGAGGAAGATGCTGCCTTTGAAATGGACTCACGGGACAACATTTTTCCAAAGGCAATCTCAATCACGGAACTTGCCATGGCCACTTTTGAAAAAACTCTGTGGTTAATTTTGCACAATTTCAATACTTACTTTAAAAAAAAAGAAAGAAAAGTCAGATGTTGCAATTGAATGCATGATCAACTTTAGTCAATAATTACAATTAGTAAATCACATTTTAGTTGATTTCTAGAGTTATGGGAATTTTGTATTTTTATTACTAAAATTGATTTTTTGCCTGAGACAACTGGATGACTCTTTCACTCATCATAGTATGTTAGTTGTATATAACAAATATTGAGCCTTGCAAAGAAACTGGGAGGATAACAAGCAAAATAAACAGTTTAAAGGAATATTCTATTTTTAAAATCTTAATATTTGGGTTAAAATTGGCCATGTAGTACATAAGTTGAATTATTATTATTTATTAGTATCTTCTACAAACAATTTAAAGTATGAGCCCAGCTCTTTTTACAGGCTACCCTTTATAGTTTTTGAACATATTATGGACTATTTCTATAGTCAGATTCTTTGATTTTTTAAAATAATTTCCAGTGATTTCTTAACCTAAGAGTTTCTTTCCTATTACAAGTGACTAAAAATGATTACATGAAAGAAATGCACATGCTTTCTTATACAGTACTTCATCCTTCCTTCAAGGAATAAAAATGTTGTTGCCCTCATTTTGCACTTGATATCATTGTATGAAATAATTCTGAGAAGCTTTGATTTGCCTATTTTCTGTATTCTGTACAGTGGTGGATTTGTAAGTTGTACAGATGCAGATAGATAAACTCAACAAAACATCAATACAAAGTATTTATTATTGGTTCATCAGGTATCTTCATGACTCCCATTTGTGATGAAGTTGTTCTTTATGTTCAATTCCTTTGCATATCTGCCTTGTAGGTAAAGATGGTTATCTCCTAACCTATCTCATAGCAATAGAAAGCAGCTGCCATGAGTTAGGGAATTCAGGCAAAAGTGAGGAAAACTCCCCCAACCCATCAGGGTCAAATTAGTGACCAATCGGGATTACAGATGTGGCCACGTGACATGAACTACATTTCCCAGGATACCTTAACTACATTTACCATGTTGCATTCTCTTAAGGGGACAGCTCACAATTGCTACTTAACTATCCAATTCCCATAAACTGGCTGGACAGCACAGCCTAAAGGCCAGGTACAAAATTTTGTTTTGGACAAGAAGACCAAAGAGATTGTAATCCGCAGTCTGCTATTCTGGTCCAAGGTAACCCTGTGAAAGTTTTAGCAAAATAGAAACCAGGTCCCAACTTTCTGATTCTAATCCAATGCTGTAGCCTAGTTTTTGCCCATCTCATCTTCACCATCATGTTTGTTTTCATGATACCATCATCATCGTGACAAATGTTGCAGGCCCTGATACCTGGAGAATGCCACATTGGCAATACTGCCCTAGTCATTATTATACAAAATGGTTCTCTTTGAAAACGCAGTATTAAATTATGAAGAGGAATTTCTATACAAACCTATAATGAAATGTTCACATTGGAAAGACTTCAATATCGGTTCTGTAAAAAACCTTGTCAGTGTTTCCAGTTATGGAACACTGAAATCAGTTTCGTTCATTGTTTGCATCTGTTTTTCAATGAGATAACAGAGCATACCAATCATTGTTTTTAATTATTGCATCGTAAGTTTTTTAAATTATTAGATTAGTTTTTTTGTCTCCCTTCCTATGTAGGATTAAAATGAGCTATCAGTAAAAAAAAAGTTATTTCAGATATAATAGCATGATTTTTTTGTATTTTTAAATCGCAGTAAAAACCGGCTTGTGACTATAGTGCCAAGTGATGCTCCCTTTAATACCAGAAGAGCTTATACAAGTGAAGATGAAGCTTGGAAGTCTTATCTGGAAAATCCCTTAACAGCAGCTACTAAAGCTATGATGAGCATCAATGGAGATGAGGACAGTGCTGCTGCCCTGGGATTATTATATGACTATTATAAGGTAGGGAATAAGATGCTGAAAATGGGTTTTTGTACCTTATGATTCTTGACTGTTGACTAATGTATCTTTTCTTTTATGTACACTGAGAGCATTTTCACCAAGACAAATTCCTTGTGTGTCCAATCACACTTGGCCAATAAAGAATTCTATTTCTATTCTATTCTATTCTATTCTATTCTATTCTATTCTATTCTATTCTATTCTATTCTATTCTATTCTATCAGGTAGATCTATTGCATTTCAATAAATCTGGCTCCAGTTGCATTTCCAGACTCAATCCAAGTAGTTGATGTGAGGATAATTGATTTGACACTTAATGGGCAAGTGTATTTTTTTAACTTATGTTTTTTACGAAGTGTTGTGAGCCACCTGGAGTCATTATATGAAATACACTGTGATAAGTCCTGGAAATATATAAATAAGTCCTGGAAATAAATAAATTAACCAAAGGATATATTTTAGAACTAGTTGTAATCTGCCCTTGATGTGCTTTCATGTGATCCACAGACTACCAAAGGCCAAGTACTGTAAAACTGATCTAAAATTTTAGATCTGGTCATCAATTCTAATTAAGTTCCATTATCATTAAGGAGCCCTTTATATCCTTTATACAACATTCAACAGTTGTATATCCTGACATTTCAGGTTCCAAGAGATAGAAGATTATTGCCTGTTAACAAAGTGAGTGACAATCAAGAAGACCAGGACAAAAGGTACAATATCTCTAAACCTCTCTCTCTCTTTCTGTATATGCAGTATGTGTGAGGGGAGTTTTTATCTAAAGATAAAAATAAAATTAGCCAAGTTTTTTAAAAATCAAACTGAAAGTGTCGGAATTACAGAAGATCATAGATTAAGTATTATAAATACTGGAGGTTTTAAAAGAAGAGATTGAATAACCATTTGTCTGAAATGGCATAGGATTTCCTGCTTGGACAGGGTGTTGGGTTAGAAGACCTCCAAGGTCCCTTCCAACTCTTTTATTCTATTAAACATTTTCTTAAACGTTAAATGCTGTTTTATATTATTAAAAAGTTTTAACTGCATCTGCCACTCCCCTCCCCATAAGGGTGGCACATTCAATCAGCAAGAGCACCCTACCCATGGTATCTTGTTCTGAGAAGTGCTCGTCTTTCATATGAGGTCCATGTTCCAGAAGGAACACCCCTGGCTGTTTCTTCCACAGCTAAAGCAACAGCATCATTCCATGGTGGACTGGTAGACAATGGGCAAGCTACCCATGGAACTGTTACATTCATGATACTTCAGATGACTTATTGCTATTTCTATACCGCCCTTCATAAATAAGTTCCAGGATTGTTTGCAATATTAATCCAAAGCACTATAAACATCAGGGCAGCAGCCTGAAGTATTGTTTATAGTCCACCGTTCTTTGAAGGAAGTCAAATTTGACATTCATAATTCTCTCCTTAGCCCAAGGTTACTAGTGAATTTCATGACTCAAGGCAAATTCAAATGTAGGGTTCCTTGCTTTAGTCAAACAAGATATCAACACCATGCTAATAACATTTAATTAAATAAACGATTTGATTATTTATTTGCTTGCATTTAATCTATTTGCCACCTCTCAAATTTTGATTTTACTCGCTATATTTTTTTTCCCCTCAGAAACTGTCTTTCCACCAGTGAAACGCAAAGTAACTTGAGCAGCAATGGTGAAAACAGAGTCCAGGTCTTGAAAACGGTTCCAGTAAATCTCTCCGTGAACCAAGAGCAGCTGGATACTTCCAAAAGGGAGCAGTTCAGTTCAAATGTATCAGGGAGCCCATCCTCTGTTTCTGTGACTGGAGTGATGGTAGTAAAAGCAGAGGAATATACCCCAGTTTACATGACACCGTCAGTGCATTATGCCAGGGGAGAAAATGAAGAACATCGGGGGGTTATATTTGAACATCCGCATTACGAAGTGCCCAGCATCACACCCCATTCAACCTATATGAAAGACGATCAACGCAGCACTCCAGACAGTACTTACAGTGATACCTTTAAAGATGGAGGAACAGAGGTATGTCTATTATTGTGGGCAATGTGGGAGCAGTTTTTAGTTTATCTCAGTGGAAGTCAGGGCAGTTCATTCACTTTATCACCCCAATAAGTCAGTGATTTAGGCACAACTGAGAAATAAACTCTAAAACAATGGCTTTGGATAATGGATATTCCTCAGTTGCCAAATGGGATAAATTCCATCTTTGGAGGATGCATTCCAAGTGGTCCTCTCCAAAGGCAGAAGATGACTAGCCAGAAAGTCTTTCAATGCTGTTATAGGTTTGCAGGATTATCTCTGCAACCGATGCTAATGTCAGTGTTCATGTTCAGTGTTAATGTCAATTGAGGTGGTCCTTGAAACAATTTGGTCTCATGCCATGAAGTGCATATTACAGCCAGCTGTGTAAATTGAATCCCAATGCAGCTCGAGGAGCAAAGATGTAACATGCGCTAATCAAGGAGTGCACATAATGGGATGTGCTGCCATATTCCATAGCAGACATAACTTCTGAAGACTCTTCAAGGACAGCCCCCCGTAGAGTACATTGCAATAGTCCATTTGAGAGTTTTTTAAAAAATTATTCAAAGTACTTTTGAAATTCAAACAATCTTGAATACAGGTATTTATAAATCTACATTTGCCTCTTTTAAAGTTATCTTGAATTTTATATCACATATAAGCATTTTAGAAAAAGTTTTTGTCTTCAGATCTATTGGATTGGAGCTAGTCAAGTGGAAATCAGTAGAGCTTAAGTTAGTCATGACTTTCTGCTCAACTACTCTTGATATATATATATATATATTATTTCTTCATCTTTCAGAAATTTCGCAGTAGTTCAGTGGGTCCTGAGGAATATATTTATGAACAAACAGCAAAGTAAGTATTGACAATGAGAAAATACTGAAGGTACACTAGATTTATAAAAAACTTTTAATTGGGTTCAGGCTATAAAGTTGTACAGAGGACACTGATTTTGCTTGGTCATTTGTCATGAAGAAGACTGTTTAAACTTGCATTCAGCATACTCCATCTCTGTTTTCTTCTCCTATCTAAATGAAATTCAGAAGAAGAAATATATCTTGTAATGAGATCCAGAAGAGGTGCGTTTTTCCATGTAATTTGTGCCAGATAGCAAAGTGACAGTAAGAATTGGAAAATTTCTTCTCCACATCATTTTGGATGGCCAAAGAGAGATATCTATGGCTGTGAGAGTGATTTCTTCATCTTACTGTTATACGTGAATGTAATGTAGATGTTACCTTGCACCCAACACAGTTGTTCCATCTGGAAAGAATATGGTAAGAATCAGTTCTATCTACCCAATTGCTGGATTCGCTTACAAGCAGAAAGGGCTTCACAGGAAAATTTGTAGTTACTAAGGCTAAAATGAAAATGGCTGGCATCTAGCCCATGCTTTCTGTGCCATTCAGCCTGAGCAAGGCTTCATTAGATCTTTGTGCTAGAAGGGCAGAGGTGGAATAGGGTTCTGATAACCAGGTCTTTGAATTGAGTTAAAATAGCTATTGGTAGGTAATGCCTTAAAATTGGTGAGATCCTGCAATCCTACTAGCAGTCTAGATGCTGCATTTTGTATCACCTGCAAAGGCAGATTCACACAAAGTGCAGCCCAGTGATCAGGATGAAGGTTAACTATCTTGGGAGCATCTGATCCAAGTGGGGTCATAACTGGTACATCATTCAAAACTGGATGAAGGCTCCTTAGCCACAGCTTCCACTGGCTACTTAATCAGGAACCAAGAATCCAGGAGGAACCCCACTTCTTGAAAAGGAAGCCCAGTCCTGTGAAGAATAACTACCAGGACAGATATCTCTGTATTACCCAGGTATTTATTGACAAATAGCAACATGGTAAGATTTAATCTGAGCTTGTTTTGTTCTACCAGATCTTAACAAACTCCAGCCACCACTTCCAGTTTCATGGCATCTTCAGCATAGCTTGGGGTGGTAAATCATCCTTGGCAGATGCTAAGTAACTTCATTTGAATGTCACTTATCCAATGGAGGAGTGCTTTATATTTCCCTTAGCAATTGATTCCAACTAACATTTTCCCAGGCAATCGGGCATGGTCTGCCTTTTTGAAAATTGAATTCAGTAATCTGCCCTCTGGAATGATAAGGTATAACTCTTGACCTTCTTTTGAGTGACAGCTCTTCAGAATCCAGTGGTGGGCTTCAAATTTTTTTACTACCGGTTCTGTGGGCATGGCTTGGCTTGGTGGGCATGGCTTGGTGGGCATGGCAGGAGAAGGATACTGTAAAATCCCCATTCTCTCCCACTAACCTGCTTTCCAGCTCCATTCTCCTGTGCAGAGCAGCAAAAAAAGACTCAGCCAATCAGCTGGGACTCGGGAGTCAGAGAATAGATGGGGACGGGGCCAGTCAGTGGTATATTCCGGACTACTCAAAGTTTCTGCTACTGGTTCTCCAGAACTGGTCAGAACCTGCTGAATACCACCTCTGCTTCAGACATTTGTCTCAGCTAACCATTCATGCCATCTTTGATTTCTTTCCCTATCACTTAGTTTTCAATCCTTTAATTATTCGTGTTGCCCTTCTCCAAACCTCTTCAAGAGGATCTGAATCTTTCTTCAAATGTGATGGTCAGAATTGAATAAAATACCTGAACAGACTAAAATGGAACAATGATTCCCTGTGATTTAGAAAGTGTATTTTCACACTGATATAGACATTCAGTTGTAAGTGCCCTAATTTGGATACCTGCACAGCTGGAGTCACGGCCCCTTTGAGGTTGTTGAAAACATGGATTGTGTGGACCAGAAGTGAATTGTACTGTGAATTTTCATATTTTTAAACATTTTTATGCAGGGGTTCTTGTGAGACCTAAAAGTTACTTCAAGTTTCCAACAGAGTAAAAAGATTAAGAAAGACTGCTTTAAACTCTCCAGAATCTTCTATCATTCATCTTCATTGGACAAATCTAGGTTAAATCAAATGTGTACTATTATGAGAGAGGGAAGGGCGTTCACTATTCACATTCTTCATGACATGCATAATTTTCAAAATTTTTACCATCTCGATCGTTCTTTTTTAAAATGAAAAAATTGCAACTCTAAACTTCATTTTATGTACAGCCATTTCCAATATTATATTAATTTTTTGAGAAGCACGAATTGAGGTTTATCCAATATCTTAAAAGTATCCATAAAGTATATTTAGAAAGACATTAACATGTTGGTTTTGGTTTTGATCCCTTTCTTAATGATTCATAGTATGGAATTCACCTTCATAGTTGTGTCGCATTGTATTGACATTTTTATTGAATTAGCTTCTAGATCAACCGAGGTCATCTGCATATATGTGAAAATTGGATTCTTCCCCTCTAATGTGCATTATATTGAGATTTGGATCAAAGCACATTTCCCTTCACTTTTTCCTTTATAAATACAGTGGTGTGGAGGAATGCATTACAAAAGTATTTTCTGTATTACCTTCAGCATATTTTCTTTTTATAAAAGCAAAAGATATCCTTTCTCCTTTCTTTTATTTTCAGAACCTTTCTTAAACAAGTGAAAGAGAGGAATATTTGCAATATAATATAGGCTATTTTGTATAATTAGGTTTCAAAAGTAAAGCATTTGATCAAATAATTTATTAACAGAACCAAAGATGTATTTTTATCTAGGAACTGATGATTAAATCAGAATGAACCCTGCTCGTTTTAGACCTGGAATAGCACTTTTTCAACTACTGACAGTTTTACAATCACAGCTTCCAACATCACAAAATACTTGTGAAAGAGCTTACGCTAAATTCTGTTCACATTCTGTTTACCTACTGTTCTTTTAAACTTCTGTCTGTTCAGAAACACTCTTGTGATCACTGTCAATGATATAGTGACTTGAAAACATGTTTCCATGATACACAGGATTTTTTAAAAAAATCTTTAAAAACAGGAAGCTAGAATTCTGCTGGTTTCATAATCATAATAATGATAGTGCAGATAGTGGGGTGTGGCATTTACAACACCACTGGTGTAATGAAGGAAAGATACAGGCTTGGGTTCACTTTGTTTTTCACTGAAACCTAAGATTCACCCAGACAGCAAAATAATTGAAGAGCAGGGGACCTCTAAGAGAGAATTTTGTTTTTTCTTCCTCACTTGAGCTTGAGAAAGTGAGTGGGGAGACAGATGCATAGGATAAAATGAAACCAGTCCTCATTGGGGGAGGAACATTGCAAAAAGAAGATTCAAGATTTAGTCTTCACCCAGAGTAAATTTTTGTAAAATTAATGATTTAATTCAAAGCCAAATACTTTGAATTACAATAGGATGTAGTCCACTCTCCCTCCAGTCACTATGAGAACTACATTTAAACACAGAAGAAAGCTGAGTGAAATGGCAGAATATATTATAATCCCTGCTAAAAAAAAGTAAATCCATATTTATTTAAATCTATCTTGAACTTGAGACTAAATATTAAAACTTAACATTCAATTAGGAAGGATCCCTGGATTGCAAGCATATATTTCACATGATATTTTTACCAGTTGATAAGGTGAGAAGACTCTCTAGTGCTGAGTCAGGACTCTGGATGTACCGTAAGTTCAAAAGTTTGCTTAATTCTGGGCATCTGCTCTTAAATTTAACAATTAAGAATAACATCCTCATATATCCTCGATTTATGACTATAATTGAGCCCAACTTTTATGCTGCTAAGTAAAACAACTTGTTAAATGAATTTTGCCCCATTTTATGACCTTTCTTGCCACCGTTGTTAAACGAATCACTGCAGTTCTTAATTAAGTAGCATGGTTAATAAGGGAACCTGGTTTCCCATTGACTTTGCTTGTCAGAAGGTCTCAAAAGGTGATCTAATGACCCCGAGTCACTGCAATCATCATAAAATCTTACGGTATCTCTGGATACCTGCATAACTGGATAGAAGCATTCCTGTCAAACAGACAACAAATGGTCAAAATTGGGAGCGTCTTATCAAATTCTGTACCCCTTGGTGTCCCCCAAGGCAGTGTTCTAGGACCAACTCTTTTCATTCTCTACATAAATGACCTCTGTGATCATATTAAGAGCAACTGCGTTCTCTTCGCTGATGATGTAAAGCTATTCAACACCACAGAAAATACCGCTACCCTTCAAAAAGACCTTGACTATGTATCAGAATGGTCAAACAAATGGCAACTTCAGATCTCAACAAATAAATGCTCTCTCCTACATATTGGCAAAAAAAAAAAAAAAATCAGAAAATAAAATACAAGCTGAATAGTCAAGACCTTGTTGATGATCCAAACTCTTGTCAATGATCTTGGAATACTCATCTCTAATGATCTAAGTGCTAGAGCCCACTGTAACTACATAGCCAAAAAGGCGTTAAGAGTTGTTAACCTAATCTTACGTAGCTTTTTCTCTGGTGATGTTACACTAATAACTAGAGCATACAAAACATTTGCTAGACCAATACTCGAATATAGCTCATCAGTCTGGAACCCACATTACGTATCTGATATTAACACAGTTGAGAAAGTCCAGAAATATTTCACAAGAAGAATTCTCCACTCCTCTACTCGTTGCAGAATACCTTATGCCACCAGACTCGAAATTCTGGACCTAGAAAACCTAGAACTACGCCGCCTTCGGTCCAATCTAAGTATAGTATATAAAATCATACATTGCAATGTCCTACATGTCAATGAATACTTCAGCTTCAACCATAACAACACAAGAGCAAACAATAGATACAAACTCAAGGTTAATCGCACCAAACTTGATTGCAGGAAATACGACTTCAGCAACAGAATGGTCAATGTTTGGAATACTCTACCTGACTCTGTGGTTTCTTCCCCAAACCCCAAAAACTTTAACCTTAGACTTTCTACTATTGTCCTCATCCCTTTCCTAAGAGTCTGTAGGGGGCATGCATAAGCGTACCAATGTGCCTACCATCCCTGTCCTATTGTTTCTTTTTTTATTTTTTTTATATGTATCCATGTATTATTCATAACTATGTTTTTACTTATACCTATTATCTTGTAAGCAATTGACAAGATAAAAATAAATCTGAATTAAGCATCCAAATTTTGATCACGTGGAGATGCTTCAACAATGGAAAGTGTAAAAAACGGCCAGGTCACTTTTCCAGTGCTGATGTAACTTTGAATGGTCACTAAATAAACTATCGTAAGTTGAGGACTACCTCTATTTCCTAAACATTGGCTCTGGTGGGACTCATACCTGGTGACACTATTAGACTACATGATCTGCTTACAAAGATGGGTCTTGTACTTGATATGAACAAGCACAGGAATAGGTTTGCCATCGTAAGAATTAGAAATTTAGTGTCATTTCAATGCAAATTTTAGCTGAATGAGAAGAGATATGATATATTTTGTTCCGCAAATTCTCTCAGCAATACCATAGTGGGGTTATTGTGCAAATGTGAATTTTTACACAGTTCCTATATTTTTCAACAAACCTTGATCCAATATGCTCAGAGCTGTGCTTGAAATATTGTATTCCTGGAACAAATAGTCCAACATCCTCTATTGAAATGTATGATTTCTTTGTATTTTTTTTAGTTGTGAAATTTTTATCTTTTCCATCTACTGAGTTTTGCAAAAGTTGTAAATGGAAGATTTTGATTCTATCTATCTTGCTAGCTTTTTAAAAATCTTAACCAGTTCACCAGTATGTAGGTGAGGGATGAGACGAGCTTAATGGAGTAAGTTAGTTCACTATCTTGTTTGCTGCTGTATTAAATAGGAAATTCCATCTCATATTATGTTGCACTCAGGTGGGATTCAAATTTTTTAACAACCAGTTCTGTGGGCGTGGCTTAGTTGGTGGGTGTGGCTTGGTGGTCATGAGACTGGGTGGACATGGCTTGGTGATCATGTTATTGGCTGGGCGTGGCCAACTCAATATCACTCACATCGTGGCACGCATCTCCTCGCCTGGCTTCTCATGACTGTGGGGATTCTGCAACAGTTGTAAGTGTGAAAAATGGTCATAAGTCACTTTTTTCAGTGCCATTGTAACTTTGAACGGTCACTCTACACAAGCAAAGTACCAGTAAAGGAGGGAAAAATAACTCCAGAGAAGCTCCGGAGACAGGAAGTCTAGTCCTGCCAAGAATGTAATAAGGGTTAACGGAGAGGCAGTTTCTTTAAGCAACACCAGAATGTTTCCTTCCTGCCTTCCTTACAGGATTAGGCCAGTAATTCTTCTAACAACTGGTTCTCCGAACTGCTTAGAATGTTAACAACCGGTTCTAGCGAATAGGTGCGAACTGGTAGAATCCCACCCCTGGTTGCACTGCGAATCTGGGTTTGTTTCTCTCTTCAGTTTCATATAAAACAGTCTATCTGTACTATAAATTGACTTGATGTATACTTTGACATGAGAAAGCTCTTTCTTTTACAAAAGCAACTTTGGCTTTTATGTGAGCTGAGCATACTGTAAACAAGGAGTTTATATGAATTTCAGTATTGTGTCGGGATTGAGTGTATGTATACACTTAGGTCCCAAATAGTTGCCATTGACCTGGATTGTATTTTCTAGTGTAGCCTTTTATATGGCATAACTTAATGTTGTTATTGGGGCATCATTATTAAGATAAATAACTTTAGTATAATGTAGTTCTAGAACAATAACTGAACTATCATCCTAAGAACAATCTTAAAAAGATGTTGCAATCTTTCATATTTATATGAGCTGTGATGGCGCAGTGGTTAAAATGCAGTATTGCAGACTATTTCTGCTGTCTACCAGCTGCCTGCAGTTAGGCAGTTCGATTATCACCAGCTCAATTCGATTTCAGTTCAGTTATCACCAGCTCACCTTCCATCCTTCCAAGGTCAGTAAAATAAAGACCCAGATTGTTGGGGGCAATATGCTGATTCTGTAAACCACCTAGAGAAGGCTCTAAGGCACTGTGAAGTGGTATATAAGTCTACGTGCTATTGCTATTATATGAATTAATGCATCAATCTAAGGCATGAATTTAAAATTCTAATGTCTTAATTCAACTTTTCCTCAATAATATATTTTCTAAGTTTATTCTTATTTTCTTCACAGTAATACATTTCGATATACTTTGGAAGCTACCAAATCTCTTCGCCAAAAACAAGGAGAAGGACCAATGACTTACTTAAACAAAGGGCAGTTTTATGCAATAACACTGAGTGAAGCTGGGGACAACAAATGCTTCAGATATCCTATCAGCAAAGTCCGGGTATGGCTAGTCTTGCATGTATACTAATTTATAATGTTGGTTGGCTAAAGACTTTTAATGTGTGTCCTTGTTTTCATTCTTCTGAAATTTGAATAGTTATAACAACCAATCTCTTAATAGAAGCTTAAGCTCATTCTTCTCCCAAAAAATTGTGAATCAGAAACCTGAAACTGAATTCTCAATACAAAATATCATGGACCACTATATCTATCCTGGAATGCTAAATTATTGTAGGTATTTTCTGTTTCTTTGAAATGTTAAGGTCTTGTTTTGCAATTTAAGACATTTCTCTCTATATAAAAAAGTGATAATAAGAAGGATTGCGCAAAAGCTATTAGAGCTAGTAGAAAGTGCTCCGTCAAACCTATAACTTAAATAGAATAGAATTCTTTATTGGCCAAGTGTGATTGGACACAAGGAATTTGTCTTGGTGCAAATGCTCTCGGTGTACATAAAAGAAAAGACACATTTGTCAAGAGTCAAGAATCATCAGGTACAACACTAATAATAGTCTTAGGGCACAAATCATACTAGGAAACAGTCAACATAAATCGTAAGGATACAAGCGACAAAGTTACAGTCATATAGTCACAAGTGGGAGGGGATGGGTGATAAGGAGTGATGAGAAGATTAATAGTAATAGTAGTGCAGACTTTGTAAAAAGTTGGACAGTGTTGTAGGAATTAGTTGTTTAGCAGAGTGATGACGTTTGGGAAAAAAACTGTCATTGTGTCTAGTTGTTCTGCTGTGCAGTGCTCTATAGCGTCATTTTGAGGGAAGGAGTTGAATGTCCGGGATGTGAGGGGTCTGTAAATATTTTCACAGCCCTCTTTTTGACTCTTGCAGTATACAGGTTCTCGATTGAAGTTAGGTTGGTAGTAATTGTTTTTTCTGCAATCCTAGTTATCCTCTGAAGTCTGTGTCTGTCCTGTTGGGTTGCAGAACCAAACCAGATAGTTATAAAGGTGCTGATGACAGACTTAATAATTCCTCTGTAGAACTGTATCAGCAGCTCCTTGGACACTTTGAGCTTTCTGAGGTAGCGTAGAAAGAACATTCTTTGTTGTGCTTTTTTGGTGATGTTTTTGATGTTAGGTGTCCATTTTAGGTCATGTGATATAATAGAATCTAGAAATTTGGAGGTCTCTACTGTTGATACTGTGTTGTCTAGTATTGTAAGAGGTGGTAGTATTGGAGGGCTTCTTCTAAAGTTTACCACCATTTCTACGGTTTTGAATGTGTTTAGTTCCAGATTGTTCCGATTACACCACAAGGCAAGTTGTACAACTTCCTGTCTGTATGCGGATTCGTTGTTATCTTGAATGAGACCACTCACTGTTGTGGTTCCCAAAATTGGCAACTAAGGCATGTGGACTTCAACTCCCAGAATTCCCCAAGCAGCATGGCTGGCTGAGAAATTCTGGAAGTTGAAATCCTCATGTCTTAAAGTATTAAGACAACAGCATGTCTTAAAGTATTAAGACACCATCATCTCTTCAAAGTTCAATAGGGCTGTTTTGAGATCCTTTCTCAGTTTATTTATAGCTATTTTTGTGTATGAATATAAGTTACTTGTGCCAATATTGTTTTCAGACCATCTGAAAGCATTAGTTAAAAAACAGCTTATCCTAGGAAAACAAGCAAATAAAAATGCATCTTTCATTGGGTATTGAGAAGACATCATATTTGATACCAAGCAAGTTTTTCTGAGTATAAGGTACCATAAAGAAAAACACATCTCTCTGTCATCAGTTAATTCAGTAATTCCAGAAGGTATGGAGACTTGAAGAAAAATGTGTAGTGATAATGCTAAAATTCAGGCAAGTTTCAATGGAAGATGATGGTCCTTTACTTCTCCAAGATGTTTGTAGCTATAAATATGAAACGTGGGTGATGGTAAGCCACAGACCACAATCATAATTCTGCCATTCATTTACTAAGTTTTACAAGAATGAATTATTGTGGCTTGTTATCTGGGAATAGCCAGACTTGTTCCTAATTTGAATTGGTTGAGTGCCATGTGGAGCTGGCATTTTTAGTCTGTTGGCAGGGCTGGGACTAGCTGTTCAAAGAAATACTAGGCAATTCGATTTAACCACCAGTTCAGTGTTTCCATGTGCTTGATATGATATGACTCTAGGGCACTGTGGGAAATCCACCACTGTGGATAGCGGGTAATTCGGCAAGGGTAATTCAGCAAGAAGTTCTTTCTCCAGTCTAATCAATTCAAATGGTAAAAGAATCTATCCCCAAGGAAGGCGGTGGGCTCTGCTTCACTGGACATGTACAAACAGGTCTTAAAAAGCAGACCCTGAGGGATGCTTTAATGTGGACATCTGCGGTAAGAAGGTGATAGGACTCAACAGACTTAATTGACTTTTTCAATCCATTTCTGTAAGTCGAGGATTGCTTAATTGTTGTTAGGCTTTATGAGTTTCTTTCTCTGTTTCTCTTGAAATGGGAGCTTGGTTGCCTCATGATAAACAAACAAGGTATATTAACAAAAAGCATTAGAGGCACGACTGGTTGATGGAGTTTTAAGCTGAGAGCATCAGCCCGTCAGCACTCAACTGGATTCAGATCAACCATGGCAGGAGGTGCCAATATTGGAAATATAAATGGGATCTGGTTGATAATCCTGATTGTGATGGTGGGAATGTCTCACAAACTTTACATCATATTATGGTGGAATGCCTCTTCAGAAGGCTCCCTGGATCTCTGCATGCAATGCATCATCTCGAGGGCTCTACTGTCCAGGGGCTAAATGATCTAGATATCCAGCCATGACCTTAGCCACCCAGTAACTGCTCACACATAATTCAGTTTTATACATAATCATCACTCATGCTGTGGGTTTTTAAAATGATTCACTGCTCTGATGTTTTATATTTTGATAGACATTTTATATATTGTTTTGTGTATTTTTATACATTAATGCCATATTCTGTTACACCATGTGAAATATATATATGTGGGGGGGATGGCGCATGCATTTATATTGCTTAGCATTTTGGTGTAGTGACCGTAACCAATTGATGATTGTTGTGTGGTCTTTCTAGAGTGTGATCATGGTTGTGTTCAGTGAAGATAAAAACCGAGATGAGCAGTTGAAGCACTGGAAATATTGGCATTCACGGCAGCACACAGCTAAACAGAGGGTCTTGGACATTGGTGAGTGATGAAGTAGCCCTCTGTGCTCCTGTCTTCACCGATGCTTTTTATTACCTTGGAAACTAGCAACTGGAGAACCAATTCACATCCAGAAGTTAATTTTATTCTGAAGTTGGAATATCTGATTGGCAAATCAAGTTTGGTATGCAACAAGGCTGCACTGAAATATTTTTCACTTGGTGCAAACTTACAATATGGAACTTCCTTTTCACCTCTTGAAAACCACAGTTATAATATTTCTGGGATAATAAGTATTCAGTCTAAGCAAAGACTATATCTTTAAAGCTTCAACTAAATTTATTTTATGTGTTAAATGTTTTAGATGAACTAGTAATATAAAAACAACTTGCGGTGAAAATAGAATAAGCAAGTCTTGTGTTCAAAGTTAATTCAAAGCTACAGATTCCAGTTTCCCAGAATTTCTCATCAGTTTTCAGTCACCAAACTGCCCACTGAGATAACTTATTCTCTTTCATTACCATGGTAACAGTCACACATATTCCTATATATCTTTTCAACTGGCCATGATGTTGCATTTGACATCAGTTTTTAATGCTCCTGATTTCTTCCCGATGAACTGGGTTCAGAGGTGGTATTCAGCGGGTTCTGACCAGTTCTGGAGAACTGGTAGCAGAAATTTTGAGTAGTTCAGAGAACCAGCAAATAGCACCTCTGACTAGAGATTTTACAGTATCCTTCCCCTGCCATGCCCATCAAGCCATGCCCACAGAACTGGTAGTAAAAAAATTTGAATCCCACCATTGACTGGGTTGTATCTCATTGGTAATTCTGGGAGTCCTTCTCCAAGACATTAGGAGATGTCTAAACTAAGAAAGAATATCTTTACATGGCCATCCTTCCTAATCTCACTTGTCCTGCTCTCCCTATTTACTCTTCATTTACTTCCTCCATCTTTCAAAATAATTGATAAAAGATTAACAGTGGTTGGTATTAAATTACGGTTCATCCGTAAATCGTTTTATCCCATGTGGTTATGCAGTTTAGTGCTTGCAGCCCAACAATTGAAAAGCAGAGTTTCATAAAGCCTTTTAAAGTAACTAAATTAAGTAAATTAAATTAAAATAATTTTCAGACTTTTGTCGAATTTTGACCTATCCAGCTCAGAAGGTAGTGGTGGCGGCAAATGATGGAATTGCATTGCAATGTTACATACATGTACTAAAGCAGTAGAATTACATGCAGTGTAATGGCATGAGATTGTCTCCATCATTTTTATGAAAGGCTTTGAACTTGTGAAGTTCTTTGCCCTACCATCTGTCTTCTTGGCACTAAAACCCAGGCTGACAGCATTAGTATCCATTGTGCCACAAGTCCTTTTCCCATTTCCTTGCCAGATTGAGATATTTCTTTTTGTCTTTAAAAACAGAAATTTCTTGTCGTTTCAGGTTTCCCGGCAGTTCATGCAAATCACACTTCTTATTAAAGAAGCTTATAAGAGATTATATGTTAATACTAGCTACTTGAATAGTGTTTTCCATTCTCTCTCAGAGATAATCAGCTTTTCCTGATTCTTCCAACCTTTTGTCAGATTTTAATTTTCATTTATGCTGATCTTCATTGGAGCATACAGAAGATTACTTAGTTAGTCTTCTGTATTCCATTTATTCAATTGTGTCGTATTCCAGTGTTTTGTATGAAATAAGATCCCTCTTTAAAGTTCTTCATTGGTCAGCTTAAGAGTTAAAGTCCAACTTTTGTGTTTTTACCTAGTTTAGAATCATAGGAATTTGGGACTTCATCCAGTGCAACCCCATGCTTAATGTATAATCTATATATAGAATGTGATTTCAAGTAGTCCTCGACTTATGACAAAAATTGAGCCCAAAATTTCGGTTCCTAAGTGAGACATTTGTTAAGTGACGTTTACCCCATTTTATAACCTTTCTTATCATAGTTGTTAAGTGAATCACTGCACTTGTTAAATTAATAACACGGTTGTTAAGTGAATCTGGCTTCCCCATTGACTTGCTTGTTAGAAGATTGCAAAAGGTGATCGCATGACCCCGGAACACTGTAACAGTCATAAATATGAGTTAGTTGCCAAGCATCTGAATTTTGGTTGTAACTGTTGTAAGCGGAAAAATAGTCATAAGTCACTTTTTTCAGTGATGTTGCAACTTTGAATGTTCATTAAACGAACTGTTGTAAGTCAAGGACTACCCGTACAGTATCTCTGACAAAGCCATTGCTTAAATATTTCCAACAAGGGAGAAGCCACCATTTCAAGGGCACCTTGTTCTTTTCTTCAACAGCTCTTGTTTTTAGTAATTTTCTCCTAAAATTCTCTGCCATTTTATACCAACTGATTCTAGTTCTATGTCAGGGGTTCTCAAATTTGAATTGGCACCCTTCAGTCTCAAGGGACTATGGTATCATGCTATGAAACCGGTAACTGCCACTTCCCGTGTTGTTTCCATGCTGTATGCAAAGCTGGAGTGTCCACTTCAGAGCACGAGGCCTGGGTAATTTAATATGGAGGATAAACTGTTACCCAAGCAGCAGATTTGCCCTCTCCACATCACTGAAATAGTCTAAAGGAACGGCAGAGCCGATACAATTAGTTCCAGCTCCGTCGCAGGAGTTACCAGAATGTGATTGTACATAGTCACGAACTGCTTCCGGGACTTTGGCTCCAGATTTTGCCTTGAGGTTGACTCCTGAAGCCTTTTTCAATAATAGATATAGCCACAAGGCAGTGGAGGTTTGAAATTAGAGTTTCCCTTCTCCTAGAAGATGGTTCTACTGTTTTATCAGAGTTGGGGCATCAAGCCCTCTTCCACCTTCAATACTGTTGAACATCTTCTCCTGTAACCCTGGAAAGGGGCCCTTATGAGGTGCTACCAGTCGGGTCAGCAGGACCACGGTTTTTAAAGGAGGTATTACTCCTCCGGCACTCCTCCTCACTCCAGGACCCTGGCTCAGTTCCATTTACAGTGTCTATTATCTTCCAATGTCAAGGGTTCTGCTTGATAGCTATTTGAAGATTGTTACCATATCTCTTTCCTTCCCCCGAATCTTCTCTATTTTGGGCTTGTCTTTCAGTAATTGCTTGATGTTTGTACAAGAATTATGAGGTAAGAACCTTAGCAAAATACTATAAGGAGAAGATATTCAAACACTTAAACTCTATGTTTGGAGCATATTCATAATATGAAGATAAAATCTCTTTAGCTTAGAATTATGTGATCTAGGGGGGAGAGTCATTGCTGAGCTGGGATTTTAGGAGGAAACAGATGGGGATTGAATTGCCAATCATTTATTCATTTCCCAAGTAGCTTTCAAAACTTCTTTCCTGATCTTTGAAAAGATACAGATATTTATTTTCTGAAATAAAGAAAATGGTAAGCAAGTAAAAAGAAAAATGCATCTAAACTTTAGGAATCAAAGTTTCTTACAGCATTATCAGATAAAAATCAGTTTGGTTACCAATTATATATTTTAACTACTGGTCAAACCTGAAAAGTGACCTGCATCACTTTATTATGAATATTGAGCAATTAAGGCACAATATCTGGGGTAAAAGCCTTAAAAAAGAAGTTTTTCTAACAGGGAACCTTCATTATTTTAGTTTGCAAATTTCTGAGCAAAGTGTCCTATCTTTCTTCTCAGAGAGCTTCCATAAAGGCACTTGTGCCATGCAGGTTTCATGCCAAGAGATGGAGAAGTTTACCATCTCTTCTTTCTGGGCCATTTTTTAAAAAATAATTCTTCTTACAGAATCATGTAAGGAACATGTTTAGACCATATATTTGCATCAACATGCAAAGAATATGTTTAGTTTATTCTTAAGTTGGACGTTGTCTCAGGGTCTTAAAGAAGGGTTTAGATTAATGTTCGTAGTTTAGGATTATTAATTTTTTAATGTTCATAATGCTGAATGTAGAAATGGTTTTGCAAAATTATATGTTGTCAGTGACTTCTGGTGGGCCCAGGATGGTGGTAGTGTATTCACCCTGGCCCTCTATCTTTTGGCAGCTCCATTGTCTTCGAGTAAGTTTTCCGAATGAAATTCAAAGTACTGATTGCCATCTTTAAAGCCCTTACACCAGTAGTGGGATTCAAATTGTTTTACCACTGGTTCAGTGGGTGTGGCTTGGTAGGCATGCTTTGCCTAATGCCGGCATGCAGCTTTTCCCATACCAGCTGAGACCTGCAGCGGCAATCAGCTGAGAGGATAAAGAAGAGAAAAGCGCAGAGGTGGGAGGGAGGGCCAATCCTGCATTTTTCTCTTCTTTTTCCTCTCAGCTGATCGTTGAAGGCTTTTTCCTCATTCTCTCAGCTGATCATCGCCCTTTTTTTAACTACCAGTTCAGTGGAACTGGTCCAAACCGGTAGCATACCACCACTGCCCTACATGCTTTGGGACTAGTGGCCTCTAATATCTCTTCTAGTGATTTCTGCCCATCTTCCAGGGAGAGATACACCATGGGTATCTGCAGGATGTCCAGGCATAGTGGACATCCTCCAGATACCCATGTTGAAACAGTGTTAACCTGGTGGGCCTTGGACACGTACCTTGGTGCTTTCCCTGTGAAACAACCTTTCTCCTACCCCACCAAATTGGGATAGTCCTGACTCTATTGGTTTTCTGGAAAGCTATGAAGAATTGTGTCTTTTCCCAGGCATTGGGGCTAGGATGCTAGCAACAGGAGTTTGGCATGAGTGCCCTGATGTATGATTATAAATATTGTATTGGACCTCAAGTTCCTTTGTTTGTGTCTGGTTAAAAAGTTTTATTTTGCCTTGTTTTTGCTTGCTTTCTACCCAACATTTCTTTGGATAGACAGCAGCCATATAAATTGGGTGTGTGTTGCAAAATGACCCAGGGGAACAGATACTATTAGAAAGAAGGCTAGAAGAAGAACAATAGGAGGAAGAGGAAGATGTAGGAAAGGGAAGATGGCATGCTTCCTACTGGAATTCAGAGTTTTATGTTAATGATGTTGATCATTGATATTTTTTTATCTAATATTTTAAATTATTCTGCAGTAGTGTCTTAACTTCATAATACTATTCTGAGTTGTGAAAGATGCCCCTCCCCTGCTTTTTTACTAGGTAGATTAAAAATCTGATACATGGACATCTGGGAACCTTCCTCTCAAAGAAAACCAGGTCTATTTGAAAATTCCACAGATCCCTGTGCCCTCCGGTGTGTTCGACATTCCAAACAGATAGTTTCACTTGTCCAGACAGCATCCCAGCCTTTCAAAAGAGTCTGCCCTAAATTCTTTCTTTTTAGTCAGTCAGAGATTTCTATCATGTAAATACTGTGGGGAATATTAATCTTTTAATCTTCTCCTAAATAGAATTTATGTGTTTCATTTTTTAAAATAGAAAATAAAGAAGGGACAAGAGAGTGGGCAGAAGTTTTTCACATGTTCATTATAGAAACGTACTTTGCTTGCATGAGGTCTTTCCTATGAAGTTAAATTAGTTTAATTCTGTAATTCTTTTATTCCAAAAAGTTGATTTCTGGGTTTACATCACCCATAAATTTGTTTTGAAACCGTATCCTTAGAATTTTTAAAGAATTACCTTAAAGGTTCTACTTCGGTTCGCTTATATCACTATTTAAAATCTTGAGATTTCTATAAATTTATTTTGATGAATGTAAAGGAATCTTAGGGAATAGAATATGTTACAATCCCAGGATAGATAATAAACCAGCAATCTCTAGACCCGTGGTGGTGAACCTATGGCACGCATGCCGGAAGTGGCATGCAGAGCCATTACTGCCGGAACGCAAGCATTCACCCAGAAAAGATGTGCTGCGCATGTGTGCATGCTGCCTGCCTGACAGCTGATTGTTGGGCATCTGGCGCGCATGCATGGGGGTGCAGCAACACGCAGGAGACACTTGTGCATGCGCAGAAGCACGCAGCGTGGGTCATGTGGATTGCATGCTCATGTGGAGGAGGCACGGGGGCGCGTGTGCATTGCCTTCTGGGTGATGGCACGTGAGCATGAGCAGTCAAGCATGCACACAATTATTGGCATGGGAATCCAAAAAGGTTAGCCACCACTGCTCTAAACCATGATTAAGAGATCAGAATCAGTCACACAGAACTTTCATGCCCCCCCGCCCTTCCAGCCAAATTAGATTGGCACAAAACTGCATTTTGGAAAGCTGCCCAGGTGTGATGAGGTCTACTTCTGTCTTCAACTCATGAACAATTTATTTATTTGTTATAAGCCTTTGCATTGGGAGTGATTCCTGATGGTTGGCAATATAAATAAGCCATAAATGTACAATAGCCTCAGAATACACAACAATAAAACTGTAAAAACAGTAAAAGCATAACAATAATAGAAAGAAAAAGAAAAGAACAGTTACAAGCACCACCCCAAACTAAGCATAATAACATTGACTCTCAAAGTCCTTTTTTTTATAGCCTTGCAAACCACAACTGCTCTATCACTTGAGGTTATTCTTCAAGGTGGGGACCACTGTAGGAAAACGGTGTCTTTGTGCACTGAGTTATTGCATCTCCCTAATCTGGACTAGCCCACAGGACAGTCTAGTTCCATCTGGAGCTAACTGGAAGCCAAGGCATGTTGTACTTTATAAGTTAAAACTAATATTTTGAATGGGTGTCATAGAAACTACTGAGGGCTACAGCAGTGCCTACAGTGAAGGTCTTATATGGCTGCAGCTGTTATCACAGCTATGGTGGTACAGTGCTTAGAACTGCAGGCTACTTCTGCAGACTGCCAACTGCCAGCAGTTTGGCAGTTTGATTCTCACCAGCTCAAGGTTGACTCAGCCTTCTACCCTTCCGAGGTTGGTAAAATGAAGACCCTGATTGTTGGGGGCAATATACTGACTCTATAAACCATTTAGAGATACCTGTAAAGCACTGTGAAGTGATACGGTATATAAATCTAAGTGTTATTGCTTGCTATTGCTATCACATATTAGTATCTAGGCTGCTGCATAATACAAACTGCAAATTTGGAAGGCAATGCTACATATAGAGCTTATATAGTAGTCTAATTTACTGGTGAGGAGAGCATGTGTTATTTTTGCCAGGGTCTCCTACTCCAGGTGGTGCCTCTTCTACTTCTTTACTCATACTATGTTTTTTCTCTTCTAAACAATATGCAAGATTTTATTTTTCTACTTATTCACCAATAGTGAATGTTTGTAGAACATAAGTACAAAGAGAAAGGACAGCTGGCATCTCTTGTTACATTTTTCAGTGAGATTGCAAAAACTATTTAAAGATAAATTTAGTTGACATCTACAGTTGATTGGTGCCAGTTCAGAAAAAAAATCCTCTCTTTTTTTGTCTTTTATTAATGGTTGAATTCTGCACATTTTCCTAGGACAATTATTTGTTCTATAATTAACTCCCCCAATAAAATATTGGCTAATATAAGCAAATCAATCAAAATTAATATCGGGCTGGCATAGACTAATAAGTGGGAACCTTGTTACTGTAATCTTTCAAGTATATTACCAACTTTGAAAAATACTTGTATCATTTCGAAAATGTTGGTGTTGGCTAATTGAGCAAAACTGCAATACTACATTACAAATCATAAATAACTATGTATACAGTATACATATACATATATGTATATTCGAATGTAAGGACAAATATCTGCATTTTATATAAGCATCTGTGATCTTTTTATTGTTTGTTACAGCTGATTATAAGGAAAGCTTCAACACCATTGGAAATATTGAAGAAATTGCCTATAATGCTGTATCATTCACTTGGGATGTTAATGAAGAGGCAAAGGTAAGATCTGTAAAAAATGCATATATTTTGTAGGGTAACATGCAGAATTGCTTAGAAAACAAAATATAAGGCATTATTTTGCACTTGTGTGTGTGGAGAAATAAAGCCAATTGTGTACCACCAAAGGCTCTTCAATAAAAGACATGATACACATCTACGTCCATAAAAAATATAGACATTTTAATAAGGGATATTTCGTTGTTCAGATCTTATAGTCTAAGACTGCCAATCTTTGAGAACTTTTAAAATAGGCTTGTTTAAGTACCAGATGTCAGTGAAACTATTTTGAAAATCTGCATGAGGTACTATAATCCTCTTTTATTAGGAACATCAGACCATTTAGCTTGAAATTGTCTACATTATATAAAGATAAATATGATGTCAGGGTTTTAGGAATGCATAGGTAAAACATAAGTTCAAGCATCACACTAACTTAAAAGCAAATATTCTGGCTTAACAAGATGTGTGTGAAAAATAACCCTTGGTGTTCCAATAGTTTCAGTGAATTCTCTTTCCTAATCTTACATGGAGTCTCCCAAGCTGAACTTTGGACTTTCTAGATGCAAAGAATAAAGTTGACATATGCTTCATTGCAAGCAGTATAGGTATTTGTCTTTCCCATAGAGAAATAATACCATGTACTCTATTTGTATAAATGATTCACACAATTAGCCATTTTCCTGTACTTGAGATGAATTTGAAGTGGGATGAAAGATTTCCTTGGTGGGATTTTAATAGCAGATCAGGGTAACTTCAGGGAATGGCATATCATGAGGTAATACTTTCTGGGACTAACAGAACATTGGCTTAGGTGTAATTGGTGTAGGATACAGAGAATTACCCCTCCTTGATCCTGTAATGTTTCTGAAACAACTCTTGCTGAAAAGCATTTATCTGAATCAACTTTGTCATCATCTGGAGATAGCTTCAGTGGTATATCTACAAGGGGAGAAGGTCAACATATGCAAGATGGCAACTGCTTATTGTGATATCAGGATCAGAAGGATGTAGCATGAACGAAATCCATTTGTTCAAAAATACATCCATAATCCTGTCAGTTAGCAATTGCACTAGTAATACTTGCAGATGAAGGAACAATGCCTCCTGGAATTACTAAAGCAAATATTCCATTGCATAGTATAAATGTATAATTTGCTGGACAGATATTCTTAAGTATCATTTCTGTTTGCTCCTGCAGCTTACCCAATTATGGTGGAACATTTGTAAAATGTGCAATATATTGGAAGAGTTCATTATTACCTCTTAGTTATCTCTTCTGCAGGCTAAATATATGCACTTCATTCAATTTTCCTCATAGAAACTTTTCTTCAACATTGTTTTGATTCTTCTCTGAACATATGCCAGTTTGTTGGTATCGCTTTATTTGATCATCATTGCTTTACCTGACACACAAATAGTTTGGGCCCTCATCCTTGTGATGCACTCTTATACTACTGAGTCATATGTGAATCTGACACCTGCATCATATCAGTCATTCCTATACAATTCAGAATCTTCCACAACCACCTGGAATAATATCGTAGGGAAAATACTTCCATGGTGACAGAAATGAGTTGATAAATCAGATTGGTACTACTGTGTCCCCAGATACTTCCTTAGTTCTTAACTGAGTTCTTTTTTGTATCATTATGGTAAAAAATAATTAGGACAATATGTTGCAGTCCACTGACCTTTATGTATTTGTAGTAATACCATAGGGTCTTACTAGGATCTCGCCCAGTTCATCTGGGAGAAATTGTGTGCTTTGCAGCTATGATCATGGGGAAGCCATTTTGTAAAAGTCTCTTATGACAACTATTTGCCATGTGCAAGCTATCATGTGTCCAGTCCTTGGAAAGCAAAAAAGAAAAACCTTTTACATACACTCCAAATCCTAAAATATGCTCCCTTTACTTAGCAGCTATTCCTTATGAATTGCTGCTGCCTATATGTCTTAACCTATTATGCAGTATCATTGCTCTCAGGCCTAACAAACCAAGAACGGTATAAGGAGTTACTTCTTAATAGTGTCTTTATTGTTGTTGTTCACCTAGAGACAGAATCTTGCCAAACTAAAGAGATTATCTGCAAAACTATAGATATACTCTGTGAATTGCTAGGGAGGTGCCATCCTTACTCTCTTCCTGTCCATCAGACATTCCAAACTACACTATCTCTTTGCCCTCTGGCAAGAATCCCTCCCTCCTATGATTCCAAATATAGCCTCACACAAAAAGACTGCTTTAGATTAGGCCTGCTCAATACACGGCCCATGGGCTGGGGTTAAAACTAGACTTCCAAGCCTCACTGTGGCACTGCCACAGCTCCACTAGCCACCAAACAGCTTTGCAGCCCACAATAATTTCTAATTTATCAATCCTTTTTATTCTCCAAGTTATTTAGGCCTGCTTTTGATTACTTTAATGGGATATGTGCATCATGTTATGAATGCATACATTCCATAATTGATAAGAAGCGTGGATCTGTACTTGAGTACAAAATATAAAAAAGTGGAACAAGTCCCATTAATTCATGAGAAAATTGTTTCTCATTCCTTTCTACCAACAATTTTTTTTGCCATCTTGTCAGTTAGTATGCCCTCTAATATCAGGATGTAAACATCTGGTGTTACCAGAGAAGTATGCATCATATATAATGCTGGGAAATACTTTTGGAAGGGTAATGTTTCTGATCTTTTCAAAATTTCAGGACTTTGTCAAGCCAAAATGTAGTTCTTGTGTCAAGAGAAACAGTTTCAGGGAATGTCTCCAGCATGTAATTGTTGAATTAGAGTTCCTGTTTTAATTTTCTATGATAAAATTCAGATTAAATGCATACTGAAGTTGATTAGTTCACTAGAATATACTTGTCCATCAGATCTTTAGGTGCTGTAGATTTTCCTAATTTTGTTCAGCTGTGCACGTCAGTGAGAAAGATGTGTATTTCATTTCCCTATAATAATCTTCTTAATACAACAATTGTAACTATACATTTTCTGTTAATGATTGATATTTTAAAAATGTGGATTAAAACTATATATAAATGTGGATTAAAAACTATATATAAACACAACCATCAAAATATTTATTGGAGAATGCACTTCTTTAAAACACATTTAAAATAAAATGTTTTGCCTAATACACCATGACGTCTTTAAGAAAGGCAGTGTACACACATGATTGAACAGGTGTGCTTTTGCAGCAAATTGAATTTTTATGTAGTTGCTGGGGTGTGGTGCAGGGTTATAGAAGCTGCTTAAATGAAATGTAAACATTTGTTGTAGACATTGGTATTGAGCTGAAACAAAGGCGTTGAATTTGTCTGGAATGTATAAGAGAAAAAAAGCTATAAAATTGTGCTAACTCTTTATTTAATCCCCTACTCTAGCCTGAGTTGAGTATTCTGAAGTAACAACATAACATAAAAACAAACAAACAAATATACAATTAGTACTTGAATTTGTTTCACAATTAATATGTTGCTAATAGGATCTACTCGGTAATTTTGATATTGGCTATAATAATGGAGTCATCAAAACGATGGTGTTTTCTTTCCCTCCCTCTTACATCTCAGGAAATTGTGTGGAGGGGGTCATAAGAAGTTAACCTACATTAGTTCACTGCAGTGGTGGAATTCAAAATTTTTTACTACCGGTTCTGTGGGCTTGGCTTATTTGGTGGGCGTGGTTTAGTGGCCATGTGACTGGGTGGGCGTGGCCAACTCAATGTCACTCACATCAAGGGGTGCCTCACCTGGCCCCTCCCCTCCCAGCCATTCCTTGTCACCCAACCTCAACTTATCTACAGTTCTATAAAAATTTTGTTTACCTTTTTTGACTTTATTATCTGCATACTATAGATGTACTTTCATGGACCACTGAAAGGAGGAAATGACTCACATGCTTGACCCAAGAGTGTGATAGGCAACAAACTTTTAAGGGGCTGCCACAAAGAAAGGGGGACAATGTATTTTCCAAAGAAGCAGAATGCAAACAAGAAGCAATGGATGGAAACTGAACAGAGAGAAGCAACCTAAAACTAAAGAGAAACTTCCTGACAGTGAGAACAATTAACCAGTGTAACTGACTGTCTCCAGAAGTTCTGGGTTCTCAATCACTGGAAGTTTTTAAGAAAAAACTGGACAGCCATTTCTCTGAAATGGTATAGGGTTCACCCCAAGGTCCCTTCTAAGTATAATTCTGACACCTTTCCCAGGATTTCTACTCAGATTTTGGCATCCTCAGTTTTCTTGCCTGAGCTGGGGGTTGGACTAGAAGACCTCCAAGGTCCCTTTTCAACTCTTGTTAAACACATGTGTATTTTATGCTCTGGACTATTGACATTGAATGCATGTAAACCCTGAAAAATATGTGGTAGTCCTGGGCAAAAGAAAGGCAGAAAAATCACTCTATGGGTAGGGACAGTGTAAAATATTAACACATGATAAATAATGGAACAATTAAAAATAATAGCACAGAGTTTTATCTCTCTCTTCCTATTCTTTCTTTCTCTCTCTCTCTTTCCTTCCTTCCTTCCTTCCTTCCTTCCTTCCTTCCTTCCTTCCTTCCTTCCTTCCTCTCCTCTCTCTCTCTCTCTCTCTCTCTCTCTCTCTCTCACACACACACACACACACACACAGAGCACTTAACAGACAAGCATTTTGGAAGCAGCTCCTTTAAATTTCTCCAAGGCTGGAGTGGATTCCCCCACCCCCTCTCTCAGACTGCACTCTTCTTACTCCAGCACTTTAACTCACAAGGGGAAAGCGATACTTGCAGCGTCCATGTGGGAATCCTTGGAGAAGTTTTTAAAGGACCTGCTGCTTCCAAAATGCATTTCTTTTACGTTGCAAAAGTGCTCCAAGGCTCGATTCACCCCCACTCCCTCTGTCAGACCGCACTCCTTCTCACATCAGACATTTTAGCTCACACGGGGAAAGCAATACTTGCAGCGTCCAAGCCTTTCTTCCTTTCCCCCAGGGAGAAAGAGGACCTGGAGAACAGAAAGCTAGGAGAGCGATCGCAAGTGAGCAACCAGGCGACCGGGTTGGGGGCATGGCCAGCCAGGGGTTGCCACCGGTTCAGCAATTCATGCAAAATAACCACTACCGGTTCGCCCAAGTAGGTGAGAACCGGTTGAATAGCACCTCTGGTTCACGGGCATAAATTTTGATGTTTCTCCCTTGTGCCTTTTATTATTCATTGTGGCTGACAATAGCTTTGTAAGATCTTGTACATCTGCATCTATTTGGCTAACACTAGATAATTGAACAAACCCCGAGCCCGATGACTATATTCAGCAGAACAAGAAAATACTTAATCCTAGATTGTTCACTTTATCTAGGATCTGTTATCTGCATCCAAATATTTGTTTCCTGTGTTGTATCCTTAAAAGAGACTACTAATCACAACCAGGGTGTGTTCCCTGCTGCAT